>JAENPR010000191.1:0-600000 GCA_018135685.1 Themeda triandra | reverse complement strand
CATGCGTTACCGCTCTCCTAAAACTCATGTTTTCTTTCTTGACCCTAAAAATTTTCAACTTACCTATCAGGCCTTCAATCCAATAGGTAAGTTGAAAATTTTAGAGTCAATAAAAGAAGCATGAATTTTAATAGGACTTTTTTTTAAAAAAAAGATCAACCTAGGAGCAATTAGCTTGTTTTCATTAAGTAGAAAATAAGCACCCAAATTCGCTTTTGACAGGATTCAAATCTGGATGGCTAGGTGTATTGCCACATTTACTCTCCTAGCCAAGTTAGCTATTGCTCCTTTCCCAAGAGGGCTATTATAGGTAAGTTTCTCTATAGAAAAATGAGTTATTAACATCTACTTAGCAACTCCAATATTTTTGCATTCTTTGTTTGGCAAAATTAGGAATTCGCCAAGTCCTAAATGAATATGGCAAAGATAAAAGACAACCTATGGTATGGAAACCAGCCTGCTGTACAAACTATGAAAACTTTAATCAAGACCATCGAAATCTAATCCGATGGCTAGAGTGGTTATTTTAGCACTTAAACCCCCCACACTCTAGCCATCGAATTAGATTTTTGTGGTCTTGATTAGAGTTTCTATAGTTTGCACATGAGACTGGTATCCATAGCATACGTTACCATGGTAAAAAGAGTCAATCTCCAACGGTTTTCTATTATTCACTTGCCAAAACTAAACATTGTGCACGCGAGGGGGGAATATCCCATGGGAGTAGTGCATGAGGGTGGCATATATGTCAAATATCACCCGTGTTTGCCAAATTAATAAAAATGTCAAATCTATTTGCCAAACTGCTGGATATGAGATTTTTAGACTTTTTGCAAAAACAAAGAATGCCAAGCCTGTCTCGAGTGAGGCGGTAGCTTCAGGATCCAACCATGCATTTTGCTCATTCTTTTTTTTTTTTTTTTGAATTTGCATTTTGCTCATTCGCGTGGCTGGCATGTTTGGTTTGGACCTGGAAAGGCTACCTCGCCTAGACAACAATCCTAGGCGTTCAAATTTAGCACTTGGCCAGACAGGTCTTCGGGTCACCAACCAAACAAGCATCAAATAGTATAGGCCCAAACGGCGATGTGTCACCAAACAACCAAACATGCTTTCATGTGACCATAATTAGATGAGCCACCGTGCGCCACAAAACAAACGAGGTCCATGTCGCCCCAGGATTAGATTTTTGCTCTCGCCACTAATGAGCTAACATCTGCTTATCAAGCAGCCACAGTAGTTTAGGGATCCAACCACATTTAGCTCGATCACAAAAGATTGCAATACCTCATCCTTACCCTTTCGGATCCAGATTCTCTCAAGAAATGTTTCTGATGATGAATCCAAATCACTTTATGGAACTGTTTGGGTGGTAAACTGGGTTCCAATTAAAAAGATCATGTAAATAAAAAGAACAATTTAAATACAAACCATCTTAACATTGTTGCACTAAAAAGGAACAAAAAGAGGTATAAGAAGCAGTAAGAATAGAATCTGTGCGAAACCAGCCTTCTGCCGTTTCATGTGAAACGGTGAAACATTTCGGTTTCGAATCACTTCTGGATCGACTGTTTTGTGATTCTCATCCGAAACCTGAAACGTTTCGGTTTCGAATCACTTCTGCAAAGATTGTTTGTGATTGGTAATCCGAAACCACTTCTGGAAAGATTGTTTGTGATAGTAATCCGAAACCGAAACGTTTCTCCTATCCAAATGCACCTCGAATATTGTTGGGTTTGGTTGCTTTAACCTCATGCAAAACTGCCTGGCGCCGGTGCCTGGAGGGCACAAAGAACATGCCCTAATTGTTCCCCATCTTAATACCCATCACAAAAACTGCTACAATAGTCATGAATCATGATAAGCAAATAGTACTACAGCCCATGATTACAGAGCCAAACGGCGATGTGTCACCAAACATGCTTTGCAATTCATTCATGTGACCATAATTAGATGAGCCACCGTGCACCACAAAACAAACGAGGTCCTTGTCACACCAGAAACCAAAGCTTAATGGCAATTGCCTACCGAACAAAATCTATTCGAACAAGCATCCAAACATCCAGCACAGAACAAAGACCAAGTCTTCTCCATATCGAATCGCATGCACAGCCACAGGAAAACAGATTGGGCTAGTCCCCATCCTTCTGACCTCACAAGTCACAAGCAAGAACATTGTAGTTCAAATGAGTTTACTTTTAACTCCAAAGTTTAGCCAAGCACTCAAGCAAGAGTAGATGGGTCCCATAGAAGATAAAAACTACTTACTATAACTATATCATCATCCTAAAAGAAGTTTTGGATATGAGATTCTAGCTGCCATACATATCGCTTGCATAAGCTTTGTTACAAAAAAAAATTAGCCAAACATGAGCAATCCAATCCATATTGGTTCCCAACCAGACGCCGCATGTCCCATATACTACACCAACAAAATATCAAGGCAGGTGGAGCACGCTAGGAGGGAGAAAAAAGAAAGAATTTTTGAGCTGCTAAAGCTTTCCGAGAGAGAGATGAGAGCTAACAGAATGTGAAGTGAAGGTATTGGTTGCTGCTTCCTTGGTTCCTCCTTCGGTCGCCGCCCGCCGCCAGATCTCTCCTACCCCAGCCGTATCTACACACCGGCAGCGGCGGCGGCGCACCGGGCGTCACGGGTCGCGGACGCGGGGGCTGGTGGCGGGCATGGGCACGCCGGGCGACGGCGGCGTGCGCGGCGAGGGCAGGCAGCCGAAGCCGAGCGGCGACGTGGGCACGTGGATCGGCGAGGGCATCCCGCGGAGGCGGCGCATGTAGGCGGAGATGGGCGACTCGGCGGTCATGCAGACGGCCGGGAGCGGCGGGAGCGGGGAGAGCGCCGGCGGCTGCGCGGCCGGGAGAAGGATGGGCGGCGGGCGCGGCGGGGCCAGCGGCGGCGGCCGGATGCGGTGGAGGCGGGAGGAGGGTATCGCCGCCGTCGGCGGCGGAGGCGCCGCCGTGATGTGATGCGGATGCGGATGCGGAGGAGGAGCCATGATGGGAGGCGGCGGGGGTGGTGGCGCCATGAGGGGGAGGAGGTGGGACGCGGAGCCGGGGCGGGGGTGGGCTGCTGCGGCGGCAGGAGGTGGGACGGCGAGCCGGTGAGCTTCTGCACCACGTCGCGGAAGTTGGACTTGTCGATGTTGTACACCGGCGGCTGCGGAGGCGGGTGGTCGGCGGGGACGGAGGGGCCGCCTGCGGCGGCGGCGGGAGCGGAGGAGCGGGTGGGCGCGGAGCCGGCGGCGGCGGGGAAGGCGCTCTCATGGCGGGAGCGGGAGCGGGGGCGGGAGAGGCGGAGGCGGAGGACGACTGCGGCTTGGAGATCTTGTAGGAGGCCTTGTTGAGGGACTTGAGCGAGGAGGGCGGCGGCGGCGGCGGTGGATGTGGGAGGTTGGACGACTTGTCCATGACCATGGCGGACGACGAGGGGGGGAGAGTGGTGGGAAGTGGAAGTAGCGGAGATTGGGATTTGGGGAGTGAGGGGGCTGGAAATGCTGCGGCTTGGATAGGCTGGCGGGCGACAGGGTCTTCTCTTCACTTCTGGGGCAAACCGAAGCGGAAGAGCCTGCGGGCGGCACTGCGGTCGTAGCAGTGTCCGGGCTAGTGGGGTTGGTGTGCCTGCCTCTGCATGCTCGGCGCTTCAGCCGCTCACGGCTGCCTTCTGCACATTTCGGCGGAGCATTTTGCATGTGGACTGCAGTTTCGCGACCTTTCTACGTGTTTTTTTTCATGTGATGAGAACAGGAGGGGCGCCCCTACTGGAATTCTTTCTACGGCCTTGTTTAGATTGCAAATTGGAAAAAATACCGGATTTCGTTTTATTTGATAATTATTATCTAATTATGAAATAAATAGAAAAGATTTCTCGTCATTTACAACTAAACTGGCATTAGTTATTTTTTTACCTAGATTTAGGAGGATTTAAAAATTGATGTGATGGAGAGAGAGTGAAAAAAATTTAGAATTTGAGGGCAATCTAAACAAGGCCTACGTGTTTTTCAAAGAAAAACCGGATTGTTTTACTCGGATTTCGTCATTCGTGGCATTACCATAGGAGGAGGATTATGTGAGTAGCATCAAAACTTTTTGCCGTTCATCAGGCTAGTCTCAGTGGGAGTTTTATGACATAGTTTCCAATACATTAATTTTTTAGAAACGGTGCATAAGAGTTTCATGGAGATGAAACTCTCTCTACTCCCATTAAACTTTATCATCTCTCTCTTTATTAATATAGTGCCACATCAGCATATTTAATGTGCATGAAACTCTTAGGGCAGTCCCAATGCAAGACTCTATCATAGAGTCAAGACTATTTATTACTCTTCTATTTATTATATTTTGCGATGTGGCGGCATAGAGTCTATATTTACCACCATAAAGGTCGAAGATTGTGGACATAGAGTCTAAATAAGGAGAGAGAAGAGTTTCACCATGGTGAACCTGGCTTAGTTTTTAAACCCGAATGAAACCCGCTTTCATCGCGATAAATATTAATGATGTTTGTGATCCCATATCGCATACACATGCGTTAAGAAAAACAAATAAAGCGGGTGTTTTAATGTTTGTTTCATAGATTTTATTAATAATTTTGTTTGGAAACTGTAACGACACCATGACTGTAGAAAGATCTGCGTAGTTTTTTCTCGTCTCTCTTCAATAAATATACCGCCACATCAAGAAAACAATAAATAAGATAATAAATAGTCTGGACTTCTGTGGTAGAGTCTGCATTGAGACACCAGCCTCAGTGCTCACTGCTCATTGAGGCCATTTTTTCCGGCGGAAACAGAAGCAGCCAGATTGTCTCCATGGCCCGCCGGAAGCAATCACTGCCGCAACAAGAAACCGTACGGCACCAGCACCACACGAAATCCACTAGGGGCTGGACCACACAAACACCATCAAAGTAAGATACTGCCGCTAGAAAGCAGTCGAAGGAGAAGGAGCAGCAAAGCCAAGTAATCTACTCCTACTCTACTGATTAGACAAACGCAAGCTGCTGAGCCATGTTTAGTAGCTTTACCCCATTGCCCATGGCACGGAGGCTTGGCAAGCGCGATGGAATGAAAAGGAGCGCTCGATCAGGAAGGGGACGGGAGGCGTAAAGACAAGTCCCGAGAGATTACGAGGGCCATTTAGCGCAGCCATGTGGAGCCGCAATCGCGCTGCTTTGTTTAATGGCTCCAATCGCTTTCGATCTTTCTAATAAATTAGGATACGACAGCACGCACGGGAAGCTGCTTTGACCGAAAGGGTGTCTTTGACCGGGACGGGGGCAGAATCGTCCATTCAGATGGGGCCAGCTAGCTGGAGGTCGAGCTCGTACTGGAGCAGTGGCAGTGTACTCTGGTAGCACGCAAAGGAAAGGAGGGAGATCATCCCTCTCAGCGCACGGCAGGGAAAGAAACTGTCTTCTTTATTCCCCTCAGTGCAGGGTACGAAAAAAAAAACGAAAAAGACTTGGGAGTGTCGGATTTCAGAGAGCTTATTAGTTCATATAAGCGGTATCCTTTTCTGAATTTGCTCTTCAGCTCTTGTGAGTTTATATCGTTGCGGTATATTAGCATATCGCTAACTTATTAAGGATGTGTTTTGAGCTAGACAGCAAGATGGGAAGAGAAGAGGGGGTATCAACATTAATTTCTTACTTAATATGCATATTTACTATTTTTCATCACCAATTTAATAGCTACTTAATGAAGTTTTCAATCAGCATGGAGGGGCCATGGCCCTCTTTGGCCAGCATGTAGATCCACCAGTGCTACACGGTGTCTTGAGTGCATGAAGAAGATTCCAACATAAACCATTGGATCATTCCTTTTTTTTTTTCCTAAAAAAGAACTATCCGCATTTCATTCACATCATGAAGAAAAATCTAAAGTAACAATTCTAAAGTTGCACATAAATTACCTATCTCAATCATTTTAGAGGATAATATAAAGTAATTGTCTACCATTACCCACCCTATCATTACAACATATAAATCTTAATAACCCCTTAAAATTATTCACTCGAGCACTGCCCAAGAATACCAGATCATAGGTGATTGTGGTCAGGTTAAAACTTTACTATGCACGGTGGCCACCAGATGATCCACCGAGTAGGTCCCAATCATCTCGTGCATGTTCCGGTGCATATTTCTTGCTTGTTTTAAGTTTAAACTCGTGTAATTCAACTTCTTTGACATCATCTTAAAACCTATCTAATGATGCCAATCTTATGCTTAGGAGAATGTACCAAATGTTCTAAACTTAACACACACCAAGATACTAGTTTTCGACCCTTTTAATACTACGACCAAAAAAAAAAAAAAAACTAGACACTACATCAAGTGTCTCCAAACACCAAGTTTTCACTTGAATCCTATAGTGTCCTTAATCTGCCTAAATATCCATCCGTCCATACATGAAAACTAACTTCAAAGGTCAAGATTAGTCATTGGCCACAATGTATGTGACTAACTTAATGTGAAGTATCTGCGAGAGACAGGTTAGTACGACCACTTAGTTTGTCAAGTAATATAGTTTGACGGTACTACCTATTTGATGGCTATTTTCTTTACAAATTTATTTAATTAAATTTTATAAATTTATAATAGTTTGATTTTAACTAAATCTATAAGATCATTCATCTTTGGATGGAGATAATAGGACACCAGAAGGATTAGAACTTATATTATAACTTATATAAGTACAGAGTCCCACCCCACAACTATACTCATCTTATCTTACATAAAGTTTAAAAAGTGGTCTGGTGGCTGTTAGTGGTGGGAGTGACGAACCCTGATACAGTCCCTTTGGGCTGGAAATATTGCAATGGCCCTGTTTGGATCAAACTAGCACTGCTAGAGGTCAGAGGATAGAGTTAGTTTGAAACTAGCTCAAACTAGCTCTAGCTAAAGAGGTGTTTGGATCTAAGGGCTAGTTTGACAATAAATACACTTTTCTAATTATTTGTCTCTTTCTAATCACTTTGTGGGCCCACTTGTGAGATCTTGTTTTGAAGGATTTATTAAAATAAATTTAATGGTGTAATCGGAATTTAATTTGATATTTTGGTTTGTGAGTTATAACATTTTTTAGTCACTTAAAAGTGTGGAGGATGTGGGCCCAGTCAAAAACTAGCACAAATAAACACCTCTTTGGAGGGCTAGTTTTTTTAGGTGTGCTAGTTCCAAAAAAACTAGCTCTAGCACTTCTGTTTAGATCTTTTGTCTTGGTTTAGCTCAAACTAGCACAAACTAGCTCTAGCACTTGGATCCAAATAGGGCCAATGTCTGTGCAACTGCAAGTACGTATCAAAGAAAAAGGAGACATCTCTCATATAAAAAGAGGGCAGGCAAGAATATGCAGAACGCTTCATAACCATTTTCTTTCAGCGATAAAAAATGGCATTGACAGATGCAAATGGGTCCTAGTATGTGCTGTCTGCTGTGAAGGCACTACAAAGACTATTATTCCTCTTTGCCTAAAGACATGTCCAAGAAACTGGTAGGGAAACAAGAAATAAAAGAAAGAAGAAGAAAAATCCCATAAATCCTTCAGCTTTCACAATCTTCTGATTTGAAAATCCCTGTTTTTGGACTCCCGTAGCCGTCCTACTTAGTGCCAAATCACATGTAAGGAAGATAAATTGACTATGCTGCTAGTTTAGAAAGGTTAAACATACTTCATAAAACGACCCCTCAAAAAATACTTCATAAAACGAAACTAGGAAATTTAGATTTTAATAAAGCATATTTAACTAGCAATGTTTTTTTGCTCATCGACACGTAGTGACAGGAGTACTCCATCGTGGGAGTACGCGATTTCGTGTTCATTGAGCGGCGGTGTCAGTGTGTCACTGTACGTTGATTGTTTTTGGCTGGCTCCCACGATGTAGCTAGAGTACTGTACTTTTAATATTCAGCACGTGCCACATAACATCAGGGCAAGAGGCGGAGCAATGCTGTATACTGAACAGCGGAATGCAGAGTCCCGTGTCTGTGTGCCATACCTGCCCAGCTGCTCAGTGCTCACAGTATCCACCGGCGCCGCACTGACACACCATATGTGGTGCGACACAAACGCCATTTTCACCCATGCGGACCAGCTCTCCCGCAGCTTTCTTCAGTTGTTCCTGTTCGAATAGGCTGGGCACTCAGAATACCGCCGCATCGAGATAGCCAGACAGGCCTTTGAGTTTCTCGCGGGAACAGGATTACAGTTACAGGGGGACGCACCGCCGGCCAAGTAGTGATCCGCTCGGCCACCAAGGTGTGTTTGGTTTGTCGGCTTACAGGAGCCATGGCTAGGATGGTAGCCAGGCTAATTTTGACCTGGCTCCAGCAGGAAGGGAGGGCATGTTTGGTTGCTCTTCTTAGTCTGGCCTAGTTGTGCTGGGCTGTTGTTTGGTTGCCTGGTTTATTTGGTTCAAGTACCTCTTCTTTAGGATGGTGACCTTACCCCTTCACCTTGTTCATCTCGACGACGAGCAGCAGGAACGCATGGTTCGAGTTAGTGTATAATTATACGAGATAAAGAACCACGTAGTAAGTTTGTAGGTCCTTCAATGTGTCGTTCAGCGTAATCGGGGCATCCTCATGGTTGTCAAACTTTTTAAAAAGTTCAGACTTGAAATACCATTCGCTTGCTTGCTTGCTCAAGAGTCATTGATGCAAGGAGGACATCAGCAAATCATCACATTTTTCTCGTTGTTGTGTGCTTGAGTAATCTACAGAGAGCATCTAACACAAAAATATTAACAAACACATCAGTAACACATCTAACACATTCAGAGCAATCTGCAGTGGGCATCTAGCAGGTTTCAGAGTATATTAGCTAACATTCAGAGTAACATCTAACAGGTTTCAGATTTCCAGAGTTTCAGGAAGCATTTGGGCATTCAGATCATACATTCAGAGTAGACAGGAGGCAGTGAGCATTCAGAACAGAGAGCGCATTCAGAGCAGCTCCGTGTTGAGTCTCCTCGGCATCTGCGGGTGCTCGTGCTCACCTGCCTCGTCACCGTGATGGACTAGAGTGAGGCGGGAGGGCACCGTGACGGACCAGAGCGAGGCGGGAGGTTACCGTGATGGACCAGATCGAGCGCTCGCAGGAATGCGAGGAGGCCGCCATGGCTGCGCGTGGGACTGGCTTGCGTCCGCTCATCCCCATCCGTCGACGTCGAACCGGCTTGCGTCCGTCACCATCCGCACCAACAGTGTCGGCGAGACCTTCTCGCACAACAAGCTGAAGCGTGGTGCTCGCTGCTCCTGCGGTGTCACCTCCTCCCTTTCGCCGCTGCTCTGGGGACCTTGCCGCCTTGCGTAGTGGGCTCATGGCCACCGAGGCTCCGGCAGAGTCGCTCGATGCAGATCCGGCGAGTAATTGACCGCGCCGCCATGGCAGAGGGTGCGCGAGGAGAGCTGGGCGGCTTTGTGTGGAGGGAGCGCGAGTAGGGCCGGACAGTCGCCGGGGTGCAGAGAAGGGAGCACGGGGGTGGCCGCTGCCCACCGCATAGGAGCAGAGGAGGTGAAACAGACGGAGGAGACAAGCGGAGTGGGGTGACGCGAAGCACGCCGAGCGCTGGCTCAAGCCAGGCCCAGAAAAACGGCCGGGGGGGTCCGTTTTCTGGGAGCCAGGCTAAGGCCTGTACGGAGGCCCGCTGGAGCTTGGCTACGGGCCGATAATAGCAGACCAAACGAGGCCATACCTAGCCAGGCCGGGCCGAGCCAGCCTAAGACAGGCATCCAAACACACCCCAAATGTTGATCCGCTCGGCCATTTGGCGCCGCGGCGCCACCTGAGGTGCCGTGTGGCCCGTGTCTGTTCATCTGCTTGCGCCGCGCGGCCGCCGCTCGCGTCTTCGTGGACGCTAAACCGCACGTTTTCCTCACCAAGCCATGCCGAGTTGCCGACGTGAATTTTTTTAATTTTAACCCTTTTTTAAAAGTATTTAAGAAAATGCACCCGTTTTTTTTTTTTATAACTAACCCTTTTGCGGCGCCTCCACGCGAGGCGCCACAATTCTACTACGTGGCGCCTTGCATGGAGCGCCACCAAGGGCCCGCGAGGCGCCGCCCGGCCCAGCCGACGTGGCGCCGTGGCGCGCCGTGGCGCGCCACGGTGTGGCGCCCCCATTGCATATGTGCGCCGCACCGTGGCGCCTCCTTTAGGGCGCCACGGCGCCTAAGTCATCGCCGGCCGAGCCCGAGCACCCACCTCCTCTCATTTGCTCATTTCTTCTCCCGAGTTCTTCCTCTCCCTCACTCACCTCATCCATTGAATCGACGATTTGGACCGTGAAAATTGAAATTTAATCCGTTCATCTCCTCAAGCAAGGTAATGTGACTCC
The DNA here is from genome assembly GCA_018135685.1 of Themeda triandra. Lineage (NCBI taxonomy): Eukaryota > Viridiplantae > Streptophyta > Magnoliopsida > Poales > Poaceae > Themeda > Themeda triandra. The sequence continues at coordinate 589,650 of JAENPR010000191.1, read as the reverse complement.
CTCATCAATTTTTGTGCCTTAATTTGGTTTGAATTAGGTTTATTTTGTAACCCTAGAGACAATATTGATTGGAGCAATGGTTTTAAATAATTTTAGGATGCCAAGGCGTGGTGGAAGGATGCCAAGGCGTGGAAAAGGTCGTGTGCCTAGGTAATATCCACTTGTAATTCATTTGCACCTACAAATGGAGAACCACACACTTAGCAACTAGATATCTTGAATTGTAGCTAAGGTCATTTACCCGGGAGCCCATACACCCTACTGCCTCTCCCTGAAGGCGTTCCAGTTCCCATGTGTTTCGTGGGGATCCTTGCAAGGTCGACATTTACGAAGATGAGGAGACCTATCGCCAGGGTATTGGATGTGTAAGAACTTTGCATGGACACCTGCGAGCGTCGGCGCCGCGGTACATTATGTGTGAGTATTGATTTATAGTGATGTTGTTTATCTAGTCTTGTGTAGTACATTGACAATGTTTTAATTTTTCTAATACTTGTCAATGTTGCGGACCTCCACCGCTTTGTGATTTTGAGCGGTGGATCGACACCGAGATCGATGAGCTAAACAAGAGGCTCTGCAAAGCGAGAAGGAGTTTAATGCGAGAGGTTGAAAGGAGACGTGAGCCGAGACGTAGAGAGGAGGCTATGCGGAGGGAGCACAAGGAAGAGGAGGAAAGGAGGCGTGCGGGCGAGGACAAGGCGAAAGGGAGGAGAAGCTTGAGCGTGTGCGTCGTGCTAAGGCGCGCCGGAGGATAATCCCGACGCGAGGAAGGGAAAGTGGCCTCGCTGTACTCGGTAGCCGTATGGTTTCTTCATGAGCAATGGCGCCTAGTCTTGGACTGTTATTTTAATTATCATGCCTTTGCACGTTTCCTTTGTGATGCTACTAATTTCATTATGTCGTTTGTCGTGAAGTACTTATGACATTGTTGTGATGTGAACTATGTTGTACCAATTCACCTTTTTATTTTGTTGTTATGTGTTCGAAGTGGTTAATTATTAGAAGTCAATGTCTTGCAACTAATCTTTGAAATACCGGTGCATTACATCATTACACAAGCACAACACACGAGGGCATGTGAGAACTTGTACCGAACAAGGGTACAGGGGTCCCGCACTAAACCTAACATGCCTTAGGTAATTAGAAACAAGCGGCAAACACACGAACGGCATGTGAGAACATGTACCAAACAAGGGTACACATGTCCTTGCGCTAACCTAACATGCCTTAGGTAATGAAAACAGACAATAATGACATAGTGTGACCTAGTAGTGGTCCCACATATTGAGCTGCGTTGCGCCTTCTCCATAATATCCACCTAGATTCGGTGGTGGCGGTGGTGACCTTGGTCCCTTGCTTTGGTGGCACGGGCAAAGCAACGGTATGGAATGTTGCATGGTACCTCTTGTGAGTCGGCATCCTGGTTGTCTTCGTCTTCTTCATAGTCCTCTTGGTAGTCCGGCCGAACCGGGTCGTGCTCGGTTTCCGGCTCGAAGATACGATCCCGGAGGTAGGTGATGTACTCCTCGATGCGGATAAAGTGGACGAGGATCGGCCCACTTAGTGAACTCACGGTTTTCCTTTGACTTAGAACTCTATGAAAAGTATTCTTTTGTTAGACGAGACCTCAAGCTAGGTACATACTTACCAACAAAATAAGTAATAGAAATTACCCAAGCCCGCGGGCATCTCCGAAACGACGACCTCCTTCGAATCCCTCGGTGTACATCGCAAAAGGCAATCCTCACCATGCATACATTGTGGCCAAGGATCCTTCCGTTTCTTGTAGTTACGACGGGATTCTCATTGCTAAAAGCATACTTAGACTCAACGGGGAAGCGTTCTTCGGCTTCACCAAATTCTTTGGACCAAGACCCCCCTCCCAAGCATTTGGATCTACCTCCCATGGACTTGGTTCTCCCTTTCCCTTCCCCTTCCCTCTCCCACTACCTGAGCCTCCAGACATTGTTTTTTTACCTGGGTTGGGTTTGTGTAACGAGGGTTGAAGGTGTGCATATATATAGGCGGAAAGGATAGGTAGCCGTTGTTATTCGCCATGAATGATGCGAAAAGGCTATGGCAAACGCTAGATTCCACGAAAAGGCTACATGTTCTTGTAGGACCGAAAAGGCTACATGTTGCGGCACGGATTGAAAAGGCTATTTGTACGATTACGAAAAGGCTAGATTGCACCGTTTGTCGTAGGCCGGTACGCAATTAAATTCGTTACGTGTTACGTCGAAATGAATGCACTCGGCGGTTTACGATTTAATACCAAATTCGAACTCCAACATTTGTGGTTTTATGGACTCAAATAAACCGTGCAAGTCTACATAGAAGTAATTCTGGTTTGGGGAGTCAGGCCTTGTGGCGCCTCTGCTGGGGCGCCACGGCCGTGGCGCACCCGGCCGACGCGCCGCGCCTTGTGGCGCACCCGGCCAAGCGCCACGGCTGTGGCGCACCCAGCCAAGGCGCCACAATGCCTCAGTCCGAGAAACACAGGATTTACATGCCTCAGCCAAGGCGTGTTAGTTCGACATTACATAAGTTTGACACAAGTTCGACATTACATAAGTTTGACATAAGTTTGACACAGGATTTGTACCATAAGTTCGACATTAGCTGGATATTGGTTCGACACATTACATAAGTTTGACACAAGTTCGACATCCATCTTAACTCCGTTCACCTAGACATAAGTCATACACACACAAGTCCATACACACTCTAGTGACCTAGACACTAAGGCGCCGGGGTGTACGGATACTTCGGCTTCCTTTGCCTCTTTGGTTCTGTAGGAAGCACGTTGGGTGTCCCAACGTCGGTGCGGTCGCGGTACTTCTTGCGGCGAGCATGGTCTTCTTCTTTGCGTTTGGCTCGACCCCGTATTTAACACAAGTTATGTGTTAGTCGATAGTTAGTCAATGGATTAATTTTCTTCTTATGTAGCAAGAAATTGAAGACCCTTCATACCCGACCGTCTCCGTCACCCCGTGTAGGAATAGGGGCACTAAAAATTTGGGAGTCGCCAATCTCATCATACGGCCAATCGAAAGAGGTGTCTTCGACCCTATCATAGCGATTCATGCCAAATTGCATAGGGTCTCGCCTCTTCTTCATGGGTACCGGTGGGTGCGGGTGGTGTACCATAGTGGTGGATGCCAAATTGGTCTAGGTCAACCTCTTCCTCCGTGTAGTCCTCGGTGTTAGTGCGCACGGTGGAGCGGGTGGTGTACGCACGGTGGAGGCGGGTGGAGTACGCACGGTTGAGGTCTCTCCAACCGGTGGCACCAACACCTCGGCTCGTGCACATAATGTGTTGTGTCCATGCATGTAATCTTCGAGCTAGCTTCTTGGCACCCTTTCTCACCATCTCGCACAATAATCACAAATGAGGTAGTTAACAATAGTGATAATGCAAAGCAAACCATATTATGTTTCCAGAATGTTGCTTACCTCAGCTAAACGCCGTAGTGGGCTGGTGTTCCCCTCTCTTGATTGATGAAGCGCTTGGGCCGCTTCATTGGACATTCTCGTCAATTGTGAGGCCTACGTAACCCAAAAACTGTCACGGTTCAAGTTGATGCCAAATGAGTGAACGTAAAGACAATGTTGCTACAAACTCTTACCATGTAATTCAAAAGATATGCATTCTGTGGCACAGTCTCCTCTCTAGTGCAGGCATCGTAGGCATCTTCTTCGATGTCCTCAGGGCCATCCTCAATTGGTTGTTCAGTGTACGAGGACAAAAGATGAAGCCTGCTAGACCTCTGCAGCCAACTTAGGTAGTCGTTGAAAGAGCCCTGGCTGAATGGAGGACCACTCTCCAACGGAACCTTTTCCCTGTGCTCCCACAAACGGATGTACTCCTCGTGCGTTATGGCCCAGTTCGTCTCCTTGTACCTCTTCTTTCTTTCATAGCTGCACCAAGAATATTAATTAGTGAATTTAAAATTGAAACAATACGAACATTAGTGAAATTGAAATACACCTATGCAATTACGGCACGGTGGAGTATAGAGGGGGCACTACGCCGCCGAAACCTCTACCAAACCGCCCGGAAACCCCGATTGCGTTGTGCACTTCTACCACATGAAAGCAAATTAGGGGTACATCGCTGCGGTACTCATCCGACTCCTCCCAACAAGTAGGGCTAAGGTAACCCTCAAGATCTTCATCCTCCCAAGGAGTCCAGTTCACCTAATATTATAAAGAGGGAGTTAGATTGTAACTAAAATGTTTGTACCAATATTGGCGTAGGTATTGCTTTATAACCTGGAACTGTGTCATGGTCTTCAAAGCGTTAGTGTACTCCCTATACTTGCGTTCGGGCCTGCACAGACCGTGCGCAATGGTCCGAGCCACAAAGCATTTGGCCTGTGTCGGCACCGTTCCATCTCTGCATTTGAAGAGGCAACACTTGGTGAAGGCTGAGTATGTTAAAACTATAAACGACACAACATATCTTGCAAACTATTGAAGAAATGAAACATGTGTTTTACTTACAGGCAAGCGATCGTCGTAGGGGTCGTCAGAGTCGGGTTTGTTCCCTAAACGAAGAGGCCGCCCAATTGGCCATCTTTCCCAGATCCAGACCTGCAACAAGTGGGCACAACCACCAAGAGTTGCTTCCGTAGCGGTGCGGCAAGAAGCTTCACATAGGTGTCTGTAGAGCCATGCCGGCCTTTGCCGCCCCCTACCGCGCGGCTATCATCACCCATTGTTGGCCGAGTATTTGAACCCACATCCAGTGATGGTGTTGCCCGAGCCATCGGGGAAAAGAAAAGAGCCAATGAAGTGCCACAACCAAATTCTAGCGTGCCTCTCTCTCCCAACTCATCATCGGCAAGTAGTTGAAGGTGCCACGGATCCAAGAAGAACATACACCAGATGTACGCCTGCATTGAATAATACACGGTGAGATAAAGAAGACATGCAATAGTGAACAAATTACTAGACATTAGCAGTACTGAACGACATGAAAGTTTGTTACATTGTTTGCACTTCTGCGGCCTGCACGCCACAAAAGTGAGCCACAGCTTCCCTCCAGTTGTCACTGTCCAAGCGACCGGTCACTGGCATACCCCCTAGCCGAAGGGTTAGTATAGCCTTCACGTCCTGCAGGGTGACGGTCATCTCGCCACATGGGAGGTGGAACGTGTGCGTCTCAGGCCTCCACCTATATTGTAAAGCAGCACAATCAAAAGGAGTGTGAGATATTAGTATTTAAAGCACCTGTTTACAAGAAAGAAATGAACCCTCACCTGTCCACAGCTGCAGTGAGTAGTGAGGGGTTCAAGGACGGAACACCTTTGTTCACCACACGCACAATCTCTAGGAAACCGGCACGCTGTATGTACGGCGCGTACTCCTCGAACCACGGTGCACCGGCTACCGATCACCCTAGGCTTCAAAGGGGTCACCGCTCCCGACGGTCACTCAACAAGTGTGCTCGGTGCTTCACATCGTACTCCGCCTCAAGGAGGCCGTACTTCTCGTGCTTTGTGTGTGACGGACCCGCCGACGAGGAGCCATCCTTCAAAGAAAAGGCAAAGGTTTAGTCAACATTCAAATAACAATTAACCAATGAGAAGTAAATGATAACACAGAATAACTGCAGTAATAGAAATTAAAGGATAACACAAAATAAATGTTGTAACACAAACTAACTTTACTAACTACCTGTCGGGATGGTCTTCTATGCCTACTAGCATTATGACCCGGTTCTTTGCAAATAGAGCACAAATTCTGGCTACGGGTCTCGTTGAATAATCCAACTTCGTACTTGTCAAAGCCTCTTTTTCTCATACCGTCCATGTCACACTTGAAGCGCTTTTTTTGCCTCCTCCCCTTCCCTTCCTTCTTCAGCTCTGGCCACGGTGCGAAGTCCTCACCATAATAAGGGGGCCACTGTGACGGGTCTAGGAACGGCTCGAAGGATTGCTCCCACACCTTTAGAGTGTTAGAACGAAGATAATAGGGTGACATGAATGGAGCGACCGTATGGTCAAATCCACGCTTCGCTTGCCGTGATCATGTGGCTGCAAGGGGCATGCATGATCTGCGGGACATTACAACCGCACTCAATCTTGGCAAGATCAACTCGGTAGTTCCGCCCACCATATTGTTCCCCTCCCAACCTCGTGCCACCCTTACCTCGTATCGTACACATCCATCGAAGGACTATATGCCTCGCCGGTTTGGTCTTTTGCCAATGCCTCTACGCCTCATACAAAAAATCTTGCGCGGCCGCTCCATATATCCCGTCTCCACAAGATTCCTCTTCGCAAGTCCATACCGCGGGACAAAGTATTCATTGCACTTACGAAAGGAATACTCAACGATTCCGCATACGGGCAAAGACCGCACACCTCGAACACACGGTTGAAAGACTCCGATGCATTCGTGGTCATGATCCCGAACACCGAAACCACCCTCATCATATGCCAATGCCCACATTTCCTTCTTTCCAACCGCTTGTTTAACCATTGTTCAGCGCCTGGCTCCAACACCTTCCTCAATTCTCTCAACCCCTCGTCGAACTTATGTTTTTCTCTTTTATAACATAGATTCTTTAACATGTCACAAACCTCAGCCTTCCTCTGCTTACGCCAGAAGTTAGCGGCGAAATGGCGCACGCACCATCTGTGTACAAGTGGCGGGTACCCACCAATATGTTTAGCTGCAGCATTAATGATCCCTGCGTGCCGGTCCGAGATCAAACAAATGGTTCGATCGACACCAAGAACCTTCGTCCGGAGGTTGTTCATGAACCATGCCCAAGATTCATTGTTCTCCGACTCCGCCAAAGCATACGCGATGGGTACTATCTGGTTCTCCGGGTCAACGGCAGCGGCCATCATCAAGGTGCCCTTGTACTTTCTAGTAAGGAATGTCCCATCAACAAGAATAACCGGACGACGATCTTGGAAGGCATCCCGACATTGAGAAAAAACCGAGAAGACACGAAGTAAAACATGCCGCTTAACCGCATCCACATACAAACCTCCCGTGTAAATTTGCCATCTCGGGCCGGGGTTGAAATGCTTCATTGCACACAATATACGAGGAACCCTGTTGTATGCTTCCTCCCAGCTACCCCAACGGATGGCAAGGGCAATTTGTTTTGCATGCCAAGCCTTTCCGTAACTGACCTCATACTTGGTAAATATGTATATGTTCTGTTGTAACATCGCTACATAGACATTGTTGTCGGCATCAACGCAACCCAATATACGGCGGGCAAGGTATTTTGCAGTGAGTTGCGGATGATCCTTATTTGCAGAATTGTCCCTGCATCTGTGGTCTTCACCCACTTTGCTTACACGCCACTTACCGTCACTCTTTTTCTTCCGTGCATGGAACACCCACGGGCAAGTATGATCGATGCATGCGCACTTTGGTACCTCGGCGACTTGTCGGAATGAGTGACGCGGTATGGTCTATGGTGCCACACAAGATAGTCCTTCGAAATAGCTTCATCTCCGCCATTGTATCAAATACCATACCCTTCCTAAGGATACCACCTTTTGTATGGTCATACAATGAGCGTCTTTGCCACCGGAGGCCGGTGTCACATACGCCATATGTACCTCACTAACATCTCGTAGTTAGGAACATCACCGAAAGGTTTGCCGGCCGCCTCATCCGCCTAAGCTCGCGCCTCGTGTAAGGTGGCGGTGGGACAAATTGCTTTGTGCCTCGCTAATCCTACCCCATGGTTCATAAACGTCACCTTGCTCGGGCAAATCATGGACTAGCCGACCATGACTAGGCATGGCATGAAGTACCTCTATAGGAACTGCTGGTGGCATCGGACGTACTGGACTTGCCCTAGCATCTCGTGGCTGCATTGTCATCACCGAGTCATCGGAATCACTTTGCTAACATCATCACCAATCATGTCCTCCACCTCCCGCTCCTCCTCTTCCCTTTCAAAGTCCCTCACATCAAAATCATTGCTAATACGGCCTACTTCAGCACCTACAAACGCTCCCGCGTCAAAGTGCCATCCAAATCCATAGCACCATGAGTTTCTTCCCCTACTTCGTTTGCTTCTTGTTCATTGTAACCAGCATCATCATTAAATGGAGCCTCCTCATCATGCTCGAACCTATAGCCATTCTCCACAACCACCTCAGGCATTGCATTATTCGAGCTTTGGAGGACCCGAGTATACCGCGACCAATCCAGTGGGTTGCGCAAGGGCACCACGACATACTGCGCCCTAGTCTTGCCACTATCAAACCTCCCCTTGAGAGTGAAATCACCGCGAAACTTGTCACTCAATCGGCCACAAAGGTCCTCGAAGCTAGGAGGTCCATCAAACCACTCCACCTCATCATCCATCCCCTGAAACATACCATCTTCCTTCCTAACAATTCCTCCGTAGAACAAATGGACACAACAATCCATCTACAAAGACATATGACGACAATCCATTAACGTCTATTACAACTAAAATGCTAATGTCACTTATTAACTACCTACAATGTCAATAATGCCTAAAACTAACCTATACTAATTTCACTTATTTGCCAAACTAACTACAATAGCTAAAACTAACATATGCTAATGTCACTAATTAACTAAACTAACTAAACTCAACTATACTCAATTCCCTAAACTCCGTAGAAAAAATTAAAAAAAAATTACCTTGGCACCGGCTGTGAGGGGGCCGGCACGCCCCCTGTACCACCTCCCTGCCCCTCCTCGAGCGGGGGCCGGCACACGTGGCCGGCGCGGCCACCCGCCCCCCCTCACACGCCGGAACCGCACCGCGGCGGCGATAGGTGGCGGCGGGCCGGGGAGGAAGGGCGGCGGGAATCGGGCGGCGGGGCTCTGCGGCGAGGCCGGGCGGCGGGGCCGGGCGGCGGGGCGGCGGAGCGGGCTCGGGCGGCGAGGCGAGGCGGCGGGGGCCGGCCGGAGCGGGTGGCGGCGGCGGTGCCGGATCGGGCGGCGGCGGCGGCGTTCGAGCGGAGGAAGAAAGAAGAAAGAAGAAATGGCTCGGGCTCGGGCTCGGGCTCGGGCTGTGTCCGGGTGGAGGCGCTGTGGCGCCCCCAAGGGAGGCGCCACAGGCGCCACAGTGTGTGCCACGTCAGCCTGGCTGCCTGGCTGGCGGCCTCGCGGGCCCACCCTGTGGCGCCTCCATGCAAGGCGCCACAGGGTACAATTGTGGCGCCTCGCGTGGAGGCGCTGCCAAAAGGGTTAGTTATAACAAAAAGAAAAAAACGGGTGCATTTTCTTAAATACTTTTAAAAAAGGGTCAAAATTAAAAAAAAATTCCGTGCGGCGTGGTCTCTGCGGCTGCGGTGCAGCGAATCTGTTCTCGCCGTTTTGGATGGATGGGCCATGGGGTACACTCTTAAGAGCAAAACTGGCAGCGGGCCTTTTATCCTTACATGGGTTAGAGAATTTTAGCCCAAGAAATAATGCGACAGGAACGGCGTGTGGACTGTGGCTCATACCATATTCCCTAAGATAAGAAACAATGCGGTCCTCCTCGTAGTGAGGCCCAAATCTCGATCTGAGCTACTGTAAATGGGGCCATGACGTTAGCAGCACAACTGAATGAAGCCCAATAGATAATAGCCCATGGCATTAGGAATCTCTACATATCGAAACGAGGGTCCAAGCTCGGCCACCTCATTGGGCCACGTCGCTCTTCTTCTATTGTTCGTCCGATTTGGATCGAACGTCTGGAATGGCACAGCAAACGGCGTTTCCAGATCTTTCCTGAGCTCGCGCCTCTCGGCTAGGCCATGCCTCACGGCACTATTCTTCCTCACCGCCGGCCTGAAACCCACTCGCTCGCCGGCTTGTAGGCTTGGAGCTCCACCCGTCCACCGTGGCCATGCCAGGGCGCCTAGAGGCCACCCACGAACGCCGCGCCAGCGTCTCAAGGCCCGTGCTCCGTCCGAAATCTGCGCCCCGGCGCTCGTCAACCTCGGGCCTCGACCCTCTGGTTTCTGCAAAACCGGTGCTTTTCTCCACACACCGCCGTCACCGGAGACGCCCAAGCCCAAGCCCACGTCGGGGTGGCCGCAGCTGCCGTGTCCATGCCCTCCGTCCGCTCCGAGGTCGCCGGAGCCGCCGCGCCCGCAACCCCGCTCGCGCTGAGGCGGCCGCGCCAGAGCAGCTTCCACGCTGCCGCCTGTTGCCGTAGCCCATGCCACGGGCCGCCTCCGGCCCGGGCCGAGGCCACCTCGCCGACGGCCCACGCCCTCGACGTACTCGTCGCCCGCGCCATCTCGTGCCTTCTACAGTTCCACACCACCGCGCCCGCAAGGACATAGACGCACTGCAGCCCGAGAGTGGCCGTGGCGTGAGGCGCAGCACTGAAGAAAGCTCGAATACCAGCTGCTCAAGGGACGCCCCAATGGTGTTAGATGAAATGGCCATCCCGTTCGTCCATTCTCAACAAACACAATGCTCCGCAGGATCCTTACTTGGGTAGATAATGATCTAAACTACATCGATTGGCTTGGCATTGACAATTTTAAGGATGACAAGGGACACGATCTATCAGATGCTGATACACTGTCTCCCGTCCGGGAGGTTTGATCAGGTGAGCGGCAAGGGCAGCAGAGTGCGTGCAGGGAATAATATCAGTGTATCAAGAGTACTCTGCCGTTTTCTGTATTTCCTCACCATTTGTGTATCTCGGGACTGCCAAAGGGCCTGTATTTCCTGGTGAGGAATGAGGACCATTTTGATGCATTGCAGCATGGCATGAGGCAGGACTTTCAGTGGGTTCAGCCGGAAGAATGCCCTGATGGTCTCCCACTCTACAAACTAATGGAAGGGTTTGTGACGCAGATCTCTAACTTTGAGGTATGTGGAGATTCTGTCCACTTGTATGCATTTGTAGCTAATTAACTATATATATACATATGGTGTTCTGATGTAAAGTTTCGTTTACCTTAAGGCATAAATGATATCACTGTTATTAGATTTGTCAAAGGTGGGCAATGATCTTATTTTCTCAATTCCAACTGATAGTAGCAATATGACATGACTTGATTTTTTTTCCCTGAATGCATATCTGCATATTGTAGTGTACTATTCTTAAACCTATCACTTGATTGGGAGTTAGATATATAGTTCAATTAGAAGTGCTAGAAAATAATTTGTGATTCATGGGTTGCTAGCCAACTGTTGCATTATTGCTCATTATCACATACAAACTATATCTGCATATTGTAGTGTGCTATTCTTAAACCTATCACTTGATTGGAAGTTAGACAAATAGTTCAATTAGAAGTGCTAGAAAGTAATTTGTGATTCATGGGCTGGGAGCCAATTGCTGCATTGTTGCTCATTATCACATTTACAAACTATATGAATGCCACCTTCTTGGAAATTAGATAGAGTTGAATTAGAAGTGCTAGAAAGGACCAAAAGAAGGCAGTATCTGCTTTTTTTTTTCTTCTGCCAATTCTCGATTGATCTGTCTTGTGGCTTCAATTATTTGTGATTCATGGGTTGGAAACCAATCACTGCATTGCTGCTCATTATAACATTTTTAAACTAGAGGTCACCTTTTTTCTTTCCATCCCTAATGAAAATGAACAAACTAAATGGCCAAGCTGGGTGAGGTTATTTATAATATAAAACCTTAACATTGATGTATATCACTTCTTTACATATTTTTTCTTTTACTTGTAAGAATTGCTTATGAGCTTATTATAAAGGTTTAAAAATTTCCGCTTGAACTCCTTTTGATCTTTTTTTTTTTTTTAAAAAAACTTGAGCTCTTGCCATCACTTGTTAACTCCATATATCTTATACGAAGAAATGAGCTCATGGACATCGGGGTTGATTAAAAGTCACCCCATTTTCCTCGCACGCCCGCATTCCACGCTCCCGCGGAGGCCTGGCGTGTCGACACGTGCTCTCGATGATTTTGCAAAAAGATCCCTACCTTTCTCACAAACCAACCCGTGGTCCACAGTCACTCCAGCAGTCTCGCTCCTGAACGAGACCGCCGCATGAACGCCGGCTTGGGTGGTGCCCAAACCCTAGCCGCCCCATCATCTTCACATCTCTCCCCTCTGCTTGCTGTACGGAAGCGCGCACGCCCAGATCTGCGGAGGCGGCGGCGTGTGTTCATGGAGGAGACACAGCGGTGGGTGCGACGGTGCTTGCCTGCTCGGAGCAGCGGAGGCGCCGATGTGAACCGAGGTACGACGGCGGTTAGATCCACGACGAGCTCCACCAGATCCATTCATGGGGATGAGGATGTGGAGCGGCGCCATGGCGGTGGAGGGCTATGGTGAGGTCGGGAGCAAGATCTGCATGGATGTCGGCTTTCTGTTGAACCTTGCCCTTCGTTCTCTCTCAAATCGAGGTTCGATTTTTACCTTCTTTATTATTATACATCTATATTCCGGTACTCCCCTAATCTTGCTGTCCGCTTGACCCTCCCATGGATGCAAATTGCAGTCATCATGTACTTGAGGCCATGGTCATGGATCGTCCGGGTTCATGGTGAGGGCATTTCAACCGTATGGGACCCTTATGCCCTCCATGTCCATGGCTTCTTGCCATTTGTGATCTTGTGTCTTCTCTCTTTTGTATATCATGTAAAAAAATTGCATGTTCTTTGTTGCTTTGCAGAGCCTCGGATTTTCTTCTTGTGTTGATGGATATGGGGGCATGGCGGACCAACATTTTGTAGTAGTTCACTTCACACCCAAGAACCGGTATGTGGTGGAGTGTTGTCGATTGTCATGGTGTGTCATCCTCTGCTTCCACTAGCCTAAAGGCATTATGTTAAACCGATAGGAACAATTTAATCCATGGAGAGAGAAAAAAAAAGTGATGAGTCCGGTGACTTAAATTAGAAGCTCGCCTTTGTTCTACTATGGTCTATTATATAAAAAATGGTATCCATGTATAGGTTAGTCATTGTGGTAATGAAACGAAACACTTGCACCTTGATTTTAGTATAGTGGAGTGATCTGTTTGTTTACTTGCTTTCCGGATGGCGGGTTATACACTTTTTGCTAGAAATGCACTTGGTTCCAAAGCGAGTGATTTCATTGTTTTTGAAGAAAAAATATTTAGTTTAGATCCTGGAGTTTTTATCTATCATGAAGCGGGAAGAACACTTGTTCTACACAAAACTTGAAGGATGGCTTAATTCCTTTTTTTTTTCTTTATTTGGCGGTGTTTGAAACCTAAATATGTCACCGTTCGCTACTTCACCTATCTGAATTACATCATCGGCTCTTTGATTGTAGAACATTGCATTAGATTAGGTTAACTTTTGGACTATCAACCACCACTTGAACATCATGTTTTTACGAGTCACTCATCTTGGGGGTGGGCGGGGAGACTTTTGCATCTTTCTAATGGCTCTGTTCCAAATATGAAGGCTAGCGTTACCTCTTTAATGGCTCTGCCAATATTTTTCTCATATGCTTATATGTAGCTTTCCTAAGTAAAATATCTCGATCATATACCATCTTTGTCTTGAAAATTGGAAATTTCTATTAATTTCTTAGGTAGATTGAACCCGATTTTACTTTAAATTTCACCCCCCCGCACGCACGTGTCTTTGCAGGTTTATCCATCTATCTTAGGTTCCACTGGGAGTTCGGTGAATGTGTTCTTGTTTTTTTGGTCATACAACGCGAGAATAAATTTCTTGCTTAGATCTTCGATGTGCCGAGAGGGTCATCTTGTCCTGGGCTTTCGTCAACTTTGTCCAATACTAAGGCATCGGTGAGCCACGACCTTTGCTCTCTCGCTAAACCATTTTTAAGTGGAATTATATTTGACTGATTTATGCGGGACGCGATGCATATGAATCGGCGGGTTTTACACCATTCTTTATTTTCCTGGATCTTGGAAAGCACTTTGTACAGAGAGTTGAGGCAATGTTTCTTTGGTGGTAAGTGATTTACATAGCTGATGTATCTTCTACCTGGCCATTCCTAGGCTATGATAGACGGACTCTTGTTGGCTTCGGTGTTAATTTATACTATTTTGATTGGTGTTCTTCATAGTGCCACTCATAATGGATGTATTTTGGTTAAAACTATTTATATTTTGACAATCTAATATATAGTACTTGTAGGAAAATTATTTTCTTTTTGAAGAATATGTTTACGCATTATTGTGACTTGATCCATTCACTTCTTCATACCGCCACAATAATCCTGAATTTTCGTTCTCTTAAAAGATATAGTTTTACGTGTGGTCTCTTCCTTTCAATGGCACGATGTGGCGAGATCACAATCCTTCATCTAACACGGTTGTGGCCTGCGGTAGTCGGGATGAGCCGATCTTTGGAGGTCGAAACGTGGTAACTTCATATCCAATAGCTTGTGGTAAGTGGGAGAATGTATCATTTGTTTTGTTTTTCTAGAGCATTGGTTTAACCGCGCAAAAACTAGAAGGGATATTACATATGTACTCTGCTACGTGATGAGAGTTAACTTCCGTTAGCTTTCCCCATCTTGTTGAATGCCGATACACATTTGATCTGTTTTTGCCTAAATATGCTTCGATCCGTATATATGTGTGTCTTGGATGCACTACAAATGTAGTATTTGATCGGGGACTGTGGCAGATCAAATGATATTATATTTAGGAAATATCTCTTATGTGAAGGGAAGGGAGGAAAAAAACACAAAGGCCTTTGATTTTTTTTCCCCACTTTTACTTCTCCAGCGAGACTACTGGCTACAAATGGTAGTTCAGAGATTCAAACGATGTCATATTTGAATGCTAACCACCTTACATAGCTGCTTGTTGCGGCTCATTTCCCCATGGGTGCTATGTTTTATATTATTGCACTAGATAAATGAAAAATATGTCAATTCTTAATTTATGTGGTACGTGGATAGTTATTTGGATAATTTGATTGGACGCCTTTGCCCTCCCGATACTATGAGCCTTTCTTTACGTGTATTTCATTTCGATCGAGTTACTTAGACCATACTTGGGCTCGATTCCTCACTTGTTGCCTATTTATGCGATTGAACTTAATTAGATGCGACACTTGGTGGAAGATATATCCTGGCTTTCCAAAGATATTGCTCTAAGACCGATGTTATAACTCGAGAATGACCTGTGGTGGGTTATGGGAGTTGTGGGGTGGGCTCGTGGAAGCATAGAAATGATCTGGTTTTTGCTAACAAAGTGATCAAATCCTCAAAACAGGTAGCGTTTCATGTCCCGGGGGCTCTTGAAGCAATGGATGGTGGTGGAGGAGAAAGGCTGCGCAAAAGAGGAGTTTCTACGCCGACGGCGAAGGAGAAGGAGCCGCCATGATCTACGTAGCATGAGCCTAATCGCGATAGATAGCGTGCTGCTTTTGTTTTCTACTATTCTGTCATCTATCGTTAGTTTGAGTAGTGAGAGTTTGGAGACGGGAGAGTTCATCTTTTATGCTTGTGTTAGCATGTTTGAAACTGGAATGTTAAAGCCGGTAACCCCAGCTGACTACTCGTACGTTTAAGCTTTCAATATAAGCCGGGCGAAATGCCTTTGGTATAAAAGACTCATGTTATAAGAAGGATCTTAGAACTGATTGAAACTGTTGGTTGTATAATGTATAGTTCAATAGAAGTATGACAGCTCATAATTTGTGCTATTATTTACAGATGTAATATCCTTTGTTTGTGTAATGATGCTAATGTCAATGACTGCATGGTATCTACAGTAAGCTACATTTCAATTATTTTGGCATTTTCCCTTGTCACTATAGGGCGCCCGAAGGGCGCCTGATGTTCTAGTGATATTGAAATCTAAACTATCTTGGTGATCGAACTTATGAACATCTATAAAGAACTTGTGATATTTTTTAGTTTTCCATTTAGAATCATACACACCAGTTAAATTATTTCTTGCTATAATAGCAGTACTTTTAACATCCCTTAGATATAAATATTTGATGTTTGCTTCTTATTATAATAGCAGTACCTTTAGCATCCCTTGAGCTACAAATATTGGACTTTGGTGTCTCTTTGCACCACGGCTGGTAATCTGTCCACTACTACAGATTTTCATATCACAGCCGGTTTGTAACCCTCATCACAACCGGAAAGTGAACCGGCAGTGTGCAAGCGGCAGTGTTGTGGGTGGTGCATCACAGCCGGTTTTTTCACCCCGGCTGTGATGAGCACACAACACCGCCGTTTAAATAGCAGTACACCGGCCGTGTTGTCCGAGACCAACACCGCCGGCTTGTTCCAACAACCGACTCATGTTGCCGGGACGAACACTTGCCGGTTCATTCCTAAAACCGACTGTGTTTTCAGGACGAACACTGCCGGTTCATTCCTAAAATCGACAGTGTTGCCAGGACGAACACTGCCGGTTCATTCTTGGAGCCGACAGTGTTGTCAGGGAGAACACTGCCGGCTTGAGTGTTAAGCCGACAGTGTTGTCAGGGCCAACACTGCCGGTTTAGGGCTGGATCCGGCAGTGATTTTGTTTTTCCATTCTTTTTTATTTGTAATTATAATAATTATATATTTACAATAATAATATTGGACCGTAATTATATAACGAACAATTATGAATAATAAATATAGAACTATCATTATATAAAATTTATTATGCTACTAGTTTCCATCGAACATGCCTTGTATATTCGTTACACAAATGTTTTTTCGACAACAATAAAATAAGAAATTATGCATAAGAATCTAGCAGACGGCGATGTCCTCTTTTGTATAATGATCCTTATACTTCTTTGCGGTTGCAATTGTATATAAGCCACACGTTGAAAACACATCCGCCGACATGAATTTGGCCACCTCGCACCGAAGTGTCTCTGTCTCATAATCTAGCAGCCTTTGATGATTAAATTTCTCACGCTGTTCCAAAAAGAGGCGGTATAAAAATCAGTACGGTATATATGATTTTTTGCATTAAAAGAAATAAATGAAAACCGACAGTTATACTCACAAATTCATCGGCATATTTGTAGGTTGTCCAATATAGCGGTACATCGCCCACATGACATAGAAGCCACACTCATTGTTGGCATACGGCTGTTTGAGGTACGGGATCTTGGTCATTTCAACGACATTGAAATCTGTTTGCGTCCCACCTCTATGCTTCTTCCGCACACTATGCAAAATTAGGAAGAATATTTAAAAGAAATAAATAGAAAAGGCATATTGTGATCATAGGACTATGGTGTTGCTAGCATCGCTTACGCATTCGGACGTCGAACGGTGGCTGCATATCCTCCGGTGGCTTTTTCTTGGAGTCCCACACCTCGATCTTATTTTTTATAAGATTAACACAAACGAGGGCGTAATGTTCGCTAATCGAAATACTTGTAAGTAACGAATAGTCCGGAAAAAAATTAGTGTAAACACCCCTGGTCAAGAACACATACTTGAAGTTGTAGGGTAGAAGTATGTGGGTTCTCTTTTTGTCAACAAACGCTTCAAAAATCGGCACCAATATCTCTATCATGTTATCCAAGCCGGAGGAATTACCAAGTTGGCCGAGGCGGCTTTTTGATTGACCCGATAGGGTCTAAGAAGCCTATGTGGCCGAGTTGACGTGGCCTTAAGAAGCAATATTTTGCAACTAGCACATAAAAGATCATGTAAAGTGCACAAAATTAAACAATTTGTGTCTAGAAAGAGCATTCTGTAGCATTTCATGTGTGTAGGGTACTTACATGGTCCACAAGCACAAAATCTGTACATCGAGGCTGCGTCTCTGGTACAGATGGAACAGGCACTCCCAATCGACATCGTATTTCACTTCTTCTTGATAAAAGAAAACAGCAGGAGGATTGATAATGAAAGCAAAAAATCCAGTTTTAACCGTCCGTGAATGATACAAGTAATAATCATGCAAGCGCTGCAGCGGGGCGGGCAATCCCTCGTATTCCTCCGGGAGAACCAAATCCATTTTAAGCTCAAACTTCTTTGCCAAAGGTGCGGTCCCCATTGAGGCCCAATAGACTTCCTCCACTTCTTCTCTTGTCCGTGCAGGGTCTTTTGCAAACAATTCATTTATTCTAAGTGCATGGATATGGAAATCGTCCTCATCGGTCATTTCATTCTTGTACTTGTTCGATCGATGCTTTTTAAATTCGATCTTTTGACCGTCACGGGTCATGGTGCCAAGTTGCTTAAGGAATGTAACATAAGTATCCTTAGGTACGGTGGGACCGGCTTTTTGCTTTGCATAATGTTTGTAATGCTTTGCCACCGAATGGCCTCTTGTTTTTCTCTTTCGCACTTGGTCAACTTCCTCTGAGGATCTTTTGCGCGACTGCGACGATGCATTAGTTGTTGCTTTAGGCGCAGGAGGATGTTTCTGCTGTCCTTTAGAGACTGATGTAGAGCCGGTAGGAACCTTTCCTTTTCCAGCTGGAGGGTTTTGTGTGGACCCTCTTGATGTAGAGCGACCAGAAGCAGGAACAACAATTGGTTTAGGAGGAGGAGGTGGAGGTGGACATGGCAGTGTCTTCTGCTGAGTAGGAGGTGGAGGTGGAGGTGGACATGGCAATGTCTTCTGCTGAGTAGGAGGTGGAGGTGGAGGTGGAGGTGGATGTGAACCTGGAAGAGGAGAGTGCTGGCGAGGAGGAGAGGTCGTCCCCGTGGTTCTTTGCATCCCAGGGGCTTGTCCTCCGCTCGAAGATGGTAAGGGCGAGGAGTCGCATTGGCCGTCTTCCTCATCCTCTTCGTCCGAGGACAACTCGTGCTCAAGCTTAATGAGGCGCTTACGCCAGGCCACATGACATCCCTTGTTCTGGCCAAGTTTTGGCATGGACTGCGATGCGGGGTGCTCGATCAGTATCTTGTTGTACTTCTTCTCAAGTACCATGTCGATGGTCACATGGGCATACCCCGGTGGAATCGGGGTGCCATTAATGGTGCCATCTCCCGCAGCCGTGCTCGGCCAATCGCTACCTTGTCCTTTGTCCATGACTATTGGATGTACAGCCTGACATTGACGTTTTCACTGATGTTGTCCAACGGATGAGGCGCATTCGAGTCTAATTCCCTTACAATAGGGGTCGAGCCATAGCTTGACCTTCGGTTTTGATGTAGTGTAAGGTTCTGCTGCAGCGTAAGGTCCGGTGCTAGACCCTCCGTTTGACGGGAGGCCAGGACTTCGC
Organism: Themeda triandra; assembly: GCA_018135685.1. Classification (NCBI taxonomy): domain Eukaryota; kingdom Viridiplantae; phylum Streptophyta; class Magnoliopsida; order Poales; family Poaceae; genus Themeda; species Themeda triandra. Next base: position 570,545 of record JAENPR010000191.1, on the reverse strand, counting down.
TGACTTTCACCTCAACGATAGCTGCAACCCTGGATTCCCATTTTTCATCCAGCTCCCGAATCATCCTCCTTGTCTCTTCCACTCGTTCCCGTTTTCCCCGGTCGCGGCTCCGGTAAGTATTGGCCTCGTCCGGGAATCCTTTGAACCAATTAACCACACCGGTTCCCCTGGTGCGACCAGGGTGCCCCCTGTTCCCAAGTGCTTGGGTGAGCACGTCGTTCTCCCTGTTAGAGTTGCGAGTGCCTTGCCTCACCTCGTCTTGGACCTGGGAGATCCTCCTGACGAGGGCGGTGACGACTGGATCGTCTATACGCTTTGTATTCTTTGGATGATTTAAGACATTGAAGCTCCCATCATCACCGTGACGGCAATTCCTCCCGATACAGTACATTATCGCCCTCTCCTCCCAATCTGCAGTCTCAACTTCAATGTTTTGTTCCATAAGTCTAGCCCGCTTCTCAAATTCCGCCTCAATAACGGTCACCAACTTGGCATATCCACGGGATCCACAATGATGTGGATTGTCTGACTTCTGCGAGTTCTCTTGATTCTTCACGCTAAGTGCTTGGAATTCCTCGGAGGCGCAGTGCTCCTTGAATTCCTCCCAGAATGGCGCCTGCTTGGCCAACTCTCCATGCGCAAAGTCGGATCTCGATTTTGTGTAAGTATATATTTCTTGTAATTTTGATTCCTGAAATACTTGAACATTGACCCCATTTTTTCATAGGTTTTCTTCCGGGCCTTCTCTCTCGTTAAATAAAGGGCCTTCTGGAGGGAAAGTGAAATACTTTGGGATCTGTGACTCCCATATATCTCTCTTGATACTAGCAGGGACCACACCCGGGTCCACCGCTTCCGGATTTTTCGTATCTTCCGGATCTTCTGGATTTGCTGGATTTTCAGGTTCTTTGCCCCTCCACTTCCAGTACTTCAAGGGGATAAAGTCCCTAACAAGGATGCCGAGGGTTGAGGGGTATTTTCTCACAGCAATTTCCGGTGAGGCCGGCATCCCGAATTCATCAAATCTTGTGACCCGATAATGCTTGTCTTGATGAAGCTTTGTCGGGCCACGCTTGGTTCTGACTCTGGTGTGACCCGAGCCCTCTGGCCCTTGGGCCGGTGCATTGGGCTCCGCATTGGCATCCGCATTGGCCGGCGTAGGTTCCTCCTAAAAATAGGAGTAAGTTAATACCCTCTATCAATTGATTAACGGACGTGGCAACATCATAAAATCACACCTAATTTACCTGGTTAGGTTGGTTATCTTGGTCATAACCGCTTAGGTCCGAAAAATCACTCGGGCTATCAACATCCCGATTTGCTTGGTTAGCTTTGATTGTGACCCGCAGCTTGCTCCCCAAGGTTTTTTCGAGAACGGGGAATGCAACGCATGGCTGTGACATGATCATGGTTAGTTCGCGTGTTTACTAGGCACAATTATTATGAAAAAAGGGCAAAGATTTATTACATAGTGTAATATTAAGTGCCAAACTACTCATTGTTTCATTGAACACATGCTACTAAGTTGACAAACTACTCTACATCGACTTCCCAATAAAAAAAGCAATGACAATAGCCATAAGCACAAGCATGGCATCTTTCCAAGAATAAGGAGCAAAGATCGTCCTAGTCTTCCCATCTAAGATGGGTGGCTTCTCTTCGATCACTAGTGCGGTGGCTCTAAAATCACCGGTGGCGCATGCTCTTCAATCTCCAATGCCTCTCTCCGGCGAGGGTTCGCAAGCCTCCACTCATTGTAGGCCCTCACAGCGTCAGCTTCTGTGTAGTACTTCTTATGCAAATTACCAGGGTAGCGATGTATTTGAGTGTTGCAATCCTCCCAAGTTCGATAGATTCCAGGAGTACGACCAACATGAACAACTGTTGACGGCAATTATACCCTATTTTTACCTCATGAAAAGCCATCAACAATGGTTGAGTTCGTAGATAACACCATGTCAGTGAGTAGTGACATAGGTACAATTGACTTGGTTCCAGATGTACGTGTCATTATTTGGGTGCAGGTGCAAACAGGCACTTTTCAGTGTTCGGGAGCTACAAATGAAGATAGAGCAACCAACCAAGATGGCCAATGACCAAACCAACTCCACATTCATCAATGTCATATCCTCTGGAGTTAGTGTGCAAAAGATGAGCACAAAGGTCAGGTCGGCCGACCTGACATTTATGGGTCCAATACCACCATTGTGCTTAGAATTGCATGGTGAAACTACCTGCAAAAGATGGCCCTTTGATTCCACCAAAGGCAGGTCGACCGACCAAGGTTTGGGGCCATCTCGGACACTGCCAGATCACCAGAGACGTCAGGAAGACAGTGGTGGGTCCACCCCCCCAATGGACCAGGTCGGCCGACCACCCTATGGTGGGATGCCACCTGTCCCGACTCGCCACCGACATGCTTGAAGCCTCCTGGAGCCGACACGTGGCAAATGGGTGAAAACCCCGGTCGGCCGACACCGGAGGTTGGGCCCACTCGGGGTCGGTTCACTCCACCGACGTTCCCTGCACATCCTGGACGTTGATTCAAGGCGGTTTGAGGTCGGTTGGATCCGAAGGTGGAGAAGCCACTTCACGCGGATCGATGACGTGGCGGTGGAGTAGCCCCTACTCCACCTCCCACTATAAATACCCCCTCACTCCCTCATTTGTAAGAGACCAAGGAGAAGCATTTCTAGAGCCATGTGAAGTTATGTAGTCCACTATAGTAGTAGTAGTAGTAGCAGTGTGGGAGTTAGAGTGGGTCGAGCGAAGCTCGGAGTCTCCGGAGTCGTCTTCTGGAGAATCTGGTATGTCTTCCTCTTGTAAGACTTTCATACTTTTCCTTTACTTTTCTGAGTATTTACTTTTAGTACTTGCTTAGTATAGTATTACTCTAGTAGTAGTATTATAGTGTTCTAGCCTTGTTTAGTAGTAGTAGTTCACTAGATCAATTAGTCTTGTCTGGTTGTTTCCATTGCATTAGGTCCCGACGGACTAGAGCTTAGGCTAAGACGTATATTTAGCTTAAGTTGTAGGCGTTAGTGTGAGCGTGGTGTTCGAGACTAAACCTACCGGTGGATGTTCGCCTCACCGATTGGTTATACCATTCAAACTCCCAACGTGTATTAGCGGGGCGGTTGTGACGAACGCGAGGCTTCCGGTTATATCTATTTACGTCGGGTAGGCCGATAGGTGCCCCTTAAAACCAAGGTATCGCTTGGAATAGGAGTTAGTTCCCAGAAGGGAATGTTAACCTCCTATTTGTCAGACATATCTCCAGCAACCAGGGGAATACAAGACTAGTGGTTTTAGTGTGTTTCCACTACTAGATTAGATTAGTTCACGGAAGTAGAAGTAGAGTCATAGGAGTCTTTCACTCACTCGTTGTCCTCCCACCTAGCTACCACTCTACCTTATAAACCCTCTAGCCAGCTCCTTGATCCACCCTTCCTATACACTCCGTTAATCCCTTTTCCACTACTATGTTGTACCAATTCACCTTTTTATTTTGTTGTTATGTGTTCAAAGTGGTTAATTATTAGAAGTCAATGTCTTGCAACTAATCTTTGAAATACCAGTGCATTACATCATTACACAAGCACAACACACGAGCTGGCATGTGAGAACATGTACCGAACAAGGGTACAGGGGTCCTGCACTAAACCTAACATGCCTTAGGTAATTAGAAACAAGCAGCAAACACACGAACTGGCATGTGAGAACATGTACCAAACAAGGGTACACATGTCCTTGCGCTAACCTAACATGCCTTAGGTAATGAAAACAGAGACAATAATGACATAGTGTGACCTAGTAGTGGTCCCACATATTGAGCTGCGTTGCGCCTTCTCCATAATATCCACCTAGATTCGGTGGTGGCGGTGGTGGCGGTGGTGACCTTGGTCCCTTGCTTTGGTGGCACGGGCAGCAACGGTATGGAATGTTGCATGGTACCTCTTGTGAGTCGGCATCCTGGTTGTCTTCGTCTTCTTCATAGTCCTCTTGGTAGTCCGGCCGAACCGGTCGTGCTCGGTTCCGGCTCGAAGATACGATCCTGGAGGTAGGTGATGTACTCGATGCGGATGAAGTGGACGAGGATCGGCCCACTTAGTGAACCCACGGTTTTCCTTTGACTTAGAACTCTATGAAAAGTATTCTTTTGTTAGACGAGACCTCAAGCTAGGTACATACTTACCAACAAAATAAGTAATAGAAATTACCCAAGCCCGCGGGCATCTCCGAAAACGACGACCTCCTTCGAATCCCTCGGTGTACATCTCGCAAAAGGCAATCCTCACCATGCATACATTGTGGCCAAGGATCCTTCCGTTTCTTGTAGTTCTGGACAGGATTCTCATTGCTAAAAGCATACTTAGACTCAACAGGGAAGGGTTCTTCAGCTTCACCAAATTCTTTTGGACCAAGACCCCCTCCCAAGCATTTGGATCTACCTCCCATGGACTTGGTTCTCCCTTTCCCTTCCCCTTCCCTCTCCCACTACCTGAGCCTCCAGACATTGTTTTTTTACCTGGTTGGGTTTGTGTAACGAGGGTTGAAGGTGTGCATATATATAGGCGGAAAGGATAGGTAGCCGTTGTTATTCGCCATGAATGATACTGAAAAGGCTATGGCAAATGCTAGATTCCACTGAAAAGGCTACATGTTGCTGTAGGGACTGAAAAGGCTACATGTTGCGGCACGACAATGAAAAGGCTATTTGTACGATTGCGAAAAGGCTAGATTGCACTTGTTGTCGTAGGCCGGTACGCAATTAAATTCGTTACGTATTACGTCGAAATGAATGCACTCGGCGGTTTACGATTTAATACCAAATTCGAACTCCAACATTTGTGGTTTTATGGACTCAAATAAACCGCGCAAGTCTCGCATAGAAGTAATTCGGTTTGGGGAGTCGGGCCTTGTGGCGCCTGGCTGGGGCGCCACGGCTGGCGCACCCGGCCGCGACGCCGCGGCTTGTGGCGCACCCGGCCAAGCGCCACGGCTGTGGCGCACCCAGCCAAGGCGCCACAATGCCTCAGTCCGAGAAACACAGGATTTCTATGCCTCAGCCAAGGCGTGTTAGTTCGACATTACATAAGTTTAACACAAGTTCGACATTACATAAGTTTGACACAGGATTTGTACCATAAGTTCGACATTAGCTGGATATTAGTTCGACACATTACATAAGTTTGACACAAGTTCGACATCCATCTTAACCCCGTTCACCTAGACATAAGTCATACACACACAAGTCCATACACACTCTAGTGACCTAGACACTAAGGCGCCGGGGTGTACGGATACTTCGGCTTCCTTTGCCTCTTTGGTTCTGTAGGAAGCACGTTGGGTGTCCCAACGTCAGTGCGGTCGCGGTACTTCTTGCGGCGAGCATGGTCTTCTTGCTGCGTTTGGCTCGACCCCTGTATTTAACACAAGTTATGTGTTAGTCGATAGTTAGTCAATGGATTAATTTTCTTCTTATGTAGGAAGAAATTGAAGACCCTTCATACCTGACCGTCTCCGTCACCCTGTGTAGGAATAGGGGCACTAAAAATTTGGGAGTCGCCAATCTCATCATACGGCCAATCGAAAGAGGTGTCTTCGACCCTATCATAGCGATTCATGCCAAATTGCATAGGGTCTGCCTCTTCTTCATGGGTACCGGTGGGTGCAGGTGGTGTACCATAGTGGTGGATGCCAAATTGGTCTAGGTCAACCTCTTCCTCCGTGTAGTCCTCAGTGTTAGTGCGCACGGTGGAGGCAGGTGGTGTACGCACGGTGGAGGCAGGTGGAGTACGCACGGTTGAGGTCTCTCCAACTGGTGGCACCAACACCTCTGGCTCGTGCACATAATGTGTTGTGTCCATGCATGTAATCTTCTGAGCTAGCTTCTTGGCACCCTTTCTCACCATCTCGCACAATAATCACAAACGAGGTAGTTAACAATAGTGATAATGCAAAGCAAACCATATTATGTTTCCGAATGTTGCTTACCTCGGCTAAACGCCGTAGTGGGCTGGTGTTCCCCTCTCTTGATTGATGAAGCGCTTGGGCCGCTTCATTGGACATTCTCGTCAATTGTGAGGCCTACGTAACCCAAAACATCACGGTTCAAGTTGATGCCAAATGAGTGAACGTAAAGACAATGTTGCTACAAACTCTTACCATGTAATTCAAAAGATATGCATTCTGTGGCACAGTCTCCTCTCTAGTGCAGGCATCGTAGGCATCTTCTTCGACGTCCTCAGGGCCATCCTCAATTGGTTGTTCAGTGTACGAGGACAGAAGATGAAGCCTGCTAGACCTCTGCAGCCAACTTAGGTAGTCGTTGAAAGAGCCCTGGCTGAATGGAGGACCACTCTCCAACGGAACCTTTTCCCTGTGCTCCCACAAACGGATGTACTCCTCGTGCGTTATGGCCCAGTTCGTCTCCTTGTACCTCTTCTTTCTTTCATAGCTGCACCAAGAATATTAATTAGTGAATTTAAAATTGAAACAATACGAACATTAGTGAAATTGAAATGCACCTATGCAATTCTGGCCTGGTGGAGTATAGAGGGGGCACTACGCCGCCGAAACCTCTACCGAACCGCCTGGAAACCCCGATTGCGTTGTGCACTTCTACCACATGAAAGCAAATTAGGGGTACATCGCTGCGGTACTCATCCGACTCCTCCCAACAAGTAGGGCTAAGGTAACCCTCAAGATCTTCATCCTCCCAAGGAGTCCAGTTCACCTAATATTATAAAGAGGGAGTTAGATTGTAACTAAAATGTTTGTACCAATATTGGCGTAGGTATTGCTTTATAACCTGGAACTGTGTCATGGTCTCCAAAGCGTTAGTGTACTCCCTATACTTGCGTTCGGGCCTGCCTGTAACCGGTACTGCAATGGTCCAGAGCCACAAAGCATTTGGCCGTGTGTCGGCACCGTTCCATCTCTGCATTTGAAGAGGCAACACTTGGTGAAGGCTGAGTATGTTAAAACTATAAACGGCACAACATATCTTGCAAACTATTGAAGAAATGAAACAGGTGTTTTACTTACAGGCAAGCGATCGTCGTAGGGGTCGTCAGAGTCGGGGTTGTTCCCTAAACGAAGAGGCCGCCCAATTGGCCATCTTTCCCAGATCCAGACCTGCAACAAGTGGGCACAACCACCAAGAGTTGCTTCCGTAGCGGTGCGGCAAGAAGCTTCACATAGGTGTCTGTAGAGCCATGCCAGCACTGCACTGCCCCAGCTGTACGCAGCTATCATCTCCCATTGTTGGCTGAGTATTTGAACCCACATCCAGCTGATGGTGTTGCCCGAGCCATCAGGGAAAAGAAAAGAGCCAATGAAGTGCCACAACCAAATTCTAGCGTGCCTCTCTCTGTCCAACTCATCATCTAGCAAGTAGTTGAAGGTGCCACGGATCCAAGAAGAACATACACCAGATGTACGCCTGCATTGAATAATACACGGTGAGATAAAGAAGACATGCAATAGTGAACAAATTACTAGACATTAGCAGTACTGAACGACATGAAAGTTTGTTACGTTGTTTGCACTTCGGCCTGCACGCCACAAAAGTGAGCCACGGCTTCCCTCCGGTTGTCACTTTGTCCAGCGACCGGTCACCGGCATACCCCCTAGCCGAAGGGTCGGTATAGCCTTCACGTCTGCGGGGTGACGGTCATCTCGCCACATGGGAGGTGGAACGTGTGCGTCTCGGGCCTCCACCTATATTGTAAAGCGGCACAATCAAAAGGAGTGTGAGATATTAGTATTTAAAGCACTGTTTACAAGAAAGAAATGAACCCTCACCTGTCCACAGGCTGCGTGTGAGTAGTGAGGGGTTCAAGGACGGAACACCTTTGTTCACCACACGCACAATCTCTAGGAAACCGGCACGCCGTATGTACGGCGCGTACTCCTCGAACCACGGTGCACGGCTACCGATCACCCTAGGCTTCAAAGGGGTCACTTTGCTCCCGACGGTCACTCAACAAGTGTGCTCGGTGCTTCACATCGTACTCCGCCTCAAGGAGGCTGTACTTCTCGTGCTGTGTGTGACGGACCCGCCGACGAGGAGCCATCCTGTTCAAAGAAAAGGCAAAGGTTTAGTCAACATTCAAATAACAATTAACCAATGAGAAGTAAATGATAACACAGAATAACTGCAGTAACAGAAATTAAAGGATAACACAAAATAAATGTTGTAACACAAACTAACTTTACTAACTACCTGTCGGGATGGTCTTCTATGCCTACTAGCATTATGACCCGGTTCTTTGCAAATAGAGCACAAATTCTGGCTACGGGTCTCGTTGAATAATCCAACTTCGTACTTGTCAAAGCCTCTTTTTCTCATACCGTCCATGTCACACTTGAAGCGCTTTTTCTGCCTCCTCCCCTTCCCTTCCTTCTTCAGCTCTGGCCACGGTGCGAAGTCCTCACCATAATAAGGGGGCCACTGTGACGGGTCTAGGAACGGCTCGAAGGATTGCTCCCACACCTTTAGAGTGTTAGAACGAAGATAATAGGGTGACATGAATGGAGCGACCGTATGGTCAAATCCACGCTTACTGCAGGCCGTGATCATGTGGCTGCAAGGGGCATGCATGATCTGCGGGACATTACAACTGCACTCAATCTTGGCAAGATCAACTCGGTAGTTCCGCCCACCATATTGTTCCCCTCCCAACCTCGTGCCACCCTTACCTCGTATACTGTACACATCCATCGAAGGACCATATGCCTCGCCGGTTTGGTCTTTTGCCAATGCCTCTACCTCATACAAAAAATCTTGCGCGGCCGCTCCATATATCCAAGTCTCCACAAGATTCCTCTTCGCAAGTCCATACCGCAGGACAAAGTATTCATTGCACTTACGAAAGGAATACTCAACGATTCCAGATACGGGCAAAGACCGCACACCTCTGAACACACGGTTGAAAGACTCCGATGCGTTCGTGGTCATGATCCCGAACCTGAAACCACCCTCATCATATGCCAATGCCCACATTTCCTTCTGTTCCAACTGCTTGTTTAACCATTGTTCAGCGCCTGGCTCCAACACCTTCCTCAATTCTCTCAACCCCTCGTCGAACTTATGTTTTTCTCTTTTATAACATAGATTCTTTAACATGTCACAAACCTCGGCCTTCCTTCCGCTTACGCCGGAAGTTAGCGGCGAAATGGCGCACGCACCATCTCGTGTACAAGTGGCGGGTACCCATCAATATGTTTAGGCTGCGGCATTAATGATCCCTGCGTGCCGGTCCGAGATCAAACAAATGGTTCGATCGACACCAAGAACCTTCGTCCGGAGGTTGTTCATGAACCATGCCCAAGATTCATTGTTCTCCGACTCCGCCAAAGCATACGCGATGGGTACTATCTGTTCTCCGGGTCAACGGCGGCGGCCATCATCAAGGTGCCCTTGTACTTTCCGATAAGGAATGTCCCATCAACAAGAATAACTGGACGACGATCTTGGAAGGCATCCCGACATTGAGAAAAAAACCGAGAAGACACGAAGTAAAACATGCCGCTTAACCGCATCCACATACAAACCTCCTGTGTAAATTTGCCATCTCAGGCCAGGGTTGAAATGCTTCATTGCACACAATATACGAGGAACCCTGTTGTATGCTTCCTCCCAGCTACCCCAACGGATGGCAAGGGCAATTTGCTTTGCATGCCAAGCCTTTCCGTAACTGACCTCATACTTGGTAAATATGTATATGTTCTGTTGTAACATCGCTACAGAGACATTGTTGTCGGCATCAACGCAACCCAATATACGGCGGGCAAGGTATTTTGCAGTGAGTTGCGGATGATCCTTATTTGCAGAATTGTCCCTGCATCTGTGGTCTTCACCCACTTTGCTTACACGCCACTTACCGTCACTCTTTTTCTTCCGTGCATGGAACACCCACGGGCAAGTATGATCGATGCATGCGCACTTTGGTACCTCGGCGACTTGTCGGAATGAGTGACGCGGTATGGTCTATGGTGCCACACGGCATAGTCCTTCGTAAATAGCTTCATCTCCGCCATTGTATCAAATACCATACCCTTCCTAAGGATACCACCTTTTGTATGGTCATACAATGAGTGTCTTTGCCACCGGAGGCCGGTGTCACATACTACCATATGTACCTCACTAACATCTCTGTAGTTAGGAACATCACTGAAAGGTTTGCCAGCCTGCCTCATCTGCCTAAGCTCTGCCTCTGTGTAAGGTGGCGGTGGGACAAATTGCTGTGCCTCGCTAATCCTACCCCATGGTTCATAAACGTCACCTTGCTCGGGCAAATCATGGACTAGCCGACCATGACTAGGCATGGCATGAAGTACCTCTATAGGAACTGCTGGTGGCATCGGACGTACTGGACTTGCCCTAGCATCTCGTGGCTGCATTGTCATCACCAGAGTCATCGGAATCACTGCTAACATCATCACCAATCATGTCCTCCGCCTCCCGCTCCTCCTCTTCCCTTTCAAAGTCCCTCACATCAAAATCATTGCTAATACGGCCTACTTCAGCACCTACAAACTGCTCCTGCATCAAAGTGCCATCCAAATCCATAGCACCATGAGTTTCTTCCCCTACTTCGTTTGCTTCTTGTTCATTGTAACCATCATCATTAAATGGAGCCTCCTCATCATGCTCGAACCTATAGCCATTCTCCACAACCACCTCGGGCATTGCATTATTCGAGCTTTGGAGGACCCGAGTATACCGCGACCAATCCGATGGGTTGCGCAAGGGCACCACGACATCTTTGCGCCCTAGTCTTGCCACTATCAAACCTCCCCTTGAGAGTGAAATCACCGCGAAACTTGTCACTCAATCGGCCACAAAGGTCCTCGAAGCTAGGAGGTCCATCAAACCACTCCACCTCATCATCCATCCCCGAAACATACCATCTTCCTTCCTAACAATTCCTCCGTAGAACAAATGGACACAACAATCCATCTACAAAGACATATGACGACAATCCATTAACGTCTATTACAACTAAAATGCTAATGTCACTTATTAACTACCTACAATGTCAATAATGCCTAAAACTAACCTATACTAATTTCACTTATTTGCCAAACTAACTACAATAGCTAAAACTAACATATGCTAATGTCACTAATTAACTAAACTAACTAAACTCAACTATACTCAATTCCTAAACTCCGTAGAAAAAATTAAAAAAAATTACCTTGGCACCGGCTGTGAGGGGGCCGGCACGCCCCCTGTACCACCTCCCCGCCCTCCTCGAGCGGGGGCCGCACACGTGGCCGGCCCCACCCGCCCCCCTCACACGCCGGAACCGCACCGGCGGCGGCGATAGGTGGCGGCGGGCCGGGAGGGGGGCGGGGCTCTGGCGGCGAGGCCGGCGGCGGGCCGGGCGGCGGGCCGGGCGGGGGGCTGGCCGGCGAGGCTCGGCGGCGGGCCGGGCGGCGGGGCCGGGCGGGGCGGAGTGGCGGCGGCAGCGGTGCGGATCGGGCGGCGGCGGCGACGTTCGAGCGGAGGAAGAAAGAAGAAAGAAGAAATGGCTCGGGCTCGGGCTCGGGCTCGGGCGGTGTCCGGGTGGAGGCGCTGTGGCGCCCCCAAAGGAGGCGCCACAGTGCGGCGCATAGATGAGAGGCGCCACACTGTGGCGCCTTGCATGGGGGCGCCACAGTGTGTGCCACGTCAGCCTGGCTGCCTGGCTGGCGGCCTCGCGGGCCCACCCTGTGGCGCCTCCATGCAAGGCGCCACAGGGTACAATTGTGGCGCCTCGCGTGGAGGCGCCGCCAAAAGGGTTAGTTATAAAAAAAAGAAAAAAACGGGTGCATTTTCTTAAATACTTTTAAAAAAGGGTCAAAATTAAAAAAAATTCCGTGCGGCGTGGTCTCTGCGGCTACGGTGCAGCGAATCTGTTCTCGCCGTTTTGGATGGATGGGCCGTGGGGTACACTCTTGAGAGCAAAACTGGCAGCGGGCCTTTTATCCTTACATGGGTTAGAGAATTTTAGCCCAAGAAATAATGCGACAGGAACGGCGTGTGGACTGTGGCTCATACCATATTCCCTAAGATAAGAAACAATGCGGTCCTCCTCGTAGTGAGGCCCAAATCTCGATCTGGGCTACTGTAAATGGGGCCATGACGTTAGCAGCACAACTGAATGAAGCCCAATAGATAATAGCCCATGGCATTAGGAATCTCTACATATCGAAACGAGGGTCCAAGCTCGGCCACCTCATTGGGCCACGTCGCTCTTCTTCTATTGTTCGTCCGATTTGGATCGAACGTCTGGAATGGCACAGCAAACGGCGTTTCCAGATCTTTCCTGAGCTCGCGCCTCTCGGCTAGGCCATGCCTCACGGCACTATTCTTCCTCACCGCCGGCCTGAAACCCACTCGCTCTCCGGCTTGTAGGCTTGGAGCTCCACCCGTCCACCGTGGCCATGCCAGGGCGCCTAGAGGCCACCCACGAACGCCGCGCCAGCGTCTCAAGGCCCGTGCTCCGTCCGAAATCTGCGCCCCGGCGCTCGTCAACCTCGGGCCTCGACCCTCTGGTTTCTGCAAAACCGGTGCTTTTCTCCACACACCGCCGTCACCGGAGACGCCCAAGCCCAAGCCCACGTCGGGGTGGCCGCAGCTGCCGTGTCCATGCCCTCCGTCCGCTCCGAGGTCGCCGGAGCCGCCGCGCCCGCAACCCCGCTCGCGCTGAGGCGGCCGCGCCAGAGCAGCTTCCACGCTGCCGCCTGTTGCCGTAGCCAGCATGCCACGGGCCGCCTCCAGCCAGGCCGAGGCCACCTCGCCGACGGCCCACGCCCTCGACGTACTCTGTCGCCCGCGCCATCTCGTGCCTTCTACAGTTCCACACCACCGCGCCCGCAAGGACATAGACGCACTGCAGCCCGAGAGTGGCCGTGGCGTGAGGCGCAGCACTGAAGAAAGCTCGAATACCAGCTGCTCAAGGGACGCCCCAATGGTGTTAGATGAAATGGCCATCCCGTTCGTCCATTCTCAACAAACACAATGCTCCGCAGGATCCTTACTTGGGTAGATAATGATCTAAACTACATCGATTGGCTTGGCATTGACAATTTTAAGGATGACAAGGGACACGATCTATCAGATGCTGATACACTGTCTCCCGTCCGGGAGGTTTGATCAGGTGAGCGGCAAGGGCAGCAGAGTGCGTGCAGGGAATAATATCAGTGTATCAAGAGTACTCTGCCGTTTTCTGTATTTCCTCACCATTTGTGTATCTCGGGACTGCCAAAGGGCCTGTATTTCCTGGTGAGGAATGAGGACCATTTTGATGCATTGCGGCATGGCATGAGGCGGGACTTTCGGTGGGTTCAGCCGGAAGAATGCCCCGATGGTCTCCCACTCTACAAACTAATGGAAGGGTTTGTGACGCAGATCTCTAACTTTGAGGTATGTGGAGATTCTGTCCACTTGTATGCATTTGTAGCTAATTAACTATATATATACATATGGTGTTCTGATGTAAAGTTTCGTTTACCTTAAGGCATAAATGATATCACTGTTATTAGATTTGTCAAAGGTGGGCAATGATCTTATTTTCTCAATTCCAACTGATAGTAGCAATATGACATGACTTGATTTTTTTTCCCCGAATGCATATCTCGCATATTGTAGTGTACTATTCTTAAACCTATCACTTGATTGGGAGTTAGATATATAGTTCAATTAGAAGTGCTAGAAAATAATTTGTGATTCATGGGTTGCTAGCCAACTGTTGCATTATTGCTCATTATCACATACAAACTATATCTGCATATTGTAGTGTGCTATTCTTAAACCTATCACTTGATTGGAAGTTAGACAAATAGTTCAATTAGAAGTGCTAGAAAGTAATTTGTGATTCATGGGCTGGGAGCCAATTGCTGCATTGTTGCTCATTATCACATTTACAAACTATATGAATGCCACCTTCTTGGAAATTAGATAGAGTTGAATTAGAAGTGCTAGAAAGGACCAAAAGAAGGCAGTATCTGCTTTTTTTTTCTTCTGCCAATTCTCGATTGATCTGTCTTGTGGCTTCAATTATTTGTGATTCATGGGTTGGAAACCAATCACTTTGCATTGCTTTGCTCATTATAACATTTTTAAACTAGAGGTCACCTTTTTTCTTTCCATCCCTAATGAAAATGAACAAACTAAATGGCCAAGCTGGGTGAGGTTATTTATAATATAAAACCTTAACATTGATGTATATCACTTCTTTACATATTTTTTCTTTTACTTGTAAGAATTGCTTATGAGCTTATTATAAAGGTTTAAAAATTTCCGCTTGAACTCCTTTTGATCTTTTTTTTTTAAAAAAAACTTGAGCTCTTGCCATCACTTGTTAACTCCATATATCTTATACGAAGAAATGAGCTCATGGACATCGGGGTTGATTAAAAGTCACCCCATTTTCCTCGCACGCCCGCATTCCACGCTCCCGCGGAGGCCTGGCGTGTCGACACGTGCTCTCGATGATTTTGCAAAAAGATCCCTACCTTTCTCACAAACCAACCCGTGGTCCACAGTCCACTCCGGCCAGTCTCGCTCCCGAACGAGACCGCCGCATGAACGCCGGCTTGGGTGGTGCCCAAACCCTAGCCGCCCCATCATCTTCACCTCTCCCCTCTGCTTGCTGTACGGAAGCGCGCACGCCCAGATCTGCGGAGGCGGCGGCGTGTGTTCATGGAGGAGACACAGCGGTGGGTGCGACGGTGCTTGCCTGCTCGGAGCAGCGGAGGCGCCGATGTGAACCGAGGTACGACGGCGGTTAGATCCACGACGAGCTCCACCAGATCCATTCATGGGGATGAGGATGTGGAGCGGCGCCATGGCGGTGGAGGGCTATGGTGAGGTCGGGAGCAAGATCTCGCATGGATGTCGGCTTTACGTTGAACCTTGCCCTTCGTTCTCTCTCAAATCGAGGTTCGATTTTTACCTTCTTTATTATTATACATCTATATTCCGGTACTCCCCTAATCTTGCTTTGTCCGCTTGA
The DNA here is from genome assembly GCA_018135685.1 of Themeda triandra. Taxonomy (NCBI): domain Eukaryota; kingdom Viridiplantae; phylum Streptophyta; class Magnoliopsida; order Poales; family Poaceae; genus Themeda; species Themeda triandra. The sequence goes on along the minus strand of JAENPR010000191.1, from coordinate 555,534 downwards.
CCCTCCCATGGATGCAAATTGCAGTCATCATGTACTTGAGGCCATGGCTGTGGATCGTCCGGTTCATGGTGAGGGCATTTCAACTGTATGGGACCCTTATGCCCTCCATGTCCATGGCTTCTTGCCATTTGTGATCTTGTGTCTTCTCTCTTTTGTATATCATGTAAAAAAATTGCATGTTCTTTGTTGCTGCAGCCTCGGATTTTCTTCTTGTGTTGATGGATATGGGTCAAGTGGCAGACCAACATTTTGTAGTAGTTCACTTCACACCCAAGAACCAGGTATGTGGTGGAGTGTTGTCGATTGTCATGGTGTGTCATCCCTGCTTCCACTAGCCTAAAGGCATTATGTTAAACTGATAGGAACAATTTAATCCATGGAGAGAGAAAAAAACAGTGATGAGTCCGGTGACTTAAATTAGAAGCTCGCCTTTGTTCTACTATGGTCTATTATATAAAAAATGGTATCCATGTATAGGTTAGTCATTGTGGTAATGAAACGAAACACTTGCACCTTGATTTTAGTATAGTGGAGTGATCTGTTTGTTTACTGCTTTCCGGATGGCAGGTTATACACTTTTTGCTAGAAATGCACTTGGTTCCAGCAGAGTGATTTCATTGTTTTTGAAGAAAAAATATTTAGTTTAGATCCTGGAGTTTTTATCTATCATGAAGCGGGAAGAACACTTGTTCTACACAAAACTTGAAGGATGGCTTAATTCCCGCTTTTTTTTTTCTTTATTTGGCAGTGTTTGAAACCTAAATATGTCACCGTTCGCTACTTCACCTATCGAATTACATCATCTCGGCTCTTTGATTGTAGAACATTGCATTAGATTAGGTTAACTTTTGGACTATCAACCACCACCGAACATCATGTTTTTACGGTCACTCATCTTGGGGGTGGGCGGGAGACTTTTGCATCTTTCTAATGGCTCTGTTCCAAATATGAAGGCTAGCGTTACCTCTTTAATGGCTCTCGCCAATATTTTTCTCATATGCTTATATGTAGCTTTCCTAAGTAAAATATCTCGATCATATACCATGCTTTACTTGAAAATTGGAAATTTCTATTAATTTCTTAGGTAGATTGAACCCGATTTTACTTTAAATTTCACCCCCTCCCGCACGCCGTGTCTTTGCGGTTTATCCATCTATCTTAGGTTCCACTGGAGTTCGGTGAATGTGTTCTTGTTTTTTTGGTCATACAACGCCGAGAATAAATTTCTTGCTTAGATCTTCGCATATTGCCGAGAGGTCATCTTGTCCTGGGCTTTCGTCAACTTTGTCCAATACTAAGGCATCGGTGAGCCACGACCTTTGCTCTCTGCTAAACCATTTTTAAGTGGAATTATATTTGACTGATTTATGCGGGACGCGATGCATATGAATCGGCGGGTTTTACACCATTCTTTATTTTCCTGGATCTTGGAAAGCACTGTACAGAGAGTTGAGGCAATGTTTCTTTGGTGGTAAGTGATTTACATAGCTGATGTATCTTCTACCTGGCCATTCCTAGGCTATGATAGACGGACTCTTGTTGGCTTCGGTGTTAATTTATACTATTTTGATTGGTGTTCTTCATAGTGCCACTCATAATGGATGTATTTTGGTTAAAACTATTTATATTTTGACAATCTAATATATAGTACTGTAGGAAAATTATTTTCTTTTTGAAGAATATGTTTCGCATTATTGTGACTTGATCCATTCACTTCTTCATACCGCCACAATAATCCTGAATTTTCGTTCTCTTAAAAGATATAGTTTTCTCGTGTGGTCTCTTCCTTTCAATGGCCTCGATGTGGCGAGATCACAATCCTTCATCTAACACGGTTGTGGCCTACGGTAGTCGGGATGAGCCGATTTGGAGGTCGAAACGTGGTAACTTCATATCCAATAGCTTGTGGTAAGTGGGAGAATGTATCATTTGTTTTGTTTTTCTAGAGCATTGGTTTAACCGCCGATAAACTAGAAGGGATATTACATATGTACTCGCTACGTGATGAGAGTTAACTTCCAGTTAGCTTTCCCCATCTTGTTGAATGCCGATACACATTTGATCTGTTTTTGCCTAAATATGCTTCGATCCGTATATATGTGTGTCTTGGATGCACTACAAATGTAGTATTTGATCGGGGACTGTGGCGAGATCAAATGATATTATATTTAGGAAATATCTCTTATGTGAAGGGAAGGGAGGAAAAAACACAAAGGCCTTTGATTTTTTTCCCCACTTTTACTTCTCCAAATGCGAGACTACGGCTACAAATGGTAGTTCGAGATTCAAACGATGTCATATTTGAATGCTAACCACCTTACATAGCTGCTTGTTGCGGCTCATTTCCCCATGGGTGCTATGTTTTATATTATTGCACTAGATAAATGAAAAATATGTCAATTCTTAATTTATGTGGTACGTGGATAGTTATTTGGATAATTTGATTGGACGCCTGCCCTCCCGATACTATGAGCCTTTCTTTACGTGTATTTCATTTCGATCGAGTTACTTAGACCATACTTCGAGCTCGATTCCTCACTTTGTTGCCTATTTATGCAGATTGAACTTAATTAGATGCGACACTTGGTGGAAGATATATCCCGGCTTTCCAAAGATATTGCTCTAAGACGATGTTATAACCCGAGAATGACTGTGGTGGGTTATGGGAGTTGTGGGGTGGGCTCGTGGAAGCATAGAAATGATCTGGTTTTTGCTAACAAAGTGATCAAATCCTCAAAACAGGTAGCGTTTCATGTCCCGGGGGCTGCTGAAGCAATGGATGGTGGTGGAGGAGAAAGGCTGCGCAAAAGAGGAGTTTCTACAGCGACTGAAGGAGAAGGAGCCGCCATGATCTACGTAGCATGAGCCTAATCTGGCGATAGATAGCGTGCTGCTTTTGTTTTCTACTATTCTGTCATCTATCGTTAGTTTGAGTAGTGAGAGTTTGGAGACGGGAGAGTTCATCTTTTATGCTTGTGTTAGCATGTTTGAAACTGGAATGTTAAAGCTGGTAACCCCAGCAGCTACTCGTACGTTTAAGCTTTCAATATAAGCTGGGCGAAATGCCTTTGGTATAAAAGACTCATGTTATAAGAAGGATCTTAGAACTGATTGAAACTGTTGGTTGTATAATGTATAGTTCAATAGAAGTATGACAGCTCATAATTTGTGCTATTATTTACAGATGTAATATCCTTTGTTTGTGTAATGATGCTAATGTCAATGACTGCATGGTATCTACAGTAAGCTACATTTCAATTATTTTGGCATTTTCCCTTGTCACTATAGGGCGCCCGAAGGGCGCCTGATGTTCTAGTGATATTGAAATCTAAACTATCTTGGTGATCGAACTTATGAACATCTATAAAGAACTTGTGATATTTTTTAGTTTTCCATTTAGAATCATACACACCAGTTAAATTATTTCTTGCTATAATAGCAGTACTTTTAACATCCCTTAGATATAAATATTTGATGTTTGCTTCTTATTATAATAGCAGTACCTTTAGCATCCCTTGAGCTACAAATATTGGACTTTGGTGTCTCTTTGCACCACGGCCGGTAATCTGTCCACTACTACTGATTTTCATATCACAAACCGGTTTGTAACCCTCATCACAACCGGAAAGTGAACCGGCGGTGTGCAAGCGGCGTGTTGTGGGTGGTGCATCACGGCCGGTTTTTTCACCCCGGCTGTGATGAGCACACAACACGCGCCGTTTAAGAAAGCGTACACCGGCCGTGTTGTCCGAGACCAACACCGCCGGCTTGTTCCAACAACCGACTGTGTTGCCAGGACGAACACTGCCGGTTCATTCCTAAAACCGACTGTGTTTTCAGGACGAACACTGCCGGTTCATTGCTAAAATCGACAGTGTTGCCAGGACGAACACTGCCGGTTCATTCTTGGAGCCGACAGTGTTGTCAGGGAGAACACTGCCGGCTTGAGTGTTAAGCCGACAGTGTTGTCAGGGCCAACACTGCCGGTTTAGGGCTGGATCTCGGCGAGTGATTTTGTTTTTCCATTCTTTTTTATTTGTAATTATAATAATTATATATTTACAATAATAATATTGGACCGTAATTATATAACGAACAATTATGAATAATAAATATAGAACTATCATTATATAAAATTTATTATGCTACTAGTTTCCATCGAACATGCACTTGTATATTCGTTACACAAATGTTTTTTTGACAACAATAAAATAAGAAATTATGCATAAGAATCTAGCAGACGGGTGATGTCCTCTTTTGTATAATGATCCTTATACTTCTTTGCAGTTGCAATTGTATATAAGCCACTTTGAAAACACATCCGCCGATGAATTTGGCCACCTCGCACCGAAGTGTCTCTGTCTCATAATCTAGCAGCCTTTGATGATTAAATTTCTCACGCTGTTCCAAAAAGAGGCGGTATAAAAATCAGTACAAGTATATATGATTTTTTGCATTAAAAGAAATAAATGAAAACCGACAGTTATACTCACAAATTCATTTGGCATATTTGTAGGCTGTCCAATATAGCGGTACATCGCCCACATGACATAGAAGCCACACTCATTGTTGGCATACGGCTGTTTGAGGTACGGGATCTTGGTCATTTCAACGCCATTGAAATCTGTTTGCATCCCACCTCTATGCTTCTTCCGCACACTATGCAAAATTAGGAAGAATATTTGAAAAAAATAAATAGAAAAAGCATATTGTGATCATAGGACTATGGTGTTGCTAGCATCGCTTACGCATTCAAGCACGTCGAACAGTGGCCGCATATCCTCCAAAGGCTTTTTCTTGGAGTCCCACACCTCGATCTTATTTTTTATAAGATTAACACAAACGAGGGCGTAATGTTCGCTGCAATCGAAATACTGTAAGTAACGAATAGTCCGGAAAAAAAATTAGTGTAAACACCCCTGGTCAAGAACACATACTTGAAGTTGTAGGGTAGAAGTATGTGGGTTCTCTTTTTGTCAACAAACGCTTCAAAAATCGGCACCAATATCTCTATCATGTTATCCAAGCCAGAGGAATTACCAAGTTGGCCGAGGCAGGCTTTTTGATTGACCCTGATAGGGTCTAAGAAGCCTATGTGGCCGAGTTGACGTGGCCTTAAGAAGCAATATTTTGCAACTAGCCTGCATAAAAGATCATGTAAAGTGCACAAAATTAAACAATTTGTGTCTAGAAAGAGCATTCTGTAGCATTTCATGTGTGTAGGGTACTTACATGGTCCACAAGCACAAAATCTGTACATCGAGGCAAAGCGTCTCGGTACGATGGAACAGCACTCCCAATCGACATCGTATTTCACTTCTTCTTGATAAAAGAAAACAGCGGGAGGATTGATAATGAAAGCAAAAAATCCAGTTTTAACCGTCCGTGAATGATACAAGTAATAATCATGCAAGCGCTGCAATGGGCGGGCAATCCCTCGTATTCCTCCGGGAGAACCAAATCCATTTTAAGCTCAAACTTCTTTGCCAAAGGTGCGGTCCCCATTGAGGCCCAATAGACTTCCTCCACTTCTTCTCTTGTCCGTGCAGGGTCTTTTGCAAACAATTCATTTATTCTAAGTGCATGGATATGGAAATCGTCCTCATCGGTCATTTCATTCTTGTACTTGTTCGATCGATGCTTTTTAAATTCGATCTTTTGACCGTCACGGGTCATGGTGCCAAGTTGCTTAAGGAATGTAACATAAGTATCCTTAGGTACAGTGGGACTGGCTTTTTGCTGCATAATGTTTGTAATGCTGCCACCGAATGGCCTCTTATTTTTCTCTTTACGCACTTGGTCAACTTCCTCTCGAGGATCTTTGCGCGATATGACGATGCATTAGTTGTTGCTTTAGGCGCGGGAGGATGTTTCGCTGTCCTTTAGAGACGATGTAGAGCCGGTAGGAACCTTTCCTTTTCCAGTGGAGGGTTTTGTGTGGACCCTCTTGATGTAGAGCGACGAGAAGCGGGAACAACAATTGGTTTAGGAGGAGGAGGTGGAGGTGGACATGGCGGTGTCTTCTGCTGAGTAGGAGGTGGAGGTGGAGGTGGACATGGCAATGTCTTCTCGCCGAGTAGGAGGTGGAGGTGGAGGTGGAGGTGGATGTGAACCCGAAGAGGAGAGTCTTGGCGAGGAGGAGAGGTCGTCCCCGTGGTTCTTTGCATCCCGGGGGCTTGTCCTCCGCTCGAAGATGGTAAGGGCGAGGAGTCGCATTGGCCGTCTTCCTCATCCTCTTCGTCCGAGGACAACTCGTGCTCAAGCTTAATGAGGCGCTTACGCCGTGGCCACATGACATCCCTTGTTCTCGGCCAAGTTTTGGCATGGATCGCGATGCGGGGTGCTCGATCGGTATCTTGTTGTACTTCTTCTCAAGTACCATGTCGATGGTCACATGGGCATACCCCGGTGGAATCGGGATGCCATTAATGGTGCCATCTCCCACAGCCGCTCGGCCAATCGCTACCTTGTCCTTTGTCCATGATGATGTACGCGACGTTTTCACCGATGTTGTCCAACGGATGAGGCGCATTCGAGTCTAATTCCCTTACAATAGGGGTCGAGCCATAGCTTGACCTTCGGTTTTGATGTAGTGTAAGGTTACAAGCTGCAGCGTAAGGTCCGGTGCTAGACCCTCCGTTTGACGGGAGGCCGGGACTTCACCGACTTTCACCTCAACGATAGCTGCAACCCCGGATTCCCATTTTTCATCCAGCTCCCCGAATCATCCTCCTTGTCTCTTCCACTCGTTCCCGTTTTCCCCGGTCGCGGCTCCGGTAAGTATTGGCCTCGTCCGGGAATCCTTCGAACCAATTAACCACACCGGTTCCCCTGGTGCGACCAGGGTGCCCCCTGTTCCCAAGTGCTTGGGTGAGCACGTCGTTCTCCCTGTTAGAGTTGCGAGTGCCTTGCCTCACCTCGTCTTGGACCTGGGAGATCCTCCTGACGAGGGCGGTGACGACTGGATCGTCTATACGCTTTGTATTCTTTGTATGATTTAAGACATTGAAGCTCCCATCATCACCGTGACGGCAATTCCTCCCGATACAGTACATTATCGCCCTCTCCTCCCAATCTGCAGTCTCAACTTCAATGTTTTGTTCCATAAGTCTAGCCCGCTTCTCAAATTCCGCCTCAATAACGGTCACCAACTTGGCATATCCACGGGATCCACAATGATGTGGATTGTCTGACTTCTGCGAGTTCTCCTGATTCTTCACGCTAAGTGCTTGGAATTCCTCGGAGGCGCAGTGCTCCTTGAATTCCTCCCAAAATGGCGCCTGCTTGGCCAACTCTCCATGCGCAAAGTCTGGATCTCGATTTTGTGTAAGTATATATTTCTTGTAATTTTGATTCCTGAAATACTTGAACATTGACCCCATTTTTTCATAGGTTTTCTTCCGGGCCTTCTCTCTGTTAAATAAAGGGCCTTCTGGAGGGAAAGTGAAATACTTTGGGATCTGTGACTCCCATATATCTCTCTTGATACTAGCGGGGACCACACCCGGGTCCACCGCTTCCGGATTTTTCGTATCTTCCGATCTTCCGGATTTGCTGGATTTTCGGGTTCTTTGCCCCTCCACTTCCAAAGGTACTTCAAGGGGATAAAGTCCCTAACAAGGATGCCGAGGGTTGAGGGGTATTTTCTCACAAAGAATTTCCGGTGAGGCCGGCATCCCGAATTCATCAAATCTTGTGACCCGATAATGCTTGTCTTGATGAAGCTTTGTCGGGCCACGCTTGGTTCTGACTCTGGTGCGACCCGAGCCCTCTGGCCCTTGGGCCGGTGCATTGGGCTCCGCATTGGCATCCGCATTGGCCGGCGTAGGTTCCTCCTAAAAATAGGAGTAAGTTAATACCCTCTATCAATTGATTAACGGACGTGGCAACATCATAAAATCACACCTAATTTACCTGGTTAGGTTGGTTATCTTGGTCATAACCGCTTAGGTCCAGAAAATCACTCGGGCTATCAACATCCCGATTTGCTTGGTTAGCCTGATTGTGACCCGCAGCTTGCTCCCCAAGGTTTTTTCAGGAACGGGGAATGCGACGCATGGCTGTGACATGATCATGGTTAGTTCGCGTGTTTACTAGGCACAATTATTATGAAAAAAGGGCAAAGATTTATTACATAGTGTAATATTAAGTGCCAAACTACTCATTGTTTCATTGAACACATGCTACTAAGTTGACAAACTACTCTACATCGACTTCCCAATAAAAAAAGCAATGACAATAGCCATAAGCACAAGCATGGCATCTTTCCAAGAATAAGGAGCAAAGATCGTCCTAGTCTTCCCATCTAAGACGGGTGGCTTCTCTTAGATCACTAGTGCAGGTGGCACTAAAATCACCGGTGGCGCATGCTCTTCAATCTCCAATGCCTGCTCCTGGCGAGGGTTCACAAGCCTCCATTCATTGTAGGCCCTCACAGCGTCAGCTTCTGTGTAGTACTTCTTATGCAAATTACCAGGGTAGCGATGTATTTGAGTGTTGCAATCCTCCCAAGTTCGATAGATTCCAGGAGTACGACCAACATGAACAACTGTTGACGGCAATTATACCATATTTTTACCTCATGAAAAGCCGTCAACAATGGTTGAGTTCGTAGATAACACCATGTCAGTGAGTAGTGACATAGGTACAATTGACTTGGTTCCAGATGTACATGTCATTATTTGGGTGCCGGTGCAAATAGGCACTTTTCAGTGTTCGGGAGCTACAAATGAAGATAGAGCAACCAACCAAGATGGCCAATGACCAAACCAACTCCACATTCATCAATGTCATATCCTCTGGAGTTAGTGTGCAAAAGATGAGCACAAAGGTCAGGTCGGCCGACCTGACATTTGTGGGTCCAATACCACCATTGTGCTTAGAATTGCATGGTGAAACTACCTGCAAAAGATGGCCCTTTGATTCCACCAAAGGCAGGTCGACCGACCAAGGTTTGGGGGCCATCTCGGACACTGCCAGATCACCAGAGACGTCAGGAAGACAGTGGTGGGTCCACCCCCCAATGGACCAGGTCGGCCGACCACCCTATGGTGGGATGCCACCTGTCCTGACTCGCCACCGACATGCTGAAGCCTCCTGGAGCTGACACGTGGCAAATGGGTGAAAACCCCAGGTCGGCCGACCTGGAGGTTGGGCCCACTCGGGGTCGGTTCACTCCACCGACGTTCCTTGCACATCCTGGACGTTGATTCAAGGCGGTTTGAGGTCGGTTGGATCCGAAGGTGGAGAAGCCACTTCACGCGGATCGATGACGTGGCGGTGGAGTAGCCCCTACTCCACCTCCCACTATAAATACCCCCTCACTCCCTCATTTGTAAGAGACCAAGGAGAAGCATTTCTAGAGCCATGTGAAGTTATGTAGTCCACTATAGTAGTAGTAGTAGTAGTAGTGTAGGTAGTAGTTAGTAGTGTGGGAGTTAGGTGGGTCGAGCGAAGCTCGAGTCTCCGGAGTCGTCTTCTCGGAGAATCTGGTATGTCTTCCTCTTGTAAGACTTTCATACTTTTCCTTTACTTTTCGAGTATTTACTTTTAGTACTTGCTTAGTATAGTATTACTCTAGTAGTAGTATTATAGTGTTCTAGCCTGTTTAGTAGTAGTAGTTCACTAGATCAATTAGTCTTGTCTCGGTTGTTTCCATTGCATTAGGTCCCGACGTACTAGAGCTTAGGCTAAGACGTATATTTAGCTTAAGTTGTAGGCGTTAGTGTGAGCGTGGTGTTCGGACTAAACCTACCGGTGGATGTTCGCCTCACCGATTGGTTATACCATTCAAACTCCCAACGTGTATTAGCGGGGCGGTTGTGACGAACGCAGGCTTCCGCTTATATCTATTTACGTCGGGTAGGCCGATAGGTGCCCCTTAAAACCAAGGTATCGCTGGAATAGGAGTTAGTTCCCGAAAGGGAATGTTAATCTCCTATTTGTCGACATATCTCCAAAGCAACCGGGGAATACAAGACTAGTGGTTTTAGTGTGTTTCCACTACTAGATTAGATTAGTTCACGGAAGTAGAAGTAGAGTCATAGGAGTCTTTCACTCACTCGTTGTCCTCCCACCTAGCTATCACTCTACCTTATAAACCCTCTAGCCGCTCCTTGATCCACCCTTCCTATACACTCCGTTAATCCCTTTTCCACTAGTGATACTAGACTAGAGGCACCTGGATCGTCTCCTATTAGTTCCTAGCTACTGCTTTCCCTTGGGAGAAATATAAATCGACAACCTTGGAATACTCCTCGGTGAAATGCTACAGCGGTACATTCTGTGCGCTTGCGGAATATCCAATAGATATAGAATTATCCTCCTAGCATCTCTGGCGTTGCCGCCATACTTCTGGTGGTTACGCTAAGAAATGCCAACAACAACATAGTATGCTGCCATGGTGTAGAGTCGAGATGGACTAGAGGGGGGGGGGGTGAATAGTCCTTCCTAAAATTCTTACGCACCGGTTAACCGAAACAAATGCGGAATTAAAACTATCGGTCTAGCCAAGACTAACCCCCACTAACTACAATTCTAGTAGCACCTTGTAAAAGAACCAAAACAAGAAGCAAGGTGCTAAACTAGCTAGTGCTCACCTAAACAATTCTAGCTTGCAAGGTCACACAAACCTAAGCAACTAGTACTTTGCCACACCGGGGAGCACCTACACAATTCTAATGAGCAAGAGCACAAAGCCAAACCTAAGCTCACTAGATGCTCAAGGACAAGGCTACACAAGCCGAACCCAAGAGCGCAATTTACTTAACTACACAAGCTAAGCAAAACACTTATACTACTTCTAGCTACACAAGCAAGAAGGTGCTCAACTAGCTACACAAGCAAAAGAGCACAAAAGCCACAACTCAAGCTAAGCAAGAATATAGCAAAGTAAAACAAGCTTGAGTAGAGGGGATGCAAACCACCGCGAAGAGTGGACACACGAAGTCGCGGCGGTGGCGAATCACCGGGCGTAGAGACCAACCACCTGCAAACAAGCTCAAGGGAGGTCCAAGCCTCACACACAAGCACAAGGAGGTCGAAGCCTCGGCAATCACAAATCGACACACGATTTTTCCCCTGGTTCACTTGGTCGCCACCAAGCTATGTCCAGTTGTGGCGATACACCGACTTGGTGATGAGATGGCCGCTCAAGTTGGCTCATCGCCAACAACCCCTCCGGGAGCCCCAACTCCAATCAACACAAGAACGGGATCCTCCAAGCCACGCTCAACTAGAGTAGCCAATTCGCGCACCCGCGGGAAGGCTCAAGAACCCTCACAAATCCTCCTTCGGAGCACCGCACAATCTCCACGCGTGCTTCAACGGAGTCTCTTGCCACCAAGCCGTCTAGGAGGTGGCGACCTCCAAGAGTAACAAGCACACCGGCTTGCAACACGATCACCTAGTGCCACTCGATGCAAATCTCTCAAAGCAACGCACTAGAATCGATCTCTAACTCAAGTGGATGAACACTCTCAAGCATGGATGAGTTAGATGGCTCCCAAGCACCACAACACAAGCCACTAAGGCCCTAGTGTGCTCAGCAACCAGCCACGGCCGAGCAAGGCAAGTATTTATAGGCCAAAGCCCAAAACTAGCCGTTGCCCCCACGCTGGCAAAAGACAGACGCGCCGGACGCGTCCGGCCTCCACCGCCGGACGCTCCAAGCCGCGTCTGGCGCTCCATCTGACGCCACGTGTCACTGCCATTCGAAGCCGACCGTTGCCCTCCAACGGCTACTTCCAGATCGCGCGAAGAAACCCTGCGCCGGACGCGTCAGGCGCTCTTCAGCCGCGCGTCGCAGGTGACCGTTGCCTACAAAGACGCTGACGTCACGCGTCCGCCGCCCGCGTCCGGCGCTCCCCGACGGACGCGTCCGGCGGCCCGGCGCGCGCGAGAGACACTCACCCCAGAACTTTCTGGTGCGAGTCCGGCGCCCGCCGGACGCGCCTCCTCGGCGTCCGGCGCTCAGCAGCGCTCAACCAGCCGCCCAAGCCAGCCTTCCATGCGCCGGACGCGTCCGGCCCGCCTGGCCGCGCGTCCGGCCGCCGCGTCAGGCGCTTAGAAAACAACGTTTCTTCAGCCCGCCGTGAACGCCAACTTCTCCAACAATTTGCATCCGGCGCAGTAGAAAATATGCCTCCAATTTTCTCGAAAGCGCCGAATCAACCCTGCAAACAATAGCGCGAACAAAACCACCTTTGCAAATGTGCCAACACCACCAAGTGTACATCACCATGTGCATGTGTGTTAGCAATTTCACAATCATTTTCAAAGTGTTTTCTCTTGTTCTCACAATGCCACTCGATCCTAGCATGTCGCAATGTTAGATCGCTCAAGTGGCACTAGATGACCGGGATGCAAACAAGTTTGCCCCTCTTGATAGTACGGCTATCAATCCTAAATCCGGTCATCAACTTCTCTACACACCTCATGACCGGTGAAATGAAATGCCCTATAGCATACCTTTGCCTTGCGCATTTCCACTTCCACCGTCTTCCACCGAAGTGCCAATGCAACACATGCACCGACACGATCTCAAGATGATATGATCCACTTCATATCGTCATGCAACCCTCTCGGTCCTCGATCTTGATCTCACTTGCTCTTCACCGCCTCATGGTCCATCGGAACAAAGTCTTGCCCGAGCTTCACCATCTCATGGTCCATCGCTCCACTGCCTCGACTTGTCCTTCACACACCCTCCGGCCTCGAGCCTAGCTTCATCTCGATCTTCACCATTGGTCACATGACTCCATGTCATGTCACATATTCAATGAAGTTTCTTCATCTCACATTCACCTGTGGACTAAATCCCTGTGTATTCTCATGATCACACAATTAGTCCACCTAAGTTGTCACTCAATTATCAAAACCAAACAAAGGACCTTTCACATGGTTGACCACATATCATAATTTTAGAGCATCATTTAGAGCATATCATCTAGCATATCATCATTTTAGAGCATCATCTAGAGCATATCATCATTAATTGTATAGCATATCATCATTTTAGAGCATAACATTTTTGAGCTTAACATCATTTAGCATGTCATTTAGCATATCAATTAGCATAACATTTAGCATATCAATTAGCATATCATTTAGCATAACATTTAGAGCTTATCCTCTAAGAGCAGGGAGGGATCGATGGCTAACCGCGTGAAGCACGGTGGCGCTGGTTGAAGGGGGCAGTGGTGGTGCTCGTCGGAGTGTTGGCGGTGGCGCAGGAGGAAGGGCCCGGCGGTGGTTGTCAAAGGCGCGGAGAAGCTGGGGATGGAGGAAGCGGCCGCTGGAGGTGCTCCTCCACACGGCGGGCGGCGGTGCTCGTCGGCGCGAGGGTGCTGGGGATTGAGGAGGGGCCTCTGGTGATACTCCTCCACACGGCGGGCGACGGTGCTCGTCGGCAGGGGGGCGGTGGCGCTGGAGTTCGGTGTCTGTGAAGGCGGCGGCGCTCAGAAACATTTCGTCGAACATGTAAGGGGCAGGGTGGAGGGTACCTACCTCGTGACGAGAGAAGCCCTGCGACCGCGCGCTCCAAATGTTGTGACCTGCAAGAAGAAGAAGCCGGAGGTGCGTGCGGCCGGTGGAGTAGGCAGCGGCGTTGGCGCTCAGCGCACCGGAGCACTGGGCAGCAGAGGCGCGCACGGCGTGCTCGACTTGGCGCGCTAGGGCTGCTGATGCGGGCTGCGGCGGAGCGGGGTGGTGGCGGTCCTCGTCGGCACGGGCGACGGTGGACCTGCTCCTCGACGCGGGCGGCGGCGGCGTGGGGTGGTGGCGGTCCTCGTCGTTGCGGCGTCGGGCGGAGCGTGGGGAAGAAGAGGGAGAACGGGCGGGGAAATGAGGGGGAAATGAAATTTTCATTTTCCCCGCCCGTTCGTTTATATACCAGACACCATCACTGCCGGCGCCAACCACAAACCGGCAGCAATTACAGTCATCACTGCCGGCTCCAACGACAAACCGGCAGCAATGCTTGTTATCCCTGCCGGCTTGGAGATACAGCCGGCAGTAATGATCCTGAATACTGCCGGCTCTTAGCTGAGGCCGCGTGTGATTGTTTTGCGCAGGACTTTTAGTAAATTGGATTTTTAAACAGTATTTTTTGTGTAGTGTTTCTAGTTTCTCAAATGAAAAAATGTCCTATGTATCAAATTTAGATCTTGATGAGTTCTAACACTTTTGTATTCAAAAGTTTTTCATTTGAGATCATTTAGTGCCTCATTTGACCAAGTTTGACCAGGTCAACCTTGTTTGTTTTACAAAATACAATTTGACCGAACCCTAGATTTCCTGAGCTACAAAGATTGTCGAAGTGATCAGGTCCTACATGCCAGTTTTCGAAACCTTAGATGGCCTCAACTCGAGAACTCATGAATACCAAGATTGTTCTACTCAACAAGGTCTACATTTCATACATAGGACATGTTTGCATCTGACAAAGTGTTGAGACCATTTAAACATTAGAGCAAACAAATTATAACTAAAATAAAATAAAATGAGATTTTTTAAAATGCTTGAGGAAATATTCAACGGCTCACGTCGACTGATCCGACGGCTACAAAGGGTGGAGGAAATGGGAGGAAATTCTAGAGAGGAAACGGGAGGAAATTCTAGTGTGTATGACCGGTGGGCCATATGAGTCAAATTTCCTCCCATGTGTGTCAAATTTCTTCCCGTTTCCTCTAAAACTCAGATTTTTATGACTCAAAACAAAGGGGTGGTAATTCTGTTTTTGTATTTCTTTTTTATAATCAAGGTTAGTATGGTAATTTGATATTTGTTAAATGAATAATTGTAGTAGTATTATAGTTGGGTAATTTTTTAGAGATGTGTTCACGCTAACTAAAAAAAAGAAAATGTGTTTCCAGGGTTCCGCCGTCGCCGCCGCATCGACCCCGGCGGCGGCTTGCTCCTGATCCGGCGGCACCGCGCACCCGTTGTTCCTCGACGTCTGCCTCGTCGACTGGGAGAGGACGGCGTTGTCGCGCGCGCTGGCCGACAGCGACTACGACGGCATCGCGGACCCGAGGCTGCGGGGCAACTGCGACCCCGTCGAGATGGCGCGCCTCGTCGCCCGGCTGATGCGACGCAGCGGGGAAGAAGGGGCCGTCGGCCCGCTAGGCCTAGCAGCCTGCAAGCGCACGCGCTGAATCGAGAAGGGAGAGCGGGCCGCAGCCTGGCCCAGCGCTCGTCGTACGACCACGCGGAGTCGTCGGATCCGATGCATACTGGACGTCACACCGTGCAGGACATATCGCCTCCATTGCGCCTCTGCACAGAGTCGAGTTGGCGCCGCAGGAGGTTCCATTCTCCGTCATGCTGGACGACGGCGTGGCCTAGCCTACCGGGCTACCGAGTTGAGTATGGACGACGGCATAGTCTTATCTGAACGAGGGAATGAACGGCGACATGGCTACTGCACGTCTGCGCCACCAGCACAGCACGACGATGCAAGGTGTCTTGACGTCCTAACCAACCTGAAGATGTGCAAGCCCATCTTCTTACGATGCTGGCTTTGTGTACAACGTGGAGCAACACAGCCGAGCCGCTGACCGAGATGGTGCATCAGCCATGTCGTGCACGTGTGTACTACTAGGGCAAGCAAGGCAAGCATTAGATGATGGAAGAAATTAAAGGCAAGCAAGGCAAGCTAGTGAGAATGATGTGTGCACGTGTTTGCTACAGTGCCATGCAAAATGCAGCGTGTCGGCGTAGATGGTTGCGACGCAAGAAGTGTAGATGAAGCAAGGCAAGCTAATGACCATGGTTTGTGTACGCAAGCAAGGCAAACCAGTTGATGCACACGCGTATTCGTACACTTGGAGTTCACTTTTATTCATGTTAGGCCTATTAGTTGACTCATATTAGGAACAAGAGTGAAGGTTGCGTTCCTATTGTTGCTCTCGAGACATGGGACCGATGTGACGGTAAGGCCACAACATGAATGTGTGACTAGAGGTGCACGGTGTCGAAGACGGTGACTACACACATTGGGTCTCTTTGTATCATGTTAGGCGTATTCGTACACTCGGAGTTCACTTTCATTCATGTTAGGCCTATTAGTGGACCCACATCGAGAAGGTGTGACTAGAGGTGCATGGTGTCGAAGACGGTGACTAGAGATTGGGTCACTTTGTATGACATTAGGCATGTTCGTACACTTGGAGAAGGTGACTCAGAGTGCACGTCGAAGTAGTGGTTTCACTTCCATTCATGTTATGACTATCATCAGTCCACTTAATTAAGACATGAGAGTGGTGTTAGACCTGTTGTCGTGCTAGAACTACAAGGTCTCTCAGACGAGACATGAGACTATTCCGATGATTTTTTATCACGTTAGCATAGATCAATCATTCCCTTGCCGGTTAGAATATTTTTTTTAAAAAGTGTGAACAAAATGAGAAGATTCTAAGACAAAAAAAGTGAAAAAAGGGGGGGGGGGGAAGAGGAAATAAAGTTCTCACCAGAGATCGAACTAGAGACCTCAGTCTCCACGAGGAAGTGAACTACCATCACGGACTGTCATCTGGTTTTGTTAGGTGCATGAATAAAAATTATATAGATAGTAAAGAGGGAGTAGATGACCTCTTGATGGGCTGGCCCAACTAAACCAGCCATCCACGGCCTGGTCTCACGCGCCGTAATTATAGCATCGTGATAATTTTGAAGGCACGATCACAGAAGCCGTAATTATAGGATCGTCTAACATTTTCCTTGCGATGGTTGTGCGGCGAGGCAGAGGCGACGGTTTTGTGCGGCGAGGCAGAGGTGACGGGGCTCGGGGGAGCGGACGGACGGGGCCGGTGTGCGGGCCTGCGCTGGTGGGGTTTGAGAAAAGACCAAAATATCCTTTGCGACTATAATTAGAGCAACGTTACAATTTTGTGGAGAAAATAAGAGGAAACGGGAGGAAATTACAAGCATAGTAAAAAGACTCAAATAAAATTACAACCTTGCAAACCAACTATTATCAGATTCAATTTCTACCTAGGGGATTGGACCATTCACATTGACCCACTGTAGTAACCACATGTGCCAGTTGATGTCTCCGATCGTGTATCCTCTCTCAGTATCGATATAGTGCAGTGCCCTTATGAGTGCACTCTCCCGTGCCACGTGAGACACAACGAATGGTCGACCGTAGACATCACCTACTGAAACTTCATCAGTGTGCTGCTTAGTGAACCTTATTCCGAATTGTTTGCCTTGTTCTGTGTCCAAGCCATTGGTGTCAACCCAATCCCAATCGTACCCGAAATAATCTGTAGCTTGGTTTAGAATGGCCATCAAACCACATGAAAAATATGTAACATCATGGGACACAATCTGCAAGTGGTGCAAAAAAAGATAATAATATTACTACTTAATAATTAAACAACAAATTATGTGCATGATCTAATTATATCAATATATATATGTTGATTGTACCACATCAAAAATGTTGCTTCCCGCGGTTCATTCGCTAAGTGATATAGCAGTGTAACCTTGGTAGCTGTTGATGTCTATTAAGTGCAACTAAAATAAGAAGGGTTCCGCAAGCGCACAGAATATATCATCGTAGCATTTTAACCGGGAGTAATCCAGGTATCGTTATTTATAATTTTACCACTGGGAAGGGAATGCACTGGATAATGAGTGATGAGCAATGCACATGCGATAATGGAGAGCTTAACCTTGTCTGTATCGATCATCTCATACAGGGTAAATGTCACATAAAATATAGGAATGAATGATAAATGACATAAGATAAATGAGAGCATTTAGCCACATAAAATAATAGTAATAAGCCATCTCAACTTAGCACTCTAAGCTTATAACACTAGCATGGACTAGGATGATCTAGGGTATAATCCTATGTTATTCTAACTACAAAGTCAAAGCATACAATGATTAGTGCAAGAACATCTAGCAATCATGGCGGGAAAAGGTTACATCTATGCATAGTGATATTACCGAGAGAAGACAAGAGACATAGCAATGACTTCAATGTAATAGGTTTGTTCGCTAGACCTATACTCGGGAGAAGGGCTACAAAGGACTCAACAGGATCGTCACTCCCGCGATCTACCTCACGATCCGGAATATAGGGTGCAATCGCAGATAAATACGGTCTAGGCACCACGCCTACACAATATTTACCACTCACCCATCGATCTAATGAGCAAGCTCTATACGATCCTATGCATAAACATAATTCTAGTCCAACTATGCTAAACATATAATCAAAGTAAACTAAGAACAATATAATTGAGAACATAATCAAATAGAGCAAAGTCAAGTCCGATATAATAGAATAGAATAAAGTACTACTCATAGTATCACGAACAATGATGAATATTACAAGAATGTAGAGGGGAATTACCAAGAACTCCGACATATCCGGACTCCAAGCTAGGCTTGATTCCCTCTAGATCTATTCCTATGTAGCTATGCTACTAAACTATGGAGCTCTAATTGAGATGGTGGCTCAAGCTTCTTCCGAATTCGATGAGAGAATGAACTCTTGAATGAATTAGGGTTTCACCCCGGGGCCGGGGGCTCGAATATATAGCCCCCTAGGATGAACCACGGCCCTCGGATCAAACCGACCTAAATGGACGATAATTATTCATCCTCAAAGGCGGTGGAGGCGGGATCCGCGAGACTCCACGTGATTGGCCGAGGTGGGGAGTCGGCCGACTCCCCCTTGGGCGGCCGACCGCCAGCCCGCTGCCAGTGGGCCCCGCTTTCGGTGTTGCCTTCTCGGAGTCTTCTAGATTATACAATTTTACCCGTTCGGTCTTTATCTCTATGTAATCATGACATGTGGGCCTCCTTTTGTTCTCTTTCGATAACCCCCGCGAAATAGACAATCACCAAAACTCGTAGAATTCTCGTCGGTGTAGCCCCTATATCTAACAAGTGAACTCATATTAGTCATTTCTCTTGCTGCGTTGACGGTATAAAATTGATACTTAACGACCGTCAACAGTAGCGCAAAGCCATCTCCTTGTAGTACGAGAAATCAGGGATATTGAATCCAACATGTCGAAGTGCATGTATGCAGAGGTTGACGGCACCTTCTTGGGCACTCCTCTGGGAGAAGCCCAGTGCCCCCTTCGCCGGATATTGTTCTCGGTACCATTTGGGCGCCTTGAAGGGATGGTAAAACTAATTTCACACCGCGTAGCCGAGGATTGGTGTCGGCAGTGTCGTGACCACGTTCCAGCTTATCAATAGAGAACGGGGTAAGTGCTTCATGTAGCCATTCTAATGGGTCTATGAGCTGTGACATAAAATAAAATGCAATAATTCAACAATCATATATTTAACTAAATATATCTATTTATGAGCGCAAAAAACATATGAGATATTGGAAAGTGATTTATACAATAGCCGGCCTAGGGAATGGCCTAACGGGCACATCGGGAGCAAATGGCTCGGCGCGGCGTGGAAACCCAAAGGCGGGTGGTGGCGGTAGCGGAGGTGGTACATTGTGCGTAAGACCCGATCGATAAATTCAACAAGAAAATATAGAAACAAAAATATATCATAAATAAAACTTGAGTAATAAATTAAAACAAACTAGCTAAAAAATAATCGAATGCAAAAATAATCGAACTATATAGAAATTATATATGTACCATAGTAATATCCTGGGGCCATTGCGAAATTACGTCGAAGTTGATTTGGCAAGAAGTGAGAGTGGAAGTGAACTCAGAGTTTGCGTTGGCGGAGTATGCATGTGGCCGGCTCCACATTTTATAGATGGAACTTAGTTATCACAGCCGGCTCGGAACAACAACCGGCCATGATATGTAACATTCGCAGCCGGCCCGTGGTTACAACCGGCAGTGATACCCCTGCCATGTCAGAATTGACATGCTCGCAGGCTGCAATCGATGCATGCATGGATGCTGCAATCGATGCATGCATGGATGCATGGATGCTGCAATCGATGCATGGATTTTTAATAGTGTCTAGGGATAGATAGGTAGGGGAAATGTATTTTTATTTAATTTTAGACCAACATAGATATGTGTGCAAAAACAATACCATGGAAAAGAGGGCTTTTAATAGTAAATAGTGAAATATTTATTTAGAATGAGTACAAAGATAGAAGACAAAAAAATCATAAAATATATGTTAAATATACGATAACAAAGACCTTTTACTAAAATTACATCCATGTGTATCAACACATTGTAATTTAACCACCTCAAGATAAATTCTTGTTGCATCCTGCAGTGGAGGTGGTTATGAGCTACGCCCGTTGAGATTATAAAGGAGGTTATGCAAAAGTTGATTTGCATGACCTCGGTGATTTGTGACGACGGCGAAAACTCCATGGACTTGCAAGCACAAGTCGTAGGAATTGCTTGCGCATTCGTAGGACATGCTTGTGCGTCGCGGTACCCCAACATTCGGCTCGGTGATCTTCGCAGAGAATTCTTCTAGCACCAAATGTGTGCACCATTTTGGTGGACTATTATGATGCCTAAAGATATTTGAATGTGGAGGGCTTGATCCCACGAGAAGCCATGTATTTGAAATATCGGAAGAAAGAATGAACTGGAGAAATAAGGAGAATGATACCGCAAACCATGGTGGAGGCTCTATCTTTGGAGGAGGGCCATTTTATAGACCCCCGCCATGGTAGGTGGGAGCAAAGGCTCTGTTGTGCCGATCGAGGAGCACGCCCCCCAATAAGGAGTCTCATATCACCGCCGGCGCTTATTCAAAACCGGCGGTGATTGGCCTCCAACGGCCTTTTTTTATAAAAAGCCGAGCCCACCGCGGACGCAGCTCTACTGCCGGTGCTTGCCGTGGTTAGAGCCGGCGTGATTGGCCACCAACGGCCATTTTTTTGTGTAGATATCCGAGCCGATCGGGCGTAGGCTCTACCTTGCCGGCCGGTGGTTAGAGCCGGCGTGATTGGCCACCAACGGCCATTTTTTTTGTGTAGATATCCGAGCCGATCGCGGACGCAGCTCGCCGACTGGGCGCAGTGGGCCGGGGCACAGGATTCTCGAACGCCTTGGATTCCTGCGACATGGTCGGGCGAAATCCAACAATAGGGTGCCTTTTTGCGTCGTATTTCGTTTAGATAACAATGGAACTGTGAAGTAAGATTTTTAAAGAAAGGAATGTGTGAAGTAAGAACAATGGAAAAACAATGATATATTTATTCGAGAGATTACAAAGATAGAAAAGAAAAAAATATAAACAAATTACAAATATGATAACAAAGACTATTTTTTTCACTTGTCAATGTTACCATCCATGTCTATCAACACATTATAATTTAACCACCTCGGTAGGATTCTTCTAGCATCCTATGGTCCAACAAAGTGATGAGGTGGTTATGAACTATGCCTTTCGAGATGATCAAGGAAGGCAACCACGCACCGTCGAACTCCTCCGTGGGACGGTCGAAGCAACCGGCGCGTGCATGGCCATCTCTCGGTGTCATTGGTTCGGTGGCTATCATGGGGTCGTGCAATCTTCAATGTCTTCTCCGGCCATGTAGATTTCACGTACGGACTTGCAAGCCCAATCTTGGGACTTGCAAGCGGTCCTCATACTAGCAACACTAAGACCCTAGGAGGAAATTCTTTCCCTCCTCGCCGGAGACACTAATATGTCGCATAGCTATTCGCAGAATTCTTCTAGCACCAATCTATGCACCATTTTGGTGACTACTACGAAGCATGTCGATATTTGTATGTGGAGGGCTTTCTGCCACAAAGAAGCTATGTATTTAGAAATAATGGAGAATCTAAGAACACAAACACAAGTAGCCATTGTCATGGAGAGGCTCTAGAGGTTTGTCATGGAGAGGCTCTAGAGGTTGGAGGGCCTTTTTATAGAGCTCTTGTCGTGGTTGGTGGGAGCAGTGCTCCTGCTGTGGTGATCAGAGGGAGCAGGAGCACTCCACTTGGAATCTCCCTATCACTGCCGGTTCTTCTCACAAGCCGGTAGTGATATAAAATCCCTACCGGTTTGTGATACGAACCGGCAGTGATAGGGTCCAACGGTTACATTTTTACAAATAATAAGTCGAGCCAACCTTAGATTCGAACTCAGGGCTCGACCACAAAAAAATCAATTTGAGTTTTGACCGCTTGAGCTATATATGTGTTCTAAGTGCAAGACATATCTTTTATATATTGTTTATAAAAAAGAAGTTCAATTCAATAAATCAAAAAAAATTATCTACCATATACTAGTTTAGAGGTACACAAGTAATATTAATTAGAATACATATATATAGTTGGTGAACAAATGGTCCCGACTACAGATTACATAGTTATCAATAATCTAACTATCCTTAGGTGGATCAACAATAAGGGCCTCATTATGATCGCGCCTTATGTAAGCTGGTTCGTCGCCCTCTCCAATGTTAGTTAGGGATACAGTCGACCCGAATGCAGGAATTTCCGTCACTCCATCGACGCCGATAATCTTTCTTTTGCCTTGAAAGACTACACTTCTTGCGTTGTTTGCATTGTCTGTTGCGTAGAACACTTGCATTGCATCTTTTGCGAGGATGAAGGGGTCGTCTTTGTATGCAGTCTTTTTAAGGTCAACTGTAGTCAACCCATCTGGTTCTTTCTTGATTTCGTTTAGATGGACCCACTTGCAAAAAAGGGCTACCTGCACCAAGCCATACGATAGCTCCCATATCTCCTCTATGACACCATAGTATGTCTCAATCACATTGCCATCTTCATCTTCGCATTGAAACAAACACCACTATTCCGATTTGCACTCTTTTCATCTTGCTTTTCGGTGAAAAATGTGAAACCATTGACCTCATATCCCCGGTACTTAACAAAGTGACTAGAAGGCCCCCGGCTAATTTGTCCAGTTGATTACCCAACGTTACTCGTAAGCAAGCGATGTCGCAACCAAATCAACAAATTCGATTTTATGTTTTTTATGATGCCAAGCCCGTAACCTTTGCGGATAATTACGTAGCAACTCTTGACGGTGTTCTTCAATGTATGGCATCACCTCCTTGGCTTGCTTGGAGAATAGTGAATTGAGCACGTGTCCAAGACACATAGTCATCTACTGTACATGGTTTCCTACCTAGTGTGCCTTTGCCACCTAGTCTGCGCTTGGTAACGGGACTCGGAACTCCCGCCTTGTTGATGTCCATATAATTTGTGCGAGAATTCAATGGACTCCTCCGTTGACCATCCCTCAACCATGCTCCCTTCTGGTCTGAATTTGTTCCTAACATACTTCCCGAAAACTTTCATCAACCTTTCGAAAGGGAACATCTCGATGTAGGTACATTGGACCAAGTGCTCTTATTTGGTCAACCAGGTGAATGAGAAGATGGACCGACATATCAAAGTAAGTTGGTGGAAATTGCATCTCTAAACTAGAGAGAACTTCAAAGCAATGTCATCCCGTAGCTGTTGTAGCATGCTCGGATCAATGGCCTTTTTCGAGATCGCATTCATGAACCAAAGACAACTTTGTGACCACTTTGCGAACATCTTCCATCGATACCACGCAAGGCACTGGGAGAAATTGAGTCATAATGACATGACAGTCATGGGCCTTCATAGGTCCATAGTTGAACTTGCTTTCTTTCTTGTTCACTAGCCTCTTTGGGTTTGCACAAGAGTCCGTCGGAACTTTTAGTTTATCGAGGAATGAAATTAACATCTCCTCGCTCTTTCTTGCTTAGTGTCCAAGACGCAACCGGAAGTACATATTGGCCATTTTCTTGAACCACGGGATGCGGTGTCCGGCTCGATTCCCAAATACTCCATGTCTTTGCATGTGTCGTACGAATCCTTATGTGTCCCCCCTAAGTGTTCATCAAGGTGTTAAGTGTGTGAAAGCACACGTTTTTAGTAATGTGCATGGGATCAAGACAAAGGGCGTACGTATTTAAATGGCCAGTAAGGTAGTTTCCAAAATACTGATTTTTTCTTCCGGATGCTCTCCTCGGCGCTTTTTTAGCCCCTTGCCCCTTGCCAAGAACAACGTCCGGTTTGTTAAGTTCGCAAGTATCCGTTTCCCGTTTCGATACTTAGGAGGCTTGCGTGTCTCAACCTGTCCATCAAAATTTATCTTGTTTTTTCGGAATCTGTGTTTAATAGGCAGGAACTTATGGTGCCCCAATACAACCATTTTTGAGTTATTGGGTAGATGTACCGCATCGTTTCGTCTAGGCACTCGACACAACCTCGTATAGCCTTTTGTCTTCTCTCCGCACAAGGAACCTCGCCCGGAAGGTCGGTGATTGTAACCACAAGTACCACCTTGACAGTGATTTCTTCCTTTTTGTACTCATCCCAAACATGCTCAACACCCTTCTTGAACAGATCTAGTAGTTCATCGACAACTGGCTCTAGGTAAGTGTCGATGTCATTCCCGGGTTGCTTTGGGCCATGGATCAGTAATGGCATCTGGATGTACGACCGCTTCATAACGAGGTGAGGTGGAAGGTTGTATATACGAGCGTCACCGGCCACGTGCTATGAGTGCTTCTAACCTGGTCAAAAGGATTCATCCCATCCGTGCTCAATGCAACCCAAAGGTTCGTTACATCTCCACCGATTTCCTTATAGAACATGGTTTTCGTGAGTCCTCCAGTCCCCGTCCATCGGCGGGATGCCTCGGCTTAATGCCGTCGTTCTTACGGTCCTCACCATGCCGGCCACAGCAGGCTTGGCCGTCTTCGCACATGCGAATAGCCTACGTATCCGTGGAGCTATAGGGAAGTACCAGCGACCTTTATGGGGCCTCCTCTCGTCTTCGTACCCTCCTCCTCCTCCGACGGCTCGCCTTGTACCATGGATGATTACAAATGGGGCAATTATCCAGGTCAATGTATTTGCCGCGGTACAATATGCGATCATTGTAACATGCGTGTATTCGTTCAACCTCAAGTCCAAGGGGCGAGATCATTTGCTTGGCCTGGTATGTATTTTCTGGTAGCCCACTGTCTGCAGGGAGTATTTTCCCTAGTTTACCTAACAAGTCATCAAAGCCTGTATCGCTCAAGCCGTTTGTAGATTTGAACTCTAACAACATGATGGTGGCTTCCAATTTACTCATAGGACAATGCTTGAACAATGGTGTCTTGCCATCCTCTCTCATTTTCTCTAACTTTTTAAGTTGAATACCACTAAGAAACCCGGTATCTGCATTACGGAGCATCAAAGAAATGCCATCTTCTTCTGCCGTGTCATCCGCTAGCGTATTCCTAAGCACCTCAGCAATAGGTTTCGGGTTGACAATGGGATCATCGTCATCGTCGTCGTGGTGCACATCAGCCATGTTCACATCATCATTGTTTCCTCTCGCATCAAAAACAGAACTTCCCCATGGTGACACCATGTCGTATAGTTTGGCATGAACCCCCTCATTTGCAAGTGCGATTTGATAGTGCCTGGATTCAAAATCATCCTAACATTCATGCAATCTTTGCATGGGCAGAAGATCATCTTCCCAACCCCAGCGTGAGCTACTGCAGCTTTGCAAAAATCTCTTACGCCTTTCATAAAAAGATTGTCTGTTCGAGGCAGATTCATCCACTTTCGATCCATCTCTGCACAAAACCGTGAAGCAAAATGATCAAGGCATTCTTCAAAATTCAAGTCCTAGCTCACGGTTTTCAGGTGCCGCAACAATGGAGAAAATGGCCCGCGCACGCTCCTCTATTCTGGAATGGACTGAGGAGGAAAGCAGAGGACGATGGTACAAGGCTTTATGTCTTGTCAAAACATCACTGCCGGTCGTATCCACGAACCGGCAGTGTTGTCTTGACAGGACAGAAAGGTTTCGTAATCACTGCCGGCTGGTGGCAAGCGCCGGCAGTGATGAAATCAAGTACTGCCGGCCTGTGGTTTGACCCGGCAGTGATACTATATACATCCCTGCCGATTGGGACCAAGCCGGGATTAATTACCGGATGCTTCGTCTTCCTCGCGGCTGCGTGGGAACCAGCGCAAGGGAGCATGGGAACTGGAAGCGGCAATGGGGAACTGAAGCGCCCACGCTCAGTGACCTTTATAAAGCTATGCCATTCGACTTTGGCGTCTTCACCAGGCGCTTTCTTTCTCCTCATACTACTCTTTCACCTACGATCCCCTGCTCCGACGACGATGAATGCAGGCGGCGGCGGCGGCGGTCGCGACAGAGGCGGCGGCGGCTATTGGCGGTCCTTATCGACGATTTTATACCGCCAATTAGACATGAAAAAGGGTGAATTACATATTCCTATATGCATATACATGTGCAACTAACCCAAATCCACGTGCACTAGGAAATATACTGTCATTGCAGGAATCATATCAAAGTGCAGGGATTAAGTACCGAAAAGGCGCTTTCTGGAAAGCGCCAAACCACCCCAAAGTGGAGAAGGGCCACCTCGGGACCAGAATGGGCCAAAACACCAAACCAACATGGCCCAGGCCCACTCCACAACCGACCACCCGAAGGCGGTCAGGGGGCGGTGGCACCCTGGCGCGGCCGCGCCAGGGGCGCGCTCGCGCCACCCAGGCTGCCAGGTGGGGCCGGCCGGTGGAGGTCGGTTCATTCAATGCTGAGGAGGGCGGTGCGCTGGTGTACCTGCCTAATCAAGCTTAAACCGACCTCCTCACACATATAAAAGGGGAGATGAAAAGGAATTCTACACACACAATTCATTTGGTCTTTCTCTCCCTCACCTCCACTTGTTCCTTAGCTTAGAGCTAGTAGTTGGAGCTAGGAAAGCTACCAAGGAGAGCTTGTCTCCTAGGAAGAAGAGATACGTCTTGGTAATTATCTATGGAGTCTTCTTCCTTGTTCAAGTTTTTGTACTTTATATGTTGCTTAGTGTATGAACTAGAGCATAGTGTTGATCATGTTCATGTCGATGCATATGAACTAGAGCCTAGTTCATATGATCAGTTCATAGCGTGTTCATCCCTGTTCTTCATCGTTCATATGTTCTATAGGATTAGAGTCTCTGAGGAGAGTGGAGTAACGGTTCGATGTTCTTTCGGGTTTGCCTGTGTTCTAGCTCGTCCATCCGTAGGGTGGGAGTCCTGGGGGAGCATAGGTAGTTCCTTAGTATGCGGGCGTGGTGTCCGGATACGAGGGGGCCTTCAAATATGACGGCATGCCACGGTTGAGGGGTAGGCGGCAGGTGGTAACAGCCCTGTCCGTCCCTTGTAATCCCCCACGTCCGTATGTCGTGTAGGAGTTCGTAAATGCCTCTATCGGCTGGCAGACCAGCTGCGGGGGTCTCCCTGTTACTTTAGCCTCTGACGTACCTCTAACCCTGTATAATATGTGACTTAGCTAATCTACACCTAGCAGCATACGACCAACCAGCTCCAGTAGATTTATTCTTTATTCTTTCCGTTTCTTTTATTCCTTATTTCTCTTTATCCTTGAGTGAAGACCAAGTGTGTGTCCACTATCCTCAAATTACCATTTATCTTACCCCTGCATAGCACTAAGGCTCATTTCGATGATGTGAAGTACCATATCCATGTGCTAGAACTATTTTACACCATGCCTTCCTTTGGGAAAATATAAAAAATGATACCCTGACATACTTTCGGGTGAAATGCTACAATGATAGATCCGTGCGCTTGCGGATAATATCTTTAGAACACGACTATCAACCCTGGCGTTTCTTGGCGTGACCACTGGGATGTAACAATTCTAGTGATTGCACTAAGAAATGCCAACAAGCATTTCTGGCGCCGTTGCCGGGGAAGGCATTGCTTAAAATAATCTAGCATGGCATGGATATAACTTCACTAGAAATAGTCCGAGGTCTATGCAGGCTAACTTTTATATTTTCTCCTGTTGTGGGTGAAAACAGGATAGTGTATGTCCGGTTTCTCCCTGCCAGACAATTTCCATCCAAATCCGGAGGCATTCCTAAGGAAGAAGCCTAGAGCTACACCTTCTTCTGCTACTCCGTTGGCAGCCGAACCGGTCATTTCTGCACCTTCAGCAACCATCCCAATGGCTTAGAAGACTCTTCGCGAATTCTCCGTCCCCGTTGTTGCCAACGTGCCCACTGGGCCCGTTGTCAACGTGGCAGATAAGAACTTTGAGCTAAGGGCTGGCCTGATCACCATGGTGCAGGGGATTCCGTTTTGCGGACTCCCCAATGAGGATGCCAACACTCACTTGCAGTGTTTCTTGGAGCTCTGTGACACTGTCATCATCAAGGACATTGAAGCTGACGTCATCAGGCTCCGGCTGTTTCCCTTCTCCCTTGTGGGGAAGGCGAAGCAGTGGTTTTATAAGGACAAAGAAGCTGTGAGCACATGGGGCAAATGCTCCACGGCATTCCTTGCAAAGTTCTTCCCCATGGGCAAAACAAATGCCCTGAGGGGAAGAATTGCCAATTTCCAGCAAATGCAGATGGAACCCATTCCTGAAGCTTGGGAAAGGCTCCAAAGCTTCATCTTGGACTGTCCTCATCATGGGATGGAGGAATGGCCGGTGCTCCAAAACTTTTACAATGGGCTTACGCCCATGTCAAAAGGGCACCTCGACGCCGCACCGGAGGCGCATTTCTATCACTCACTGTTGATAACGCTACGGCGTTAATCAACAAAATGGTAGAAAATCAAGCTTGGGGGAAGAAAGAACCCCACCCAAGCAACAAAAAGGCTCACACCCCGTGAAGGAGACGGAGGCGTTAGCCACAAAAATAGACTTGCTCCTGCAAAAGTTTGACGAGAGAGCCGCCGGAGATACATCCGGCACTGTCAAAGCCATAGAATCTCGCATAACGTGCGAGGTCTGTGGCAATAATGGACATTCGGGGAATGATTGCCCCGAAACCCGTGAAGAAGCATCTTATATCAACAACGGGTATCGTCAACAAGGAGGTAATAGTGGATGGAACAATCAGTCCCGTCCACAGTATCAAGGTAATTTGAATTACACTTCAAATTACAATTCGAATCAGCCTACTCCCAAGGATTTAGTCCTTGGCCAAGCAAAGATCAACGAAAACCTTACCAAAAAGATGCTGGCCAATAACAAAATCCTAGAGAGCATCAGTACCAAGATAGAAGGTTTAACTTCTGCTATCAAGAATCAGTTGAGCTTTAATAAGATGATAGAAAGACAGCTAGCTCAAATTGCTTCTGATGTTCCTGTTGATCCAACTGGCAAAACGTCGGATCAAGCTGCTAGTGCTTTTGAAAATGTTAACTCTGTGACCACGAGAGGCGGTAAGGCCACTCGTAATCCACCATATCCTAAACAAGCAGCCAGGAAACAAGCAGCACCACAGCAAGAAGAACCTTCATCCTCTGAACCACAAGGCGAGGCAGAATCAGGGACAACCCTCGATTATCCAGATACAACACATCTGCCATTCGCCACAAGAACAAGAAAACAAGCTGTGAATGATCAGTTCGCTCGGTTTGTTGAAATGGTCGAGAAAGTACATGTGAGCGTTCCGCTCATGGACGTCTTACATGTACCTTCTTACGCCAAGTACATCAAAGACATCATCAACAACAAGCGACCACTGCCATCCACAGCTGTGGTCAAACTCACAGAAGAGTGTAGTGCGGCAATCCTAAATGATTTACCAGAGAAGAAGAAGGACCCAGGATGCCCCACTATCACTTGCTCCATTGGAGGACAGCGGTTTGACCACGCACTCGTGATCTTGGTGCCGCGCGTCGGTGTCATGCCCAAGACGGTATTTGACAAGCTAAATTATACAAGGCCGTCACCAACAACGATCACACTCCAATTAGCGAGACTCCTCCTTATGCTACCCAAATGGGAATAGCAAGATATACCCGTGAAGATTAGAGGATACTTCGTCCCAAAGGACTTCGTGGTACTCGACATGGAGGCCACCAAAGAATCACCACTTATATTGGGGCGACCATTCCTCGCATCATCGATGGAGCGCATTGATGTTGGAGCTGGAGAGATCCGGTTCAACATCAATGGGAGTGAGGAGAAGTTCCACTTCCGGCCACGGAAGACGGAGGAGTGCAATATGATTCGCATCAAGTATGAGCCAACTACAAGAGAGGTCACGGAAGTTGAAATCTGACCTCTTGGTGCGAATCGAATTCCCAATATTATCTGGGAACAAAGGCCAGAGCCGCAGAAAGCAAAGGGTACCCAGGAACAAAAAACAATAGAAAAAGAAAGAACAGGAGCCAAAAGAAAAGAAGGAGCAAAGAGCTCCTAAGAAGGGTAGAAAGAAGGCTCCTACAAAAGAAACAAAATCAAAGGCCGTTCCTGCGCAACCTGAAGAGAAGAAGAACAAGGGCAAGGCTCCGGCCCAAGAAAGAGTGGAAACAAAGGCAAAACCAACCCCACTCAAAACCTCTGGGGCACCAAAGTTGGTCCCTAAAGAGGAGACAAAGGTGTTAAAGGTGGAGAAAATACAAGCACCTCCAAAAGAGAATGATCAACACCCGTCTCCACCAGTTACCACCACACCACTAAAAATGGTGTGGAGACCCAAGCAGGCACCACCATCTACTTCTCCTGAGACGGTTGCCTCATCATCAGGCTCGAATTGAGCAGGAGAAGAGTCTCGCCTCACGGACTATAAACCGTGAGCCCCGACCGACAGATAATCGGTAAGTTATCTTTTTATAAGTATTTCATTTCAATTATGTTTAATTAGTCTCGTCGAAATAAAAGTTCTATCTTGCTATCCCCTGTTCCCGCTTAGTTTGATGTTTTGGAACATGTTCAAGCTTAGCATGTTCCATAAACTTGTAGCTTGAGCATGGTGCTTAGGTTGCTAGTTTACCTTGGTCGACTTGTCGATCATTGAGGCAGATTACTAGTAGGAATATTGGTAGTATGCTATGAGCTAACCTTGCAGGATGGTCCTCAATCATAAGGAAGTCCTGACGACAGACTCACAATAAAATAATTCGTTACCTCAAAATAATTTTGTGAAGGGCCCCGTTTCCAAGCAAGCTTTGGGGGAGGACCCCCAATAAGAGGTATGTACCATACTAACACTTACGCATCTAAAAAAATGCTTCGTAATTTCCTATACATATGCGTCATAGAAATATTTAATTCAACCCTTGTTGAAATGATGAAAAGTTGCTCTGTCTCGTGACTCGCTTGTACCTCGTTTATAATCTGGCTTTCTCCTAAGTTTGAGTTTGTTGGCTAAAATGTCTTATCCTTGAAAACTTGAGCTTAGTGGGTTGCATAGGCTAGATCCTGTCTAAGTTATTGCCGGGTATGATATAGTGCCATGAGCAACGCTATGACTCTGTCCTGAGTGAAAACCTGACTTTCGGAGTTTTTATTTTTCAAAATCTATCAAAACAAAAGTTCCTCAGTGATTTTGAAATACCTACCAAGGCCATATGACGTAGCTGTCAAACTCTTTCAAAAACCAGTAGTCATATGATGCTTGATCACTAGAAGTCTATAACCTCCGCAAGATTATGGCCTTACACTCACGACTGAGATTCACTTGCACCCACCAAATAATTTTTGCCGACCCGTACACTGCGAGTCGCGCAACCTAACTTTTCATCCAATCCACCAAAAACGCCAACTCTTAACCCTAGAGTTGCGCACCTTCTTCAAAACAAAAGCATGCCGACCCTTACACTGAGGATCGCGCATCCCTTATTCATCATCCATCAAAAACTACTCCTCGTCCTTCGTCATGACTCCTTCTCGCAAAAAAAATCTTCATCGTACCTAAAAGAGAGTATTGGGCATTAGCATCTCTTGTTTAAAAAAATGATGATGATTGCCAAGGGGCAACAATAAAGTTTCGAAAGTAGACAAACGGGAATCCCAGTTAGTCTCCCGTTCAAAAAAAAAAAAAAGAGAGAGAAGAAGAAAGAAAGAAAGAAAAAAGAAAAGATCTCAGTTTTCCCAATTCTAGCCCATACTCTCTCAAATTTCCTTTCCACCAATAAAAAGGAGTCATGATGCCTGGAGTACCAAAAACATTTAGAGATAGAAATCATTCACCCTCACACACTTGCACAAATCTCAATCAAAGTGTATGGTCTTAATCTTCGGACGGTTCGTTCCTTGACTTCACCAATTCTTTGTGATCCAAGCATACCCACCTTTCATACCTACCCAAAACTCCACTCTCAGCCATAGTAGTAGGTTAGATAGAAAGGCAAAAGCACAATGCCTTTGGTGAGGTATAAACACTTCTGAGCGATTGAGAGAATCATTCGAGGAACTTGAGTTTCTTTTACAAAACTTTCAAAACCTCCGGAGACTTGGTTGATCTTGGGTAGATGATAAGCAACGCTTGTGAATCTGTTCTACCTTCCAATATCCCAAGACGCGAGAAAGCTGGAAAGCCCCATTTTGTCTTGAGATAATAACAGGGTGAGCAGTCATGCCGATTTATTCAAATTCTGGTAGAAATCTTGTTTATACGCTTGGTACACTTGACTCATGATCGGCATAGTAGCAACTCCTGATCAACAACCTAAGGCTGAGCTTTGCTCGGGACGAGCAAAGGGTAAGCTTGGGGATCCTGTTGGCGGTCCTTATCGACGATTTTATACCGCCAATTAGACATGAAAAAGGGTGAATTACATATTCCTATATGCATATACATATGCAACTAACCCAAATCCACGTGCACTAGGAAATATACTATCATTGCAGGAATCATATCAAAGTGCAGGGATTAAGTACCGAAAAAGCGCTTTCTGGAAAGCGCCAAACCACCCCAAAGTGGAGAAGGGCCACCTCGGGACCAGAATGGGCCAAAACACCAAACCAACACGGCCCAGGCCCACTCCACAACCGACCACCCGAAGGCGGTCAGGGGGCGGCGGCACCCTGGCGCGCCGCGCCCCGGCGCGCTCGCGCCACCCAGCCGCCAGTGGGGCCGGCCGGTGGAGGTCGGTTCATTCAATGCGAGGAGGGCGGTGCGCTGTGTACTGCCTAATCAAGCTCAAACCGACCTCCTCACACATATAAAAGGGGAGATGAAAAGGAATTCTACACACACAATTCATTTGGTCTTTCTCTCCCTCACCTCCACTTGTTCCTTAGCTTAGAGCTAGTAGTTGGAGCTAGGAAAGCTACCAAGGAGAGCTTGTCTCCTAGGAAGAAGAGATACGTCTTGGTAATTATCTATGGAGTCTTCTTCCTTGTTCAAGTTTTTGTACTTTATATGTTGCTTAGTGTATGAACTAGAGCATAGTGTTGATCATGTTCATGTCGATGCATATGAACTAGAGCCTAGTTCATATGATCAGTTCATAGCGTGTTCATCCCTGTTCTTCATCATTCATATGTTCTATTGGATTAGAGTCTCTGAGGAGAGTGGAGTAACGGTTCGATGTTCTTTCGGGTTTGCCTGTGTTCTAGCTCGTCCATCCGTAGGGTGGGAGTCCTGGGGGAGCATAGGTAGTTCCTTAGTATGCGGGCGTGGTGTCCGGATACGAGGGGGCCTTCGAATATGACGGCATGCCACGGTTGAGGGGTAGGCGGCGGTGTGGTGATAGCCCCGTCCGTCCCTTGTAATCCCCCACGTCCGTATGTCGTGTAGGAGTTCATAAATGCCTCTATCGGCCGGCGCATCACCAAGGGGGTCTCCCTATTACTTTAGGCTCTGACGTACCTCTAACCCTGTATAATATGTGACTTAGCTAATCTACACCTAGCAGCATACGACCAACCAGCTCCAGTAGATTTATTCTTTATTCTTTCCGTTTCTTTTATTCCTTATTTCTCTTTATCCTTTAGTGAAGACCAAGTGTGTGTCCACTATCCTCAAATTACCGTTTATCTTACCCCTGCATAGCACTAAGGCTCATTTCGATGATGTGAAGTACCATATCCATGTGCTAGAACTATTTTACACCATGCCTTCCTTTGGGAAAATATAAATAACGAAACCCTGACATACTTTCGGGTGAAATGCTACAATGATAGATCCGTGCGCTTGCGGATAATATCTTTAGAACACGACTATCAACCCTGGCGTTTCTTGGCGTGACCACTGGGATATAACAATTCTAGTGATTGCGCTAAGAAATGCCAACAGCGGCCGCAGAGGACGGGGTAACTTCCAGGTGCGCACGCCGGAGAACCACAATCAAGCCCTGCGCGCGCAGCTCGCCCAGGAGCGGGGCTGGCGTAGGGAGGCGGAGGTGGAGGCTGCCTCGCTCCGACAGGAGGTGGAGGTGGAGCGGGCGGCCCGCTTGTGGGCCGAGAATGAGGCCGACGCGCTCCGTGAAGCGCTGCACGCGGCGGCGCAGGCGGCGCGGCCCGCCGTTAAGGCCGTCGGCAGCAGCGGCGGGCGGTGATCGCGGCGGCGCCGTCGTCGATCTTTAATAGTATTTATTAGAATATAATCAATCCTCTATGTAATGCATAATTCGTATAAGAATTCTATTCATATGTAATGCAAAAAAATTATTATTAAGTTGGTCTTATGATTCTTCGTTTTTATTTATTTATATGTAATGAAAAAAAAAGATGAGGAAGAAAGCAAAAAATTCATATTTTGTACTCGGTGAGGAAGAAAGCAATCCGAAAGAAAAAAAAAAAGATGAAGGTGGCCACTGCCGGTTCTTGCCAGACGCCGGCGGCGATTGATATTACCACGGCCGGCGCCTGGCTAGAGCCGGCGGTGATAGTTGCCATCACTATCACTGCCGGCTCTACACACGAGCCGGCAGTAATATACTCATGACTGCCGGTTCTAAACATGAGCCGGCAGTAATATACTCATCACAGCCGGTTGTGATGAGTCATCACCGCCGGTTTCGCCATTTCCGGCGGTGATACGGTGGGCAGTGTTGTGCGAATCTGTAGTAGTGGTCCTCGCCTGATGCCTGACAATTCATAGATCCCACTTTGATACAGGCTCCACTGGGCTTGCTCAAGTTTGGCGCGGCAGCGCCGCGCCTAGGTTTTCTAGTGGAATAGGAATTGAAGCATCCGTGCACTCACACACAGCAGGGCCCAAGCTTTGATCTGAACAAAAGCTAAAGGAAAAGGCTTCCCCGTTTAATCCCAATAGTACTGCATGTGGTCTTAGAAACCCTCCTTTTTAGATTACAGTATTTTCTAAACCACACGTATACACATTCACCCTTATGAACATATACACATATATTATATTTCGATTAGCATCTGAGAAACTAACTTTAAATGGGTTGATCTCGAGATTAACGAAGTTACCGTCCACCTCTAAGGCTCTAAGGCTTGCCCACCTCTAAGGCTCTAAGGCTTGCCCTCGGCTCATTCGTGCATGAGAGCAAATAGTGATATGGCCACCGTCTGAAAAGTAAAGCACATGAAGGCTCGAGTAAAGGTCATACTATTTTGATACTTTTTGCGCGCAACGGTGTGGTCTCGAAATTTTTTTTGATACTTTTCGCTCTTGTCAGTTATCCGAATGCACATACAAATTAACCATACTTAGTTCATTGACTTAGAACCTAAGGTTGAAGTTTTCGATTTTAGTCATTTTCTATTTTATCTATCATTTCGATTCGGTATTCAATTACTGGTTAATTTTTATGGCTGCCGCGACTTATCACTTACGTGGTCAATTTAAATTGCTGTTGAAAGCGCCCAAAGCGGCGATTCTGACAGTTCAGGGAGAACCAATATATGATAGATACCACAGATCAGACTCTTGCAATAATTCAAAAGTGTGAACTACAAGACTTTTTTTCCAAAGGTGTAGGTACCAGGCAGTGCCGTCTTTCGGCAGTCGAGTCGAGCCCAGCGCATGCATTTTCCACGTACGTTACGGTCCACACATCACTGCTCACTGCCAAGTGGCAAGCAACCCATGTGAGTAGCTGTTACAGAAAAGAAACCAAAAAGGAAATCCACGATATGATGTCGTCGATATATGTCGAGCCGTATATATGCATCATCCCGTTTGTTGGCTTAACTAAAACTCTTAGTTGAAGCTCTGCCATAGCAACCTTGTAGTGATTTCGTGAGCAGGCATGAGGTGAGCTAGCCACTCTGATACGCACATGCATGCATTGAACTACCATACCAATGGATCACACTATGGATAGACCTGGTAGGGACGACGAAAGATTCCATACGAAGACGCCGTGCAAAGGCAAAATAGTCGCCGGCTTTTTTTTGTTTTCTTTTGGTTTTTGAAAAAGAAGTAGCGTAGCCGTCAGCCCGTCATTCACACCATATCTAGCATCTGGCCGTGCTCTCCTCAGTACTGGCCACTTGTGACTGTGGCACTTGAGCTGTGGTGCCTCTGGACCTCGGCTGCGTTCGAGATCAATCTCTTCATAGCCGCTACCCTCCCAGCTCGCCAATCGCCATGGTGGAGAACCGGAGCCCCAAGCCCATCCATTGCAAAGGTACAATTGCTACTGCAAGCTCCTTGCCTTTTTACTCGCCATATGGGTGTGAATGCGATGTTGCCGTCAATCTCCATCTAACCATTTGATGTCACGGTCTCATCACGGGCGCGTACGTGCACCGAAACACGCAGCGGCGGTATGCAGAGCCGCCGGCGAGCCGCTCACCGTCGAGGACATCGTCGTCGATCCGCCGAAAGCGTACGAGATCCGCATCAGGGTCATCTGCACCTCACTCTGCCACACAGATGTCACCTTCTGGAAAGCTAAGGTAAGTGAAGCTAGCTTCCTTCCTGCGCTCCTGCTCTTTGCACCAAATTAAACCATGGAAGATCGATTCCATGGATGAATGGAAGCCCCATAGCTGAAGTTCAGTTTTCTGCTCCCTACCTATACCATACCTTTTTTTTTCGATACGAGGACCTCTCCCCATTTCCATTTATATCCAAACGGTTAAGGAGTTTTGAAATAAGCAAAATCAAAAGAATAGTGGAGTAATAAGGTTGGGAAAAAACCTCATAAACGCTAAGCCTGAACTTGGGAAATCAGACTACCTACACGACTTAGCACCAAAACGACATTTTTTTTTCGAGATCGGGAGTTAACCCGTATTTCATTAAGAAGAAAGGCCAAAAAAAGGCCGAGTTACAAAGAGATTCGCGGGTAATCCTAGGATTACCAACGAAGCCCCAACACATAAACACAAAGCAAGAACACGGAGAGGGGGCACCCTCCACTTAACAACCCCAAGAACTGAGCCTAATACGAAATATATCTCAACACCTAGGTAGCCAGTAGTGAAAGGAGCCGTAGACGAAACAGCAGACACGGCGGCAAAGCATCCGCCCGAACTCCCGACGGCCATGCATCCGTCCCCACCTCAGCGATCTCAACGGCCAACCTGCCAGAGACGTGTCCTCGGTGGCAAAGCGCACCACGGCGGCAAAGCATCCGCCCGAACACCCGACGGCCATGCATCCGTCCTCAACTCAGCGACCTCAACGGCCAACATGCCGGAGACGCGTCCTCGGTGGCAAAGCGCAACACCCGACGGCCAAGCATCCGTCCCCACCTCAGCGACCTCAACGGCCAACCTGCCGGAGACGCGTCCTCGGTGGCAAAGCGACCAGGCTACGGCTACCACCATCACCAACCAGACATACCAAAGTGATGAGAAACATGAAGTGCGAAAAGGCCCAACGCAGCACCCACGAAGTCCACACGGGAGGAGCGACAAGTAGAAGGACGACGGAGACAAGCGAGGAGCCATAGCGAAGCCTTCAGGAAGGGGAAGATGTCCATAGACACCAACTTCGCCGCGAACAGCATCCAGGGACCTTCATCCCAAGCTTTCCCCAGCGGTTTCCGACGATGGACTGAGGACGACGCCTCCAACAAGGTAATGACGCAGGGCGCCACCATCGTCAGTTGGCAAGAAGCCATGCGGGGTTTTCACCCCTGCCCACCGAAGGGTTGCATGCGTGCTAGCTCGAACAAACGAGCAAGACAACGCCAACCACGCCACCACGGCGTCGAAGATGTACCATTCGCGCAGCCGTCCACACCACCAAGATGTACGACAGTCCACGCCAATAGTCGCTGCATCCGCACCGTCCTTCACCGCGCACCAAGAGCCACCCCGCACGGTGGCCGAACCAGCCCCCAGGAGCCAGTCACTGGCCGCCCCCACCCCGACCAACGCACAGGGAACCAAAACGTGGGCCAGTGCGAGACCAATAGGCCTAGGGAAGGCCCACATGGTCGGCGGCCACGCCGAAGGGGGGGGGGTGGGGAGGACGGGATGGCCGCGCTGGCGCCGGATCCAGGGCCCCGGGCAGCACCTGCTTAGGCCGCCGGTGAACGCCGCGACCGCCCGGACGGCAGCCGAGCTTCCATGCCGACGACCGACGACGCAGGGCCCCCGCCGGTGAGATGGCGCGGATCCGGGGGCGGGGAGGCAAGATCCAGCCTCAGCAGGCACGGATCCGCCCGCCACCCACCATCCCCGCCGGAGAAGAAGACTGAGTTGTGTGTGTGTGGGGGGGGTGGAGGAGGAACGGAGCGTGGCACGCGACAGCCACCCCGTTTCGGAGGACCGCGAGCGGGGGCGCGCCGGCGGCGGTCTAGGCGGCGGCGAGGGAGCCCCCGAGTCACCCCGTTGGGAGCGTTCGGGGGGGGGGGTCTGATGCTCTGTTTTTCAGCACCAAAACGACATCCAGCCAACTTCAGAGTTTACATCAGCTGCAAAGAGATAGAACCAGAAGAACAAAACACCATTGATCCCAACTTCATTATCAAAACAGCGAGCGCGCCAATAGACTTGTTGAAGGAAAGAAAACCACAATTATTCCTGATCTTCATCACCCTACCTACCATACCTGCTGCAAAAACTAATCAATTCGAATTTTTTCTGCTCTTTTCAAATCAGGTGGCACCAGTATTTCCAAGAATATTCGGGCACGAGGCGTACGGGTATGCCCATGTTTTCCTTGTCCAGCAGAATCATGCTGTCCTCGCTTGTTCTGACAATTCTTTCAGCGATATATGTCTTTTTTTTAATTTTTATATCCACCCGGGCCGGGTCGGCACGGGGTAACGCACGACGCATGCAGGGTAGTGGAGAGCGTCGGAGAGCACGTGCAAGGCTTCGCGGCGGGCGACGCCGTGGTGCCGACGTTCCTGGGGCAGTGCTCGCACTGCGCCAGCTGCACGTCGGAGCGCAGCAACCTGTGCGATTCGCTGCCGTTCACCATAGCGCCCGGGATGCGGCGCGACGGCACCACCCGGTTCTGGGACGCGCAGGGGAGCCCGCTGCACGACTTCCTCGGTGTGTCCAGCTTCAGCGAGTACACCGTCGTGGACGTGAACCAGGTCGTCAAGCTCGACCTCGCAGTGCCGCCCAAGCTCGGCTGCCTCCTCAGCTGCGGAGGCGGCACCGGTGAGCGCCTTCGCCGTCTTAGCTAGTCCAGTTTTAAGCACCACTAGCTAGCTTAGTTGGTGTTCGATTGATCTACTGCTATACGAAGTGACAGAAAGAACGTTCAATAATGCAGGGGTAGGAGCAGCGTGGAGGTCGGCCAAGGTGGAGCCGGGCTCTGCTGTTGCTATCTTTGGCCTTGGATCTGTCGGTTTGGCGGTAAGCCCGTGTCCTGCCAGGATCTAATTTATTCTTGTTAATCATACTATGTGCATAATATGCATACAGTGTACAAGTGTGTACTTGCGCACTAGTAGATGATAGTAGATCTATCGGCAGCACGAGCTGTCACTTGTGGTGGCCACACACTCACACTTTGGTTGGCAGGTGGTCCAAGGCGCGAAAATGTGTGGAGCATCCAAGATTATCGGTGTTGATCTCAACCCAGACAAGGAGCAAGTAGGGAGATCGTTCGGCGTGACAGACTTCGTCAATCCATCGCAACTGGACAACCGTTCCGTCGTAGAGGTAAGGATAAAGCCAAAAAAAGTTGTCACAATCTTATCTCAAGGCAGCAGCAAGAGTCGAAGTCCATCACCTGCACATTCACGCGTTCTGTGTTCGTTCAACTGCAGGTGATCGCTGAGATGACCGGCGGCGGCGTCGACTACAGCTTCGAGTGCATCGGCGTGCCGTCGGTGATGACCGATGCCTTCAGATGCACCAAGACGGTTCGTTTCGTTGCCAACTTGTTACTCTGTATAGTGTGATTGATACTGTATAATGCTAAGACCACTTTGGGATACGATC
Source organism: Themeda triandra (assembly GCA_018135685.1). NCBI lineage: Eukaryota > Viridiplantae > Streptophyta > Magnoliopsida > Poales > Poaceae > Themeda > Themeda triandra. The sequence continues at coordinate 515,493 of JAENPR010000191.1, read as the reverse complement.
GGAGCATACTTTGTGCAAGGAAGACGGGGAATTAACAGCTGCAAAGAATTGGTGTCTGCAGGGAAAGGGCAAGACGATCGTGCTGGGGCTTGGAAGGGACAGCGACCAGGTGTGCCTACCGTCGCTGGAGCTGCTGTTCGGCAGGTGCGTCATGGGGTCGCTCTTCGGCGGGATGAAGCCCAAGACCGACATCCCCATCCTCGCCAAGAAATGCATGGACAAGGAGCTGCAGCTGGACGCGCTGGTCACGCACGAGCTAGGACTGCAGGAGATCAACACGGCCTTCGACCTGCTCCTGCAGGGCAAAAGTCTGCGCTGCATCGTATGGATGGACAAGGCCAGGTGATGGGGCAACAGGGGCGGCGCGCCGGGCCAGCCCGGGCTCTGAATAAATTTGCCGATGCGATGCGTCGCTGAAACTGTTAACTGCGATGACCATACTATTATCTGTTCCTGCAAAGTCAATGTATCAGTTTCGTTTCGTTGTTTGAACTGATTATTTGGGGATTCAACAAACTGCACGCTTGTTTTTTCTAAGGAAATCTGCACACGCCTGTGTCCAAAACTCCAAACGGTCCAACACTCCAACCCATGGTCATGCATCATCTTGTGGGCTAGATCCCGGAGGATAGAAATAGAAATGGGCCACTGCTGAGCCCAATCACGCACTCTGAGCCCAATCTTCGCCTTCTCCTTCACTATCCAGTCCTCTGCGGTCTCCAATCGGCCAATTCTGAACCCTCGCATCGGATTGCTCCGCCGACCACGACTCCACGAGAGCGCCATGGCGCCGCCGCCGCGGGAGCTGGTCATCGACGTCATCTCCGAGATCCTCCTCCGTATCCCGCCGGATGAGCCCGAGTGCCTCTTCCGCGCGGCCCTCGTCTGCAAGCCATGGCTCCACACCATCTCCGACCCCGCCTTCCTCCGCCGGTACCGCGAATTCCACGGAGCCCCTCCTCTCCTCGGCCTCGTCGACGCGGAGGCAACAGTCGAAGCAGGACAGGCTCGCCGCTTCGTGCCCACAACAGCAGTGCCCGCCTTCTGAATCTTCGGAATCGTATGGATGTTACTCTTCTACAGTGTGCGACCACAGTGTTCTGTGCTGCCGCTGGTTGTGATCACCTCGACTGCCATGGTGGCCCCTTCTGTGTGGTCCTCGTGTTCACCGATTGCACGAGTCCAACTTCTACCATGTCAGCGGCCATGTACTACATCGGAGCTAGGCGCGTGGAGGGCTCCAGTCACGCTTGACAATATTCCTTATGTGTCCTACAGCCGTGGTCCCCTGATTGGAAATGAAATCTACTTCGCACTTCGGAAGGCTGCTACAATTGTCAAGTATGACTGGGCCAACAATTTGCTATCTGTGGTTAAGCCCCAGCCACCAGCAATGCGCGATGGCTTCGTGCTCATGGTGATGGAGGATCGTTCTCTGGGCCTTGCTGATATTGAGGATTCCAGACTTCATCTATCGAGAAGAGTGAGTTTAGAGGGAATTGCTGAATGGGTACAATGCAGAGTCATTGATCTGGAGAAAAAGATGCCTATGGCATACCCCAGTGACTTCGCATTAGTGGTTGGCTTCGCAGAGGGTGTGGGCATCATCTTCGTCAGCACAGGTGTTTGATTGTTCACGATAGAGCTCAAGTCGGGGCGAGTGAGGAAGGTTAGCGAGCCTGGGGAGTTCTCAAGCGTCATACCCTACATGAGCTTCTACACTCCTGGTATTGTACTATCCTTTGTGTATCCTTTCGCCTTCCTTGTCTTTGCAGCTTCAATATGTTTGCTTAGTTGGTTTTGGCTTGCGAATGACGAAAAGGCAGCGCAAACCGAATATATGATAGTGCTTTGTTGAAATACACATCGCACTGGTATTTTCATGCTACCTTATTTCAGAGTTTTTTAAAAAAAGGAAATTGACTGTTAATTTCTTGCTTGAAGCTTTTATCTGGAGCTTGCTGTAGTTAATCTTTCGAACTATTAATGGTACATTTACTCTTATTTATCCGGCGCCGGTTGGGAGGCAACGAGCGTGTCCACCTCGGATGCCGCCGTGGATCTGCGTGGATGTCTAGGTGTTCTCGCGTCGTCCACTGAGCAGTCGCCGCGTGCCTTTGGTCGATTGGGCCGGCATTCTCGCAATTGCCGTCCGCGTGTGCCCGTTTTATTGGCCCGTCCGCCCGTGCCACATTTAATTGGACTACCAACCTCCATCCGCCCGTGCCACATTCCTCCTTTTTCTCCGTTGTTTCGGCTTTCGCCGAACTCGCGACGCCTTCATCCTTGCCGCCGTCGCCGTCGTTCTTGCCGCTGTCTCCATTGTCGATCCAACCGCGGGTCCTGTCTTCTTTCTGGTGAGGCTTCGTCTTCCTGCTGTGCTTGGGCGTCCTGGGTTCCGGGGTTCTTCTTTCTCACCCTCTTCCTTTCGGCCCTGTTTCTTGCGTCGGCCATGGCGTCCACCTTGTGTTCCTCCTCGGGTTGCCTTGCCTCGTGTGTCTGCCTCTGTTACAGCTCCTGGCAATTTGGATTCGTCGCCATCCTTGTGCTCCATTTGGTCTTCGATTTGGCAGTGGCCGGAGGCGAGGCGGGTCGCGACGGAGCTCTGGAGTGGTAGAGAGGCTTGTCCGTGTGGCAGAACCAGAGGAAGAGGCCCTTCCAGAGCTTGAGGAGGACCGTGGCGGAGAGGCACGGCGCGGAGGAAGGCAGGAAGTCAGCGAGGAGGTAGCGTACCGCGCGCTCCCGGGTGCCCGTGTTGCAGGACGCCAGGCGCCGGCGCAGGGGTAAGGAGGGGAAAGGGGAGGAAACCCTAGGCAGTGTTGGAAGCGTTGGCAATCTTTTTGGGTCTGCCGTGCGTGCGTTTTATTCGTGCGGGTCGCCGTGCTTCTATTGCTTTCCGGTGCTTTGTCCGCCGTTTGCACTGCTGTTCTTTCAGATTGCTTGTCCCTTCTCTTGATTGCCTTGCTTTGATCCTGCGATGCCTCTCGTATGTTCTATTGTACAGGTTGCCGCTGCTGCCGGCCAGCTTGTCGGATTCAACGCATTACAGGTAAACTCCTCATTTCTGTGTCCTTCCTCCCTGAACTTGCTTGTAACCTATTAGACCCCTTCATCTGCTTTGCTACCTTATGTCTCTGATGCCTTCGTTTTTGTGTTTTGGCTGAAAAATCAGAGCTTGTCTCATTGCGCTGTGTTGTTGTTTTGCTCTTTTCATAATCAGTATATTTAGCTGTGTGCCTATGATTCCGAGGTCCTGAGGTGACTATGAATTTTTCCTGTAGGATTTCTGACAAATCTTGCTTCATCCCCACTACATGGATCTCAGTCTAGCTACTTAAGGTATGGGAATATGGAGCAAAGAGGCAAACTTGCAATTTTTTACATGTTTGTTCCTATGATTGTAAACTCACGATGAGCATATGCATTTGTGATTATAGGGGAACTGTGGAATTTGACAAAATCTTGATGCATCACATTTCATGGCATGAAGCATTTTTTCTTGCTGATTTACTACAAATTGTGTGGTAACAGGTATTATATAGATTCACCTTTTCCACCAGATCTAATTGAATGTGTTATGTTCCATGTTCATGCAATCATTATCATGCTGCTCTACTACAAATTGTGTGGTAACAGGTATTATATAGATTCACCTTTTCCACCAGATCTAATTGAATGTGTTATGTTCCATGTTCATGCAATCATTATCATGCTGCTCTACCACAAATATGTGTGGTAACAGAGATATACATTGATTTAGGTTTATTCCCAAATTAGCCCTGAGGTAAAGTCTGCCAAAATAAAGAGTTGTTCTGTTTCAGTTTGCCAATAGAAAAGAAGTCCTCATCAATGTCAAAGCACGCCGAGAGGCAGATTGAGGTGATTTTAAAACTTTAAAATATTTCACTGGTGCGTTAGATTCCATGTATTGTTAATCTGGACGGCACCTTGTTCGCAGGTTAGGGGAATCATACTTAAGCTACCTTGTGTGATATGCCTATTTAACTATCTCTCTAAAGAAAATTATGTTCACGCAGTATCGATCATATAAAAAAAAAATGTATTCGGACAATCGATGGAGGTGACACTACGATTTTGGTTTCTTTTGTGCCTGATTTAGTCCCCGTATTCGGGACGTCTGTTACTATTGAGAAAAGTAAGTGCTGATCTTATGATTTTTTTTCCTAGCACTCAAATCTTCTTCTATTAGTGAGTATTTAGGATTTATACCAAATGTAAGTGCTTGTCAAGACCAGCTACATGTGAATTGATGAATATCTTGTCTGGATTCTGTTCTTAACTTATTCCAAGTATTTGCGGTGTGAACAAAGTTAGCATGTATGTCTACAGACTGAATATGCATGGTTGCTTCCTAAAACTTCTTCTGATATTATGAATGATGAACTTGGTAGGATCGGACAAACCAGATACTATGTTTACATAGTCTCTTCAAAATTTCCAATGCAAACATATTGATATGTTCCATGGTCTACTCTTGCTGCTTCAGTAGTTTCTCTGTGTGAGATTGGGGTAGAAAGGTAATAGGTCTTATACTCTGATCTAAACATTTTTAACTTTCTGTGTATGATAAGGTGAAATTACCTGGCTAATGCTTGAGTTTTTTTTATCATATTGTTGTGTATGATAAGGTGCAATTACTTGGGTAATGCTTGAGTTGTTTTTACCATATTCTTAATGCCTTGGTTAGCTTTGAGAAGAGAGTTGCTATGCACAGGCTACTAAAAATCCTTTGATTATACATGAAAGAAAATATAACCCATTGTCTTTTTTGTTTGATCGCTACCACTGCCTTTTGTAGCTTGGGGCTAAATCAAAATCAGATTCCATCTTTTGGAAACAAGAGGGTGGTAGATGATTTCCCATCAGCAAAGTGATATTCCTGAAATGAAAGGTGTGTGCTTCTCTCTGTTAATTGCATTTGCATGTTGGTTCTGATTTTACTTCGTGGATCTGATGTATGTGCCCAGGAATTTAGGCATTCAGGTGTGAAGCGCCATGTCCTTATGTAGTTTACTATCTTGCTTTGATTTTCTATTCCTGTATGGAAGACGGCATGTGTATGTGTGCACAATGCTTTTAAACATTGGTCTGGTCTGCACCTTTGGGTTTCTTCACGTGCAATGTGCACTTACACTTCTTTGCAAGGTTGTTTCAGCACTTCACTCAATGGTGAATGTGACTATTTTCCTCCTGCTGTGACTGAGAGGCAGCATGAGGAAATCTTGTGTTCCAAAATTCACAATAAAAGGACAATGTTTGCTCAATAAGAGCAGTACCCAGCAGGGCACAAGTGCTTTATGCTATGGATCTCTTTTCTCAATCGATCCTTGCTAACAGGCAACGCTACTATAGAGCTCTCGTTGCTAAATAGGCTTGCATTATCATGATATATGGATAACTTCAATTATTCATTGTCCCCTTGCGGGTCTTGGTTCCTGGGCTGTCGAAGAAAGGATAGAGGGTTCGAGCAATTTCAGAGGTAGCATTTTGGTCTTTGTTTTTACTCCTATGCTTGCTTATTGCACTTCCCGAGTTTTCAATTTTCTATTCTCAGTTTTTTTCACTGCCTCAGTTGGCCAGGCTAGCAAGTGTAAATCTTTATGCTGGCCAGCCTAAAATCGACCATGCAACAATTATTGGAAAAACATTCCTCTATTCTTCTTTTTAAGGGTTCTCTTTAGCTAATAACCTAAAATCAACCATTCCTCTAAATATTTTTTTAGCATCTATCATTAACAATTTTTGCCTTGCCAGTGATTGGTCCCTGGTGGGAGCTAAGAAAATAATTAGTGCTTTTTTGACCTGCATGCTTTTGTCTGATGAAATTGGTATGGCCATGTTTTGTCTGAGGAGGGGGGGGTGACTAATAGGTAGATTTGATGAGAAATTGGTATGACCATGTTTTGTCTGAGGGGGGTGACTAATAGGTACATTTGATGAGTTCCATAACCTTTTTTACCAGATGTCTGGATAGTTAATTTCTGATTTCAGTCGCCTCATTGTAGTACTATGCTGCTACGATTTTATTGCATTTCTATAACCTAGCATTTGCCAAGGTAACTCAGTAACTGATTCATATGCATATAACATGCTGTTCTATGAGATGTTTCAGTAGTCCACCCTGTTCTGATGGCTTTGTTGATAGTTTTTGCAAAATTGCGACACTTCTATGAAAGAATATTACCAGTTTCTTATAGAAAAAAGAACTATCACCTGAGTACCTAACAACTAGAAGTTGGTACTGTGTTTATAGTGTGGTACACATCCCCTATGACCTTAGGCTATGTTTGATTCTTCTAAACTGAATGGTACTGTTCCGACAACCTGCTGCTATTTATTCTGCTGGCTAATTTAGACCACCAATAAATTGTGCTGTGCATTTATCAGTTTGTGAAAATTGAGGGATTGTGAAGATTTGCATTTCGAGAAATGCATCTACATGTTCTTAAACTGAAAGGCAGGTTTCAGGAATGGTCGAAATGTGCTGCATCTACATATTTTGAGAAATGGTCAAATTTGTCAACAATTTTATTGTATGCTTCTAATTTCTGAAAGCAAATTTCAGGAATGCTGGCTTGTGATTTGATCTATAGTCTTCTATAATTATAATATTTAGACAACCATATAGTTGTAGGGAAGTATATGTATGTTTGCAGTATGTTGATTCTTAAAAAACTACACTTTGCAATGATAATATACACAGGTTCCAGTTCTGGAGAATTTTCTAACGGCTACGTTTTGTATTTTTCAGGTCAATTTTGCAAATGGCATTGCACCATTGGCAGAATTAGATGTGCTTCAGTTTCCTCTGGTTTAGGCTTGTGTTCCCTCGATGGCAGCACTATCTGAAGAAATAGGGTGATCTCTCAAATATTTGGGATGTGCTGAACAGCCACCGGCTTACATAAATCGTTAGTTCTCTGAAGGTATCTCAGGTACAATCTTTCCCGTGCATAGGATCATCAAATGCTTGCATATCAATTATACTCCTGCATTTGGCCCTTACAAATCGATCACACTATGCTCCAAGAGTTACCATTGTCTGCATCAACTAAAACCATTGTTCCTTCTTCCAACATAGTGCTTCTTTTCAAAAACTGCTGCTTTCAATACCAATTAATCCACTGCACTTTTGCCCTACTAACATTGCCAAGAAAAATACTCTAGATTTTTTTTACTGAGGAACGTAAAGGGTTTCAGAACCTATGATACCATGCTATTTATATAAGAAAAAAGTTCCACCCTGTTACCTGGAAGTAAAAGAGTTATTTCCTCAGGTACAAACCCACCTGTTGATCCAAACTATTCTGAAGATATTTTTTGAGATCAGGTCTCAGCAGCCAAATAAGGCATACATACCTATCAGAAGCACTTCCCTGAACAAAGAATAACATCAATATTATTTTCAGTTATTACCCAAATCTTGCACTGCACATAACTAAGCCTCCATCAATGACAGAATAGTTCATTCTCCTAACCTGCAATCAACCGCTGGATTAGAATCAACGACATGCATGTCACAAATATGTTTAGTTATAGTTCCTGGGTCTCTTATGTGGCTCATCATAAATAAGAAGTCCTTCGAATATCTATTCACACCATAGTCTTGCTGCTTGTATTTTTCCTCTAGGTGATTTTTCCAATCTTTTGATGTTACTATTTATGCCTTCTACCTTGGTAAATGTTAATCAGCAAACTATACATGAATCTTCTGTTCTTTTCAAGTGGCTCTTATGGCTCAGTCCGTTTTTATTTATTATATGTGCTGCTTTAATAGGTCTATTTGGTCTGATGTTATCATTTTTAGGTTGTTTGTGTAGCAAAATTCTTCACCTTTAATGCTAACAAGATCATGCCATCAAATTGAAGAGTATGCAGCTGTTACGACCATGCTTACAAGTAGTTAATTATCAAGGTGCTTATGATGCTAGGAGTGCTTTTTTAAATGAGAAGATTCGCTCCATCATTCATGGAAATGGTCTATCTTTTCTGTTGTATAGAACGTACATCTATCTATGTACATATCTATCAGAATGCTGACTTGCTCTTAAAGCATGTGTATCACATACACACCCATATGTACATAATATAATACATCCTATTGGTGTATATGTATCAATGTATCCTAATTATTATATATATCGCCGTTGTATGTCACCATCTGTCTTATGTGTATATGAACCTAAAGATACTTCTAGGTTTATTGGTAAAATTAGTGGTGCAATAAAAATAATTTGTCAGGCGCATTATATGTTCTGAACAACATTGTGCATCCACCTTATGCTTACAAATGCAGGCACTTGCCATCGCGCGCAATGGCGCGTGCAAGGTACTAGTACTCATTCAAGTGCAAATGCTAAGTCGGATGTTGGTTAATGGTTATGAATGCTCTGCTGAATGAAAAGTAGGTGGGAATCGATTGATTCCCCCCGAATTCCCCTAAAAAAATGCTCTGCTTGTCAGTTTTTTTTTTTCAGATCGTTTGTTAGGAGTACCTGCTGATCTCTGATGTGCCACATGGAAGCAAGACATTGCAAAATAGATGACCCATCATCTTCTGTCTGCTGTTGTTGACTACCAAATTAAGCTGCTAACTGCAAGTTTTCCTTTTCTTTTTCTGTTGGGCCAGTTAAGTTTGAATGGTGCAAAAGATATTATGGTCTGCCACGGTTATTATCGTAATTGTCCTGAGCATATTAGCGAAAAATAGTAGTTTAGTGTAATATCCTGGCACATTTGATTTAAGATTTGGTTAGAGTGTGTTTCAGCAACATGGAATTAAAACGTTCTGTACTGCATGTCATAGTCTTTTCTTGAAAATCAATTTCAGATTCGATCTTTAGTTTTATGTCATAAATATGGAGTAGCAGTATCTGAAATTTATGAAACAAAAAAAATGTAGTACTGTCTGACCTTTTTGTACATACCCACTGGAAATACAAAGATTATACTTATAATTTAGTTTGAGAAGAAAACTTTTTGTGTCTGTGAATAGATAGAAGAATATCTGTTAGTAGGAATGGATTCAGATGATTTACTGGTAAAACTTATAGAAAATTATATCTGAAAATGGCATGAGCTGCATGAACATGTAGGCTGCAGTCATCCGTTATCTGTGTGGTCGACGAAGGTGCATGACACATTGTGTCTGCTGAGTCAAAAACTTAGTTCAAATCACTATGATCGGTTGTGGTTGTCTTTGTCAAATTACCTCACTATATCATTGGAAAATTGTCTCCTGGTTACTGTGGCAGCTGGTTAATGCTCAACTTAGTTTCATGTCAAACTAAAACTGTGTGTAGTCATGTCCTATGTCTTTTCATTTCCAAAAAAAAAATGAGTATATGACATTAGGTTTTGGTTTCATGTCTTCAATGTGGTTGACAAGTTGCAGTTTCAGATTTCTTTGGGGGGCATAGAATTGGGCTTCCATGTTTGCCTTTTGTATTCAGTAATAGCTGAATGGGCCACTTGTGCCAATTCCTTAGTGTTTTCTGATGATCCTCTACATAATTCGGCAAATATTAACCTGATGAGGTGGCCTCTCTGTCGTTTATATATACATGACATTTGGCGTGGCTTCTTCATTTTGTGATTGTTTGCATCATCTTTAAAATCTAAAAAAGTTACCATGGGAATAAATTTTCTCTTTTAATTTCACTATAGCCATTGATTAGTTTAACTAGTTGACAAAGCATAAAATGGTGCTAGGTGTCCATTGGGTCCTTATGTCTCTCTCAAACCTTATTTCCTTGTATCAATTTCTGTACTCACTGTACTTTTCCATGGTATTGGAAACTAGGGCTTCTCCTGTTGTGGGAAAAATGGTTGTTAGGATATAATAGGGACAGCTAAACATTTGAACAACCTTTTTGTTATATCATTATGCTTTAACCTCGCACATTTTATACCTTATTAATTTCTGACTTAGCTGAAGCTTGCATCTGAAATCTAGTTTTGTGACCTTTGGAACTAGTAGTTCTAAGTACATAGCAGAAGTTATAAAGAGTTGAGTTGGATAGTTGCTTATGTGTTTTGTTTGCTAGGTATCTTTTCAGGTCGTGGAAGATTCTTGCAGCTAGTGAGGAGTCACTAATCTTTGTTGTGCTGCTTTAGCAACTTTAATTCTTCTAGTCTGCTTATGATTTTGGATAATCATGTTTATCAGAGGTCGTTTCATCCAGCCTGCGTGCTGCTTGTCAGGCTTGGAACCTGTAAGGTTGTAGTGGTAGCCTTTGTTGGCCACCACAGTGCTTGTAAGGTTGAACCCTGCCAGGCTGAGCCCTTTGTGCTCAGTAGCAGGGGTGTGGGCGGTGTTTGGTGGTGCTCTTAAGACTAAGTACTATGTAATTTTGTTACCCTGGTGACAAGTCCAGTTTAATTGTGGTGGAAAAAAGGTTCTTTCAGAGTCTGCTGATGTTGGTTTATTTCAGAGTTGAAAATTTTAGTTCTTTGAGCATTTTAAGCAAGAAAATGTAGTTCTAGTAATGAAATACGGGTAAAATCCCGTTTGCCAAAAAAAAATCCCTAGCGCATCACTTCACTATCTGGTGACGTTTTGTGTGTCCCTCCTTCCGTTGTCTTGTGGAAGGTTCAGAGGTCAGGCACTGTACGAGCCGTGCTCCCGAGGCAACCATAACTGTAGGCTGTAGCCTTGCAACAAACCACACGGAAACGGTATCCAGTTTTCTTGGGAACGTATTTGTTACATTACAACAGTATACTCGTATAAGGACCGCTGTTATACCGCTCACTGAAATAGGAACGTTCATGATGACCCAACTCTGACTTTCTGTATGTTTCCTCATTGTTAGGAATATATATTTTGATGGAAACATATAATGCAACTGCTTCTCTAAGTGTTTATCCTTATCAACTATATACGTCCTCTCTTGATTTCTTGTTGGCGGGGGCGACTAATTCGCGAACGATCGCGAGGACGGAATCCAGCGAACCATTTCCGACATACTACATTCTTTTCTTTTCTGGATAAAATCAATTAACAATTCTTTCCATTTATGGAAACTGTGTGTGCATGTCGGGATGCCGCCAAGCTAATTTGGAATGAAGAGCAGCACACGATCTCCGGCATGCACAAACCTTTTTTTTTGAAAAAAATACAGTAATTTTCTCTTTTCGGAAAGTTTTTCTATTTATAGCAAAGAAAAAGTAAAGTTGTAAATTTAGGCTCATAGTTTTCATTCTCTATTGGCAACGTATCATATGCAATCCCATTATTCTGTCAGCATCTGAACCACCAATTAAGCGCATTAGATATAGATCCAACGTCGAGGTTTTTATCACTTAAACCCTCCACCGCGGGGGGTTTAAATCTAACCCGTGTGTATTTAGGTGGGAGGGTTTAAGTGAAAAAAATCTCGAGACGTTGGATCTAGATTCTATAGCCTTAATTGGTGGTTGCATAGGCCAGACACGGCGACACGCCAGACACGATACGTTGCCCTCTAACTTATACGTCTAACTCCAACAGTTTGGTAAATCACTTGCCATCCTTCAAAATTTGGCAAAACAAGCAAAATTCGTTCTCCAACAGTTTGCTAAAGTGACTTGCTAAATCTCCCGACTTGCTATCCATCGCAGCCGCGCGCGTATATTTACGCACGCGTATACTCCTCCCCATCACGGTATTCCACGCCGGCGACTTCATTCCCGCGCGCGCGAGGACAATTCATCCTCTCCTTCCTGCGCGCTCCAGGCCGGCATCATATATCGATCTCCCGTGCTGCGCCATCGTCTCCTCGTTCAGTTCCTGCGTCCGCCAGGAACCCTCGCGTCGTTGTGTGTAGACCGCGCGAAGAATCCTCGCGATGAGATCTCCCGGCGGCCCGTCAGGATGAGGTATACGACCTTCATCTTCCCTTCGACACCCCCCACCCCCCCCCCACCCCGATCGATGGTCCTTCTAGAGTTCATCAGTTTGTGCCCGCGCCTGTTGAGCTGCCTGCTCTGTTTGTCCCCGCCGTTCAGCTTCCTGATTAGTTTGTGCCCGCCGTTCAGTTAGGTGCCTGCCAGGAATCCTTCTAGATTAGTTTTTCCCAATGCATTCTTCCCGCTGCAGCTTCAGTGGCTTGAGAATTATTGAACCTTAGTTTCATTTATTTGAATCAGAACCATTATCGAGTTTGTATTTGATTTAGAACCATTATCAAATTTGTATTCGAATCAGTGTATGCATCAGACTGTACTTATCAAGTTTGTATTCGAATCAGGACCATTATGAAGCATTTGTGCTATACGTTGCATGGTACTAGACAGAATGTTTGTGCTATACGTTGCATGCTTCCTGATTGTTGGCCGGCAAATCTCCTGTACAGTTGCTGATGGGACAGAGATCAAGCTGGTGGCCAAGGCTCACCTGACGGGATGGAGATCACGATGGAAGATCACGTGGCTGACCTGACGATCACGATGGAGAGAGGGGCGGCGGACTAGACACGGTCGAGGGGAAGAAAGCGGCGGCACGAAGAGAAGAATCGCGCGAGGTATAGAGAGGAAGGACCGACAGTAGTTGGCTTTAGGTATGATGTGGGCCGCTTTTTTTTAATTTGGTAACCTAAAATGGCAAACCATTGGAAAAGGTTTTTTATTTCACTTGCCATATATTTTAGGAACTTGCCAAATCATAAAATTTAGCAAGCAATTTTTACCAAACTGTTGGAGATGCTATTATGTGATTTATCACGTTGCAAAGTTAAAAATCTAACTTATGATCTTACACGTGGGACAGTTAGAAATCTAACTTAGAATGCATAACTTACGTGATTTAACACGTTGTAGAGTTAAAATTCTAACTTAAAATATATAACTTACGTGATTTAACACGTTGCAAAGTTAGAAATCTAACTTAGACCACCTAACTTACATGATCTAACACATTGCAAAGTTAAAAATCTAACTTATGCATCTAACTTACCACGTCAAAAAATATAACATAGCAATATACACACAATGACTGCAGCATAGGAAAAAAAGTAAAAAAGATAAATCTTTGAAACATATTCAAGTGGGATCTAGTTTTATTCATCTCGTCGCGTAGAAAATATCGGTGCAAACGAAATTAGAAACGGATACACGGTTCAGAAATTGTAGCAAGTTGAAATAAATATTTTCTTTTTTCTACCTGAGTCAGCGTTGACGTCAGCGTATGAAAAAATACAACAGATAACCCTCCGCGCGAACGACCATGATAAAGGAATTTCGTAAAAAAAGTCGTTGGAGAATGAAAGCATATAAAAAATAATTTTTATATGGATGCTCTCTAATTGATTACTAAGAGAGTGAAATTTAGAAAGACTCTTAGAGATGAGATGCTCTCCAATAGTATTTTTAAAACTTACTCTCAAAATCATTATTTGACAGCCATTTGAATAAAACCATTTTCTATATTTTCCCAACTTCCAACAACTTTTCTACTACTTTTGTGCATTCGATCCGAGAGTCATTGCCGTTTTCTATCTTAGCTAGTGAGAAATCATAAATAGAGAGGATGCCTATATTTAGGGTGAAATTTTACGGCGCTTGGAATTAATAGCGGCCCTCCGTTTTATTAAATCTGATAGTTTAAAAATAGGAGGAACTAAGTGAAAGGAATTTAAGTTGTGGGCTCGGAACTAGTTTCTAATTAAAGTTTAAGGGTATAATCGTATTTTTATTGTCTCCTAAACTGCTTCTCGTCTCAGGATCTATCTCTACCTCTTATCCGAGCAGAGCCTTCGCTGCCGGCCACCGTCCCCACATCCACTCTTTCTTCCTCGGAGCCGGCGGACTGCGCTCTGCGCCTAGCTGCCCTTGCCGTGTGGAGTTTGCTTCGGCAGGCAGCCACGCCGTTGGAATGCCTCAATGAGCATTTCTTGCGCCCCTGTGACCTCATCTCCCAAAAATCCAGCCATACGCCGCAATTCACTCCGGTGCCTCTAGCTCCGGCAAACAGGAGGTCCCAGCCATGGTCGAGCGTGAAGCACGTCCTTCCGCACGCACTTGCGCAGAACGCTGCGCGACGTGCGCGTCATCGTTACAAGCAGCCGTCCGGCCGTCCGGCGTGCTGTCGTGGTGCGTGGTCTGTTTTGGATTGCTCCCTTCGATTGCTAGGATGGTGATGTCACCGTGTCATCGTGCCTACGCAATATACGTCCATTTTCCTTTAGAAAAATATATATCTAAATACGCATACATACACATCTAGCGTCGAGCTTCTCGATTCTCATCGGACACGAGCAATTGAAGGAGCACCTCCTCCAAGCGTCGCGATATGTAGAAGGGGAAAAGCAACTGGTGCAGCAGCAGCCTGAAGCACGCCGGCGCGGTCTGCACAGCCACGGCCGGGGAGCCAGGTGACGGGGTGTTGGATGCGGGCGTCGACGGCGCCGTCGTGCATCGGATCACTACCGGTTGAAGCTCGCCGCTCGCATCGGGTTCACGCTGGGCGGCTCGGGCAAGCAAGACGTGAGGAGGGTTTACTAAATTACCCTTAATTACTTTTTTGGCTCCAAAAAATATTCAAGGAGAAACTGGCGGTTCCTTCCAAGCACCGTAACAAAGCTCTTATTTAGGTATCAAAATAAAGAAGCTATCGAGGGGAAACTATCTTTTTTTATTAACAACTTTTTTTTTTTCGACCGGACTTCACCGGTTTTTCATTAATTGGAGAAAGAACACAAATTACACGCTGATAGCATTGCTAGCAAGAGGCAAGCAAAGCTGGCCCAGAAGGCACACGCCTACTCTACTGGATCCTATAGATTTGTATTACAAAATATAGTTTTTTAAAGTTGCTAAGCGCCCAAGCTGACTTTCAGCTTGCCTAGCAGCATACAACTCGCAAGTGGATCTCCATGGTTTTCCAACCTAGGCCAATCCTGATCAAGGCCTGTTGGCGAGTAGACTTTTCATTTTATGATTTTTATTTGATTTACTATGATTTTTTAAAAAATTCAGTCGAAATTAAAAAAAAAGACAAAACTGCCTTCAAAACCACTCATAACCGCACCGGGGACGGAATTTGCACTATTTTAAAAGTTGAGGATATGTTTTGTTCGATTTTGAAGTTTAGGGATCAAAAACGAACTTTCATGATAGTTGAAAAACTAAAATTAGATCATGCTCTATCTCTATCTCTATCTAATGCATAGGACCCTGGCATGCCGGAAATAAAGTGCTACGCCATGATATGTTCTGAATTCAGTAAATCTAGAACAATACTGCTTTTATGCATTTTGGTACTTTGGACGACTAAGACTAAACAAAATAGCAAAGGGGCTCACGGTGCAGTAGCAAAGGCCATTGGTTGGGGAGCTCACGCCTAGGGTTCAAATCCTGGGTGATGCACTGAAAAACTGTAGGGGTGTAAATCCCTCCAGTATTATTTAAAAAAAAAAGACTAAACAAAATAAAATAAGGATGCTTTGGTATGAACCTCCTTGTCTGATGGATTGTGTGCCACTTCTTGAGATGCTTATTATTGTGAATAACATACAGGGCATTTACAGGAGGTCTTGTTCAGTTTTCGTAGAATGAGTGGATGACATTGAAATGTGGTTTGGGATGTGGAATTCTGGATGTCCAGGCTATCGTACCTGTTCATCCGGCCTTTCTACATACCACGCGAGATCCGCAGCTTGCATCGAGAGCACGAGACGTATCTCTAGGCGCATCGCTTCACTATTTGGTGACGTTTTTGTGTGTCCCTCTGCTTCCGTGGTCTTGTGGAAGGTTCAGAGAGGTCACGCACTGTTTGAGCCGTGCTGCTGAGGCTACCATACCTGTAGGCTGTAGCCTAGCAACAAACCACACGGAAACACTAGGGAAGTCTATCTGTTCATCTGTACCGTACCCGAGGACCCGACTGCAGGTCCACTCCTGGGTCCAGCTCCATCGGCATGTTTCCTCTATCTACCGGTGCACGAACAGCAAGCAACTCGAGAACCCGCTTGAGGAAGTGGGTGCGGCGATCGTGGCGCTGAGGAGCTCGGCGTGCGCGCCTTCGACGGCGCCCAGCACGGTGAAGGACGCCGCGGCGGCGAGGAGCAACGGGGCGTAGGCCAGCAGCATCCCTTCGCGGCTTCTCAAAAGTGCGCCCGTGCTGCTGCTCCGCTCTTCTTCCCGCCGGCACCCACCTCCGCGACTTGCACATGTTTGCTCTTGTGGAAGACGCCGAGAACATGCTGAAGACCATGGAAGATGAACATCATCGGTTCAAAGGCGTGAAATAGACTCTCTTTTTTTTAAAAAAGGTCAAAGGATAAGTACTAGCCGGTAACGACTTTCGGCAGCAGAGAGTCCAGCACACGGTGCTGGCGCATGCATTTTCCATACATGGGAGTCCACACCACGTGGCAAGATCGACTTTCTTTGTCACTTGCTGACTACTCACTGATAAGTTGCAACAAGCAATCGATGGTTGGCTGATTCGTGCTGCTGCTGATTTGTTGTGAAACAAAAACACAGCTGAATCGTTGGCTGGTATGTGCTGACGATAGACCAAATGAACAAAGCAGTTTGCATCATCCCGTTCGCTAGCTGATTAATCAGCCGAAGCATCCACTCTGATACGCACATGAATGCATGAACTCTGCTGTCTGAAATTACGATATGATGTGATGACAATGCTGCTTGATCGATCGATGAACACAGCCACCATGTAGATCAGCACGATACAGACGAAGTTTCTCAGTAATGCAACTAGTGCAGAAGTCAACCCTTCATTATCATTAATTACTGATGGATCGTCACTAGTTTGGGTAGACCTTTTTTTTGAAAGAATAGTTTGGATAGACTTGGCAGGGACGGCGAAGATTCTTAGTATTGCCAAACTTGAAGTCGCCGTGCTAAGGCGACATAGCCGCCGTCTTTTTTTTTTTAATTGTTTTGGTTTGGTTTTGAGAAAAAAAAAGTAGCAGCCGTACGTCAGCCTGTCACACTATATATGGCACTTGGCCGCGCTCTCCTCAGTAGTAGCAGCCGTACGTCAGCCTGTCACACTATATAAGGCACTTCAGCTGTGCCAGCGCGTTGGAGATCGATCTCTTCAGTTCGCCATGGTGGAGGACCGGAGCCCCAAGCCCATCCATTGCAAAGGTACTACTGCAACCTCCTTGGTCCTTGCCTTTTCTACTCGCCATGGATGTGATCATGTGAATGCGATGTCGCTGTTAACCTCTAACCATTTGATGTCACCGAAACACGCAGCGGCGGTATGCAGAGCCGCCGGCGAGCCGCTCACCATCGAGGAGATCGTCGTCGATCCGCCGAAAGCGTACGAGATCCGCATCAGGGTCATCTGCACCTCACTCTGCCACACAGATATCACCTTCTGGCAAGCTAAGGTAAGTTTAGATTCCATGGATGAACGGAAGCTCCATAGCTGAATTACCGCTCCTACCTACCATACCCGCTGCAGCAAACACTGATCAATTCGAGTCTTTCTGCTCTTTTCGATTCAGGTGGCACCAGCATTTCCAAGAATATTTGGGCACGAGGCGTACGGGTATGCCCATGATACGCATGTTTTCCGTGTGTCCAGAATCATGCCACGATCCTTGCTTGTTCTGACAAATTGTTACGCATGCAGGGTAGTGGACAGCGTCGGGGAGCACGTGGAGGGCTTCGCGGCGGGCGACACCGTGGTGCCGACGTTCCTGGCGCAGTGCGCGCACTGCGCCAGCTGCACGTCGGAGCACCACAACGTGTGCGACGTGGCGCCGCTCGCCATCGTCCCCGGGATGCCGCGCGACGGCACCACCCGGTTCTGGGACGCGCAGGGCAGCCCGCTGCACAACTTCCTCGCTGTGTCCAGCTTCAGCGAGTACACCGTCGTGGACGCGAACCAGGTCGTCAAGCTCGACCCCGCCGTGCCGCCCAAGCTCGCCTGCATCCTCAGCTGCGGCGCCGGCACCGGTGTAGGAGCAGCGTGGAGGTCTGCCAAGGTTGAGCCGGGTTCGACTGTCGCTATCTTTGGTCTTGGGTCTGTCGGTTTGGCGGTAAGCCCGTGTCCCAATCATATATTGATATACATACACTGTACAAGTCTGTACTTCGGCACTAGCTGATACTGGCACTAGATCGATAGCCTGAGCTGTAACTTGTGGCGGTCACACTTCAATTTGATTGGCAGGTGGTCCAAGGCGCGAAAATGTGTGGAGCATCCAAGATTATCGGTGTTGATCTCAATCCTGACAAGGAGGAAGTAGGCAGATCATTCGGCGTGACAGATTTCGTCAATCCATCGAAACTGGACAACCGTTCCGTCGTAGAGGTAAGGACAAAGCCAGCGTTGTCACAGTCTTATCTCTAGGCGGCAGCAAGTCAAAGTCCATCACCATCACCTGCACGTTTCTGTGTTCGTTCAACTGCAGGTGATCGCTGAGATGACCGGCGGCGGCGTCGACTACAGCTTCGAGTGCATCGGCGTGCCGTCGGTGATGACGGACGCCTTCAGATGCACCAAGGTGGGAAAGGGCAAGATGACCTTGCTGGGGCTGGGAGCCGACAGCGACCAGGTGTGCCTGCCGTCGTTTGAGCTGCTGTTGGGCAGGTGCGTCATGGGGTCGATCTTCGGCGGGATCAAGCCCAAGACCGACATCCCCATCCTCGCCAAGAAATGCATGGACAAGGAGCTGCAGCTGGACGCGCTGGTCACCCACGAGCTTGGACTGCAGGAGATCAACACGGCCTTCGACCTCCTCCTGCAGGGGAAGAGTCTGCGCTGCATCATCTGGATGGACAAGGACAAGTGATATGGGCAACAGGGGCGGCCGGACCAGACCTGTGGCTCTGAATAATTTGCCGTCTTTCAGTTTGGCGTGCGATGCGTCGCTGAAAACTGGTGTTAGCATCAGCGACAACCAAAACTACTCTCTGTTCGTGCAAAGCCATGTATCAGTTTCGTTTCGTTTCCTTGTCTGAACTGATTACTTATTTATTTATCGACATCATATACTAGTATATGGAACCGCTGTTATACCGCTTACTGAAACATCGTTTACAGGAACGTTCACGAATACTAGCATCTGCAAGCGCATTTCTAAAAATCACTCTCTAAATCATCATTTGGAGAGTCATTGAATAAAGTCGGTTTCTATATTTCGAGAGTATTTTCTACATCTTTCCTGCATTCGATCTACAGTCATTCTTGTTTTTTACCAATATTTAGATATCCATTTTAAAAGGTATTGAGGGTATTTTTTTTAAAAAATGTTATTCTTTTTTGAGAATTTTTTTTATTCTTTTTTTAGATTGCACAATACAACGTAGGCGCCCATATCACGCACGCACACTCATATTATGAATACACGTACGCAAACCGTACCCACTGTGAGCACTGAAAGGTTGAGCCGGCAGATCTTGAAGTTTACAAAGTCATCACAGACGTCTCACTATCAACGGAACGTCACATATTCCACCAGTTAATGCGTAGCGCCGATTCCATGATGAGATAAACAACTCTGAATCTCCATGTTTTTTCCGGCCCAGGCCAATCCATATCCATGCCTGCTGGCGACAAACTAAAGAAGGCAGCCCATTTAAGATTCGTCGCCACCACAGGCCGCTATAGCCCAGATAAGCCGAGACTGAAAAATTGTGGTGATAGTCAAAGTTTGGTTGAGTATGTTGCTCGCGTCGAGATTAGGGCTATTGTTTCCATGAGTATGTTTCTTAATTACGAGAAAGACGCATGCATGGTCCTTCTCTTATTAACGGTACTTCATTTAATTTAATGTAAAGGAACTTGAATTGCAAGCAAAATCAAATGCATAATCTTGGCTTAGTCTGGGTGAGACGGGGTTTTATTGTTGTGTTTTGTTCAAATTGATTTGTATTTTACGGCTAAAAAGCATATCGTTAGCTAAATGACTGGAACCTAAAGAAGTTGATTTTCTAGAAATAGTTGCTTTCATGTAGTATAATTTTTGTAGCACCTTAGACCCTACTTAAGATAAATTGATAGATAATCTCATGTTCTGAAAAAAAAATATAATTCTATCACAATATTGAATCAAACTCTCTTGAATTTGACAAATTTATATAAAAAATTTATTAGAATTAGAATTGCAACTTTGCAACCTTTTTAGGTTGAAGATACTTCCTTGGTCCCAAAATAAATGTTACTCATTTTCTAAGAAGTCAAATATTTTTTAAAAAAATATTGTGAAAAACATTTTATAATATGTATAAGAAATTATTAGTACTAATAGTGGATAATAAGTATCATTGGATTAATTGTTGAAGAGATACAAAGGTTGCTAATCTATATCTTTACTTATTTTTATTTTTAAAAGCTTAAAATTTCTCTCCACCCATTTTTTTTTGTCCAATTCCCCTCTAACCACTAGGGCATTTTTTTTTAAAAAAAATTTACTTTGAACTGACAGAAAAATTGTAAAAAAATGTAACCACCCGTGTTCATACAAGTTAGAATAACTCGCGTCTAGCAATAATATAAGGTCCACATCTGGTAAAAGGAGCTTCTTCCGCTTCAGCATTTCAATCCACATGTATCTACTATAGTCATCAACAACAAGTAGGAGCCAAGCGGCCAGACCAGAGCAGGGGTTAGGGAGATGGAGAGCGAAGCCGGAGGCGACCTCGTGGGCGACTCCCCTGGCGGCGCCCCTTGTGCCCCTCTCGGCGGCCAGAGTAGCCACTCCGGCGTGCTCTCCGGCGGCAAGGGCGACAACAGGAGGCACAAGGTGGTGCCCCAAAGCCCCGAAGTGTCCCAGGGTGGCGCAGGCGGCGCTGTCAATGAGGATTCGGGCAGCAGGGCGCGTGCGTCGACAAACTTCTCTGCCGGTGCGCCTTTCAGCTCGTCTGCGGCCGGCGAGGATGACCGTCTCAACTGCCTCCGTCTCCGGGCTAATCTCTGGAGGCGGAGGTCGGAGCTGGTGGAGTCTGAAGCTCCCGCCGCTAAGGAGGTGCAAGTGGAGCCGGAGGCGGCGGAGCTGTCTTCGGTGGAGGCTCCCTCGGCCTCCACGCAACGGAGTACCCAGCCGGGTGACGGCAGGTCTGCGGCGCCAGAGCCCGGTGACTTGGTGAGCAGATTGGACTTCACCATTGGAGATAACTTCGAAGAAGAGGTTCATCATCGCTTCAGAACCAAGGTGCATCATGAATCACCTAGCTCCCGCGGCTCTTTCCTTCTGCTTGCTACATTTCATCGTTCTTTGGTTCGGCTCACTGAAGAGAGCGTCGCTCTCATCCTGGAATCTTGCCTGGGTGGTCACGCACCTTTCTTCCATGTTGTTGAAGTGAGCCGAAATCACTTCAGGGTTTCAGTGTCTTGCAAGACAGTGGGTTTCTTCATTTATAATCTTAAACGTGTCATTGGTTCGGTGTTTGATATCTACTTCCATCTATGGAGCAATGGTGCTCCGCACTGGGAGAGAGAAAAGAGATTATGGGAGGCCGAAGAGGAAAAGAAATGGTGTACTGTTCTTTCAAAATCTCAGAAGCAAGCTCAAAAGGCCATTTCAAGAAAGAAAGTCAGTTTTGCTAGTACATCATATAGAGAATCCAGCTTCAATAAATCTGTTCATCAGAGTGCTTCTCCAGTGGTGAGAATTGGAAGATTTGAAATCCCCGTCCCACAAGATGTTCTTCCTGCTGATAGGACAGATGACAGCCTGAAGGCCATGGAAATGCTCATTGATCAAAGAATTGCCATCTCTTCACAAATCATTCTACTAAGCAACTTTGCACCTCTTCTGAGGACACCTCATTTCCTCGAGTGGATGTTTCAGGTTCTTTTCATGTTCAGTCTGCTTCCTGTCCAGTTAGCCATCATGAAGCCAGAAGTTCAGCAAGTCAATTGGGTTTTCATCATTCAGTTAGTCAGTCTAAACCTTGGCATTCAGTTTGTCAGTCGTCTTCGGAAGGCTCAGCTCAATCCCTGAATACTGATCATAATGTTGTCTGTCACTCTGCTTCTAGATCGGATCAGCAGGTGGTTTTTCAGTTTGAGAATTCAAATTTTGAAAAGGGTCAGTCTTCATCCTCTAGGCCAATCAATTCTCAAAAGCGGCTTAAAATTTTAAAGAAAAGCAAAGTGTGACGGTGCTATTGGCTCTCTTGGTTCGGGATTCCTGGTGAGTGATCAAAGCCAAATTAATGTGCCTAGCAACGGTCGATCTAACCGGGCTCTCTCCTTGAGAGCAAAATCAAATTTGATCTCCTCTTATTTGCCTCGGGACTTCAGTCTTAATTCTGAGCTGGCTATGGTTAATGGGACGCGGTGCTCGAAGTGTCTCCGATGGGGGCCATCGTCATAAGGAATGTGAACTCGCAGTCAGATGTTTATCCTGCTTTCGTTATGGCCATCATGTCAGCCTCAGTGCTACCTTAGATCGTTTCAACACAAAGTCTAGAGGCCCAAACTCTCTGAACCCATTATCACCAAAGTCGGCCCAGCTCTGATCTGGAGGCCTAAAGTGGTTCACATCCCGGATGATGGTGAGCTGACTGAGTCAGCAAGGGGTCAGTTCACACCTTCTCGGGAAGAGCAAGAGCCCGTCGCCTCGGCTACTCCGATTCCCCCTTCTTTACCTCTATATAATGCTGTGATCAGAACTAAAGAACTCGCAAGCCACTCCAATTGGGATTTGGCTCCCCCCTCAGATCACCACCACGAAATGGCCAACTTCACCTGTGACCCGACGCCTTTCCTGCCGTTTGGAGCTCATGTGGAGGAGGGATGGCAGCGCCCGGCGAGGGTCAGAGTGGCGCTCGGTGGAGAGCCACCCCGAAGGCATGAGGAGTACGCCATCATCACGCTCGAGCCGCCTCCTCCTCAGATCCACGCTAGGACGGTCCTCACCAATGTCGTCAACTTCCTGGAGAATCACTTCCCGGTCAGGGTTTTCTCTCACTTTCTGTCGCCCCTTGGATTGGGCCTGGTTGAGTTTGGTTATTCAATCATGAGGCAGAGCATGATAGATATCAGTCCAATTGAATACAATGCTGTTTCTGTGCTACGTGTTGTTCCGCATGACGAAGCTTGCAATCTGAGGGCTGTTGAATATGCGAGGGAGAGTTGGATTATGTTCCTCTCATTTCCCCTGGATTATCAGCTGGAGAAGTTCATGAATGCTGCCATTGCTCCGTTTGGCCGTAAGATCTACTGGCATCAGGGCCCTAACAAGAGTCGTTGTTTGGTCAAGTGCCTGCTGCTGTCTCCGAATCGTGTCCCCCGCAGCGTTGTCATCTCAAAAGGCACGCAGATGGGGGGGAACGGTCGCTCGTGGTCTGTTCCAACCTTCATCCTTGGTGGAGTTCTCCCGGCAGAGTTGTTAGCAGAGGAGGATCCTGTCCCCCCAGATGGTAATCCTCATCCTCAACAGGGAGCACCGCTGCAAGGCAATCCAAACATCTACCAAAACTGGGTGCATGATTTGGCTGGTGCTGCTGGCCATGTGCTTGGGGATGCTGGTGTTGACATGGGGATGATGCAGGATGCCAACATGGACCTTTAGCCGCATGACAACAACATCAACAATGCTACAGACAATGTTGAGCAAGATGAGATGGAAGTGGAAGGAGACTGGGTGCCACACCATCCTGATCAACCTCAAGATACTGTTTCTTTCAACCAATCCGGCAGCACTGCGAACTACCTGAGAGCTCATGGTCCTGACATCCACCTGGCAGTAGAGGATGTGCTGGCTGGGATCCAGAGCATCAGTTCTTCAGTGGGCTCTGTCAGTCCAGGGGTGTCATCTGCTATCCAGATCAACATGGTGCTCATCCCTCAGTTTGTTGTTGATGCCTGTCAGAAACTACCTCCAGGGTGCAAGTATCTGTTGTCGGAAAAGTTTCAGGTGAAGGAGTGGAAGGAAGAAGTGAACAAGGCTCTCGTTCCAACCAAGGTCTCTCTGGGATCGCTGTTGATCAGGCTCTGGACTGCTTTATTCGGGGACACAGGCCCTGTCAAGGCGGCCAATGCTGTGGGTGGGCTTCACCTTCCACCTGTCCTGTCTACTAGGCCGGGCTCCAAGACCTCGCTGGTGAATACTCTTGTCAGAAGGAGCCCTCGTCTTAATCTTGATGCTGCTGATGGAGTCCAGATTATAAAGCTCAAGGAACCTGCTTCCAAGCGCCGCAAGAGGTACATGATCAACCTCGACGAGCCCCCGAAGAATGCTGAAGATGCTGCTGCCCCAACCCCACTCTCTGTCCTCCGGGAGTGGGCTGGCAAGTGTGGAGTGCCTCCTGTGGAGCTCTCGGAGGATGCCCTGCTCCAGAGGCATGACAACCAGGAGGAAGAATGAATCAAGAACAATGCCTGTGTCTTTGTGGTGCTTGTCACCATAGTTATCTTATATTATTTTACTTTTTCTGTTTCGAGCTTGGCTCCTCGCTTAGTTAAGTGTCCTGGGTTTAGAGTTGGCTGGAGGTTATCAGTGTCTTGTTATCCTATTATATATATAAGACTTAAGTACTTTCGGCTTTGTGGTTTCTCTACCTGTGTGGTGTCTCTCTGGAAGAGTCACTCGGTTCTATTTTTATTATTGTTTCTTAATGAATAGAACATGGAATGTGTTATGTTGGAATGTTAGGGGGATAAATAGCTCTAAAAAATGGCTTCTGATTAGAAATAAAATTGAGGAAAGCAATTGTGAGATCTTCTGCTTCCAGGAGACTAAGAAGGAATTCTTTGATCAAGCCTTCTTGAGAAATTTTGCTCCAAAAAAGTTTGATAAATTCATTTATGCTCCTTCCAATGGAGCTTCAGGTGGTATTCTCATGGCCTGGAATGGTAGCCTTTTTCATGGTTCAGTTCAGGAAGTGCAACCCTTTGCTGTTACTGTTTGCTTCTCTTCCAGGATGGGCTCCCAAGTGTGGTATCTCACTTCTGTTTATGGTCCTTGCCATGAGCCTGCTAGATCTATCTTTGTGAACTGGATGAGGAACCTGGATATTCAAGACGAGTTCAATTGGCTTCTGGTTGGTGACTTCAACTTTTACAAATCCCTGGAAAATAGAAACAAAAGTGGAGGAAATTTTCAGGATACCCAAATCTTTAATGAGGTTATTGATCATTTGGGATTGGTGGAGCTCCCTCTGAAAGGTAGATCTTTCACCTGGAGTAATATGCAGTCTGAACCTTTGTTGGAGCAGCTAGACTGGTTTTTCACTTCAGCCAATTGGACAGCTGATTTTCCCAACACAATGGTCACTCCTCTTGCTAGACCAACCTCAGATCATATTCCCTGCAGGATTTCCATTGAAACAAAAATCCCAAAAGACAACATTTTTAGATGTGAAAATTACTGGACATCTCACAGCTCCTTTCTCAGTATTGTCCAAAACTCATGGATCAACTGCAGTAGACATAACTCAGACAACATTGTTGCAATCCTATCCTCCAAATTCAAAAAACTCAGACATGATCTAAAGGTCTGGAGTAAGAGCTTGTCCAATATCAAGTGTCTCATTGACAACTGTAACAAGGTTATCCTCTACCTGGATTCAGTGGAAGAATTCAGGCCGCTGTTTAATCCTGAATGGAATACAAGAAGAATGGTTAAGCAGCAATTGGAGAAGTTATTGAAGCAACAAAATATTTACTGGAAGCAAAGAAACACCATTAATAGGATTAAACATGGAGATGAATGTACTAAATATTTCCACTCCATGGCAACTGTATCCTATAGAAGAAACTTGATCACCCAGATACAGGATGATTATGGAGTCTCCATGCTGCAGCATGAAGATAAGGCAAACCATCTGTGGCTAACTTATAAAAACAGAATGGGATTGTCTGGCAATGCTTCCATGGCCTTTGATCTCAGCTCTCTAATTCATATGTCTGAGGATGTAGACTTTGACAGCTTAGTTGCTCCTTTCCTCCAATCTGAAATAGACAATATCATAAAATGTATGTCGGCAGATAAAGCCCCTGGGCCTGATGGATTCAATGGATTGTTTATAAAGAGATGCTGGAATATTATCAAGGAAGATGTTTACAAGTTGTTCTCAGAATTCTTCCATAGCAGGGTTAATCTTGGTCCTATCAATGGCTCCTACATTGTCCTAGTACCAAAAATCAACAATCCTATGACTGCCTCTGATTTCAGGCCAATTTCTCTGCTGAACTGTTGCATCAAGCTGCTCACTAAACTCCTTGCTAACAGGCTGCAAGGAATCATTTTGAAACTAATCCACAGCAATCAATATGGGTTTATCAAGTATAGAACTATTCAAGACTGCTTAGCTTGGACCTTTGAATATATCCACCAGTGCCATCAGTCTAGAAGGGAGATTGTGATTATCAAGCTAGACTTTGCTAAAGCCTTTGACACCATTGAGCACTCAGCTATCATGGACATGCTCAGAGTCCTAAAATTCCCTGATAAATGGATTAGATGGGTTCAGGCAATCCTTTCCACTGGCTCTGCTTCTATCCTTCTCAATGGTAACCCAGGAAAAGTTTTTGCTTGTAAAAGAGGTGTCAGGCAATGGGACCCCTTGTCCCCCTTGCTCTTTGTCTTGGCAGCTGAAATCCTTCAGTATTTGATCAATGGTCTTAAGGACAGAGGGGTTCTTAAGTTGCCCATTGCTCAGCCTTCTGATGACTTTCCTATCATCCAGTACGCTGACGACACTCTACTCATAATGCAAGCTGATGCAAAGCAGATTTTCTGCCTCAAAGCCATCCTCAACACCTTTGCAGCCTCCACTGGTTTGTATATTAATTTCTCTAAGTCCTTAGTGTTTCCCATCAATGTGACCCAGGAGAAGCTAGCTGTTCTTGCTGCAACTTTGGGATGTCAGGTTGGATCTTTGCCTTTTACATACCTTGGTCTCCCAATGGGGACTACCAAACCAAGGATTGAGGAGTTTGCACCTTTACTGGACAAAGTGCAGAAAAAGCTCTCAGCATGTTCAACTCTTCTGTCCTACTCTGGGAGAGTGGAGTACATAAACACTGTCATCACTCCCACAGTGACATATGCTATGTGTACTTTCAAGCTACAGAAAGGAGTGATTGAGGGCATTGACAGAATAAGAAAGCAATGCTTGTGGAGGGGCAATTCGAATAGAAAGAGGGGTGGCAACCTGGTGGCTTGGCCCTTAGCTCAGAGACCTAAGAAGAAAGGTGGTTTAGGTATCAAAAATCTATACCTGCAAAATGATGCTTTATTAATGAAGCAGCTTCACAAGTTTTACTCAAAAGAAAATATCCCATGGGTCAATCAAGTCTGGTTCAAGTACTATACTAACAAGATTCCCCATTCCTACAAATGTGTGGGCTCCTTCTGGTGGAAGGACGTCTTCAGGCTGAAGGACCTTTATGCAGAAATTACCACAATCCAGGTTGGAGATGGTAAATCTACCCTCTTCTGGAAAGACAGATGGGCTGGTGACATTCTGGAAACTCTTTTCCCCGACTTGGCTTCTTTTGCCAGAAATCCAGATATATCTGTGAGGGACTTAGCTTATGCTCCAAGCCTTGAAGACCTTTTTGATATTCCAATAACTCAGCAGGCCTTTCAGCAGCTAGAACAGATGGAAGCCATCATTCAGAACTACTCTCTTACTGATGGCAATGACAAGAGAATTTTTGGATGGGGAAATTCCTCCCAAGCTTCAAAGATTTACAAGTTAGCTTTTGTTGACCAGCAGGTTCCTATTGTCTTCAGCTGGGTGTGGAAGAGCAGGTTAACCCCGAGGGTTAAATTTTTTGCTTGGCTCATCCTTCTTGACAGGTTGAACACTAAAGACATGTTGCACCGCCGCAACTTTAATGTCCAACCCAACAGGCTATGTGTTTTATGTCAGGATAATTGTCTTGAAACCATTGAACATCTGTTCTTTGAGTGTACTTTTGCAAAGCAGTGCTGGAAGAAACTTGGCATCACTTGGGCAGCTGCTGGTTCTTTGGTGATCAAGATTCAAAGAACAAAGCAAAGATCGGCCAAGTCTTTCTTCATGGAGCTTTTTCTGCTGGGGGCGTGGGAATTATGGAAGATGAGAAACAGACTCGTCTTCGATGGTGTTCATGCTTCTTTTGCAAGATGGCTTTACAACTTCAAAGAGGAGGCCACGCTGCAATCTTGTAAGATTAAGGAAGCTGATAGAGCTGCGGTTCTGCTGTGGCTAGATGCCCTATAATTTTCTCTTTTGATTTTGGTCCTTGGCTGTGGCTTCGGCTAGTTGCTTTTGTAACCCTTTCTCTCCCCCTCCTCCTCCCCCCCTTCTTTTGTAAGTTCCCTTAAAACTCTTGTTCTTGTTCCTTTATTTATATAAAAGTTTTTGAACCGTGGGGATCTCCCCCACGGTATTTGCTTCAAAAAAAATAATATAAGGTCCGTTTCGTATACTATTGAGTTCCATCTTAACACATTTGCTAGTCTATAGTCAAACATAAAAAAAGAGTAAATTACATTCACCATACAACAACTATCCATGTAGGTGCAAGTTAGTCCAACATCTTAAAATTTGCCCAATTTAATACAATAACTATCTAGGTGGGTGTGTATTGGTCCAACATCTTGTAATCTGTTAAATTTGATTCGAGAACTTGCCTCATTGGTGCATATACGGTCTAATCATTGCAACAACGTGTTTTTATACCCTATAAATCGTTGTTGAAAGTTATAACTTAGGCTCATCTCATCCATTACTTGGTTTGAATCTTTTACTATATCATGACACCATTTTTGAATTTGACCAAATATAAAAAGCACCATTGATTTCATAAATATGGACAATACCGAACCAAGCTTTTTTTATTTCTATACTATAATACTTTTTCATCCATTTTCACCCCTATATGGTCATTTATGGTTCACTAAAGCTATAAACTAGGGCCCTATATGCACTCTCAACCATGCGCTCCTCAAAAACTTGATAGTCGGACACCTGAGGAGATGTCGTGTGGCATGGCCTGACTCATGCATGCTCACAACTCGGCTTGACTGCGGCACATGCGTCCTTCAACTTTTTAATAGGTGCACACCAAGTCTACCTACTTAAATTGAGTCAACATTTAGCCAAAATCTCATATGTAACTAAACTATATTGCACTATAATAGTCATCATTGGCTAAGATTTATTTGATTTATTTAATTAAAAATGGAAGCCTAAACTAAATTCAACGAGAGATCAAGTTTACCTACAAATCAGTCATATTATCCCTATGATCCCAACTTAGCTATTGGATGAGCTTAGCAAGCTATGATGTAGTAGCTCTCAATAAAAATGAACACATATGTTTGGACTATATATGCATCAAGTGAGCGTATCCTGTGCAACCATCGTTCGTGTGCAACCTTTGCAACATCCAATCACAGTCGCAAGATCTGCATCCGATGGCTAGATTGAGAGGTGGGTAATTTTAACACTTAAACCCTCATCATTACATTTGCTAACAAAAAAATGTTTGACGCATGTTGAATCCTTCTCGTCGCCCTCCTACGCGGCAGAGCAACGGTGACAGTCGATCCCTTCGCGCATGTTGAATCCTTCTCGTCCGGTCAGGGCCTCTCGCCTCCCTCACGTCCGCTCGAAACCACCCAGCCGTCCCCTCCCCTCGTGCCATGCAAGGTACGAGACCCGTTCCGCCGGCGCCGCCATAGAAACTGGAACCGCCCCCATCTCGCGTACCAGTCAGCAATCTCACAACTGCATCTCGCACAAACGGAAACGGGAACACTTGGCCTGGGAGTCAAGACATCCGACCCTCGCGTCGCCCCGCTCAGGCGGCTCGGTGGAACCCTAAGCGCCGCCGCCGCCAGCACTCCCCCCGCCCTCACCTCACCCTCGCCGCCGCCGGAGGCGGCCGCCGGGACGCCCGTGCGGCCCCCTAGGAGGGTGGCGGCGGGGCTTTTCCTCCCAGGTCCCGATCGTCGCTGTGCGGGGTGGCGGGCCGCGGCCATGGAGACGGTCCTTGCGCGGCCGGCATGCGGCGGCTGGTGGCCTGCGGGTCGGCGGCTTGCTGCTCTCGTCGGGTTCGTGATGGGGCACCGGGCCGTGGAGGGGCGCCGAGCTGGTGGAGATGGTGGCGTGTTGCCGGTGGCGGAGTTGTTTTCGGCCGATGGGGACCCGATTCGCGCGGATTTGGCTTGGTGATGGCCGGATCCGGTGCCCCTGCAGCGGACTCGGTGGTGACGGTGGGGCTGCTCGCGGATCTGGTCCGACAGCCCCCCCTCCCCCCGGGCGTTGGCAGGTGGTGCTGCTGGCCGTCCATGGCGGGTCGGCGGCTGTTGGCTCTTGGGGGTGGGGGGCTAGGTGGAGTTGGAGCGGCTCTTTGGCGGCGCCGTGGTGGCGTGGCCAGCTATGGTTCCGGTGGGGCTGTGGTGCCGCGGCGATGCTGCTGCCTGTCCCGAGCCCAGTGGTGGTTGCTTCACTCCGGTGGGGTTCGCCGGCAGGGCGTCGCGGGGTTGCTGCCCTTTCGGGTGTGGGGGCAGCGGAAAGGCTCCCTCCCCCTCTGCTCGTCCCTCGCCTCCTCTTCTTGGTGACCATTTCGTGGTTGTGGCTGGGGATGTGCTGGCGTTGGGGGGCGGCCTTCGTCTTTGCCGTCCTCCCCCCATGCCTCCGACTGCCATTGCGGGGCGGCCGTTATGAAGACAGAGGACTTGGCGTCCACGGGGGTGCTGGTCCAGAGCTATGCTCCTGTTCCGGCAGCTTCGGGGGGTGGCGGTGTCTGCGGCGGGAGCTCGGTCGACGACAGTGGTCGGCGGCGGCTACAGTTTTCGACGAGCGGTTTGGTGGAGGTTCACGGCGGCGGAGGGCTGGTGTTCGGCAGGGGACTCGGCAGGGTGGTGGCGCAGCTTTGCGGCTTTACGGCCGGCGCGTCTACTCTGGTGAGAATTCTTCTGATGGCTGGCAGCGATGTCTTGGTGGCTGGTGGGGACCCGAGTTCTTGTCCGAGTCGGTGCTAGGGTTTGTTTGGGCGAAAGCCCGGTGACGGTGGCACTTGTGGGTGTCGTTCCCCTGCTGAGGGCGTCGCGTCCCTAGCACATTCCATGGGTGAGAACCCAGTCTTGTCTTGGACGAACGACGACGGCGCTTTGGCGTCGTACCCTTGTTGAAGGCGTCGTTGTGGAATTCGACCTGGGCGGGTTGACTGTTGTAACATCTCTGATGTTATATTACCTAAAACCTGCCATGTCATCATGATTAGTTGCAAAGCATTCATGTTAGGTAAACCCTGATGTGCATCAACTAAAATAAGTTTACATTCTAGGTTGATTGTGCTCCTGAGATGACGCTTGTTACTGTTTTGATAGACTAGAAATGTGTCGGCTAGAATCAAACCAGATTTCGTTTCGAAAACCCCGTTTCCGACAAACTCTGTTTTACCCCCTTTTCTCTAATTCAAAATCTACAAAGAATTTGGGGTTGGACAAAAAAGCAAGATTGTAGGGCTTGATGAGACCTACAATGTTGGTGAACAAAGTTTTTCAAGTTTTCAAAAAGAATTTCAAACCAATTTGAAAATACAGTTTTCCGACAATTGTTCCCCTTTGAATTTCAAATCATAATTCAAAAACTATGCATATTTTGAAAAAAACTCTTTTTGGAGAAAATGTGTAGTTTGAAAAGTTGAGCATTCCATAGTTTTGGAGTTTTTCAAGTTCTTTAGAAAAATCCAAAGTAATTTCAAATATTTCATTCTAGGGTTTTTGTCCCCTTTCCAAAATTTGATTCAAATTCAATTTTCCTTTCAAAATTTGAAAATGGCCCAGTTGAGAAAGTTGTAGAGCATGAAATTTTAGCTAGGGTTGCTTTTTGGAAAATTTTGAGCACAGTTCAAATTTTTGGAGTAATTTGCAAATTTCCCCTGCTGTCACTGTGGATGACGTCGCATCGCTTTTTCCCCCCCGTTCCTCGTCGCGCGCCATGCCGCCCGGTCGCCGCCGGCCGCCAGCGCACGGCGAGCTCGAGCTTATCCGCCCCGTGTCGCCCCTCCGTTCCCCGTCCTTGCACCATTAAAGCCGGCCGGCCAACCACTCCTCCCTCCCCCTCCTTATCCTTTCTTCTTCTCGGTCGTCGCCATCGCCATTGCCGCTTGAGCTCCGCCAGCGCTCGCCGTCGCCGTGCGCCGCTTCTGTCCAAAAAAATACCACCGCTGCACGCGCCTCGTCCTTGCGAGTCCAAAGAGCATGATCATGGCGTCTCGCTCCCGCTAGAATCGCCGCACGCCATCATCTTCTTCGCGTCCGGTCGCCGAGCCGCCGCGACATCGCCGCCGCCGTTCGTCTTCGACTTGTCTCATTTTCTCGATTCCTTGGGTACTCCTGCTCTCCTTGACGTGCTGCTCATGGTGCTCCCCTTGCTTTGGCCATCGGTGCACAGGACACGTCGGAGCGCCGCCCGTGCCACCGGAGTTCGCCGCCGAGCACTCGCCGCCCGCCAAGCTCCCACCTCCGACCAACCCGAGCCTTCATCTTCGCGCGCACGGCCCCTAGGTGAGCTCCCCGGTCATGCTCGTGTCCTCGGCTTGGCCCCTAGGCCACCGTAGAGACCGGCCGCCGTGCGCGCCGCCGCATGCCTCTCGTCGTCGCCGCCGCGTCCGAGGCCGAGGCCGCTAGGGTCACGCGTGGGGGTCTTTGGCTCGCGCATCGCATCCGCCGCGTCGTAGACCGCCTTGCGCGCGCGTGGCCCCGCGCCGCCGGAGAAGCTCCGGTGAGCTCCCTAGCCGTATCGCAGCGCCGCCGCTCCGCCATGGCCGCCGGCGAGCCCGTCCCTCCTGCTCCGTTGTCCCATCTTCTAGCTCAGTCGATGCGCCGTGTCGCGTAGATCACGTAGGTGCCAGCCGCGCCGCTTAGGACCTCGCGCCGGCGAGTTATCGCCGGCGAGATCGCCGCCGTCGGTCCATCGCGGGCGAGTCTTGTTGGGCCGGCTGCTCTTGTTGGGCCGGGCCGCCAACAAGATCTTGGGCCGAGCCAGGCCAGATTCGGCCCAGTGAGTCTTTTTCTTTTTCTAATTCCTTTTCCATTTCTATTTAGGCTGAAAATCTTATTTTCTTTCAAAATTCATAGTAATTCGTGTGTAGCTCCAAAAAATTCTGAAAATTTTTGTGTGTGTTCCTTATGATGTCCTCTATGTAGGAAAATTTCAAAATGCCAAATTTGAGTACTTTTGCTATGTTCAAAAATTAGTCCTTTTAATTAAAAAGTGAGTCTTCTCGATTTTTAGTAATTTATTTACTTATCCAAAAATCATGAAAATTTATTAGTGCAATCGTTTTTAATATAAGCTACTTAAAATTAATTTTTGAAATCAATTTGACAACTTTTGTTTTAGGATTTAATTTCCCTAGTTATTAATTATTTGTTTGACTTGGGATTTGAGTGAAGACCCTAGGTCATTAACCCAAATGACCTTCGGCACTTTAATTAATTGTTTACGCTTGTCTTTAATCTTTATTATACATCTGTCAAGCATCATATTTATATTCCATCATGTTGAAGCATATCAATATCGTGTAGATTACGTGAACGCGGAGAATCCTGTTGACCCCCCAGTCCGAAGGAGGAACCAGTTCCGGAGTCGGGTTTCGGTGTTTCCAGTGTTGACGAGTCCGGTTTCGTCTACGCTCTCGATCAAGGCAAGCCCCGGTTTACATTCAACCCTACCTTGTATTACAAAGCTTTTACCATTTATGCTTTTGCTTTGATGCATTAAGTTTTAGGAGTTGCGTTATAACCTAATTGATGCATTACCTACCTTGTTACTTGTATATCATCCTTGATACCGGTTTATTTCAAAAATGCTTAGTATGCTTAGTCTTGCTTTAATAAATAGGTTTTCAACTGTGTTACTTCAGAACTGTTGGAAGTTGGTTTCACATGTGTGTTGACGGTCGTTAAGTATCAATTTTATACCGTCAACGCAGCAAGAGAAAGGACTAATATGAGTTCACCTGTTAGATATAGGGGTTACACCGACGAATTCCACGAGTTTTGGTGATTGTCTATTTCTCGCAGGGGTTATCGAAAAGAGAACCAAAGGAGGCCCACATGTCATGATTACATAGAGATAAAGACCGAACGGGTAAAATTGTATAATCTAGAAGACTCCGAGAGGCGACCCCCGAAGGCCGGGCCCCACCGCGGGGTGGCCGGTCGGCCGACCCGGGGAGTCGGCCGACTCCCCATCTCCACCAATCGGTGGAGTCTCGTGGATCCCGCCTCCACCGCCTTTGAGGATGAATAATTATCGTCCATTTAGGTCGGTTTGATCCGAGGGCCGTGGTTCATCCTAGGGGCTATATATTCGAGCCCCCGGCCCCCGGGTGAAACCGGAATTCATTCTCTCTTCATTCATCGAGAGGATTCGAGAAGCGAGCCACCATCTCAATTAGAGCTCCATAGTTTAGTAGCATAGCTACATAGGAATAGATCTAGAGGGAATCAAGCCTAGCTTGGAGTCCGGATCTGTCGGAGTTCTTGGTAATTCCCCTTTACATTCTTGTAATATTCATCATTGTTCGTGATACTATGAGTAGTACTTTATTCTATTCTATTATATCGACTTTGACTTTGCTCTATTCGATTATGTTCTCAATTATATTGTTCTTAGTTTACTTTGATTATATGTTTAGCATAGTTGGACTAGAATTATGTTTATGCATAGGATCGTATAGCGCTTGCTCATTAGATCGATGGGTGAGTGGTAAATATTGTGTAGGCGTGGTGCCTAGACCGTATTTATCTGCGATTGCACCCTATATTCCGGATCGTGAGGTAGATCGCGGGAGTGACAGTCCTGTTGAGTCCTTTGTAGCCCTTCTCCCGAGTATAGGTCTAGCAGAACAAACCTATTACATTGAAGTCATTGCTATGTCTCTTGTCTTCTCTGGTAATATCACTATGCATAGGTGTAACCTTTTCCCGCCATGATTGCTAGATGTTCTTGCACTAATCATTGTATGCTTTGACTTTATAGTTAGAATAACATAGGATCATACCCTAGATCGTCCTAGTCCATGCTAGTGTTATAAGCTTAGAGTGCTAAGTTGAGATGGCTTATTACTATTATTTTATGTGGCTAAATGCTCTCATTTATCTTATGTCATTTATCATTCATTCCTATATTTTATGTGACACTTACCCCGTATGAGATGATCGATACGACAAGGTTAAGCTCTCCATTATTGCATGTGCATTGCTCATTACTCATTATCCAAGTGCATTCCCTTCCCAAAGGGTAAAATTATAAATAACGATACCTGGATTACTCCTGGTTAAAATGCTACGATGATATATTCTCGTGCGCTTGCGGAACCCTCTTTATTTCGAGTTGCACTTAATAGACATCAACAAGCATTTTTGGCGCCGTTGCCGGGGAAGGTTGAAAGCCAATGGATAATGAGCAGCATTGCACTACATAATGAGATTGAGCACTGTCACCATTCTCTACTCATACAGCCTTACCCTTGTCTTTCGTCTATTTTTATATCTTATGCAGGGTAATGTATGAAAAAGACAATTCTTCCTGATAATTATATTGACGATCCAGAAGCTTTATTCAGGAAGGCCAGAAGCAAGTTGAAGAAGACCACTAAAGCATCATCATCAACTCAACTTGGAAGTTTGTCAGAAGCAGAAAGTCGACCTTTCGTTCGAGACTTGACACCAGCGTTTGAAGCCATGGCGAACAAGTCACTCCGCGAGTTCTCAGCTCCCACTACGGATAACATTCGCACTGGACTAGCTGCGGACATCGAAGGAGCTTTTGAGCTCAAGCCTGCGCTAATCAACATGGTGCAAGCAAGCCGGTTCGTGGGAAGGCCCATGAAGATGCTAGTGCTCATCTCCAACACTTTCTGGAGATTTGTAGCACATTCACTATCAAGGATGTCCCCGAGATGCTATACTACTTCGCCTCTTCCCATTCTCACTCTTGGGGAGAGCGAAGCGGCGATGGTTCTACGCCAATAAGGAGAAGAATACTACGTGGGCATTATGTTCCACCAATTTCTTGGCGATGTTTTTCCCCATGGGCAAGACAAATGCTCTTCGTGGGAAGATATCAAGCTTTCAAAGAACACCATGATGAGACTCCCGAAGCTTGGGAGCGCTTTCAAGATTACATCCTCGAGTGTCCTCATCATGGCATGGAGAATTGGCCGCTTATGCGGACATCCTACCATGGGCTTAGCAACAAGACACGTGAGACGATGGATGCCGCTGCTGGAGGTGCATTCTTATCACTCACTATTCCTCAAGCCACAAACGCTCTTGTGGAGAAGATGGCATCCAACCAAGGTTGGAGTGAAGAAAGAACTCGAGACCCGCAAGAGAGGAGGAGGAATGCACCAGGCTGAAGGAGGTAGACATGCTTCTCGCCAAAATGGATCTGCTAATGAAGAGGCTCGATGAGAGAGCCACGAGAAGAAAGAAGTCATGCATATACATGATGCTCGCATGACATGTGAAGAGTGTGGAGAGACCGGGCACACAAAGGTGCTAACCGCCCGTAGCCGAAGGAGGACGTGAACTACCTCAATAACAACAACAACAACAACAATAATCACTACCGTCCTCGCGAATCAAGGTTGGAATCAACAGAGGCCTAACTACTCGTGCAATTATTCGGGCAACTATCAAGGTAACAACTCCTCCTACAATAATTACAACCACCGCCTTTGAGAGAGTTAGTGCTTGAACCAAGGCAAGATGATGGACAATCTGTCCAAGAAGCCGACATCAAATGACAAGGTCCTAGAGACACTCGCAACAGAATGGATGGCTTTTCCAATGCCATCAAGAGTCACTCACTTCAACAAGATACTTGAGTCGCAGTACAACAGCTTGTTAACCTTGCTCCCTCCACCGGCCAAGGTAAACCGGCGGGACAACCCGAAGAGCTCGAAACGCAAATCTTGTTGATATATTCAATGTAGAAGATAGCCGAAGTGATCCATCGAAGGGGTCATGGATTGACTCAACTCGCCAATCAAGAAGGGCGATCCGGGAGACCATCATTCCGATCTCCATTGGAAGTACTAACTTTAATGAGGCAATCTGTGACTTCGGTGCAAGCATCAACATCATGCCAAGAGTGATATATGAGAAGCTATTCGATGCCCCTTAGCATACATAACCATGTGCTTACGGCTTGCGATCGGTCACTCCGTGTTCCTTTGGGAGTGCTTGAAGACATATGTGTACGAGTAGGCAACTCGTATGTTCCAGCCCAGAACTTCGTGGTAGTGGATACAAGCGGTGATGAAAGGTCCCCTATCATTCGGGATGACCATTCTTGAACACCGCTGGAGCCATCATGTATGCCAACACCGCCAAGATCATCTTCAACATCAAGGGCAAGAGAGAAACCTTCTTCTTCAAGAACAGAGTGCCGCAGCTTCCCAAAGACACCCTCATCGCGAGAACGTGAGAAGAAGAAGAGTCCAGCTAAGAAGAGCAAGAACAAGAATAAGAAGACCAAGAAGGCGGAGACAAGAAGGGATGGTCACCGCCACAAGGAGCATGACCACTTACTCAGTCCCCACGTCGATCAAGAAAGATGACCCAGTGTCCCAACCATTCAATGCTCCATCAACGAAGCTCTTTCAATAAAGGCATCGTGACACCGGGTCGGGCGTCAACATTATGGCCAAGGTAACTTATGAGTACCTATATGGCACTATGCCTTTGGAGCCTACCTATGCACAAATGCAGATGGCGGACCCGGACATTCCGCTTCGTCGAAGGAGAAGTAAAGGATGTCCTCATCCGGATAGATGACCATTATGTCCCTACCGACTTCCTAGTCATTGACATGGGAGATGACTATAATCCTCCAATCATCCTAGGAAGACCATTCCTGAACACCACCAGAGCTATCATCTACATTGGGATAGGAGAGATTCACTTCCACTTTCCCACTGAGAAGGTACGCCGCTACTTCAACAATAATTATATAATCACCGAGGAGCCCAAGAAGAACATATCAAGGAGAAGGCAGCGTACCTCGCCGCGTAACAAGAAGAACATCACTACAGATGGATGGGCTGACTATGAGGGAGAAGTGTCAAGATATGAAGATCGGTACCCAGAAGAGAAGAACATTGTAAAAGAAGAAGAGGTGCTACCAGAAGAAAATCAAGTGCCCCAAGAAACTTCCTCCTCAAGGTCATCTTCTCCAACAAAGAAGGTGTGGAAAGTAAAAGTAAAATCAGAATCAATTCCTACCACAGCCATATATTCATGCTTACTAGATTAGGAAAACCCATCTGTTTAAATAGATCATATTGTAGGTTTGAGTGTAGACTTTATAGGCATTGAGTGTGGTTATGCTGTGGACCCATAAGGAATTAGTCATGCA
Organism: Themeda triandra; assembly: GCA_018135685.1. NCBI lineage: Eukaryota > Viridiplantae > Streptophyta > Magnoliopsida > Poales > Poaceae > Themeda > Themeda triandra. The sequence continues at coordinate 477,183 of JAENPR010000191.1, read as the reverse complement.
GTTAAAGTCAATACTATGTGCTCTCCATCCATTGATCTATGCTACTTTTGTCCTCAGAAGCACGCACCCATTTTATAAATACTACATTCATTCTGTGCTACTTCTGTTCCTCGAAGTACCACCCACATATAGATCCATATCCACCACATATTGTGCTATCTCTACCCTGGAGATATGCACTTATGCTACTCCTATCCTGGGAGTATGCATTTCCCACATATTGTGCTGTCTCTACCCTAGAGATACGCACTTATGCTGCTCCTACCCTGGGAGTACGCATCCATCCATCCACATATACATACGCCATTCATTTCACTTCATCCAGGAAAGGTTCTACTCCTATCCTGGGAGTGAACATCTAGAAATAATCATCGCTGTTCTATTTGCCTACATACAAGCTCCAGTCATTATCATTTCAAGTTATACACTCCCCGTTGCTAAAGTTTCGTTTCCAGAGGATTGGTTGCTCTAAAAAAAAAGAGAAAAAAAAAAAAAAAAAGAAAGAAAGAGTAGCCAAATCCTTCCATTTAAGAAGTTTCAAGGTTTCCGAATAAAGGGAGTCATGTTATCCCCAAAGGAGCAAGTGTAGAAGTAGATGTTCACCAGTTGAGTACCCCTCATAATCATTTTCTTATCACCATCATACTATCATCATCCTATTATCATCTTATCATCCATTTTCACTTCCTCATTCACATGCACATATGACTTTATTATTATTTTAGTTCCTATTGGATCCATGTCTTAACTGTGCAATATATGCAAGTGAGTTTGAGTGTCTCTCCACCTATGAGCTCCACATAAGCCTATTAGAAAGAAGGGTGAGAGAGAGAAGGCACTTTTCACTATGCCTTAGTTCCACAAATACCACATATTCTGAGAAAAGGGAGAAGGCATACACTACTCATGCCTTAGAAAGGATCCAGAAATATCACAAATGAGAGACTTGAAAGGTTCATACAAGGAACTCTGAGTTTTATTTCAAAACCTTGCAAAAACTCCGGGATAATAGTTGATCAAAGAGCGAGAAACATGGCGCTTGACTTGACCGTTCTATCTTTCAACTACTCAAGACCCAAGTGACGGTTACAAGCCCCATGGTGAAAGGTAATATGAGTGAGTTTTGAGTCGGGATAGTTCACTCTAATCCGGAGGAGAGTTCTTGTTTGAACGCATGTGTACTTGTGAGGAGTGAAAGCATTGTAGCAACTCCCGATCCATCATCGAGTCTATCTTTGCTCGGGGACGAGCAAAAGGTAAGCTTGGGGGAGTTTGTTGACGGTCGTTAAGTATCAATTTTATATCGTCAACGCAGCAAGAGAAAGGACTAATATGAGTTCACCCGTTAGATATAGGGGTTACACCGATGTAATTCCACGAGTTTTGGTGATTGTCTATTTCGCGGGGGTTATCGAAAAGAGAACCAAAGGAGGCCCACATGTCATGATTACATAGAGATAAAGACCGAACGGGTAAAATTGTATAATCTAGAAGACTCCGGAAGGCGACCCCCGAAGGCCGGGCCCCACCGGGGGGTGGCCGGTCCGGCCGACCCGGGGAGTCGGCCGACTCCCCATCTCCACCAATCGGGTGGAGTCTCGTGGATCCCGCCTCCACCGCCTTTGAGGATGAATAATTATCGTCCATTTAGGTCGGTTTGATCCGAGGGTGTGGTTCATCCTAGGGGGCTATATATTCGAGCCCCCGGCCCCCGGGTGAAACCGGAATTCATTCTCTCTTCATTCATCCGAGAGGATTCGAGAAGCCGAGCCACCATCTCAATTAGAGCTCCATAGTTTAGTAGCATAGCTACATAGGAATAGATCTAGAGGGAATCAAGCCTAGCTTGGAGTCCGGATCTGTCGGAGTTCTTGGTAATTCCCCTTTACATTCTTGTAATATTCATCATTGTTCGTGATACTATGAGTAGTACTTTATTCTATTCTATTATATCAGACTTGACTTTGCTCTATTCGATTATGTTCTCAATTATATTGTTCTTAGTTTACTTTGATTATATGTTTAGCATAGTTGGACTAGAATTATGTTTATGCATAGGATCGTATAGCGCTTGCTCAATAGATCGATGGGTGAGTGGTAAATATTGTGTAGGCGTGGTGCCTAGACCGTATTTATCTGCGATTGCACCCTATATTCCGGATCGTGAGGTAGATCGCGGAGTGACACTCTGTTGAGTCCTTTGTAGCCCTTCTCCCGAGTATAGGTCTAGCAGAACAAACCTATTACATTGAAGTCATTGATATGTCTCTTGTCTTCTCTGGTAATATCACTATGCATAGGTGTAACCTTTTCCCACCATGATTGCTAGATGTTCTTGCACTAATCATTGTATGCTTTGACTTTATAGTTAGAATAACATAGGATCATACCCTAGATCGTCCTAGTCCATGCTAGTGTTATAAGCTTAGAGTGCTAAGTTGAGATGGCTTATTACTATTATTTTATGTGGCTAAATGCTCTCATTTATCTTATGTCATTTATCATTCATTCCTATATTTTATGTGACACTTACCCCGTATGAGATGATCGATACGAGACAAGGTTAAGCTCTCCATTATTGCATGTGCATTGCTCATCACTCATTATCCAGTGCATTCCCTTCCCAGTGGTAAAATTATAAATAACGATACCTGGATTACTCCTGGTTAAAATGCTACGATGATATATTCTGTGTGCTTGCGGAACCCTCTTTATTTCAGTTGCACTTAATAGACATCAACAATGTGGCATCTTAATGTTTGTAGCTAATGATTAGTAAGATCGGTCGGGTAACTTGCATCATATGGTTGATGTAGTGTTTCCGACTTGTCAGTTAAGGACCGGCCGTTGTTTGACCAGCTGGACAAGACTTTGCAACTACTCACATATCTATGGAAAAGCTTTACCCTAGGATAATCTAAGGACTAGTACGGTGAGCCCGTGCATTGGGAGTGGCGAGATGGCGGGAATGCTAGTTACCCTCATGGGACGTAACCTGGAATGGAGGTGTACAAGTATTCTCGGATGGCACGGAAGCTGAGCCTAGTTCTAGAATGTCCGACGGTATTGTTGATATAATTGTGGGTTAGAGTCCCACTTATATCGTGTGTTTAGGAATCCTCACCGAGTAAATCGATTCGAATCGTCGTGCTCCTCGGTTATGGAGACTTGATCCTCCGACCATACATCGTAGATAAAACTGGTGGCTACTTTCTGATAGGAATAAAAGAAGGTTGTATGAATTATCTTGATCTGCTGGTTTATCTAGGAGTTAGTTTAGCATAAATAACCCCACAGGTTAACCTGAAAGTAAAACTTGAGGTTAAGGACTCACTCTTAGTGGCTTTTCTGCAAAAGAATTGATTCTTGCTTTGGACCTTACCTTGGTTCCTATCTGGCCTGCATTCCTGTGTCTTCTCCACCTTTTTCGTCGGGTCAGTCTTGTTGAGTACTTTTGTACTCAGGGTTTGTTAACCCTTGTTGCAGGTGAGTCTCATGCTCAGGTGTGCTTCGCACCTTGTTGCATGACGGTTGTCCCGGAGAGTGATGACGAGTAGTGTGTTTGGCCTTGGGCAAGCACCACGTCTGCGGTGTTGTATAAAGTTATCCTAATGCTATCTACTACTCTATGGTTTGTAATAACTTAACTTATGGTTTGTAAGGTTAAAACTTATAGGTTTGTAAACTTATGTTTGTAAGACTTCCGCTCTTGTACTCGATGTATATTATTTTATTGTAAAAGCATTTGTACACTTTAATGTCTCTTGTAATGATTGATCCTTGCTCGGAGAATCGTGGAGGTTTCGGGTTTAACCCGACAGAGCTAATTAAGTCCGTGGAACACATGCATTATCATCCGAGGTCTTAAGACAAGGATTAGTGCATGTGGGCCACATTACTTAGGAGGTTCGCCACAACCGGTATCGAGCCGGATCGTTATTCCGTGTATTGCGTGTCTATTGCAAAACTTCAAAAGGTTTTGGATCTATAAAACTTAATATGACTATTTTGAGTCCAAATTGCTTATCCCTTATCTAAACTCCATTCTTTTAGTCCCCTATAGGCATATTTGAAAATCCTAGTGGTGGATAGCATGTATTATTGCCCTAATTACGAAAGTTTACTTTAAGTATGTGCTTAATTTAATGTCTTTACGCTTAGATCGTAAGTTCGTTCATGCATCATGCTTAATTAACCTGTTTTAATTACCTTCCTTCTTAATGTGGTTTGGGTTAAGTAATATCAATCCTATTCATGCTAGCTTTCAATTCCACCTATCTATTCCTATCCTCATGATCTTTCTATTTCTTTAGGATGGCCCGCACCAAGCGTACTCCTCGCAAGAGTACTTGGACCTAAGGGAGTGCCCCGATATCGCCTAGCTCCAAGGTATGAGATTGGAGAGAGCAAAGTGGTAGTTCCAACTCGATCCACAGCGAGAAATATGCGAGCTTAGAGCAGAATTACGAGGCGAAAAATGATCGAGTCTCGAGGCTTATCAGTTTCGCCAGCTCAGGCGTCGTCTGAAACACACAAAGAACCAGAAGGATCATGCTCGTGCTCAACTACATGAAGCCAATGCACGCATTGAAGAGTTAGAGGCTTATGTGGCAGAGTTAGAAGAGTATGCTGATGATGCCGATGATGAGTGCCAGAGGTTAAATAATCTGTTAGATCCGGAGTATCAGCGAATGGCAGCTGGAGATGATCTTGGTTATGTTATGGGTCCGGATGAGGTACAAGATCCGGAAATGATGGAGGAAGAAGACCCCGAAGAAATTGAACCCGTTGATGAAGATATTATTGATGAAGATGAGATGAATGCCGCAAATGACACCGAAGAGGATCCAAGAAGAAGAAGATCCGAGAGGAAGATCCCGAGATGATCATAGAAGAGCCGAAGAGGAAGAGGAAGAGGTTATCCCAAGAGAGGATGACGATGAGGATGAGTAGAGAGTATAGGTAGCAAGTGATGTAATATATTCCTTCTCCTTTGTTCTTGAACCCTAGTGGCTATGGGAAGTCTTGCGAGGTGCGGATGATGTAACAAAAATAATGTATTATAAGTAGGGTGTGTACTTGTAATATGTAACTATTTTCTAAGTTCAATAAATCCTGTGAATAAGGCTGGTTTGTTTATTCAAATGCGATGCCGACACACCCGAACATGAGCAACGTGCGGAAGGTGCTCCTTTCCCACCGCCGCCCACCCACCTTGGCGAGGCTTTAGCCGCACTTGTCAATGCAACCACAATATTGGCCCGAATGCAAGGCGGGGTAATCATGGCCGTAACAACAGGATGAAACTACTTATGTGGATTTCACGATACCCGTCCCCCAGTCTTCTCTAAGGTTGATGATTCCCTTGAGGCTGATGATTGGCTCCGCACTATGGAGCAGAAGTTTAGTCTGATTGACTGTACTATCTATCAGAAGCCTGTGTTTGCTGCTCAACAGCTCAGAGGTCGTGCTGGTGCCTGGTGGGCAAACTTTCTTGCTGAACAGCCTGATGGACACCGTGTGACATGGGATGAGTTCGTTGAAGCTTTTCGAGCTCATCATATTCCTGAGGGTTTGATGAAGATCAAGTTAGAGGAATTCTTAGCACTGCAGCAAGGTGATAATTCTATGATACAGTATGTTGGGAACTTCAATCAGTTATCTCAGTATGCCCCTGAACATGTGAATACTGATCGCAAAAAGAGGGAATGTTTTATCAGAGGTCTAAACACTAAGATTCAGGTGATGCTCACTGGATCTCCCAATGCTACTTATCAAGAGACTGTGAACATTGCCATTGCATTTGAGGAAAAACACCGCAAGCATAAAGAGTTGAAAAAGAAAAAGGGTGGTTTCTCTAGTTCCTTTGGTGGCAATGCAAAGCGCTAGAAAGTTGTTTTCCATCCCCGTAATCATGGTCGTTTCCTTATCGTCCACCACAGCCCACCCGGCCTAGGCGGCGGACATTTTTCCGTCCCGTCGCGCGCTCTTCCAGCTCCCACGACGGCCGAATGCCCCCGGTGTTCGTATCCAAACTCCACCAAACTACAATTACCCATGCTATAATTGTGGCAAGCCTGGCCATTACTCAAGGGACTGTCCGTATCCGAAGCAGTATGGTTATAGTATTCCAAGGGCTCCTGCTCCACAGCAACAGCAGCAGCAGAATCAGAATCGAGGTGGTAACCAGAATGCTCAGAAGGACAAGAATGACAAAAATGACAAGAAGATCAGCCGAGTTTTCCTCACTCAAGCTGGAGAAATTCCTGACGGTGAACCTATCATGCTGGGTATGTTTTCTGTTGCCAATCATCCTGCAGTTACGCTTTTTGATTCAGGTGCATCACATACATTCATCAATGGTACTTTTGTTAAGAAGCATGACATACCTATAACAATTACAAATGAAGAGTTCTTTATACAAATACCGGGTGGGCGAATGTGTACTAAAGAGATGGTACGCGAAGTGCCTATAGATTTGGGAGGGCATATCTTTCCCACCAATATGATAGTCCTGGAAAAGCAGACAATAGATGTCATAATAGGAATGAATTGGCTGAGTCAGCATGGAGCAGTGATAGATATTTTCAATAGATCTGTGAGAGTCAACTTACCTAATAGTAAGTCTAAGCTCCTCATCCATTTCCCAACTCTCAAGAGAAAGGTTGAAGTAGTCAATGCCATTTCAGCAACAAGGATTGAGCATATACCAATTGTTCGAGAGTTTCCAGATGTGTTTCCAGATGAGTTACCAGGGTTACCTCCTGACAGAGATGTTGAGTTTGTGATTGAGTTGAAGCCTGGTACTGCTCCTATATCTAGAAGAGCATACAGGATGGCACCTCCTGAATTAGCAGAGCTGAAGAAACAACTGCAAGAGTTGCTGGATAAGGGATTTATCGTGCATAGTAAATCGCCTTGGGGTAGCCCACTATCTTTGTGAAGAAGAAGGATAAAACTCGAGATTGGTTGTAGATTATCGTCCGTTGAATGAAGTGACTATCAAGAACAAATATCCTTTGCCTCGTATTGACCTACTTTTTGATCGGTTGGCGGGAGCAAAGGTGTTTTCTAAAATAGATCTCGATCCGGGTATCATCGATCAAGATTCGCCCAAGATATTCCAAAGACTGCATTCACTACCGATATGGCTTATATGAATACTTAGTTATGTCTTTTGGGCTTTCCAATGCACCACTCATTTCTCATACCTTATGAACTCGGTGTTTATGCCGAACTTGATCGGTTTGTAGTGGTATTCATTGATGACATCCTGGTTTACTCCAAGAATGAAGCGGAACATGCAAAACACTTACGCATTGTTCTTGAACATTTAAGGAAACATCAATTGTATGCTAAGTTCAGCAAATGTGAGTTTTGGCTAAAGGAAATTCAGTTTCTTGGGCATGTCTTGTCAGCTGAAGGTGTTTCTGTAGATCCTAGCAAAGTAAAAGATGTACTTGATTGGGAACCTCCAAGGACAGTTCATCAAGTTCGCAGTTTTCTGGGAATGGCAGGATATTATCGTCGGTTCATTCCGGATTTCTCAAAGGTGTCCAAGCCTATCACTGAATTGTTGAAGAATCAAGTGAAGTTTGTCTAGTCACCCGAATGTGAGGAAGCTTTTCGTACTTTGAAGAAGTTGTTGACAACGGCACCAATCTTAGCACAAAGGATGTCCGAAGTCGTTTGACGTTTATTGTGATGCTTCGTGCACCGGTCCGGGGTGTGTATTGATGCAAGAAGGCCGAGTTATAGCATATGCTTCAAGACAAACTTAAGCCACATGAAGAGCATTATCCAACTCATGATCTTGAGTTAGCAAAGGTTGTTCATGCATTAAAGATATGGCGTCATTATCTCGCTAGGCAAAGCACTTGTCACATTTATACGGATCACAAGAGTCTAAAATATATTTTCACTCAAGATGAGCTAAATATGAGGCAAAGAAGATGGTTAGAGTTAATAAAGGACTATGATCTAGAGGTGCATTACCATCCCGGTAAGGCGAATGTAGTCGCCGATGCACTCGGTCGAAAGAATCAATGTAACTCGTTTGACAAAGTGAAGCCTCCGGATATTTCATTGTCTTGTGAGCTTGATAAACTTGGCATAGAGATTGTTCAACAAGGCGGTTTGTCTAATCTGAATATTGAGACAACTATCGTGAGATCAAATTATTGCTGCTCGTAAAAGCAATAAGGGAATCAAATGTATCAAGGAAAAGATTAAGGAGAAGGTCAAAAAATGAAGATTCTTGTTTTAGAATTGATGCGAGAGGGTGTGGTATGGTTCAAGAATCTGTTGGTCGTGCCAAAAGTTCCCGAGTTACGTCGAAAATCCTTGATGAAGCACACAACACTAAGTTCTCTATTCATCCAGGAAGCAACAAGATGTATCATGATTTGAAGCGAGAGATTTTGGTGGACCAAAATGAAAATAGAAATTGCTAGTTATGTAGCAAGGTGTGATACATGTCGAAAGTGAAAGTTGTGCATCCGAAGTCGCGGGAGAGTTACAACCATTGCCTATTCCTGCAGCAAAATGGGAAGATATCAGTATGGATTTTATTGTCGGTTTGCCCAAGGTATGGATTTTATTGTCGGTTTGCCCAAGGGTTATGATTCCATCTGGGTCATTGTCGACCGTCTTACCAAGTCAGCTCACTTCTTACCTGTTAAGACAATATATCCCGCATCCACCTATGCGGAGTTATATTTGAGTAATATTGTGAAGCTCCATGGTGTACCAAAGACCATTGTGTCGATAGAGGTACTCAATTTATGTCAAATTTCCGGAAATCTTTCGGTGAATCAATGGGTAGTGATCGCTCGCTTACGGTTCAGGCTTATCATCCGCAAACCGATGGTCGACGAAAGGGTTAATCAAATCTTAGAAGATATGTTGAGATCTTGTGTGTTGAATTTTCCGGAGAAATGGGATGAATGTTTACCATTGGCGGAATTCTCATACAACAACAGTTATCAAGAAACTATCAAAATGGCACCTTTTGAGGCATTGTATGGTCGAAGATGCAGAACTCCACTAAACTGGTCAGAGCCCGGGGAACGAAGGTTGTTTGGAGTTGATCTTGTGAGAGCAACTGAAGAGAAAGTTCAGCAGATACAGAAGAATATGAAGATAGCACAGTCCTGCCAAAAGAGTTATGCAAATAAGAGGCGTCGGCCATTGATATTTGCTACGGAGATTATGTGTATTTGAAGGTATCACCTATGAAGGGAGTTACTCGATTCGGAGTTAAGGGCAAGTTAGCACCTCGATACATTGGCCCGTTCCAGGTTATTGGGTACTGTGGAAAAGTAGCATATCGTTTGAAGTTGCCAGAACGATTGTCAGCTGTGCACAATGTGTTCCATGTGTCACAACTCAAGAAATGTCTTCAACCACCTGACAAAATTGTTGATGTTGAGGGAATTGAACTTGAACCTCATCTAACCTATTCAGAGTATCCTGTCAGAGTTCTAGATCAGAAAGATCGAGTTACTCGCAGCAAAACAACCAAGTGGTACAAGATACAGTGGGATCGTCACTCAGAAGAAGAGGCTACTTGGGAATCAGAAGAGTACCTATCGGAACATTTCCCAGAGTTCTATGCTTCTATCTAAGTTATAATTCCCTCTATGAGTTATAACTATTCTAGTGTGAGTTGTAAAAACCCCTTTCCTTATGTCCTTGTTGAGATGTGTTTTCTTGACACATTTCCTTTTCCATTACTCAACCCAAGGCTTTAAATCTCGGGGCGAGATTTCTTTAAGGGGGAAGGGCTGTAACATCTCTGATGTTATATTACCTAAAACCTGCCATGTCATCATGATTAGTTGCAAAGCATTCATGTTAGGTAAACCCCGATGTGCATCAACTAAAATAAGTTTACATTCTAGGTTGATTGTGCTCCCGAGATGATGCTTGTTACTTGTTTTGATGGACTAGAAGTGTGTCGGCTAGAATCAAACCAGATTTCGTTTCGAAAACCCCGTTTCCGACAAACTCCGTTTTACCCCCTTTTCTCTAATTCAAAATCTACAAAGAATTTGGGGTTGGACCAAAAAGCAAGATTGTAGGGCTTGATGAGACCTACAATGTTGGTGAACAAAGTTTTTCAAGTTTTCAAAAAGAATTTCAAACCAATTTGAAAATACAAGTTTTCCGACAATTGTTCCCCTTTAAATTTCAAATCATAATTCAAAAACTATGCATATTTTGGAAAAACTCTTTTTGGAGAAAATGTGTAGTTTGAAAAGTTGAGCATTCCATAGTTTTGGAGTTTTTCAAGTTCTTTAGAAAAATCCAAAGTAATTTCAAATATTTCATTCTAGGGTTTTTGTTCCCTTTCCAAAATTTGATTCAAATTCAATTTTCCTTTCAAAATTTGAAAATGGCCCAGTTGAGAAAGTTGTAGAGCATGAAATTTTAGCTAGGGTTGCTTTTTGGAAAATTTTGAGCACAGTTCAAATTTTTGGAGTAATTTGCAAATTTCCCCTGCTGTCACCGTGGATGACGTCGCATCGCTTTTTCCCCCCCGTTCCTCGTCGCCGTGGCCATGCCGCCCGGTCGCCGCCGGCCGCCCGCCGCACGGCGAGCTCGAGCTTATCCGCCCGTGTCGCCCCTCCGTTCCCGTCCTTGCACCATTAAAGCCGGCCGGCCAACCACTCCTCCCTCCCCCTCCTTATCCTTTCTTCTTCTCGGTCGTCGCCATCGCCATTGCCGCTTGAGCTCCGCCAGCGCTCGCCGTCGCCGTGCGCCGCTTCCGTCCAAAAAAATACCACCGCTGCACGCGCCTCGTCCTTGCGAGTCCGTAGAGCATGATCATGGCGTCTCGCTCCCGCTAGAATCGCCGCACGCCATCATCTTCTTCGCGTCCGGTCGCCGAGCCGCCGCGACGTCGCCGCCGCCATTCGTCGCCGATTTGTCTCATTTTCTCGATTCCTTGGGTACTCCTGCTCTCCTTGACGTGCTGCTCATGGTGCTCCCCTTGCTTTGGCCATCGGTGCACAGGACACGTCGGAGCGCCGCCCGTGCCACCGGAGTTCGCCGCCGAGCACTCTGCCGCCGCCAAGCTCCCACCTCCGACCAACCCGAGCCTTTATCTTCGCGCGCATCAGCCCCTAGGTGAGCTCCTGGTCATGCTCGTGTCCTCGGCTTGGCCCCTAGGCCACCGTAGAGACCGGCCGCCGTGCGTCGCCGCCGGCATGCCTCTGTCGTCGCCGCCGCGTCCGAGGCCGAGGCCGCTAGGGTCACGCGCTGGGTCTTTTGGCTCGCGCATCGCATCCGCCGCGTCGTAGACCGCCTTGCGCACGCTGCCGCGGCGCCGCCGGAGAAGCTCCGGTGAGCTCCCCGGCCGATCGCGCGCCGCCGCCCGCTCCGCCATGGCCGCCGGCGAGCCCGTCCCTCCGCTCCGCTGTCCCATCTTCTAGCTCGGGCCGATGCGCCGTGTCGCGTAGATCACGTAGGTGCCAGCCGCGCCGCTTAGGACCTCGCCGCCGGCGAGTTATCGCCGGCGAGATCGCCGCCGCCGTCGGTCCATCGCGGGCGAGTCTTGTTGGGCCGGCCTGCTACTGTTGGGCCAGGCCGCCAACGATCTTGGGCCGAGCCGTGCCGGATTCGGCCGGTGAGTCTTTTTCTTTTTCTAATTCCTTTTCCATTTCTATTTAGGCTGAAAATCTTATTTTCTTTCAAAATTCATAGTAATTCGTGTGTAGCTCCAAAAAATTCTGAAAATTTTTGTGTGTGTTCCTTATGATGTCCTCTATGTAGGAAAATTTCAAAATGCCAAATTTGAGTACTTTTGCTATGTTCAAAAATTAGTCCTTTTAATTAAAAAGTGAGTCTTCTCTGATTTTTAGTAATTTATTTACTTATCCAAAAATCATGAAAATTTATTAGTGCAATGTTTTTAATATAAGCTACTTAAAATTAATTTTTAAATCAATTTGACAACTTTTGTTTTAGGATTTAATTTCCCTAGTTATTAATTATTTGTTTGACTTGGGATTCGAATCGTCGTGCTCCTCGGTTATGGAGACTTGATCCTCCACCATACATCGTAGATAAACGCGGTGGCTACTTTCGATAGGAATAAAAAATCCTTGATACCGGTTGTATGAATTATCTTGATCTCGCACATGGTTTATCTAGGAGTTAGTTTAGCATAAATAACCCGGTTAAGGACCGGCCGTTGTTTGGCCAACAAGTTAACTACTCACATATCTACGAAAGTAAAACTTGAGGTTAAGGACTCACTCTTAGTGGCTTTTAGAATGTCCGCAAAAGAATTGATTCTTGCTTTGGACCTTACCTTGATTCCTATCTAGCCATCGCATTCTGTGTCTTCTCCACCTTTTCGTCTTGAGGTTAAGGACTCACTCTTAGTGGCTTGTTGAGTACTTTTGTACTCGGGGTTTGTTAACCCTTGTTGCTTTTGTACTCGGGGTGAGTCTCATGCTCAGGTGTGCTTCGCACCTTGTTGCATGACGGTTGTCCCGGAGAGTGATGACGAGTAGTGTGTTTGGCCTTGGGCAAGCACCACGTCTGCGGTGTTGTATAAAGTTATCCTAATGCTATCTACTACTCTATGGTTTGTAATAACTTAACTTATGGTTTGTAAGGTTAAAACTTATAGGTTTGTAAACTTATGTTTGTAAGACTTCCGCTCTTGTACTCTGATGTATATTATTTTATTGTAAAACTGTTGTACACTGCAATGTCTCTTGTAATGATTGATCCTTGCTCGGAGAATCGTGGAGGTTTCGGGTTTAACCCGACAGAGCTAATTAAGTCTGTGGAACACATGCATTATCATCCGAGGTCTGTTAAGACAAGGATTAGTGCATGTGGGCCACATTACTTAGGAGGTTCTGCCACAACTGTGGGCAGTGCTACTTCGTCGTCTCCGTCTTCGTGTTCGTGGTTGGTGCCGGTGGTGGTTTAGGCCTAGTTTGTTCAGTTGCTTAGCTTTTTTAGGTTTTTGTTTTTGCTTTCTGTTGAGTTGGCGCCTGTGGTGGAGCTCCTAGTGGTTTAAAGATGGACGCTCGTGTCGATGACCCAATCCGACTGAGTTCTAAGCGGTTTAGAGGCTTGTTGTCGACCAAGCGAGGAGCTGAGCTGAGTTGAGTTGGCGCTTTTGTGGCGCAAGTTGAGCTGTAATTTGGTACCTATGTGTATGTTGGAGTAGGGTACTCTCCAAACTGTATGGTTTTTTGGCCCGGTTTCCAGTCAAAAAACTGGGCTAGCAGTTGCCTTTTCTTTTCCTCGTCTAATAGAAATCCCGGCAAACCTTTTGCTGGCCTTTCGAAAAAAACAAATGGAAACAGCGTACGTGAGGAAACGGACGGTCTTCAGGGAGGGATTAGGGGATTTTTTTTTTGTTAGCAAATGTAATGGTGGGGGGTTTAAGTGTTAAAATTACCCACCTCTCAATCTGGCCAACGGATACAGATCTTGCGACTGTGGTTAGATGTTGCAAAGGTTGCACAGGATACGCTCCCATGCATCAATGAGCCAAGTTCTTGCATCTAATTAAACATACTACAAGATATTGGACCAACTTACACCCACCTAAATAGTTATCGCATTAAGTTGAACATACTACAAGACGTTGGATTAACATGCACCTACAGTCCTACACGAATAGTTCTTGTACGGTGAGTGTAATCTTTACTATAAGAATCCGGCCTCCAAGCTCTCGCACATGAGAGTGGCCACATCGCCTGGAAAAGCTCGGCCGTCGGATCGTAATCGGACGGCTTGAGCCACTCCGCAGGTCGCTTTCCTAAGTACTGTTCATGCACTGTTCATCTGAAAATTGCTACGCGCACACCATAGGCGTAATAAAAAAAGATAAAAATAATCTCTTTCCCTTTCTAGAAATTTTAAAATAAACTAGAACCACTCTACAACCTACTCAAATATTTTTCACCCCCTCTTCATCATCCAAAAAATCAAAAAACAATTCCAAACATTCGCATTCTGTCGATAAACTTAGAAGTTTATGACCCATCCATCCTATTCCTAACTCTAAATCACGTAGTTCTTGCACTAAAAATTTCTAAAATCAAACCCCACATATTCAAATCCTTATCCCTAATTTTCCACTCCCTTTCATCATCCAAAAATCAAGAATAATTTTTAATTTCCTCTCATTCATGTTTTATCAATATCTTACCCAACCAAACTCTAAATCCTATAATTCTTCAACCAAAAAACTTCTAAAACGAAAACATACATGTTCAAATCTTTTTCCTAATTTTTGGTGATACCCCTTCTTCATCATCAAAAAGTAAAAAAATAATTTCCAAACTCCTCTTTTTGCATTCTGCTGATCAATTTAGAAAAAATATAGCTAATCCATCTTAACTCCGAAGCAAATCTAAAATAAAATCTATGACTATCGTTTTTCTCATTGCTAAATCATAAAAGTGTAAGAACCACCGTAAATTCAACACAAGCATATCAAACATGGCGCGGCAACGCCGCGCGCCATGTTTCTAGTTTACTCTAAAAAAATTGCTCTATACATTACCCAAAAGCAATTACTAATCTAGAATAGAGGGAGTCCGTATTTCACAAGTTCACAAGTAGATACCTACTCCTAGATGGGATGAACAAGAGCCGGCAGGGAGTAAACGACGGGAAAGCGAGAGCATCTTGCCAACGACGCCAAATGGCGTAGCGGCAGATCTGCCCAGTGGACCCTTTCCAGGAAAACAACGGTTTGCAAGGAAGAAAAAAAAAACAGAAAAGAAACCGGACGTCTAACTGCTACCACTGCACATAGGGGACGGACAAAGCTCTGACCATTATATATCTCGCTGCCTGCTCTGGGCTCTTGCAACCACCGTGCGGCGCGCCCTTCGGACGCATCAACTGGGCACCAGCACCACCGTCCACCGGCGAGTCTTCTGCATCCTCGATGGAGAAGCAGGGCCCCGGACCAATCCGATGCAAAGGTACGCAGCTGGATTCTTGAGCTCGGCCGCATCAGTTTCGATTTCGCTAGCTGCCTCTTCTTTCTCTCGTCCCATCGGCTGATCGGCCTTAGTCCTAGTCGTCCTAGCTAACCGGCTTCCCTTTCCGGTGACGCGCAGCGGCCGTGTGCCGGGCCGCCGGCGAGCCGCTGGCAATCGAGGAGATCGTCGTTGACCCGCCCAAGGCGCACGAGGTCAGGGTACGGATCATCTGCACGTCGCTCTGCCACAGCGACGTCACGTTCTGGCGCATGAAGGTTTGGCTTCCCTGTCCGTTCCTGCAATCGCCGGCTCTCCTTCGACCTTGTTGTGGCCCTCGCCGCCGTGGCGTACAACCGCCTCACAAGTGTCGTATACTTCGTCTGTTTGTGTGAACTTTGCAGGATTTCCCAGGCATTTTCCCCAGAATATTTGGCCACGAAGCCTTCGGGTAAGTGCTCGTTACAAAGTTTCTTCCCGCACATTTGTTTTCATATGCCGTGTCTTTGTTTCCCATTGAGGCTGTCGATTTTATCAAAACTTGAAGGCTAGAATGATGTTTGACGTTGAAATGCTACATGTATGTCGTTTCTCGTGGCTGTCTTTGTAGCTGACGCTTCATAAAAGAAAAGATAGCACGGAAGTTGAACTTTGATGTATACTGCTGCTCACCGATTCACCCGTAGAAAGTGGACATAATGCGATTGTCAAAAGTTTCGGATAAACTAAGATAACCAGTAAATGTGTTAGTACCGCTCAAGCTTCGGCGAATTCTGACGGATAACAAGTTGCACCGTGACGTTTGGTACTGTAGTGACTAGTGAGATTGTAATTAAAGTTTGTTCGGAAAAAAATGAAGATATAATTGAAGTTAACTCAGAATCGACTGCATAACTAAAATTTAAGTAAAAGATGCTTTATATGCAAGGTAGCCGATATGTTTTTCTTGATTTTAGTATGAATCAGTAGGATATTTTATATTTGTCTGCAATAAGTAGCAAATTTTGTTTGGTTAGCAGCTACAGTAAAGAATACACTACTTTCCACCTA
The DNA here is from genome assembly GCA_018135685.1 of Themeda triandra. Classification (NCBI taxonomy): domain Eukaryota; kingdom Viridiplantae; phylum Streptophyta; class Magnoliopsida; order Poales; family Poaceae; genus Themeda; species Themeda triandra. The sequence goes on along the minus strand of JAENPR010000191.1, from coordinate 461,170 downwards.
ATGTAAAGACTAATGCTATTGAGGCTGACGTCCCTCTTGCCCCTGATTCGTGTCCATATCTCAATTTTGATTGAAGATTAGGCGGCCAAGTACTAATTCTAGTTTGACATCTTCGGAGATTCGACAGTTGACTTAGCTTTAGCTAATCGATGTTCCGGCAAGATAGAGATGGGTTGTTGGCATGTTGCCATAAAAGTTTTGAGTATCTCTTGTTACATTAGAGATTACACAAAAAACTTAATACATTACTAAGTAGAGGTGTCTAATGGAGGCTCCTATTAATCCTCATGAGATACACTAGGAACAAATAGAAATCCTAGAATTTTTCAAACATGTAGCATTTAATTTGATACTCTTTTTGTTCCAAATTATAAGTCACTTTGACTTTTTTGGTATATTATGCATCTAGATATAATAATATGTCTAGATATTGTAAAATGAATAAAAAAAGTCAAAGCGACTTATAGTTTGGAATGGGAGAGGTATGTCTAATCGCATCATCAACAATAATCATTGGATCTATTCTATGTTCTCAAAAGTTACATACCTCTTCCATTATAATGAACCCATAAAGTAACTCCTAAATTTGTATTCAAATAATTCACATGTGTCATTATGAAATATGCATAAATCAATCTTCTAAATCTACATCTAAATTATCTAGTTGTGGGATTATAAAAGATAATTTAAAATAAACTCTAAATATGCGTCTAAGTTTCCCACATTGACCGTTATGAGACACAACGCAAAGTCGCAAAGTAGTCCCAAGGTTACTCCCTCCATCCTGATATATAGAACATTCTGGGTTTTGGAGGTGTCCACAAATATAATATATTTGGGGAACAAAGAAGATAATATTTTCTCAAATAACAATACGCGATTGAGTGGTTTCCATATTTTCTAAAAAAACTTAGTTTGCAACCTTTAATCAAGGGATATAGATTAAATTTTAATAATTTAGGAAGTTAAGTAAGGGGTACATGCGTCTATTGTCTTTCCTCTTATTTTTTCTGAAAATGGTAAAAACGCTCTATATCTCAGGACGGAGGGAGTACCTTTCAATTACCGACGTGTGCCATTATAAAAGGCACTTTAAGATAACCATTAAAACAAAATATACATCAAATAAGTGTTTCTAAATTGCATACTTATATCGCATTAATTAAAGTAAGTATAAATGCTATATACCATATAGACCAACTACCCATGAAAACAATATGATACACATTTATTTTAATTGTTTATTGATCCGAATAAATATTCAAATATAGAATACATTGCACATATACTTATCTCTTGGAGATGCTCTAAGACTACTCACAGTGTGGGCAGGGGTCGATGCTGAAAAGAGGAAAGAGAACGTTTGAGCACCGTGATGCACATTGTGGGTAGGGATGATTGAAGAAATTTGTTTGGCACCATGGATTGTTCATTCACCGATGCTTAACCGTGCCTTGAGGAGAGAGACTGAGAGTAAAAGAGAATGCGTGTGTCAAGGATTGCTTTTGGAGTAGGTTGCATGAACATAGAAGCCTTGGTGCTCACAATGTGGGAATAGCTGGAGTAGAGGCATGGGTAGCTGAAAAAAAAATTAGCACTCCTAACGCTGTGGATAGTCTAAGAGAAAAAGAAAAGGAAGGATAAAAATAGCTGAAGTGATTTGGAAATAATCCGGTATTTCAAATGTAAAATTACCTTTCTTTTAGAAGTGAGATAATAAAAATGATCAGAGAAAGACCACAAATATGCTTCCTACTTTTTCATCGACATGAAAACCTCAATAATTTATTGATTGGTTTTTTAAACTGGGATGGTCTAAAGAATTGATGCTTTGCATACGAAGTTAAAAAGGCCTAGAGGCTTAGGCCTATTTGGTACTCCCTCCGTTCCAAAATAAGTGTCGTTTTTTGTTTTTGTGCCACAAATTTGACTTGTTTTGTAGAAAATATGTGTAATGTTTATATTTCTAAATAATTTTGTTAAAAAACTAGAGTTAAAGATTTTTCCGATGATACTAATTACTTAGCATAAATATTAATATATTTTAATATATAATTGCTTGCGGTTATTTCTCGGGAAGTGAGAACGACACTTATTTTGGAACGGAGGGAGTAGGGCTCTTTCGTACGAGTTGAAGCCGTTTTGTGGCTCTTTTAAAATAGCTCTAGATCCTCTTTTTTCAACAATAAGAGAAATGGCCTTCATATGTTGATTGTCATCTTTTTTTTTGTCCACACGGAGAAACCCATTTCCATTACGAGTAATGGAAATACATTACAGATTAGATCAGAAACTCAGGAAAAACCAAGGGCTCAACCAGCACCTGCAGCCTAACCGATCGCTGGATTGAGAACCTTTTCAAGGCAAAAAGACTAAGCGCAACTCTTGGCTGGGACCTATGGTCACCACCAGTCACCAGAGAAGACCAACAACCTGCTAATCGCAACCTGGTCACAAATTAAGATGAGCTCACTGCTCACGGGGCATGGCTGTGCAGGGTGGTGGAGAGCGTCGGCGAGCACGTGGACGAGTTCGCCGCGGGCGACGCGGTGGTGCCGACGTTCCTGGGGCAGTGCAGCGAGTGTGTGGACTGCAGGTCGGCGCGGAGCAACATGTGCTCCAAGTACCGGTTCGCCGTGCGCCCGGGGATGCCGCGCGACGGCACCACCCGCTTCAGCGACGCGCAGGGGAACCCGCTCCACCACTTCCTGGGCGTGTCCAGCTTCGCCGAATACACCGTGGTGGACGTGAACCACGTCGTCAAGGTCAACCCCGCCATGCCGCCGGCGCTCGCCTGCCTGCTCAGCTGCGGCGCCTCCACTGGTTGGTGCCGGCGTGCTGCAGATGACACGTTTGCTTGCTGCTGTGGGGAATCGTTGGTGATTTAACTCTGACCCAAGGAAATTGCAGGAGTCGGAGCTGCATGGAAACTGGCCAAAGTTGAGCCTGGATCCTCGGTCGCCATCTTCGGTCTCGGTGCAGTAGGATTGGCGGTTAAGTGACACATTCAGAGCACTACGTTTTTCTTCATTTATTACCAATTTGTACACTTCTCAGAAATTCAGAGTTTGGCATGAACATTTTACCGAGATTTAACCTCTGTCTAGTATTCAGAGTCTGGGCGCTACAATGCTGAATATTAATATTTGAAATTTTGACATGCAAGTGGCTGAGGGAGCCAGGATTTGTGGGGCGTCAAAGATCATCGGCGTGGATATAAACCCTGAGAAATATGAACTTGGTAAACCTTTATTTATACCTTGAATGGAACTGTTCTGAACTCCAAACCATTCTCAAGTGAAAAGTCCTTACGCACTTCGTCTGCTGTTTCTTCCTGCAGGAAAGAAGTTCGGCATGACACATTTCATCAATCCAAAAGAACTTGGTGAGAAACCTGTCCACCAGGTGATCGCCAGTGTTCTTGGCTCCGTCCAAAAGAAAGCGTGCTTGTCTTTTTTCGATACCCATACACTGAAACATCACACTGACAAGTGTCCCTGTTTTCGATTGTCAACAGGCGATCGCCGAGATGACCGACGGTGGCGCGGACTACTGCTTCGAGTGCATTGGACTGGCGGCGCTGATGAACGACGCATTTCAGAGCTCCCGAGACGTATGGACGACTCATGGCGCCAAGCTGCAATTCGCGAATCGATCTTGAGTTCTGAATGCCCTACCCGTTTCTGTCCCTTTCGTGCAGGGTTGGGGCAAGACGATCATTCTTGGAGTGGAAATGCACGGTGCCCCTCTCTCCATCTCTGCTCATGACATCCTCCACGGGAAGTCCGTCATCGGGTCCATGTTCGGAGGGGTGAAGCCTAAGCAGGACATTCCCATTCTCGCCGATAAGTACCTGAACAAGGTACAGCAGCTTCAGATATACCGAGCACAGCGTCACCATTAGTTCCAGTGGACTACTCGCCTTTTTTTTTGGCAGCAATAATCTTATGTATATATACTTTTGTCTAGGAGCTGGAGCTTGACAAGTTCATAACCCATGAAGTCGGCCTCAAGGAGATCAACGAAGCTTTTGACCTGCTGCTCCAAGGGAAGAGTGTCAGGTGCACCGTATGGATGGACAAGTGATAGATGCAACAACTAGAGTTTCGGATCCGAACGTGAAGTTGCGCTGTAATGCTTGCACCTCATGTCAGTGGAAATAATTTGAGTTTTCAATTCTTTTTCTTCTCATCCACATGTCAAACATGATTAAATATGCCTATATTTTATTTTTTACTGATTTCAGAAGTTGCAACTATACTTATCTTAATCCAAACTCTATATCTTAGTACGTATTTCCTCTGTTCTAAATTGTAAGTCATTTTCAAAAATCTTGAAGATTCAAAACATTTCAAGTTTGACCAAAATTATAGAGAAAATTATAAAAATTTATGACATCAAATAGGTATACTATAAAAGTATAGTTAATAAAGAATCTAATGATACTTAGTTAGAGTATTCAAACTGCAACAATCATCCATAGGCGTCGCCCAACCCTAGGGCGACTCGGGCGGCACCCACCGAGCGCCGCCACTCGCAGCCGCCCCCATCCCTCGCCTCCTCAGCCGTCGCCGGAGCCCAACGCCGGCACAACCCGGCGGACGGCCGTGAGAGCGACGGCTGGGCCTTCCCATGGCGAGAACGCGTCGAAGCAGGTGGTGTCGCGGGAACCTCACTGGTGGCGCATCCGGCGCCGGTGATGGCGGATCCGGCATCTCCACGCCCGGATCCGGCGTCTGCAGCCTCCCCGGGTATCTCCAATTGCAGCCTCCCCCACCCCTCCTCTCTCCTCCGACAGTTGCATTTTCGACAACTCCGGTCGCCGACGGCGGCATGGGGAGACGGATCTGGGCTCCCTGGTCATGGATCCGGTGATCTTTGGATCCGGCGATGGGGGTCATGCCCGGCTGCGGCTGGTGGTCCAGGCGGTTGGCTCTGCCGGATTAGAGCAGGCGGGGGCCTCGACCTGCGCACGGCTTGGCCCGCGGCGTGTAGTCCATCCTATGACTGCGGCAGCGACTGTGGACAGGGCCGTGCCGGCTGCTGGCTGCCACGACCATTGGGGCACGCCGCGATCGACGAGGTTGTGTCCCTGAGTAGGTGTGTTGGTTGAGGCTAGGGCGAAAGCCCGGACGGCGACGTATGCGGACGCCGCTCCCCCCTTGGAGGCGTCCTCTTCGTTCCTCTTCCATCACCCTGTTGGCACGGAACCTTCGTCTTCATCAACGATGGTTTGATGAAGGCGGTAGGGGGAGCGCGAGGGCGAGGAGATCATGATCCTCATCATGGCCACCATCGTCGGGTGCCTGATCGGCTGCAGTGTGACGAGGAAGCCATGGACGCCCTCTCGTTATCTCCAATAGAGGGTGGAAGCACTTATTTCGTTTGCTTTAGTTTCCGGGTCTATGTATAAGACTCTGGCTTTCTCTCTTTTCGCGATCCGCGATTTGTTTCTCGACGTTGTAATAATTGGCTGTGTACACCCTCGGCTGTAGAGGCCGGATATTTGATTATCCTTTATCTTAAAAAAACCTTAGTTAGCATCTTAAATATTATTATTTTTAGTTAAACTTGAAAAGTTTCGACTTTCCAAGATTTTTGAAGTCACTTATAATTTGGAATGGAGAGAGTAGTATTTTTTTTTCTTGTTTTCTATGTCCTTTAAAGGAAAAACTCCGACAAATGAAAATCTATATCGATAGCTAATAACCATGCCCCTCCAACATTCCTTTTCGTCTGCGCTTGTTATCCTGTGCATTTCTAAATAATTTAGCTCACAAGGGACTAAATGCATATCTCCATGCCTCCCCAAGGGGTCATGCATTTTCAGAGTTTTCTTTAGGGGGGCATTTTTCAGAGTTCATGAATGGCAGGCACATCATACAGCAAGCTCAAGACGTTAATGCCTCTAGCTTTAGTGAAAATACATTAACATCTGCAATAACAAATAAATGCATTATCAAAATATATTCAAAAAAATTCTATTTGACACTAGAAAATCGTCTACATTCCTATGTAACATCCAAATTGGAAATCCTTCCTATTTGTTACCTCTTTCATTTTCTTTCCTATTTAACACTTCCGTCACTTTAGAGCTCTAACAGCGTTAAGTCCCAAATGAAAACGTATATGTTAATGAATGCTGATTAAATTTATCATAGTAGTGTCATGGTATATCAACATAGCTATTATATTGTATTAGAAATGAATAGAGAATAATCAATTTTTATTAGTTTTGTGTACTATGTCTGTTCATGAAATTATTTATACTTATTGTGTGACACAAGATTCTATTTTGCCGTGCTAAACTTTGTTTTTTATGCAAATGAGGAATAAATAGTCATGTAATCGTGGACTCGTGGTGCCATGGCCAGAGTCCTTTGTGCACTCCTGGGTGATATCACACGTGAAGCTCAATTGCTCCAAATATAGTAGTAGTGCTTATCATTCTCTCCAAGTTTAGACTGGCATTCCACACCACAGGTTTAGCCAAACCTGCAAATCCACGCGTGCATGCGACGACGCACCCCTTTTTATCCTCTGCTTCCTCGGAATGCCTCAAATTTTAGCGCATTTCCAATCGCCGACCCTCCAGGGTCCAAGATCCCCTTGCTCCGATCGCCGTGCAGCATTTCAAGAACCGCTCAATCCGTCGCGGAAGAGATGCAGGAAAGCCGGCGGGACATGGATCATCAGGTCGCCCAGCTTCGGGGCGAACTGCGCAAGGTTCGCGACGAGCGAGACCGCGCGCACCGCGTTCTGGAGGTGACCGACTGGAAGGCGCTGGCTTCGGCCAATGACCGCACCGCGATAGAGACGCTCGAGGCCGAGCTCGCCATGTCGCGGGAATCCGAGAAGCGGATGCTCGACTCGCTGGCGATGCAGACGAAGCAGCTGGAGCTCACCAAGATCTCGCTCGAGGAAGCCAAGCTCGAGATCGCGACGCTGCAGGGGACCGTCCAGATGCTGGAGGCCGACAGAAGTCCCGTCGCCACGACACCGAGGATCCGGCGCGACCGCGACATGCAGAGGGTTCACGGCGAGCTGCGGGTGGCGCTGGCAGCGGAGGAGAAGAGCAAGAAGGCGATGGAGGAGTTCGTGCAGGCGCTCAAGGAGGTGAACGCAGAGCTGCACACCACGAAGCAGCAGCTGGCGCGCGCGCAGCACGAGGCGGAGTCGGCCAGGCTGGACGCCGACCGCCTGCACATGTCGGTGAAGCGCAAGGACGAGAAGCTCCGGGCCCTGTCGGACGAGGTGGCGCGGCTGCGCGCCGAGGCCGAGGAGTCGTTCGCCACGTGGCGGGGCAAGGAGGCCGGGTTCACGGCGTGCATGAAGTCCACGGAGGCCGAGCTCGCCGAGGCGCAGCACGAGAACGCGCGGCTCCTGGAGTCGCAGCGCTCCTGGCGCGCCGAGGTCTCCAAGCTACGGGACATCCTGAAGCAGGCGGTCAAGGACAGCACGGTGGCCAAGGAGGCGCTGGAGGAGGCAAGGAGCGAGAACGCGCTGCTCAAGGGCGTGCTCGGCGACAAGGACACCGCCGTGAAGTGCACGAAGCAGGAGCTGGAGTGCCTCCGGATCAGCGAGGCCGCGGCGCGCGACAGCGTCAAGGAGCTGCAGAGCATGCTCGTGGCGACGTCGTCGAGCCCCACGGCCGCCGCCGCCGCCGCGGCTGCGAAGCTGGACGCGGAGGAATGCCAGACACCGCGCGTAAGGGTAGGGCCGCCGGGGCTGGAGAAGTACCCGTCGGACTCGAAGATAAGGCCGCCGGCCGGAATCACGCGGCCGCGGCGCCTGTCGGAGACCTACGAAGGTTCGGCGTACGATATATTTGGCACGATGGACGACCAGAAGAGTGGTGATCTGAGCGTGTTCTCGTCGATGCCGAGGTTGCCCGCCCGGCGGCGGGTGGTCCTTCGTAAGGTTGGCAGCTTGTTCCGGTGGAAGAGCTTCACTAACAAATAGCCGCTGGGAAACAACAGGGCAGTGGCAACTGGTTCCTTTTTTGCTCTCGTAATCTTTGAGGTGCTCCTGGATTATTGTGTGGTGTATATTACTAGTATATCTAGCTGTTTCATTTTAAAATTGACCAGTGTATACAGCAACACACCGTGTTGAGAATGCGGCAGCTAATATGCTCGTGATGAAATGGGTGACAGACGTTGGATGTGTTATAAAACATGTTGCCAGCGGTTAGGATCTTCCCCTCTCCGTCTCTCGTGATCAACGTACTAGATGAAATAGTAGAATATGTAGACACAAGGTAGGGAGACTATTCTTTATTTCTCTGAATATTGGTGATTACAACATAGAGCTCCCATGTATATATAGTTCTGCCAAGGTCTAAAAGTTTTGGTAAGAGCCCACATACAAACGGACTAGGATTAGAATTCTTCCTTTTCCTTTCCTTTTAGGATAGAGTCCTTATGTTTTACAACACTCCCCCTTGGGCGATTACCACGATATGTATATGCCTCATTAAAAACTCCATCCAAAAATCCAGTGGGAAAAAACGGTTCTTGGAGAAAAGAGTACATCACATTCGTTAATTGAATTACACATGTTGTCTCATTAAAAATCTTGTGTGAGAAACCTTCAAGTAAAAACTCACATAGGAAAAAAGAGTACAACATTTAACCTTCTTGGTCATATATTCTTCAGGATATTTCATAGATACTGATCTTCATGATCTATGCACAAACTTCAATGTTTTGGTAGATATGATCTACTTGATCTTTGGATTTTCTAGTGGATAATAACCTTCAAGGTAAATCGAATCAAATTGCTCCCCCTCATAAAGCCATCCTTTGAATTTTATTGTTCAAAATGCACTTTTAAAAAGTTGGCTCATAATTCTTCTATGAATTATATGGGTATAACAAAGAGCAATATTGCTTAATGCATAAATAATCACTTATTAGTTGTGCAAAACAAATAATTTATCCTTCAAGATAATAGATCCTTTCACAGGATTATAGGGGTAAATAATTGATATTCAATATCTTCGAGATAGTGCATCAAACTTATACAAGTTTGAATACTTTATTAATTCTTTCTTAGTGGGTTTTAAAACTAAAATCTTCAAGATTCGATAGTACCACTAAATAATAAATCCAGTCTTGCATTTGACATTTAGGGGATAATTTAAATACCAAAGTCACCATTATTCTTATACCTTCTATGGTATTTAGAGGATATCAATATTTTATTGCTAGCTTTACACTTTCTAAGTGTTTGTATGACACCTTAATGGTGTTTAGAATTCCTCATTTTCTTTTCTCTCGGGTCTATATTCACTTCAGGGATAAATGGTGTTTCTTGAAAAATTGATTGGTTAATCCTTCATGGATTAGTTCCTTCAAAAATGTTCTCATTCTACTACATGAGAGATTATTAAGTGATATACACAAATGAGATAGTGTTATTCACTATAAAGTCATTCGATGACTATTCTTTCGAGGATATACTCTTCCAGAGTTTTTAATATTTATTTATGAATATATTGTACCTTAGACTTGATAATACTTGTATGAGATTTAATTTTCATATGTTGCAATTTATATTCTTCAGAAATTATATGGATTTTCATAATCCACAAACTAACTGCATATTCCATATTCATTTAATTTTATTTGCCAGAGATATAGCAGAACATTTATTTCTTCTTAGTAGGAGATTCATCCTCAATTGCATTTCTTCACTGACCCGATATAATCGCTACAAGCGACTTTGCCATGGACTTTGTTTCTGGATCCAGGTTCTCATAAGAGAAACATTTGCAATTATAGAGGTAGCGTTGTCGACAACTATTATTTTCTCCCAATATTCTCATAATATGAGATTATTCTGTCTCATTTGTTATTTCCCAAAAACAAGAGATACTTTATTTTTCTGCATATCCAACACTAATGATGTGCGCACTTAGTGTGTTGGATTCCATCTTCACGATGATCTTTGTCATGAGGTGCTCAACCTTATTCATGAGGTGTTCTCTTCATGAGAATGGAGGAGTTTTATTTTATTTCTATTCAATAAGTATACATTAAAACTATAATCCATAGGCGTCCCCATAGATTGTAGCTTGATAGTATACAATAATTAGTTTACTATTAGTAAACAAAACTTCTGGTTTATAACTTCAAGTTACTCCTCTCATTTCAATATCTGGCATATGCTCCGCTTCATGCTTCACAAGAGCATTAGTTAAACTAATAGTTGACTTAGTGTGTGATAATATTCCTGCTTCAAGCTTCAAGGAATATTTTCTCTAGATCATTTTCCTTTCGCGAAAATAATATTTAGCATTTAAAAAAGGCTTTCTCTCCCCCTAATGCCAATATTAGATCTTTAATAGCATACTTCAAAATAATCCCCTATGATTGGCTTTCAATAATTCATATTCATGTATCTCCAACTACAATCGGAGGCCCATTCATGTATGCTATGATAAAATTTATGGGAAATATTCACACACATATTTAAACATGGGGGTTATTCTATATTATATGCGGTGAGCTAGAATACACATAGTGCACGAATGTTCAACATTCCTTCAAACTCAGTGATGTTCTTCCCTTGATGTGCACATAGTATAGTTTAGAACAAACTATTTCATTGTCTAGCTTCTTTATTATTTAGCCAAAATAATTGAACCAAGTACTCATACATTAAAAACAAATAGACTATATATTTCAAATATATAAAATACACAACATCCAATTCACATGGAATTTCTTTTAGAATTTTCTAATTGCCATTAATGCAAAATTCCCTTGATGCCTTTTCTTCATAAATCCCAAATCATCATAAATATGTTATCCATCATCATCCACAATTATTCATTCAATCAATTGAGTTAGTCTCTATTGAGCAAACATATTAACTTACTCCCCCTGATCTTAGTCTACATGGCCATAGACCAATCTTTTACTTATGCATGCAATGCATTGAAAGCAACATATTTTTTAGTTCAACAAGAACCATTGGACATAGCATGCTAGCTAGTCAATTTAATTATAGGGGGTGTAAATGTAGCTACTAGTTACAACTATAGCTTCTATGCTAATATTCATGCAAAGAGTGTAGATAGTTTAGCTCAATAAGAGAATAAAATAGTAATACACTTGCATGTGTATAATGTGAAATGTTGATATTCGGTCCAACGTAGTAGATAACAATAAAAATGCAAAGCTACAAGTTTACTTGCAATTAGTGCAGTAGAGAAAGTTAACTCGGCCGGAAGGGACACGGGCAAAACTTCAAGTCTTGATACATGCACTTAAAGATAGATTTGGGAAGGCTATGCCTATTAAATATATATTACTCACATTTTCTTATGCCTTTACCCAAAATTTCTCCCCCTCTTGCCATAATTACTTCAAGTAGTTATATACTTCTTTCATCATCTATGAATGATCACTTTTAATGATCCATAGAATCCAATCATACTTCTAGTATTCATTGGTTATGGCATGAAATTCACATATATAGGGTAGAATAAAACTTCTAGTTCTTGGGCTAAAAAATATTAAATACTTAGTTTTAGGATTATACTATTTCTTGGCTAAATTTGTCCTTCTAGGAGCAATTCATACGCCAGTATAGTCCAATTATTCATGTGCTTCTAGGAAGTTCAGTTTCCATTCTACCTAAATGGTAGTAGTGCACAAAAAACTAACCTTCATGGTTAATTGAGGCTGCTTTGTGGATAAAATAATGGAAAACTTATTTAGATAGACAATACAGGCAATTGTTTATATGTGAAACATATAAAACTAATTTATTCCATGAGAAATTATCACTTGTTACTTCATGTAACAATTGCAACTAAGAATATCAAATATTTCATATTAGTCTTCAAGCTAATAAATTAACCATCAATCACTTAATCCAACGGGAATTAAAACTTAATGCACCACTGCCACTACTATTAATACTTCAGGATATAAACTTAAGATATAACAAATCTATAAGCACATGATTTAAGTCTTTTAAAAGTTCTCACATGTCTTAGCTTCAAGCGTTTGACATTTAGTAGCTTCATGCTTGCTCGATCTCCTTCTAGGAGTATGATATATGCAAGTCACATATTTAAAGTTATTACAATTGATAATATCTTAGTTTATAAAGCTATCTAAAAATTCAACTCAATTTCTATGTTGAGTAATGGTAAATTTAAATACTTCATGTATTATATTGCTGTGATATTCTATACACAAGAGACATTTCTTCGAGAATATGCATTGATAAAATCTTCTTTACCATCTTGTCTTCTAGACATTTAGTATAAAGTTTCAAGCTATTATTTATAGAGCAGCATTACATCTCAATATTAGGCATATAAGCTTGAAAATTCAATTTTCAATGCAATATGATATTCTGTAATCATAATTTAAGATTTTACTCATGCAGTGAGTCCCACAATGTCTTTTGTTACTTCTCTTGGCCATATACTCATTCTAGAGTTTACTACACATCGATGGTAGTTAATAATGACCGTAACAAATAATTATGTCATTCAGAGCAAGTTCAGGATATTCTTTCTTCATAAAATTATGCATATATCATTATAATAAAATCATGTGCATATAGGTTTACTGCATGTAAACAAGTAGTAAGTGCAAAAAGATAGTGGATGTTTATTCAAAATATTCTTAGAAGCATCCTAGCAGCATGGTACAATTTTCAGAATTAATACCAAATATCCGTTCATTCTAAAAATCATTATGCTAGGAAAAACAAATATGAGACTCTCAAAGGTGGTCTAAGATCTGTAGGATTTAGAGAGCTCATATATCTTATACCATGTTTCTCATATAATATTCGAGATTTTATTCTTATAATTATGGTATAAATTTATATATACAAGATCTTATACATGCAAGTATAAGCAATATAGTAAATATATGCATAATAGAGGATCTAGGGTTAATCAGAAAAAGCTTTAAAACTGGTATTTCCAGAGGCTATTCGAAAACAACCCAACTTCATAATATCAAGAAAGAGTCGGTCCTATCATGCAAAGATACAGGACCTATACAAGGAATCTACGGGATTCAAGGAATGAGACATGTAGAAAATTCAGTTTAATACATGCCCTTATTCTTTCTAGTTTCTTTTTCAATTTTTCCTTAAGCCTAATTCACTGTTGGGTCAATTCCAACTCGTTTCTTGCCCTAAGAACTGTGTGTTCTTTTTCTTTTGCTCAGCCCATAAAAATTAGATTGGCGCCCGCCAAAAAAAACATGTGGTTATCCTTGATTATTGCTGGCTATGTGCGAGAGGCGGTCGAGGATGTCCTCCGCGAAGAGTGACCACATACTAGCCAGGGTTCTCGGCTACAGGCCATATAGGAGTGCACCTCCTGGCTGCTGTGTCTTCAGATTGCGAGAAACAACAACTTTGGGTTGTTAGAGGCAACGACATATGCTGGCCACGGGTGGGTAATGGCGTACAGGCCGGTGACGTGGGTGGTGATCTTGTCAGAGCGTGGTGCTTCCGATCCACATGCAGGCGGCCGGAGCGATAGTACAGGAACCACCACCGACGGCTGCGACTACGAGTTGAAAGTGCAATAGATGCTTCGATGGCATTCGGACTATGCACGGATATAACAGGGAGAGTCACGTTTGAAAACACCATGTGCAAAGGTAAACGGCATGCAGGCCGCCATGAGCTGAGTGCTATTAGATTCGTGACCACACAGCCGACAGTGAGATGGCCGTGGCATTGGCGGCGCTCAGCGATGGCATGCAGGCCAATACGTTGAGCGTGGGCATACAGGCTGGATAGCTACGATAGCTATTGATGAGCTGCTGCTTTTTCTTTCCTTCGGGAAGCTAGCGTTTGCATGGCGTTCATGCCATTGCTCTTCGATTCATGATTCCAAGCGATTAAATTGTGATAATCTTACAGCGTTTTTTAATTATACCCTAGATGCAACTCATGTACATAGATGCAATTTCTGTATATATTTATACATGTACTTCTTGTACGTGTATCTACTTCATGTAGAGTAAACAACGTGCAAATAAAAAATATCCCGATGGTCGGGATGAACGCAATCTGCAAGCTGCGATTTTTTCATACCTTATTGGATACCAATTTGATCTACCTCACGTGTCGCGTAGGACAGTGGTTAGTAGATACATACCGCGTAGGGCGTTTGGTATTGTCGTAGACCTGTCTGCTTGATGACGACGGTATATGTCGATGCAGTGCAGATTCGATGCAGGTTGAGGTAGCAGATCCATTTCGCTAACAACGTCAGGGATGTCGACGTCGTCGAAATAGTTGCGGCCACGACATCGGTACGGACGTCGTCAGCGTCGAGGTCGGCGGCGATTTCAACGGCGATGTCGACGAAGAGCTTGTCGTGCTGATAACGTGTTATAAAACATGTTGCCAGCGGTTAGGACCTTCCCCTCTCTGTCTCTCGTGATCAACGTACTAGATGAAATAGTAGAACATGTAGACACAAAGTAGGGAGACTATTCTTTATTTCTCTGAATATTGGTGATTACAACATAGAGCTCCCATATATATATAGTCCTGCCAAGGTCTAAAAGTTTCCTGCAAATGTTTTGAGAATTTGGTAATAGGGAGGTAACAAAGTTTCCTATGTTTCTAAGAATACGTGGATTTCCATTTTGCTATTACTACTATAGGACACTCGAGGAGTGCATATTTGAGTAACTATTTTTGCAGCTTTGTCAAACAACCCATAAATTACCCTCACTAATAATATTTTTGAACAGTACAATTCACACTACAAAGGTGATTTGCTCACAAAGTGCTACTTTGCAAAGCATAAGCTTGATTTGGATGTCCTACATGATGGTTTCAAGAGTAAGATAGAATTTAGTGGTCAAATATTATTTTTTTAAGGCAACCTACCAAGAGAATGAACAAGAATGGGATCTTAGATCTAGCGGTAAGTTCCTGAGAGGCCAAGAACGACATATTTTGTTGTAGTCCTTTGCATCTCATCATCAATTCCTTTAACACCATCCTATTTTCTTTTGTTCAGTTGGCTCACCCACCCCTTAGTTGGAGTGTATGGTTCGATCCAGACTCAAATTGATCTACTAACCGATGAACACAAAAGAATAGCCACCATAGAAGAAAATACGCGAACGAGAACACATACATGATGTTTTTTAACAAGGTTCGACAATCTGCCTAACCCTCGGGGCATGAATACGGGCACTCCTCCTCATAAAACAGCAGCTACACTAGCGTCCCGGAGATCATGCGGTTTCGCTACCCAAACCAACCGCAAAGTTATCCCATGGTTACAACAAACTTAGGACACAAAGTTTGACCCACAACTCTATCATATCCTCTAATGCAACTCAAGTCGCAGTGTAATCAAATTGTGAACATATTGAACACATATCTAACATCTTTTTCTTGAAAAAGACTAATCCTTAACCAAGGAAGCAAAACTTTAGTAGATTGCATCTGATTTTAATGATGGGCATGCAAGCGTCAATGGATGAAAACCAGTACATTTTTCATGTTGGAATCGTTATGTGGAATATTGGTAAAGACATTCAAATTTACACAATTTATTACATATAACATATTGTTGTTTTCTCTCATATATTTGAAACCTAGAAAAAAGTTAGTACAATAGATATGTGTTCATTATCTACAGAAAACAAGTCATGTAATGCAATATGATAAATCAAATTTTATACTATATATATCTTTTATATATATCTTTTGAATACTTTGAAACTGATGTAAAATGGATAATAATATAATGCTTAATCAAATGAATTAGGCGATAAAGCTCTTCCGTCCTCATCAAAACCCTCATTTTCACCGAGCATATTCATCAACATGGTCACCTGCTCATGAAGCTTAGAATTTTCCTTTTCAATCTCTGTCAAATTTTTATGTTTATCGTCATATATGCACGATATGAATCACAAAGGACGACATGAGGTAAGGGCCTCACTTCCTAACTCAAAGATTCACGGGGCTTACATAGATGAAAGTTTATTTGACTCTCAGGGGAAGACTAGAGGGAGGGAAAACCTAAGGAGTGAAAACTAAAACATGAGAGGTGAGGACTGATTAGGGCAGCTCCCTCTTATTTGTATGGTGTTTATTAAACATTCTCGGTATGCCCCCTCGAATTTGGAGAGGACCGCCTGAAAGGTCACAATGGCTAGAGGGGGGGTGAATAGCCTAATAAAATTTCTAGCAATAACACTAGACACCAAATTAGATAGCAAGGCGGCAAATGTGCAAAGCTAAAGCTTCGACTACTCTATGCAAGCCGTCCTAACAAAGCAAGGCTACTCAATCCAATGCACAACAACCACGGCGATCAAGCTACACAATGTCGGTTCACCGAAACCAACCAAGCAATTCTACCCACGGGATTTACTCTACACAACGAGTGGTTCTCGACCGACCACAACAAGTAGTTCTACCCACGGGATTTAAACTACTCAAAGAGTGGTTCCCGACCGACCACAACAAGCAATTCTACTTTGCGGAAAGTAAGGAGGTGATGGAAGTTTATACCGCCACGAAGAGTAGAAGATGTCCAATCACCGGTGTAGTAGCCAATCACCTAGAGAGCTCAAGCACAAGCACAAGGAGGTCGAAGCCTCGGCAATCACAAATCGACACAATGATTTTTTATCGAGGTTCACTTGCTTCCCGGCAAGCTAGTCCTCGTTGTGGCGATACACTTGCTTGGTGAGTTGCCCGCTCAATTGGCTCGGTGCCAAAGACCCCAATGGGGAGCCGCAATCTCCACACAAGACAAGGATCCACAAGCCACGAGCAATCCACTAGAGTATCCTTTTGCGAACTCCCGTGGGGAAGGATCAAGAACCCCTCACAAGAACCCGGTGTGGCCTCGAACAATCACCAAGTCGAGCTCAACCACCACCCGCTGCTCCAAACCGTCTACGGTGACGGGAATCACCGAAGAGTAACAAGAATCCACATCTCACTCAATGAACAAGTGCCTCTAGATGCAACTCTCAATGCAAATCACTTGTTCTCACTCGAATCTCTCTCAAGATTAGCAAAGGAATCAAAGAGATGAGTGGGGGAGTGTCTCTCTTGCTCAAAGTATGCTCAGGTATGAAGAAATGGCAAAGAGACCTCCCCAAGGCCGGCCAATGGTCTATTTATAGAGCCTCCTCGAAAAATAGCCGTTGCCCCCTCGGCTGAAGCTTCAACACGCGCCGGACGCGTCCGCCGCTGCCCGCCGGACGCGTCCGGCGCTCTTTAGCGCGCCGCGCGAGCCGACCGTTGCGTTTGAACCGTGCTGACGTTGCGCATCCGCCGCCCGAGTCCGGCGCCACTCGCCAGACGCGTCCGGCGTCCCGACGCAAGCGCACGAGCCCAGCTCTGGAAGTTTCTGGTCGGCGTCCGTCGCACGCCGGACGCGCTGCCGCCGCGTCCGGCGCTCAGCCGAGCTCGCCAGCCGCCTGAGGCCGCCCACAACGCGCCGGACGCGTCCGGCGCCTCCTGGCCCGGCGTTCGGCGCCTGTGTCTGGCGCCCAGTGAACACGTCCACCTCTTGTTTGATCTTCGATGTCGCGCCGTCGTCGATCCAAGTCCATTCTCTTGCCTTGAGTACCAACTCCACCAAGTGTAGACCTCGTCTCAAGCACCGGAGTTAGTAGTACAAGCACGACCACGTCGGCAAGAGTTAGCCCTCTAGTTAGTCTCTCATGCATCATGCAAAGTTGCAACTAGAGGCACTTAGGACCGCGAATGAACCGAGGAAACCCCTCTTGATAGTCGGTTATCGATCCTAAATGTGGTCACACTCGCTAAGTGTCTCGACCACTAAACCGGAAAGCCCTATCAAGTATACCTTCGCCTTGATCTCCATGGGCCACCGTCGGAGCTCGATCACTTGACATCCACCATGTTCATCACCATGATCGCCATGCTCCATCATCCATCGTCACGTTGCTATGTGTCTAACCACACTTAGAGCAAAGCATTAGCAACGTTTGAGTGTCAAAACCAAACCGAAGCTTTCAATCTCCCCCTTTTTGGTAATTGATGACAACCCTTTGCAACACTCATAAAGATATGGAAATTGAATTCAATATGAAATTGAATTGCTTGCCCAAGACATTTTGATCATGAATCTCGGATTGGACAAGCATTTCAATTTCGGTTTTGGTAGTGGTAGCACCCCCTACATGTGTGCATCAAATGTTTGGTCGATTTTCAAGCACACATGCATAGATAAAACTTGTGTGAGAGTTACCACAACCAAAATGGTACTAAGGTTTATAGAATTGACCTTTGAAGCGTGATACCAATTGGAGTGCGATAATAAACCTTCCTTAGCACTATGGGAATCTAGACATTCATCAAAACTCAAGGTACCTCATGAGATCACATTAAAAGCAAGGTACTTTGAACAAGAGAAACTCTATGTCTAGAAACCACCTATGCATGCTAGTACTTCATTTCATCAATCAAGTTCTATACTAGCATTACACCAAACAAGCATGAATATTGAATTTAGCTTGCAATGCTCCATATCATCATGTATGCACACACAATATGCAACAAATAGTCTATGAGCTTGCTCCCCCTATTTGTGTGCTCATGGTTGGGTCATATCATAAAAATTGATCCCCTTCCATTGCTCTTTGTGACTTATTTCTCCCCCTTTGTCAACAATCACCAACAAGAGTGCATAAGATGAGAGAAACAAGTCAATCAATTATGGCCAAATCTAAATCACATGCCTAGAGAATGTATCTCGGTTTGAACCAAGGGCAAGCTTCTTCACACCTCATAAGAATAAGGGTTATCTTGACCATGTTGAGATACACCTCATGAGCAAGTGCTAAAGATTCAACACTAGGTTCACAAGCTCACAAACAAGTCATATGCCACCACTAGATCACATCAAGCATAGAAACAATAGTGGTGCCATATATCCTTCAAATTCATTTGATTTGCAATGAATGAGCCTAGCAAGATGCACATGTATACATGTCTACACAACTAGCAAAGGATGCATGAGATGCAACAACCAACTTTACCTTGCTATGTTGGAGGAGAGGCATGTCATATATGGGGTGCATCAATCCATGTTGGAGAAGCTAAGTATGTTCAACTCATTCCTCAACTTGCAAAATATCTTTTCTCATCAAGAGGCTTGGTGAATATGTCGGCTAGTTGATCTTCGGTGCTAATGCTTTCAATGCTCACATCTCCCTTTTGTTGATGATCTCTAATGAAGTGGTGCCTCACATCAATGTGCTTGGTTCTAGAATGTTGAACCGGATTGTTTGTCATCTTGATTGCACTTTCATTATCACAAAACAAAGGCACATGCTTGAACTTGATCCCATAGTCCTTCAAGGTGGCTTTCATCCATAGCAATTGTGCACAACAATTCCCCGCACTAATGTATTCGGCTTCGGCGGTGGAAAGTGCCACACTATTTTACTTCTTTGAAGACCATGACACTAGAGATCTTCCTAGCACTTGGCATGTTCCACTTGTGCTTTTCCTATCAATCTTGCAACCGGCATAGTCGGAGTCAGAGTATCCAATCAACTCAAAGCTTGACCCCTTGGGATACCATAGACCAACATCTTGGGTACCCTTCAAATATCTCAACACCCTCTTGGTTGCCGTCAAGTGACTCTCTCTTGGAGAAGCTTGAAATCTTGCACACATGCACACACTAAACATGACATCCGGCCTTGAAGCGATCACATATAGCAAGCTTCCAATCATTGATCTATATAGCTTTTGCTCAATCATCTTGCCACTATCATCAATGTCCAAGCCACCATTGGTTCCCATTGGTGTGCTAATGGCCTTAGCATCTTGCAACCCAAACTTCTTGATCATGTCCTTAATGTACTTGCCTTGACTCACAAAGGTGCCATTCTTTATTTGCTTGATTTGAAGCCCAAGGAAGTAGCTCAACTCTCCAAGCATTGACATTTCAAACTCACTAGCCATCATCTTTGCAAACTCTTCACAAAAGAATTGATTTGTTGATCCAAAGATGATATCATCCACATAGATTTGCAACACAAACAAGTCATCTTCTATCTTCTTGGTGAAGAGAGTGGTGTCAACTTTGCCCATCTTGAAACCTTTGGATATGAGAAAATCCCTCAATCTTTCATACCATGCCCTTGGAGCTTGCTTCAATCCATACAAAGCCTTCTTGAGCTTGTAGACATGGTTGGGCTTCTTGTCATCCTCAAAACCGGGAGGTTGTGCAACATACACTTCCTCATTGATGAAGCCATTGAGAAATGCACTATTCACATCCATTTGATAGAGCTTGATGTTGTGAGCACAAGCATAGGCTAATAAGATTCTAATTGCCTCCAATCTTGCCACCGGTGCATATGTTTCTCCAAAGTCAAGACCCTCAACTTGTGTGTACCCTTGTGCCACTAGTCTTGCTTTGTTCCTCACTACCAAGCCATCTTGATCTTGCTTGTTCTTGAAGACCCACTTGGTTCCAATCACATTGTGCTTCTTTGGCCTCTCAACAAGCTCCCAAACTTCATTCCTTGTGAAGTTGTTCGATTCCTCATGCATGGCATTTATTCAATCCGGATCCTTCAATGCCTCATCAATCTTAGTTGGCTCAATGAATGACACAAAGGAGTAGTGCTCACATATGCTAGCCAATCTTGATCTTGTTTGTACACCTCTTTGAAAATCTCCAATGATACGGTCTAGAGGATGATCTCTTGCAATGTTTGAAGGTAGAAGAACTAGCTCATTTTCATTGCTTGCTTGACCTTGATCTTGATCTTGATGTTGAGTACCACTTGTGCTTGCCTCATTGGAACCATCAATCACAACTTGTGTTGGCACTTGCACCTCATCTCCATCATCCACTTGCCTTGGCCTAATGTCACCAATGTCCATGTGTTTCATTGCATTGCTCAATTGATCTCCACCCACATCATCTTGATTTTGATCTCCAACTTGAGAGCCTTGGGTTTCATCAAATTCAACATCATGAACCTCTTCCATTAGCCCACTTGCCAAGTTCCACACTCTATAGGCCTTGCTAGAAGTAGAGTAGCCAAGAAGAAATCCCTCATCACATCTCTTGTCAAACTTTCTAAGTCTTTGCCCCTTCTTGAGAATGTAGCACTTGCAACCAAAGACCCGAAAGTAAGCAATATTGGGCTTCCTTCCATTCAAGATTTCATATGGAGTCTTTTCTAACTTCCCATGGCAATAGAGGCGGTTGCTATAGTAGCAAGCCGTGTTGATAGCATCACTCCAAAACTTTTCACTCACATTGTATTCAAGTAGCATAGTTCTTGCCATCTCAATCAAGGTCCTATTCTTCCTCTCAACTACACCATTGGATTGGGGAGTGTAGGTTGGTGAGAATTGATGCACAATTCCAAGCTCATCATACAACTCTTCAACTCTTGTGTTCTTGAATTCACTCCCATTGTCACTTCTTATCTTCTTGATGGCAGTGTCAAACTCATTTTGCACCCTCTTGACAAAAGACTTGAATAGATCATAGACTTCACTCTTGTCATAGAGAAAGAACACCCAAGTGTATCTTGTGTAGTCATCCACAATCACAAATCCATACTTGTTGCCCCCAATTGATGTGTAGTGAGTTGGGCCAAACAAGTCCATGTGCAACAACTCAAATGCTCTTGAAGTTGACATCTCATTCTTCTTGGGATGTGAGTTCCCATGTTGCTTGCCGGCTTGACATGCACTACAAGGTCTATCCTTCTCAAATGTGACATCATTCAAGCCTCTCACTAGATCATGCTTCACCAACTTGTTCAATTGCTTCATGCCAACATGACCTAGACGCCTATGCCATAGCCACCCCTTGCTTGACTGGCCAATCAAACATGATGAAAGTTGAGCTTCACTAGCATTGAAATCAACCAAGTACAAGCTTCCATGTCTAAACCCCTTGAAGATGATATTTGCTTGATCCTTGCTCACTACCTCAACATACTTGTCATCAAATATGCACTTGTAGCCAAGATCACACAATTGTGCCACCGACAATAGATTGAAGTTCAAAGTATCAACTACCAACACATTGGAGAGATCCTTGTCATTGGAAATTGCAACCTTTCCTAGCCCCATGACATCACCCTTGCTATTGTCACCAAATGTGATGGAGTTGAATCCACCATTGTCATTCTTGTCAAGTGATTTCAACATACTATCTTCACCGGTCATATGATTTGATGCACCACTATCAAGCACCCAATGCCTCCCTCCGGCTTTGTAATTGACCTACAAGAAGACATCAAGCTTTAGGTACCCATTTTTGCTTGGGTCCTTGAAGGTTAGTCACTAGAGTTTTTGGCACCCAAATAGCTCTCTTCTTTGAGCTCATCCATGGTGTACCAATGAATCTAGCACTCACACCACACTCACTCTTAACAAGCATATAAGAAGCATTCAACTTGTAAGAGGAGGCACTAGTGTTCTTGTTCTTGCATTCACGCTCTAAATGACCAACTTGCTTGCAACTCTTGCAATAGCTACCATTGTTCTTCACAAAACAAGTCTTGTGAGGAGCAAAAGCGGCCTTGCCTTTCTTGGGGTTATAGCCCAATCTCTCTTTGTAGAGAGAAACTCTTTGGCTACCCAAGCACATAAGCAAGCGGTCCTCACCACCATAAGCCTTAGCCAAGGTGTGATTGAGCTCCTTGACTTCCTTCTTAAGAGACTCATTCTCAACTACTAGTGTAGAATCACATGCATGACCAACACCACTAGATGAAGTAGAGGCATAAGGGCATGAAGGACCAAGTGATGCAACAACAATTGACTCATCAAGTGAATCATATGATGTGGACACACTTTTCTTTTCTATGTTCACCACTTGTGATTGCACTTTCTCTTGCTTCTCAACTAGAGAGGAATGAGCTTTTTCAAGCTTGGAGTGAGCAATCTCTAGCTTCTCATGGTCTACCGTTAGACTCTCATAAGAAGCCCTCAACTCCTTAAGTTCTTGCTCAAGGTTTTGTTTATCCTTGCGCAAGCCCCTACATTCCTTCCTAGAGTCATTGAAAGCACCCTTGCAATCCTCAAGCATGACAAAGAGTTCTTCTTTTGTGGTCTCATCATCATCATCACTCTCATCATCATTATCGGGTGGAGGTTTTACCTTAGTGGCCTTGGCCATGAAGCAAGATGATGGAGCACCAAATAGAGAAAGCTTCTCTTGAATGGCAATGCTTGCATGCCCCTTCTTCTTCTTCTTCTTGGAGTCATCATCATCATCACTTGAGGAAGATGAATCACTCTCCCAAGTTGCCACATGAGATTCACCCTTCTTCTTGTGATGGGAGGAGTCTTTCTCCTCCTTCTTCTTCTCTTGCTTCTTCCTCTCCTTCCTCATGGCATCTTCATCATCACTTGCATAGGGACACTTGGCAATGAGATGATCCTCGCCATTGCACCGGAAGCACTTCATGGGACGGTCACTAGACTTGGATGAGCTTCTCTTGCCCTTTGACCGGTACCCCTTCTTCATGAGCTTCCCCATCTGCTTCACAAGAAGTGTCATTTGCTCATTCATTTCTTCTTCTTGATCACTTGAGCTAGAGCATGGCTCATTTTCACTTGAAGACTCTTCCTTCTTCTTCTTGCCCTTGCTCTTGGATGATGTGGCCTTGAATGCCACGCTCTCCTTGTCATCATCCTTCTTCTCATTCTCCTTCTTCTTCTTCACCAACTCTTCCTTCTCATGATCTTCTCTAAACTCATCATCGGCCATGATCTCTTGAAGGACTTGGTTGGGTGTTGGCTTCTCCTTCATGGTTGTCTTCACCATGACGGTCTTCAACATGTCAAATCTCTTGGGAAGACACCTCATGAACTTGGTAGAGAATTGAGAGTCCTTGATTTCTTCCCCAAGTCTCTTGAGCTCATTGACAATGACTTGGAGCCTATGGAACATCTCCGGCACACTCTCATCCTCCTTCATTGAGAAGCTTGCAAACTTCTCTTGCAACATATAGGCTCTTGCGGTCTTGACACTTTCGGTGCCCTCATAAGCTTCTTCTAGCTTCTTCCAAATGTCATGAGCCACCTCAAGGTTCTTGATGAGCTCAAAAGCTTTATCATCAAGTGCCTCATGGAAAGCACTCACGGCAATGTCATTTGCTTGTTGCTTCTTCGCTTCGGCCGGTGTTGGCACCGCACCCTCAACAAGCTCAAACTTTGTTTCCACCACTTTCCACACCTCAAGGTTGATTGACTTGAGATGACTCTTCATCTTGAGCTTCCATTTGGCATAGTCATCACCTCAAAATGATGGTGCCTTCTTGGTGTTGTTGATATGCATAACTAAAGCCATTGCTTCACCGTAGGATGTTAATCCAACTCAAACAAACGGTGCCCGGCTCCGATACCACGTGAAAGGTCACAATGGCTAGGAGGGGGGGGGTGAATAGCCTAATAAAATTTCTAGCAAGAACACTAGACAACCGATTAGCTAGCAAGGCGGCAAATGTGCAAAGCTAAAGCTTCGACTACTCTATGCAAGCCGTCCTAAACAAGCAAGGGTACTCAAATCGAAATGCACAATCAACCACTGTGATCAAGTTACACAATGTCGGTTCACCAATACCGACCAAGCAATTCTACCCACGGGATTTACTCTACACAATGAGTGGTTTCCGACCGACCACAACAAGTAGTTCTACCCACGGGATTTAAACTACTCAAAGAGTGGTTCCCGACCGACCACAACAAGCAATTCTACTTTGCGGAAAGTAAGGAGGTGATGGAAGTTTATACCGCCGCGAAGAGTAGAAGATGTCCAATCACCGGTGTAGTAGCCAATCACCTAGAGAGCTCAAGTACAAGCACAAGGAGATCGAAGCCTCGGCAGCCAATCACCTAGAGAGCTCAAGTACAAGGACAAGGAGGTCGAAGCCTCGGCAATCACAAATCGACACAATGATCTTTTACCGAGGTTCACTTGCTTCCCGGCAAGCTAGTCCTCGTTGTGGCGATACACTTGCTTGGTGAGTTGCCCGCTCAATTGGCTCGGTGCCAAAGACCCCAATAGGGAGCCGCAATCTCCACACAAGACAAGGATCCACAAGCCACGAGCAATCCACTAGAGTATCCTTTTGTGAACTCCCACGGGGAAGGATCAAGAACCCCTCACAAGAACCCGGTGTGGCCTCGAACAATCACCAAGTCGAGCTCAACCACCACCCGCTGCTCCAAACCGTCTACGGTGACGGGAATCACCGAAGAGTAACAAGAATCTGCAGCTCACTCGATGAACAAGTGCCTCTAGATGCAACTCTCAATGCAAATCACTTGTTCTCACTCGAATCTCTCTCAAGATTAGCAAAGGAATCAAAGAGATGAGTGGGGGAGTGTCTCTCTTGCTCAAAGTATGCTCAGGAATGAAGAAATGGCGAAGAGACCTCCCCAAGGCCGGCCAATGGTCTATTTATAGAGCCTCCTCGAAAAATAGCCGTTGCCCCTCGGCTGAAGCTTCAACACGCGCCGGACGCGTCCGCCGCTGCCCGCCAGACGCGTCCACCGCTCTTCAGCGCGCCGCGCGAGCCGACCGTTGCGTTTGAGCCGTGCTGACGTTGCGCGTCCGCCGCCCGAGTCCGGCGCCACTCGCCAGACGCGTCCGGCGTCCTGACGCAAGCGCGCGAGCCCAGCTCTGGAAGTTTCTGGTCGGCGTCCGTCGCACGCCGGACGCGCTGCCGCCGCGTCCGGCGCTCAGCCGAGCTCGCCAGCCGCCCGAGGCCGCCCACAACGCGCCGGACGCGTCCGGCGCCTCCTGGCCCGGCGTTCGGCGCCTGCGTCTGGCGCCCAGTGAACACGTCCACCTCTTGTTTGATCTTCGATGTCGCGCCGTCGTCGATCCAAGTCCATTCTCTTGCCTTGAGTACCAACTCCACCAAGTGTAGACCTCGTCTCAAGCACCGGAGTTAGTAGTACAAGCACGACCACGTCGGCAAGAGTTAGCCCTCTAGTTAGTCTCTCATGCATCATGCAAAGTCGCAACTAGAGGCACTTAGGACCGCGAATGAACCGAGGAAACCCCTCTTGATAGTCGGTTATCGATCCTAAATGTGGTCACACTCGCTAAGTGTCTCGACCACTAAACCGGAAAGCCCTATCAAGTATACCTTCGCCTTGATCTCCATGGGCCTCCGTCGGAGCTCGATCACTTGACATCCACCATGTTCATCACCGTGATCGCCATGCTCCATCATCCATCGTCACATTGCTATGTGTCTAACCACACTTAGAGCAAAGCATTAGCAACGTTTGAGTGTCATTAATTACCAAAACCAAACCGGAGCTTTCACCGCCTAACCAAAGGGGTATTGTGATCTATTTCGAAGTTTTGTTGATCCGATGCCCACATGCCTTTCATGACTTAGTTTTGTCTCGACGCAAGCCTTGCGATGATGCCACTTACCGCCCACATTCTGCCAGAAACTGCTCCTGGATTTTGAGGCCCAAAACCCAAAAATGTTCACATGGTGGTTTTGAGGCTTAACCCACCAAACCGCTCGACACGTGTCACCATCGTCCTCGATATATAGTCCAGACGTCAAGTCTTCCAAAGCCTACACTTGACTCGCACGACCGTCATCTTGAATTGGTCAACACGGTCACCTCCCATGTACACTTTTGCATGTCGATATCCCTCCAACTGTCTGTCACTACAATCAATCACCCCTCTTTGGTCCCTCAATCCAAGCCCAACATCCGTCCTTCATCGCTCATGATCCATCGGCACGAACCCGCATAACCTTCACCTTCTCGTCGTCGATCACAGCCTCTGAGCTCCACTCCTACATACCACAAGTGAAAAGATATGTTGCACAATTGACTCACATCTCGGTTAGTTCATAAACTCAACCTAAAGCACTACCCTTTGACAATCACTTGTCACAACATCGTCGAACCAGGAGGGCACAAATCAACCTTGTGTTCGCACTAAAAACACTAGCAAGTTTTCGAATTCCCCAAAGTTTACTTGGTTCATGTATAACCATCACTTACAATTCAGCTATGTTGGAATTGAATAAATTAATTTTGCAATTTAGACCATAAATTTGTGTTTTGCATAGGCGGAACTAAACCTAATAGTGGCCATGCTAGATCAGGCCAGCATAGCCTAGCCAATTTTTTTGAGCCGCAACCCCGTGTCCTGATCTTATCAACCATGGTCTTACTCTTACAAGCGCAAGCGGTACGTGGAACAAGAACAGAAACTTAATGTTATTTTGTAATATATGAGAATCTAAATGTTTCCGAGTCGAAAGTGTGGACGTTCCCGAACAGACCAAGGAACTTGGCCGCACGCCTCCAGATTCTATCCTGACTTCCGGCACGAACGCACGGTAACACGCACCAAAACCGCCTCCAAGGTTTCGGCGCGACGATGGACACTGTTTTTAAGGATCATCATATCTATCGGCCGCGCCAGCGGCGGGAAAACCTACGCGAACGAGTCCGCGGCCCTCTAGGCTCGATATGACCAGACTTTGCCGCACGAATGCAGCAGATTTGCTCGTGGCAAAATGAGCAGTTTTCGCAATCACAAGTCCAGTGTCCTGCACAGCCACACGGCTACGGGAATGTAGGTCGACGCGACGCACTGACCCGCCACCGGTCCTGGTCCGCCAACAAGGCAACGAATCCAGAGCACAGAGCCGCCCGTGCGCCGTGCTGTGGCCGCCCGGCTTTCCATGTCAACGGAACGGAAAGGATTCCTTTGTGGTAGTATGAGCCATGAGGTCGCTCCCAGGTCCACATCCGATACATGTACACCGGTGGTGACCGGTGACACGTCCCAGTTTCAGGTGTGCAACCTCTGCAGCCGACAGTCTGAGCCAGCGGGCACAACAACAAACACCAGCGCCCTGCGCTGCAACCTAGCTGCCTAGCTTCATTGCACTTGCACTCCAGCGGCCGGTGTGCGTCCATGTACTACGAACTCTGTCAACTGTCATCGAGCTGGTTGTGACGGTTGCCAAGTCCTCCTACTAGTATATTGTATAATATCCGTGAATAGTTCGTCCAATCAAGCCTAATCAATCTGCAATCTGGTCAGATAATGAGAGTGCATGGTCAACTCTGTTTTCTGATGTTCATGTCATCGTGTGTACTATATTAGAGGCTTGCACGAAGGGCAAGCACTCCCTGGCCACACAGATAGTTCAGTAGTAATGTATTATTGTCCTTGACCGAGCGTACGTTTTGGTTTCGGTCATATACGTTTGTATGAATATTCCTGCCGGCTTCGTCGTCGTGAATGAAGAGTTGCGTATGAGAACAATTGTTCTTCAAACACTGACTTCGCTGACTTGGTTTCTAGAAACTGCACAACCATCTTCCTAAAACTATTTAAAACCAAGCTGTTTGGATAAGCAACGAATTTAACTTAGAATTAGAATACAACTAGTATTTTACTAAATAAACTTTTCATGATTTATTTTTTAAAAAAACTGCAGAAATACTTTACCAAACAAACACAGTTGACAATAAAATTGTGAGACACCTCTTGCTAACCTTGAAAACGGAAATGAAAATTTCCGATCGAATCGCATCGTTTTCTACATTTCATCCGACCATTTTCACTTTTTTCGGAAAAAATGCGGACGACAATTGGACGACAATTGGAAAACGGAGCGGAATTCGGAATGGGCTTATTTCGACCGATTTCTACTTTTCTACATTATATTTGGTATGTAACCGTATTCGAAATTCGGTAGAAATTCAGTAGAGCCACAAAAAGATATTTTCTATTCCCATATCTTTTTATTTATAGCTCCAAATATAGCAAATAATACATGCATTTTGATCAGCGCGACGAGAGCTTCGCAATGGTGCAGTCTATTTCATTGTTTGAGATACTTTTATTTCATGAAATATTATGTTTCCTGCAAAACAAGTTTGAAAACTAAAACTCGTGAAACTTGTTAGATAAATAATATATTTGTGCACCATGGATTTGGTCGTTTTGGATTACTTTGACGGTCAAATTATATGCAATAAGGAGCGCCAATAACAACCCTAGACACCACCACTCCCGTATCCCACCACCACTCCCGTATCGCCTTCCCTCCACTCTCGTATTGCGTCGCCGCACGGTCGTGAGTCAGTGACTCCGTCCTCCACTCCGTATTGCGGGGCCACGAGGAAGCAAATGACATGAAAAGTGATCCTGACATCATGGATGATGCCGATGAACTGTAGATGTTCATGTCCTATTAATTCCTCGTTCTAGACTTGTATTTGTATGTCGGCGACTACGTCATGCACCCCTTATTCTATTATGTGCACTTGAACTAAATCATTCACTTGTTAGTTTGGTCATGCACATCTTTAAAATGGGTTGGTATTTCGTCCTGAATTTTCGTACGCCGACCGTTTTCGACATAATTCCGCTCGAATTGGTTCATTTTCGAAATACCGTAATTTCATTTTCGTTTTCATTTTCGTGTTCGTATTCAAATATAAATGTAGAAAACAATAGAGGTTTTTCGACCGTTTTCGACCGTTTTCATCCTTACCTCTTGCTACCCGTTTACATAGAAAATGATCTCTTTTATATAAAAAAAACATTGCGGACAACTCAATTATAACTTTTTAACATCCCTAACTATTTTTTTCCACCAATTGAAAGTAAGTTGGGAAACAAATGTTGACAAGAACTGATATGTTGAAGTTATTTAAAATGGTCGCATGAGAATACAGTGAGCAATTTTACTAGCACAACCGTGCAAACAGGGGTCAAAAGTCACTGCATGTTGGTAAAATGTTGTCTAAACCGTCATTCCTTCTTAAGCACAGCAAGCCACCACAAACTAATCAAGGTGCAGTAGGCAAGGAGTCTCCTCCTGTGCTTTATTACAAACTAATCGATGTGATGTGCAGAGGTGCAATGAACTTTGAGATTTGCCCGCACATGTGGCGATCGATTTTTCTCGTTCCATGTACAGGCTCTCGTCTCAAAGAGCACAATACGTACAACGATGCATGCCACAGGAAACACTAGATGGAGCTGCTTTGTTGAGCTATTCTGCCCAACCAAGCACGATGGGGCAGATGGACGGAGTGCCCAACCAAGCACGATGGGGCAGATGGACGGAGTCGGGGCAAAGACAGGAACAAACAATTCCGGATGAGGACAAGCCAGCTTCACATCAGAATGATGTAGCACCAGCAAAGGAGCTAAAAAAGCAAAAGAGACAGGCAGCGGATTCAGGACGCTAGAATGAGCAAAACAACAAATGAAGAAGATGGAGTACAAATCGTAGTCCTAGAAGAGACAAGTCTTGGAGAACCTTGTTTTGGAGAAACCGTTGATCTACATGTTTTGAACTGAAACAAAGAAACCAGTACTGCAATACACACACAAAAAAAATGTAGCTAGGAATTAATAGAAGATAAATTGGCTCTGGTATGACGTATGAGTCTATGACCAAGACCGATTGTGCCATCACCGGACGATTTACTTCATCGATTTTGCTACTCCACAGATGGCTTTCATATCGCCGGTCAATTACCGTAAAGTATTCAAATGGATGAAAATAGGTTATCAGATATTAATTGACTGTTTCAGGAAAATCCGTTTGATCCAAAGAATTTCTCATGGCACAAACTATATAAACTAAACACTAGTACTAGATACTGGAACATAGAATTAAGATCCACATAATATACACGTTGTATTTGTTTTCCTTTTCTTCTAATTTTATACAACATAAGCGTACACGATCGATTTCTCAAATAACCTTTGCGAAAAAATTCCCAAACATAGTACAAAATGATCTATAGTTTTTAGCTTAGTCTCGTGTACACAATAGAAGAAACCATGCTAAAACTGCAGATTTAAGCACAAAAGTACTTGAAGGGGAAAAAAACTATACACCGACCGATCGAAGAAACCGGCCTTCAACTCCTCAAGCGTGTTTGTGTGCGCATGGTGTTGGCTTCTGATCTGAACGAGGGAATTCAGAAGAATACCCACTTGGACGCCGTCTTCTCCTTCATGGTTCTGGAGTGGAAGAGCTCGCCGCCGCCGCCGCCGTCGGCGTCCCCGGAGTGCCGCCGCTTCTCCGCCCCGACGAGCCTGGACAGGAACCTCCCGATCTTCTTCTTCTTGCCGCTCTTCTTCCTCTTCACCTCCCCCTTCCCGTTCCCCCTCGCCGGCTGCTCATCGTCTTGCCTCCCTGCTGCCGTCGTCGTCGTCGTTGGCCGAGGCTTCTTCTTATTGGCGGAGGTGGGCATGAGCGGCTGGGAGAAGGCGGAGACATCGGCGTAGGAGGAGCCGGCGCCGACGACGTGGACGGAGCTGACGTCCGCGGAGAACGCGGCGTGGTGCGGGGGCGACGAGCCGCCGGAGGAGTAGGGCGACGTGGTCGCCGACGAGGAGGAGGCCCGCGTGGTGGTGGTCGCCGAGGAGGACGCCGAGAGGTGCGCCAGGCGGTCCCGCAGGCAGTACGGGCACACGCCCTTGGACATCCGGTGCTCCGGGTGCCGCTTGCACCGGTCCTCCCACTCGGACCGCCGCATCGCCGATCGAACGAACGAGTTGAACCCCCGGACGGCCGATGCCTCTGTGCCTCGCCGGTCGGCGCCTTGCTACTGCGCTCGCTGTTGCTGGGCGTGCCGGGTGCTTGCTTAGGGTTTTCGACGGGCGTGGCTGGAGGGGGTCGTTGCGCGCGCGGTGTTGGCGCACGGGGAGGCCCTGCGCGGGGGAGAGGAAGAAGTGAAGTCGCGGGGTCCGTTGAGGAAGAAGGGGAGGGGAGAGGGGATGGTTGTTTGAGATAAAAAGGGCAGGGACCGCGTTGCGCGAGCCGATATATTTTTTCGAAAGGAGCTTTGCCGCTGTTTTATATTAGACGAGAAAAGGCAAAAAGAACTGTACAAAGAGAAATTTACAGAAGCAACTGGTGAAAGCCGTTGCCAAAGAGGAAAAGGCCGTGTTTGTGTTTCGTGTTTCATTTTGGTTTCCTCGTCTGATGAGGCGATCACTTTCTGCACGAACGGACGATCATCACTACCAAACCGCAGTGAGATTTTCTGCACACGTTCACATTTGTCGCCAATAAAGGAGCATGTTGATACTGCTAGTTTGTCCTTTTGTGACAAGTTACCACTAAATAAACTCCCCTGACCTACCCTCGAGGAAATCAATATGTGACTCCACTAATCAGCAGGCAAGATTTTTACAGCGAAAAGGGGCTTCGTAGTGGACGACTAGTATGGCTGAACTACAGCTCAAGTTCCCATCCCATGTTTTGTTTGGTGGGGAGAAGAATCGGTCGTCCATCAGGAATACTCCGGCCATTCCCTAATCCGTGGCCGCACACGTCCACTCAAACGAAACGGAGATTCCAGCACGTCCCGCTGGGTGACGCACTGACGCAGGTGATATGATAGAAGATGGGCAGCAAGCGAGCAATCCTTGAGCGCGGCCCACGCCACGCATGCACGCACGCACGGCTGCCGGTCAAAAGAAGCTCGTCTCCTAGCATCCTTTAGCTGCACGTCTCCCCTGGTATTCGCGACCGCCTCCAACTTTTCTTTTGATCTACACTAGGCTTCGGAAAAGAGGAGAGAAAAAAACACGCTCGAAAGAGGGGAGTCGACGGTGGCCATGGCCCGCGAGCGCAACCGCGTGCCATTCCACAAGTCCACACGACGAGTAGCCGTCGCCGTCACTGGCACGGTGGACTTGACTGGTCAGCCACGCAGCTATCGCTATCTGGTGCGCGCGTGCGCCGCGGCCGCGTGTGCCTCGCGCACGGCCCGTGCGCCGTGCGGGAAGGGCGGCACCGGGTGTTGGTCGCCGTTGCCCGGTGCTCGGTGTGGGTTCAGACTTGATCAAACAGACATCCGGGGGCCACCCATCATAGGCCACACCGCGTCTGGTGGTGTTGATCGCGTCGGCTGGACCGCTGGATATTTGGTGGCCGCCGGGACAGGACAGGACAGGACAGGGACGCGTGCGGTCGGGGCGGGGCACGCGACGCAGATGCGGTAGCACGTGTGCAACAGTGCAAGGCGAGAGCCGCTTTCGTGCTCTCTCGCTTGTCGTCGTGCTAGCTTCTGGTCGGCCGTCGGCGTTTGCTGTCGCCGTGCCGTCCCGCCCACACAGTTGGCTTGGTCGGTGACGGCGAGCCACCAGTTGCCGCCCCCGACTCCTTCCGATTGACGTGCATTCATCTTTGTGAAGAAGTACTACCGTAAACGAGATCGCGGCTGGTCAATGTCCAGGGATTTTGGGCGTGTCTGCCGTGGCAATTAATTGGACAGCATGTATGTGGCCTGGCGCAAGTCGTCGTGCCGGGTCGTTCCCGTTCGTCTGATTCTGACCGTGTCCGTCGGGGAGCATGTATTGGAGGCTTGGAGCGATTGGGATGTTGTTTGTTGTACTATTATACATCTGTACGAGTATACTAGTACTCACTTCTTTTCATCGTCATCTGTGCTGCACTTCTTCTCTGTGCGTTCTTGCGTGTACAACTGTTAACTGTACAGGCGTATGTGATGCTTAAAAAAAACTGTACATACTACGTATGTAGGGCTCGAGACGGACAAAAAGCATTGTATACACTGTACAGATAAGTGGGCATCCGTCGAAAAAGCCCAAACTGCAGAAAGGGGGCTTCCGTCCAAAAGCCCTGTACAAAGTACGATCTTCGGGCTAGAATCTGGAACACGGTCCAGTTAGTGCCAAACATTTCCTCTAGCCCATGTTTACGTCTTTTTTTTGAGCAAGAGCCCATGTTTACGTGACTCCAGCATGCTTTTGGTCCAAGTGTCTATGAAGCAATAGCAAATGGGCTTTTCTCGTGCCTACAAGGGTAATAATGTCATAATGAATAAAGGAAAATATTTTTGTCTTTCTAAATTATCATCGTAGTCTAATTTTCCTTCTTCAACTTTAAAATATTTATTACTATCATGCCATCTTCTTATAATTAAGTACGTGGAAATGACCACCACTATGCAAGTTGATTTCATCTTCATCCACACCACATAGACCAAAATTTGAATGCACCTTTTTCCCCGGATGTGAAAAGGATTGAATCTCAATAATTTAATTCTTATTCTAAAAATCTTAGTTGTTATTGCAAGACCACCTCTCCATTTACAAAGAAGATATAACGGCATTTATTTTGAAAACGTCTTAAATTCTATGGCCCCTTTGTTCCATAGGTCAGGAAGCAATGCTTAATTTAGTCAATCTATATTGTATTTTAGAAGCATCACTTACCAATTTTTTTTCGATTTTCCTATTAAACAATCGCCTGGAAACGAGCGTTTCCTTCAGGCGACGCCTCATCCGTTGATGCAATCTGAACGCACGTGGGCTCTGTTGGTTTTGTATTGGGTTCGAACGTGATCCACATGCACTAGAACCTAGACCCGCACCGAGCCGCCCGTCCAGGACTCGATCTCGCCGTGGTGGTGGGGAATTTTGTAGCAAACTCCACACCACGGCTGCGATGCCCACGCCGTGAGCCCATGAGATGCGCTGCTGCAGCCACAGCCACCGCCTGGTTCTCCGGCCTGGTGCGCTCCTCCTCCACCATGGCCGGCGGCGTCACCTCCGCCCCTGCCTCCGCAGCCGCATCTGTAGCCCTCCCCGATGCGCCCAAGTCTGTGGTCGGCGCCGGCCCTGGAGGAGGCAAGTGGAATCAGCTCCGCGGGGCGTTGTTCAACTACAACCCCAAGTCTGCGCAGGTATGTACGGGCGTCCTCCAGACCACTTCTCCCATCGGGCCGCTGCCGCTCGCGGCTACGACCTGGAGATCGTTGGTTCGATGCCTGGATTTAACTAGTTTGTAGGCTGAGGTTTTCCCCATCACAGCATTTCACGGTTGCTTTCTCCGAGTACTCTATAAGCTGCTAGATAGGGAAAATCCGTGGGTGGGAATGGGATGTTCTGGAAGCTTCCTCAGGGTCTCCATGTGCTGATACAGCCTCTGGGTCTAGGAGGGGATCTTTGTCGACATTCCAGGTGCGGGATCTCTCTTTTCAGTTATGAAATTCTGCTTTGTCAGCTAGCAAAAGCACGCCTAGAAGCAAATTTCTATTTCTTAAACCTTTATATATGTTGCTTGTGTACTGTATGAACATTCTTAATGAACTGATATTATCATTTCCCTAAAATTCCAAATGGTTGTGAGAGTGACTGGGCAATGCTCCTCTCTGTCGTACGGCAAAAGAGCATTGGCCTAAAACTGCAGCTGGCCATATTGATGTTTCAAATTTCAGGGTATGCTGCAATATGCAAAATCTTGTTAGAGACTATTAGTATTGGCCTAGTCGGGCCATGAGTTGCTAGTAGTTTT
Organism: Themeda triandra; assembly: GCA_018135685.1. Lineage (NCBI taxonomy): Eukaryota > Viridiplantae > Streptophyta > Magnoliopsida > Poales > Poaceae > Themeda > Themeda triandra. The sequence continues at coordinate 425,822 of JAENPR010000191.1, read as the reverse complement.
CTTTGTTTTAGCACAAGCTACTAGCTTCTTGTTTAGCTGTTCTGTCGATGCCTTACTGCTGCAAGTAGCTTACACGAACATGTATAAGTATGATCTGTTTTCTTGTAGTGTGCTTGAAGGCACACGTTGCGTACCCCCTGCATTTGCTCTATTTTCATATGGCTAGCTGTTTGTGATTTGATCAGAGAACCTGTTTTTCTTGAATAGTAGGATAGTAGGAGCCCGTATATGTTAACTATGTGTCATACTGTACAAAAAAACATGTTTATATTAATTTCATGATTGCACATTTATAAGTAGTAGATTGCACATTTGACTTAGTGCAATTATGGTGTTTAGAATGTGCAATATCCGGTCTTTATACATAACTTTTCCACTATTGTCACATAATGTAAAGCACGGTAAATTGTTGCTTTGTAAGTCATTACTGAGTTGCACATCTGCATCCAAGTCAAGCTTCGGTGTGATTTTCTTATTTGCACTAACACACCTTATCCTTGTCCCTAAACTCGGTCTGTGATCTGTGAGTGTATTTTTTTTTTTTTTTTTGCAAACTTAATTTTAACTTATCTCAACTCTGAACTGGTATGAACTTAATTGTGTGAGGTTGTTCCAGCATAAGTTTTTTGAGCTCGATAATTTTTTGACCTACATGTAGCCATGGAGATTGATTAATTTCTACTACAAACTGTATTCGAATTCTACTGGACTGTGATTTTATTCTATTCTTTTATGTAGAAGCATCATTTTCTTAATTGCATATTTATTAGTACTAAATTGCACACTTAAACTACAACAATTATGGTGTGTAACATGTGCAATATCTGGTCTTTATAAATGACTTTGTCCACTATTTTTGTTAACTTAGAGCATGCAAATGTCCTTGTCCTTTTTGGGCATGTTCTTCAGGGGTGGCTGTTTGTTCTTGTTTGTCTTTGCAAGAAAGTTGTTAAACGAGCTATGAGATAAGGGTCGTGGGCATTTTTCAAGATTTGTAGCTCTTTGTCCTTGTGCCGATCTAGGAAGAAAATTTTGTCTTTTGTCATTCTATAGAAAAAATTGTCCTTTGTCTTTGTGCTTGTGCTGATCTAGGGAGATATTTTTGTCTTTTGTCCTTTCATAGAAAAAATGTCATTTGTTTTTGTGATTATGCCGATCTGGGGAGAAATTTTTGTCTTTTGTCTTTCATTAGAAAAAAATTGTCCTTTGTCTTTGTGTTTGTGCCGATCTAGGGAGATATTTTTGTCTTTTGTCCTTCCACAAAAAAATTGTCCTTTGTCTTTGTGCTTGTGCCAATCTAGGGAGAAGTATTTGTCTTTTGTCCTTTCATAAAAAAAAATTTGTTCATTGTCTTTTTACTTGTTAACTATGATTTGTCCAATCGTCTTATCCTCACTATTTACTATCAACAATGGACACTCATTGTCCTTGTTTTCTGTAATTTGTCCTTTTGGTTGAGTCGTGCTCAAACTAGTTTTGCTTGTGTGTCTACTAGTTCTACTAATGGGAACAAGGTGCTAGTTCGGTTGGGTTTTGCTACTGCCTTGTGTGTGCTGCTGTCTTGCTAGTTCCTTTGCTTGTGTGCGTCTACAGATTGACCTTTTGACTTCAAGCGTTTCAGTTTAGATTGTCATATCTTTCATTTCTAAGGAAGATGGTGCATTAACAGAAATGTGTAATTTTTCTTATGTATGCTCTTGATTTGTCAACATTGTATAGATGGTGCATTGTTTACTAGTATGCCTTCATTTCTATGCGATGTCTTCTGTCTAAATTTGATCGGCCTCGATAAATCATCAAATACTAATCCCATTACAGTGAATTTGTAGTACCAAGCAATATTGTCAACAAATCAACATCAAGGTGATGAAAATTAAGAAAATGGTGGTTCATTGACTATAAATTCAGCTTTCCATCATTACGAACAACGGGCATGGAGATGAATTCAAGAGAAGGCCAAATTCTACATGTAAATACCTTCTTTTCTTGTAGAAAGGGTTTGCTTGGGGTAGATACATGCAGTTCTCTGTGTTGTTGGGTGGATCGCAATATCTAAAGCCCCATTCAATGTGAATAATAGAGCACTTAACGGGTTGAAATACAGAATACTGAATGGGTTTTTTGTTGAAAGGCTGTCAACGGACAGATTTGTGTACGGTGCTATTTTTCAGGCCTGTAATACTGCTTTGGTACAGAAATGTTTCAAACTGCTTAACGGGTTTTTTAATTTTGAGTCCGTTAAAGTAACAGATCACTGCATCGGCTTTTTCTGGACCCGTTAAACCTGCTTCAGCACAGAAACAGACTCGTAATGTTATGTTACCGTTGGATGTAAAAGTAACGGACGGAAACCATCGCCTGGATAAAAGTCATATTCCAGGCGACTGAGTTTTAGCAACTCCCTTTTATTTTTATTAAGGTTACCAAAATTACATTGGTTTTGACTGACTCCAACTTAATTAAATCTTAAAATTATTTTTGCTCGGTACGGCTCATGTTTTTGATTATTATAGATGAAACAAGACACTGAACTTTCCAAGAGTTGGTTGGAATGTCATGTAACGGCGGTGCTCTATCAGCGACCGGAAAAGGAGACTTTCATCCTCGACTTCCTAAGTACATTCACAGCACCGTCTTGCAAGTTGCAACTCATGAGCAATTTGCCAACTTTGTACATTCAGAACACCGTCTTGCAAGTTGCAACTCATGAGCAATTTGCCAACTTTCTGAGTACTCTAGTTCCAAACTTCCCATACGTTGGTTGCTGGATCTCGGCAGCACCACCACAACAGCAGCCGTCAGCCGACATGGTACTCCTTGCTTGGCTGGTTGCATCTCAGAGGAGTGCTACAGCCACAGACAGATGCGGCGACGGACAGCCCCTCTCTACACGTCACCAGCTCGGTCTTCCCGGTAGAAGAGCAGCGTGCATCACAAGAGGCGGCGCAGGCGCAGCAACCCGGATCCCCTGATCCCCTGCTGCGAGCCTGCGAATGCTCCAGGAAGAAGAAACTCCCGTCGCCCCGACCCCGATCGTCGCTCTCGATCGTCCCATTTCGTCTCGCCCCAATCGTCGCTCTGGATCGTCCCATTTCGCCCCAGTTTTATCTGAAGACTCCTCCGCTAACCTGTTGCGCCGACTTCGATCCGCCCCGGCGCATTGAGTGATCGTTGCGTCGGGGACGCGACAACTTCTCCCACGAATTCGTCGTTGTGCCCCGCAAATCTGTTTATCACTTATCAGTGAGGATTGGTCACTCTTTGCCTGGTTTCCCGTGGCCAGATATCTGCCTACAGTAGTTTCCGCACCTGCAGCTGCAGTTGCATCGCCTGGATCGGAGGCTGGAGTGCTGGAGCTACTCACGGCTCTGCTGAATTGCTTCAGTGTCACTACTACAGCCCGCGATTTGTGGGCAAGAACACGCACGGCAATAAACTCGATGCCGTTCCTGACAGAGACGGGGCTCCTGTTTGATCTACAGCCCCCGCGTCGTCGTACCGTGCCAGGTCGCGTCGCGAACAGGAGCCAATATAAAACTGCCCACATGGCGTGTGCCGTGTGCGACTTGTCCCTTTCTTCTTTACTTCTCGTGACGTCTCACCGTATGAAAAATCGCTACCGTGACCTGCTTGAGGATGCGATGCTTGTGCCTGTATCTGTATAATGTGCCCCCACAGCCGAGAACGACGCGTACCAAACCTTGGCATCAACTTTCTCGAGCTGTGATCGTCGTCGACTTGGGGTGGTGGTGGGGTCGACACGGCCGAAAACCACACAAACACTTTTCTAAGCGAAAGCCGGACTTTTCGTCTCAGCAAATGACACCTGCAATTTGGAATTCTCCCGAGGTTTTCTATAAACGGAAACAAAGCATCGCCGCTCCTTCTTTTAGGCCTGCTTTGTTCGTATGCTAATCCTCAGTTAGGGAGCTCGCCTTTTGCAGCCTTCCTTTGGCTCTCCTAGCTTTTCTAAAGCGAATTGTGTAACATTTTCAATATTTTTTTACAACAATGGTCCGTATCTTTCTCGAGTTTTCAAAGAGGATACAGTACAAGTATTGTGCCTGCGCGGTGGAGGGGGAACATGCCGCCATCTTAGCCAGCCGGGTAGTCCCAAGCTCCACGCTGCCTCACATGCCATGAATCTTCCGCTAACTTTGCCAGAACGCTAGGTTGATCTGCATTGCCAATCTTGATTATTTTCTTAACTAATCTACATTTTCAAAGCACCGAAACTGTGATGGCCTTACATAAACAAGTGATGAGCATCTGTGCATTAACTATTAACAAAATATCTCGTTGTTTTAGCATATCACGATTCGATAGTAGGAATTTGTTTCCACACTAGCGAAAGGGTGGCCACCAAACAATTACATCATTCGGCGTTGCAAGAAGCCAATGGCCGGAGTGGTCAAAGAAAAAGAGAGAAACAGAAGAAGATAATCTTCATTTTTGTACCTCATTTTGCCATGTTCTTATAAAACCATTTTCCACTAGTCATAAACATATATCCAAGCACCTGTCCGACTTTAGAGCACAGAACAGAAAGGTGATAGGTTCTTGAAAAATAATCCCAATAAGCTGATAAACTTAACGGTTTGGTTCATCTTAAAGACCAGCTAAAGCGTTGAGCTACTGCGAACTATTAAAATTGGTTATTTTCGTAGTGAACTTGTGAAGCATTATCCAGTTTTGTACAAACGAGCGATCAAACTTGATATTTGGAGTTCAGAACTTTGGACGTATTGCAACAATTGATGTATCATATTATTTATTGCGTCATATGCCATGTATCAAACCCTGGTAGAGCTCCCGCTTGGCTCCAGCACCGATTTCTCAATACATTGTAGCAAGGATATATTTTTATTTATCTTCATAACTAGGAGCCAACAAAACCACTACTTTTAACCTCACTGGTTCTAGCTTCGGCCATACATTGAAGTTGTGCCAAATGTGGGGTAAATCTTCTTTACATGTAATGAAAATATCTATTTTAAATCGACGCCGACGTACACATCAAAGGACATCGTCGCCCCCTGCTTCTGCTGCCTCGCGGCATCTGGTGAAGACCCTGCCGATCATCTCCGGCATCTGTTGTTTGTAGGTTCGGTTTGGATGTGCTTTTGCAGGACTTTGGGTTACGGGTGAAAACCGTGCCTGGCGGTGCTGGGCCGGGCCGGCGGCGATGACGCAATCAATGTCATCTTCCCCCTTGGAGGCGTCATTGTAATTTTCTTTTTCTTTCGTTGATGATGGCGTCTGCGGATGTCATTTACCTTTTTGAAGGCATTAACACAAGCACACCTACTCCTAGCCATGCCCTGCATTGTGACACTTGGGACTCAGCTGTGGCGTCAAGAGCAAGCCAAGGATGCCCTCTCGGATCAAATAGAGGGTCGAAGCATTTATCGTTTGTTGTAATGTCCTGGTCAATATATAAAACTATGGTTTTTCTCTTTTTTGTTTTTCTATCTTTTTTGTAACTATTGGCTGTGTATATCCCCGAATGTAGAGGCCAGATATTGAAAAATCCTTTACGAAAAATGACAAATGAGGCTTTAGTTGTGCACTAGTACTCTCTGATGTTGTCTTTTGTAAATACACTATGTCTATGTCTAAATATATAGTAAAAGTAATGTATCTAGTACAAATAAAAATAACGTCTCATAATTTTTGCAACAGAAGGAGTAACGTTAAAGCTGCTTCATAAGAGGGTAATTTCAAATGCAAAAAGAACTAAAACACTTTTTTTTTGAAAATGGGACTGAACTTTATTCATTCAAGATAGTTACATCGTTTGTCAATTCAACCATAATGCAGCTAGAGGGATCATCGTCCCAAATACAATTTTGTCTAAGCAAGCAAGCTCGCTGTGCTAAACTATGAGCTACTTGATTTGCTTCTCTGCTACAATGCTCAATAGAGATCTCCTGGAATCCGCTCCACAAAACATTACAGTCATCATAAATAGGAGCTACTGAATTCGCCGAGAACCCCCCTTCCTGCATAATTTGCACAACCTCCATGCAATCCGATTGGATTAAAAGCTTGTTGCATCCAATTCTTTGAGCTAACATCAGTCCCTCTTTGAGAGCATACGCCGCCATTGGTGCATCCACCAAATGTGGTACAAAGCTATGGGTAGCTGCCAAGAACCCTCCCGAGCAGTCTCTTATCACCGTTCCAACGCTACCACAACCACCATCCTCATCAAACCCGGCATCAACATTCACCATTACCTTCCCAAATGGAGGTTTCTTCCATCCCCTGTCTCAATTTGTTCACTTTCTTTACTACAAGCATATAATTTTTGGTGAGTGCCACAATAGCCATGGCCGACCCGGATGTGTTTTGGACGGTCTCCCCATGAGAAAATTGTCGGCGTTCCCACCAATTATACCACCCCGTCGTCGAACTAGCTCGCAAATCCCACTCCCATCGACCAGATTTGTTCTTCCTTTGTTATAATCTCTTCCAGATCACCGAACCCGACCGATCAATGTTCATTAGCTGCTGCATTTTCTCTCCAAGACCCATCGACCTCCGGACTTCTTTCACTCTTGTCACATGTGAAGATGAGATATTTAATATCCTCCGCTCCATGTTGACATATGGGACACCCTCCCGCTTCTCCAATATGGCGGTTAGCAAGAATAGCCCGACATGGTAGCGCACCTTTAAGCGCCCTCCAGCCAAAAATTTTAATCTTTGCTGGTACTTTCGCCTGCCATAGCCTCTTCCATAGCTTGCTCCTTGATGCGTTCCGAGATGTGACTCGAATAGTTCTCGGCCCCAAACTTCTCATCCCATTGACAATGATATGCTGATTTTTGAAAAAGAGCCACTTCTATTATAATGCCAGGCCACCACATCTTCCCCGCCGATGTGATTGGAATTTGCGTAATTCGATACACATCAATTGGCCAAAAAATGGTCTTCGGTAATTCCCGATCCCAAGTATGATCGATGGGATTAATCAGCTCATCCACTCGTTGTCACCAATCTATTCCCCCTAGTCGTCTGGACTTTTAAGTTTTGACTTCCGGGATCCAATTATCTTCCCAAATCTTTATCTCGTGATCCATCGCCCACTCTCCATATATAGCCTTGTTTGAAACATTGGAGTCCAAAGAATAATACTTTGCCGGTATATGAGCTCCCACTCTTCACCCTTGCTTCCAATAACTTACCATCGGGAAAATATCGTGCTCTAAGGACTCTAGCACATAGCGATTCTGGATCACTCAAAAGTCTCCAAACCTCGCTTAGCAAGCATTGCCAAGGTGAAGCAATGTAGGTCTCTGAAACCCATACCACCCTTGCTTTTTGGCATACACATTTTCCACCATTCCCGCCAATGGATTCTCTTATGATCTTCCTCATCTCCCCACCGGTATTGTGAGATGGCACTTGTAATTCCTTTGCAGATTTTTTCGGAATTCTAAATACCATCATCGCATAGACCGGCACCGTGGCGGAACCTCCTAAGTAATGTGGCCCACATGCACTAATCCTTGTCTTAACAGACCTCGGATGATAATGCACGTGTTCCACAAGACTTAATTAGCTCTGTCGGGTTAAACCCGAAGTATCCACGATTCTCCGAGCATGGATCAATCATTACAAGAGACATTGCAGTGTACAACAGTTTTACAATAATATAATATACATCAGAGTGATAAGCGGAAGTCTTACAACATAAGTTTACAGCCCTAGAAGTTTTAATCTTACAAAACCTGAGTTAAGTTATTACAAACCATAAAGTAGTAGATCGCATTACGATAACTTTATACAACACCTCGACGTGATGCTTGCCCAAGGCCAAACACACTACTCGTCGTCACTCTCCGAACGACCGTCATGCAACAGGGTTCGAAACACACCCGTGCATGAGACTCACCTCGCAACAAGGGTTTAACAAACCCCGAGTACAAAAGTACTCAACAAGACTAACCCGACGAAAAGGTGGTGAAGACTCGATGATGCAGGCCGATAGGAATCAAGGTAAGGTCCAAAGCAAGAATCAATTCTTTTGCGTAAAAGCCACTAAGAGTGAGTCCTTAACCTCAAGTTTTACTTTCAAGTTAACCCGTGGGGTTATTTATGCTAAACTAACTCCTAGATAAACCACGAGATCAAGATAATTCATACAACTCTCTTTTATCTCTATCACAAAGTAGCCACCACTTTTATCTACGATGCGGTGCGAGGACCAAGTCTCCTTATACGTGGAGCAAACGACGGTTCAAGCGATTTTACTCACTGAGGATCCCTAACACACACGATATAAGTGGGACTCTAACCCACAATTATATCAACAATACCGTCGGACATTCTAGAACTAGGCTCGGCTTCCGTGCCATCCGAGAATACTTGTACACCTCCATTCCGGTTACGTCCCACGAGGGTAACTAGTATTCCCGCCATCTCGCCACTCCCAATGCACGGGCTCACCGTACTAGTCCTTAGATTATCCTAGGGTAAAGCTTTTCCGTAGATATGTGAGTAGTTGAAAAGTCTTGATCCAAGGGCCAACAACGGTACGGTCCTTAATTGACAAGTCGGAAACACTACATCAACCATATGATGCAAGTTGCCCGACCGATCTTACTAATCATTAGCTACCAACATTAAGATGCCACATGTGAAACCAATTTCCAACAGCTCAAGTAACTCGGTTTGAAAACCTATTTACTAAGGCAAGACTAAGCATACTAAGCATTTTCGAAATAAACCGGTAACAAGGATGATATACAAGTAACAAGGTAGGTAATGCATCAATTAGGTTATAACGCAACTCCTGAGACTTAATGCATCAAAGCAAAAGCACAAATGGTAAAAGCTTTGTAATACAAGGTAAGGTTGAATGTAAACCGGGGCTTGCCTTGATCGAGAGCGTAGACGAAACCGGACTCGTCGACACTCGAAACACCGAAACCCGACTCAACTCGGTTCCTCCTTCGGGACCGGCGGATTCTCCTCGTTCACGTGGTCTACACGATAATGACATGATTGAATATAAATATGATACTTAGTAGAACTAAATGAATTAAATACAAGCGCAAACAATAAATTAAAGTGCCGAAGGTCATTAGGGTTGATGACCCGGGTCTTCACTCAAATCCAAAGTCAAACAAGTAATTAATTAACTACGGAAATTAAATCCTAAAACAAATGTTGTCAAATTGATTTCAAAAATTAATTTTAAGTAGCTTATATTAAAAACAGTGCACAAATAAATTTTCATGATTTTTGGATAAATAAATAAATTATAAAAAAAAACAAGGAAGACTCATTTTTCAATTAAAACAGTTAATTTTTGAATATATCAAAACTACTCAAATTTGGCATTTTGAAATTTTCCTAGATAGAGGACATCATAAGGAACACACACAAAATTTTTCAGAATTTTTGGAGCAATGCACAATTTATTATGAATTTTGAAAGAATAAAGCATTTTCTGCCTAAATAGAAATGGAAAAAGGATTTATAAATAGAAAAAGGCTGACTGGGCCGATTCCAGCCCGCGTCGGCCCAGCACTGTTGACAGACCGGCCCAACAGCAGCCAGGCCGGCCCAACAAGCTCGGCCGAGCCGGGCCGACGGCGGCGAGGGGCTCGCGGCGATTCCTCGCCGGCGGCGAGGTCTCCGGCGGCAAGGCTCGGTCCTACGCGACCTCCAAGACACGGCGCACCTCCCGGGCTAGTCCATGGGACGGCGGAGCGCGGCGGCAAGCACGCACGCCGGCGGCCATGGCGGAACGGCGGTGCGGCGACGCGACGGGAGGCTCACCGGAGCTCTCCGGTGCGGCTAGCGCGCGGGGATGCTACGCGACGTAGCGGGCGTGATGCGCGAGCCAAAGGGCGCGGCCGCGAGGCCCCATCGACCTCGGCCTTGGACGCGGCGGCGGCAGCCGAACGGCGGCGAGACACGACGGCGGCCGGCGCTACAACACCCTAGGGCCAAGCAAGGGACATGGACGGAGCGGAGCTCACCGCGGGGACGGTGCGCTTGAAGATGAAGAGGATGGACGGCCGGAGGCGGGGGGCTTGGGTGGCGGGTATGGCGTCGGCGGCGAACCCGGCGGCGAAGCTTCGCGTTCCGGCGGCAACCGAGCATCAAATCGAGAAAGGAGAGGAGCATCGGTGCGGCTCGTCAAGGCGAGCTTAGTCGGGAAGGAATTGAGAAAATGAATAACGACGACGACGAATGGCGGCGGCGATTCCCGGTGCTCGGCTCACCGTTCGTGGAGAAGACGACGGCGGCGGAAAAAGGGCGGGAATGAGGGGGGCTTGGTGATGCGGGTCGGACGCGCGAGCTCAAGGCGGAGCTAATGGCGAGTGTGCTCGGGCTATGGCGGCACGAAGACGACGGCAATGGCGAGCGGGCGAGCGGCTATGGCGACGGGATGAGGGCGGGCGAGGCGGAGGATAAGGGAGAGAGGAGGGTCCCGACCGCGGCTTAATGGCGCAAGGGCGACGACGGAGACGGCGACACGGGGGCGACGAGAAGCCTCCCCTACGGCCGTGCGCTGGCGACCTCGGCGACCGGCCGGCATGGCCGCGGCGGTGCCGGCGCCAGTGAGGGCGACAGGGAGATGCTGACGTCAGCAACAGGGACAGAAAAGAAATTTTCAAATTTCTCCAAATTTTTGAACTGCGCTCAAAATTTTCCAAAAAGCAACCCTAGCTAATTTTTCATTCTCTACAACTTTCTCAACTGGCACATTTTCAAATTTTGAAAGGAAAAATAGAATTTGAATCAAATTTTGAAAAGGGGACAAAACCCTAGAATGAAATATTTTGAAATTACTTTGGATTTTTCCAAACAACTTGAAAAACTCCAAAACTAAGAAAAACTCAACTTTTCAAACTGCACACTTTCTCCAAAAGATGTTTTTCCAAAATATGTATAGTTTTTGAATTATGGTTTGAAATTGAAAAGGGGACAACTCGTCGAAAAACCGTATTTTCAAATTTGTTTGAAATTCTTTTTGAAAACTTGAAAAACTTTGTTCACCAACATTGTAGGTCTCATCAAGCCCTACAACTTTGCTTTTGGGACCAACCCCAAATTCTTTATAGATTTTGAACTAGGGAAAAGGGGGTAAAACGGAGTTTGTCGGAAATGGGGTTTTCAAACGAAATCACGTTCGATCTAGCCGACACACCTCTAGGCTATCAAAAGCGGTAACAAGCATCATCTCGGGGCACAATCAACCTAGAATATAAATCTTGTTTTAGTTGATGCAGATCGTGGTTGACCTAAGCATGAATGCTTTGCGACTAAACATGATGACATGGCCGATTTTAGTTGATATAACATCGTAGATGTTACATGACCCTTCCCTTAAAGAAATCTCGTCCCGAGATTTAAAGCCTTGGGTTAAGTAATGGAAAAGGAAATGTGTCAAGCAACACATCTTCAAACAAGGACATAAGGAAAGGGGTTTTTACAACTCACACTAGAATAGTTATAACTCATAGAGGGAATTATAACTTAGATAGAAGCATAGAACTCGGGAAATGCTCGACGATAATCCTCGAGACTCCCAAGTAGCCTCTTCTTCTCGAGTGACGATTCCACCGTATCTTGTACCATCTCGGTTGTTCTGCTGCGAGTAACCCGATCTTTCCGATCTAGAACTCGACAGATACTCGAATAAGTTAGATCGGGCTCAAGTTCAATTCCTTCAATATCAACAATTTTGTCTCGGTGGTTGAAGACATTTCTTGAGTTGTGACACATGGAACACATTGTGTACCGATGATGATGTTCTCGTAACTTTACTCGATATGCAACCAATCCACATCTTTCTATGATTTGAAACGGGCCAATATAGCGGGGTGCTAACTTGCCCTTAACTCCAAATCTAGTTACTCCTTTCATAGGTGACACCTTTAAATATACATAATCGCCTGCAGAAAATGCCAAGGCTCTACGTCTCTTATCTGCATAATTTTTTTGTCGAGACTGTGCTACCTTCAAGTTTTGTTGTATTAGCTTAACTTTCTCTTCAGCCTCTTCTACAAGATCAACCCCAAAGAATTGCCGCTCTCCGGGTTCGACCAACTCAATGGAGTTCTACACCTCGACCATACAGGCTTCAAATGGTGCCATTTTGATGCTTTCTTGATAACTCATTATTATAGGAAAATTCTCGCTAATGGTAAACATTCATCCCATTTCTCGAAAACTAAGCACACAGGCCCTCAACATATCTTCAAGGATCTCGATTTACTCTTTCGATCGACCATCGATGCGTGGATGATAGGTCAGTACTATGAAGTAACTTACTTCCCATTGACTTATGAAACTGTTTCCCGAACTGCGAGACAACCGTGTACCTCTGTCGAAACAATAGTCTTTGGTACCCCATGCAGACACATAATTCGTTCAATATATATCTGTGCATAGGTAGGAGCTCTCCATTCTATCCTTGCAGGAATAAAATGAGCTGACTTAGTGAGACGATCCACGATAACCCAAATAGAATCAAACTTTCTAGAGGTCTTGGGTAAACCCACTATGAAATCCATACTAATGTCCTCCCACTTCCATGCAGGAATAGGCAAAAGGTTGAAGTTCTCCCGCTGACTTCAAATGAACGGCTTTTACTTTCTGACAAGTGTCACATCTTGCCACATATCTAGCAATTTCTATTTTCATTTTGGTCCACCAAAATCTCTGCTTCAAATCATGATACATCTTGTTGCTTCCTGGATGAATAGAGAACTTGGTGTTGTGTGCTTCATCAAGAATTTTCTCGACGTAATCGGGAACTTTTGGCACGACCAATCGATTCTTGAACCATATCACACCCTCTCGAATCAACTCTAAAACAAGAATCTTCATGTTTACTAGCCTTCTCCTTAATCTTTTCCTTGATACATTTGATTCCCTTATTGCCTTTCGAGCAAAGAATAATTTGATCTCGATAGTTATTTCAATATTCGATTAGACAAACCGCCTTGTTGAACAATCTCTATGCCAAGTTTATTAAGCTCACAAGACAATGAAATATCCAGAGGCTTCACTCACAAACAGCTTACATTGATTCTTTCGATCGAGTGCGTCGGCGACTACATTCGCCTTACCAGATGGTAATGCACCTCTAGATCATAATCCTTTATTAACTCTAACCATCTTCTTTGCCTCATATTTAACTCATCTTGAGTGAAAATATATTTTAGACTCTTGTGGTCCGTATACATGTGACAAGTGCTACCTAGCGATAATGACGCCATATCTTTAATGCATGAACAACTACGCTAACTCAAGATCATGAGTTGGATAATGCTCTTCATGTGGCTTAAGTCACTTGAAGCATATGCTATAACTCGGCCTTCTTGCATCAATACACACCCAAGACCAAGGCCGAAGCATCACAATAAACATCAAACGGCTTCGGACATCCGGGCGTGCTAAGATTGGTGCCGTTGTCAACAACTTCTTCAAGGTCCGAAAAGCTTTCTCACATTCGTGTGACCGACAAACTTCACTTGATTCTTCAACAATTCGATATAGGCTTGGACACTTTTGAGAAATCCGAATAAACCGACGATAATATCCCGCCATTCCCGAAAACGCGAACTTGATGAACTGCTTCTTGGAGGTTCCCAATCAAGTACATCTTTTACTTTGCTAGGATCTACAAACACCTTCACCGACAAGACATGCCCAAGAAACTGAATTTCCTTCAACCAAAACTCACATTTGCTTGAACTTAGCATACAAAATGATGTTTCCTTAAACGCTCAAGAACTATGCGTAAATGTTTCGCATGTTCCGCTTCATTCTTGGAGTAAACCAGATATCATCAATGAATACCACTACAAACCGATCAAGTTCGCATAAACACCGAGTTCATAAGGTATGAGAAATGAGCCGGTGCATTGGAAAGCCCAAATGACATAACTAAGTATTCATATAATCCATATCCGGTAGTGAATGCAGTCTTTGGAATATCCTCGGGCGAATCTTGATCCGATGATACCCGATCCGAGATCTATTTTTGAAAACACCTTTGCTCCCGCTAACCGATCAAAAAGTAGATCAATACGGGGCAAAGGATATTTATTCTTGATAGTCACCTCATTCAACGGACGATAATCTACAACCAATCTCGAGTTTTATCCTTCTTCTTCACAAAAATAGTCAAGCAACCCCAAGGCGATTTACTATGCCCGATAAATCCCTTATCCAAAGAACTCTTGCAGTTGTTTCTTCACCTGCTAATTCGGGAGGTGCCATCCTATATGCTCTTCTAGATATAGGAGCGGTACCAGGCTTCAACTCAATCACAAACTCAACATCTCTCGTCGAGGTAACCCCGGTAACTCTTCCGAAACACATCTCGGAAACTCTCGAACAACCGAATATGCTCAATCTTTGTTGCCGATATGGCATTGACTACCTCAACCTTTCTCTTGAGAGTTGGGAAACGGATGAGAAGCTTAGACTTACTATTAGGTATGTTGACTGTCACGACCTATTGAAAATATCTATCACGCTCCATGCCGACTCACCAATTCATTCCTATTATGACATCTATTGTCTCCTTTTCCAGACTATCATATTGGTGGGAAAGATATGCCCTCCCAAATCTATAGGCACTTCGCGTACCATCTCTCTAGTACACATTCGCCCACCAGAGGGCGACTGTATAAAGAACTCTTCATTTGTAATTGTTATAGGTATGTCATGCTTCTTAACAAAAGTGCCATTGATGAATGTATGTGATGCACTGAATCAAAAAGTGTAACTCCAGGATGATTGGCAACGTAAAACATACCCAGCATGATAGGTTCACCGTCAGAATTTCTCCGCCTTGAGTGAGGAAAACTCGACCGGTCTTCTTGTCATTCTTGTCATTCTTAGCATTCTGGTTACCACCTCGATTCGATTCTCTGTCACTGTTTGCCGTGGAGCAGAGCTCTTGGAATACCATAACCATACCGATATCGTCTTCGGATACGGCAGTCCCTTGAGAAATGGCCAGGCTTGCCACAATTAAAGCATGGGTAGTTATAGTTTGGTGGGGTTTGGATACGAACACCAAGCATTCGGCCGACGTGAGCCGGAAGGGCCGCAGCGGGACGGAAAAACGCCCGCGGCCTAGGGCCGGAACCGGGTGGACGATAAGGAAAACGACCATGATTTTGAGGATGGAAAACAACTTTTTGGCGCTTTGCATTGCCACCATAGGAACTAGAGAGACCACCCTTCTTCTTTTTCGCTCTTTATGCTTGCGATGCTTTTCCTCAAATGAAATGGCAATGTTCACAACCCTCTTGATATGTAGCATTGGGGGATCCCGTGAGCATTACCCGAATCTTAGTATTCGTGCCTCGATAAAGCATTCTTTCTTCTTGCGGTCAGTGTTAACATGATCAGGGGCATATTGGGACAGATGATTGAACTTGCCAACATACTGCATAACTGACATATCACCTTGTTGGAGAGCTAGAAACTCATCAAGTTTGATACGCATAATACCCTCAGGAATATGATGAGCACGGAAACCCTCACGAAATTCAGCCCAAGTAATATGATGACCTTCAAAGTTGTTCGGCAACAAAATTTGCCCACCAAGTCCCAAAAAGGTGCCTCTCGCTTGCCGTGCGGCAAACAAGGGGCTTCGATATTCTCGTACACTCAATCAGCCCAAATTTCGCTCCATAGTGCGGAGCCATTCATCTCGCCTCCATGGGTTCATCTCGCCCGGAAAAGACTGGAGGACGGGTGTCTCGTGAAATCCACATATGTGGTTTCATCTCTATTATTTCTACCACGATTTCCATGCTGGGCATTCTGATTTTGAACCATGGTAGTGGTGGCATTAACTAAGGCGCAATAGCTTCAACCAAAGTGGGTGGAACAGTGGGCGGAAATGGAGCACCGTTATCGACATCTGTTTCATAAACAACCACACTTATTCACATAATTTATTGAACTAAACAAGCCGATAATACGAAGTTAAACACACTTATGATACATTACTTTTGTTACAAAAGTCTCGCACCTCTCAAGACTTCCCATAGCTACTAAGGTTCAAGAACAACGAAGAAGAGATATATTACATCACTTTCTACCTAATTTCCTACTCTTCCTCCTCATCATCATCCACTGGAATGACCTCTTCCTCTTCCTCTTCCTCCTCATCTACTATCATCTCCGGATCTTCCTCCGGATCTTCTTCTTCTTCTGGGTCCTCTTTAGTGTCATTTGCGGCATTCATCTCATCTTCATCAATAATATCTTCCTCAACAGTTCATCCTCTTCAGATCTTCTTCCTCCATCATGTCCGGTTCTTCGTCCGACCCATGACATAACCAAGATCGTCTCCCGCAACCATCCGATAATCTGGATCCAGCCAGATTGTTTAACCTCGGCACTCATCATCGGCATCATCAAGATACTCCTCTAATTTCGCCACATATCCCTCTAACTCTTCAATTCGTTCATTGGCTTCTTGTAAGCGAGCACGGGTATGATTCTTCCGATTCTCGTGTGTGCTTCGGGGACGACGCCTAGCCGGCGAACCGATAAACCTCATTAACTCGATCATGTTCTCGCCTCTCAATTCTGATCTAAGCCTTGCTATCTCGGCTGTGGATCTCGAGCCGGAACCACCACTACTCTCTCCAATCTCATATCTTGGAGCTAATCGGTGGCGGGCACTCCCCGAGGTCCAAGACTCTTGCGAGGGGTCTCGCTTGGTACGAGCCATCCTAAAAGAATAGAAAGATCATAAGGATAGATAGATGGGATCCGAAAGTTAGCATGAATAGGATTGATATTACTTAACCCAAACCACATTAAGAAGGAAGGTAATTAAAACAGGTTAATTAAGCATGATGCATGAACGAACTTACGATCTAAGCGTAAAGACATTAAATTAAGCACATACTTAAAGTAAACTTTCGTAATTAGGGCAATAATGCATGCTATCCACCACTAGGGTTTTCAAATATGCCTATAAGGGCTAAAAGAATGGAATTTAGATAAGGAATAAGCAATTTGGACTCAAAATAGTCATATTAAGTTTTATAAATCCAAAACCTTTTGAAGTTTTGCAATAGACACCACAATACTGAATAACGATCCGGCTCGATACCACTTGTGGCGAACCTCCTAAGTAATGTGGCCCACATGCACTAATCCTTGTCTTAACGAGACCTCGGATGATAATGCACGTGTTCCACAAGACTTAATTAGCTCTGTCGGGTTAAACCCGAAGTATCCACGATTCTCCGAGCATGGATCAATCATTACAAGAGACATTGCAAAGGTGTACAACGGTTTACAATAATATAATATACATCGAGTGAAAAGCGGAAGTCTTACAACATAAGTTTACAACCCTAGAAGTTTTAATCTTACAAAACCCGAGTTAAGTTATTACAAACCATAAAGTAGTAGATCGCATTACGATAACTTTATACAACACCTCAGACGTGATGCTTGCCCAAGGCCAAACACACTACTCGTCGTCACTCTCCGGAACGACCGTCATGCAACAGGGTTCGAAACACACCTGTGCATGAGACTCACCTGCAACAAGGGTTTAACAAACCCTGAGTACAAAAGTACTCAACAAGACTAACCCGACGAAAAAGGTGGTGAAGACTCAGGGATGCAGGCCAGATAGGAATCAAGGTAAGGTCCAAAGCAAGAATCAATTCTTTTGCAGAAAAGCCACTAAGAGTGAGTCCTTAACCTCAAGTTTTACTTTCAAGTTAACCTGTGGGGTTATTTATGCTAAACTAACTCCTAGATAAACCAGCAGATCAAGATAATTCATACAACTCTCTTTTATCTCTATCACAAAGTAGCCACCACTTTTATCTACGATGCAGGTGCGAGGACCAAGTCTCCTTATACGTGGAGCAAACGACGGTTCAAGCGATTTTACTCACCGAGGATCCCTAACACACACGATATAAGTGGGACTCTAACCCACAATTATATCAACAATACCGTCGGACATTCTAGAACTAGGCTCGGCTTCCGTGCCATCCGAGAATACTTGTACACCTCCATTCCGGTTACGTCCCACGAGGGTAACTAGTATTCCCGCCATCTCGCCACTCCCAATGCACGGGCTCACCGTACTAGTCCTTAGATTATCCTAGGGTAAAGCTTTTCCGTAGATATGTGAGTAGTTGAAAAGTCTTGATCCAAGGGCCAACAACGGTACGGTCCTTAATTGACAAGTCGGAAACACTACATCAACCATATGATGCAAGTTGCCCGACCGATCTTACTAATCATTAGCTACCAACATTAAGATGCCACATGTGAAACCAATTTCCAACAATACGAAGTAACTCGGTTGAAAACCTATTTACTAAGGCAAGACTAAGCATACTAAGCATTTTCGAAATAAACCGGTAACAAGGATGATATACAAGTAACAAGGTAGGTAATGCATCAATTAGGTTATAACGCAACTCCCGAGACTTAATGCATCAAAGCAAAAGCACAAATGGTAAAAGCTTTGTAATACAAGGTAAGGTTGAATGTAAACCGGGCTTGCCTTGATCGAGAGCGTAGACGAAACCGGACTCGCCGACACCGGAAACACCGAAACCCGACTCAAACTGTTCCTCCTTCGACCGGCGGTTCTCCTCGTTCACGTGGTCTACACGATAATGACATGATTGAATATAAATATGATGCTTAGTAGAACTAAATGAATTAAATACAAGCGCAAACAATAAATTAAAGTGCCGAAGGTCATTAGGGTTGATGACCCAGGGTCTTCACTCAAATCCAAAGTCAAACAAGTAATTAATTAACTACGGAAATTAAATCCTAAAACAAATGTTGTCAAATTGATTTCAAAAATTAATTTTAAGTAGCTTATATTAAAAACAAGGTGCACAAATAAATTTTCATGATTTTTGGATAAATAAATAAATTATAAAAAAAAACAAGGAAGACTCATTTTTCAATTAAAACAGTTAATTTTTGAATATATCAAAACTACTCAAATTTGGCATTTTGAAATTTTCCTAGATAGAGGACATCATAAGGAACACACACAAAATTTTTCAGAATTTTTGGAGCAATGCACAATTTATTATGAATTTTGAAAGAATAAAGCATTTTCTCGCCTAAATAGAAATGGAAAAAGGATTTATAAATAGAAAAAGGCCGATCAAGGCGATTCCAGCCCGCGTCGGCCAAGAAGATGGACAGACCGGCCCAACAAGAGCCCCGGCCCAACAAGCTCGCGGCCGGGGCCGACGGGCGGCGGGAGCTCGCGGCGATTCCTCGCGGCGGCGGTCTCCGGCGGCAGGCTCGGTCCCTACGCGACCTCCAAGACACGGCGCACCTCCCGGGCTAGTCCATGGGACGGCGGAGCGGGCAGCAAGAAGCACGCCGCGGCGGCCATGGCGGAACGGCGGTGCGCGACGCGACGGGAGGCTCACCGGAGCTCTCCGGTGCGGCCGCGCGCGGATGCTACGCGACGTAGCGGGCGTGATGCGCGAGCCAAGGGCGCAGCGCGAGGCCTATCGACCTCGGCCTTGGACGCGGCGGCGGCGCAGCGAACCGGCGGCGAGACACGACGGCGGCCGGCGCTACAACACCCTAGGGGCCAAGCAAGGGACATGGACGGAGCGCAGGAGCTCACCGCGGGGACGGTGCGCTTGAAGATGAAGAGGATGGACGGCGGAGGTGGGGCTTGCGGTGGCGGGTATGGCGTCGGCGCGGCGAACCCGGCGGCGAAGCCGCGTTCGGCGGCAAGAATCGAGCATCAAATCGAGAAAGGAGAGGAGCATCGGGTGCGGCTCGTCAAGGCGAGCTTAGCGCGAAGGAATTGAGAAAATGAATAACGACGACGACGAATGGCGGCGGCGATTCCCGGCGGCTCGGCTCACCGTTCGTGGAGAAGACGACGGCGAGCGGGAAAAAGGGCGGGAATGAGGGGCTTGGTGATGCGGGTCGGACGCGCGAGCTCAAGGCGGAGCTAATGGCGAGTGTGCTCGGGCTATGGCGGCACGAAGACGACGGCAATGGCGAGCGGGGCGGCGGCTATGGCGACGGGATGAGGCGGAGCGAGGCGGCGGAGGATAAGGGAGAGAGGAGGGTCCCGACCGCGGCTTAATGGCGCAAGGGCGACGACGGAGACGGCGACACGGGCGACGAGAAGCCTCCCTACGGCCGTGCGGCCGACCTCGGCGACCAAGGCCGGCATGGCCGCGGGGTGCCGGGCGCCGGTGAGGGCGACAGGAGATGCCGACGTCAAGAATAACAGGGGACAAAAAAAATTTTCAAATTTCTCCAAATTTTTGAACTGCGCTCAAAATTTTCCAAAAAGCAACCCTAGCTAATTTTTCATTCTCTACAACTTTCTCAACTGGCACATTTTCAAATTTTGAAAGGAAAAATAGAATTTGAATCAAATTTTGAAAAGGGGACAAAACCCTAGAATGAAATATTTTGAAATTACTTTGGATTTTTCCAAACAACTTGAAAAACTCCAAAACTAAGAAAAACTCAACTTTTCAAACTGCACACTTTCTCCAAAAGATGTTTTTCCAAAATATGTATAGTTTTTGAATTATGGTTTGAAATTGAAAAGGGGACAACTTGTCGAAAAACCGTATTTTCAAATTTGTTTGAAATTCTTTTTGAAAACTTGAAAAACTTTGTTCACCAACATTGTAGGTCTCATCAAGCCCTACAACTTTGCTTTTGGGACCAACCCCAAATTCTTTATAGATTTTGAACTAGGGAAAAGGGGGTAAAACGGAGTTTGTCGGAAACAGGGTTTTCGAAACGAAATCACGTTCGATCTAGCCGACACACCTCTAGGCTATCAAAAGCGGTAACAAGCATCATCTCAGGGGCACAATCAACCTAGAATATAAATCTTGTTTTAGTTGATGCGGATCGGGGTTGACCTAAGCATGAATGCTTTGCGACTAAACATGATGACATGGCCGATTTTAGTTGATATAACATCAGAGATGTTACAGGCACGGCCTGAGCTATAGATTTGATAAGAGTTTCCTTCCCTCCCATACTGAGGGTCTTTTCCTTCCATCCAGCAATCCGGGCCACCACCCTGTCAATTAGATGCCTAAAACAATCGCTCCTATCAGCCCCCACTAGAGCTGGGAGCCCTAGATATTTATCTGTTAAAGATTCGGTCACAATGTTCAAACTTTGACAGATCTCAGCCTTCACTTCCACATCTCGTATTTCTTGAGAAATAGATACATGATTTTGACTCACTTATCTTTTGTCCTGAACTTGCACAATATCTGTCCAGGATGTTTGCTAAACAATCAGCATTCCTCTTATCAGCTTTCATCATGATGAGCGAATCATCTATAAATAATAAGTGAGAAATTGCTGGTGCCCCTCTACAGACTTTAACCCCCCTCCAGGTCTCCCCTCTCCTCCGCCTTCATAATCATACAAGACAGCCCTTCAGCAACCATTAGGAAAAGATAAGTTGACAAAGGATCACCTTGGTGTAAACCTCTGGTTGGTGTGAACAATTCTGTCTCGTAATTATTAAACTGAACTCTGTATCGAACTGATGAAACGCATGCCATGATTAACCGAATCCATAGTTGGTCAAATCCCAATCTGGCCATCATTTTCTCCAGAAAAATCCACTCCACCCTGTCATACGCCTTATGCATATCTAATTTGATGGCGCACGCACCCTTCCTCCCTTTTTTCTTCTTCATTGTATGAATGCATTCGTATGCCAATAGAATATTATCTGTAATTTGCCGACCTGGGACAAAAGCGCTCTGGGAATCGCTAATTATCTCAGGAAGCATTATTTTGAGTCTATACGATAGTATCTTAGAGATGACCTTATAGACCACGTTGCACAGCGAGATAGGACGAAATTGGGTTACCTTGTCAGGACCATCCACTTTAGGAATCATAACTATAGTTGTATCATTCCAACACATAGGTATAGTTGCATTGTTAATTGCTCCCAAAACCTCATCCACTAGATCATCTTCCAGAAAATCCCGAAATGTTTGAAGAAAATAGCATGGAGACCATCCGGCCCTGGAGCTTTCAGGTCGCCGATGCTAAACAATGCCTTCTTTACCTCCTCTCTTGTAAACGGTTCAAGAAGAGCTTGATTCATTTCATCTGTAACTCTCCTATCCACATCATTCAGAATACCATCCTCCACTTCTATGACCTCTCTTGTAAATAGGGTGCCAAAATATTCCTTCACCATAGCTCCCATAGTATCTATATCTTCATGACGAATTCCCTGGTCATCCACCAAGCCTTTGACCAGATTTCTCTTCTTGCGATAAGAAGCAAATCGGTGAAAAAAATTTGTATTCCTATCGCCGTGCTTGAGCCAATTAGCACGAGCTCTTTGCACCCAATAAATCTCCTCTTGTTCAAGTTGCAACTCAATTTGGAGAAGGATCTCTTTCTGAGCAGACAAGGATTCATCAGTCTGCGATCCTTGTTTCAGCACCTCCAACTCTCTCCTAAGTTTCTTCATTCGTTGGACAGGTTTCTTCAGCACCTTCTTGTCCCAATCATGCAAGTCTAAATGGACTTGGTTCAGCTTGTTCATCAAAGAAACACCCTATCCTTGTGCCGAAGCCCGCGTCCAGGCCGTCTGCACCACCTCCTGCACCGTCTCTTCCTTCAACCATTTGGCTTCAAAGCATTTTGTGGCACAATTCATCTGATATTGCCCCTCCAAGATCTCAGTCCTCACACATAAAGGTCGGTGATCAGACTTGAGGTATTCTCCATTCACTAATTCACCATTTGGAAACATATCCCTCCATTGGTCATTGATAACACCACGATCTAGACGCTCCCGGATCCTTCCCCGATGCCAGGTAAAGATATCACCTGTAAACCCCATATCAGAAAGTCCACACTCATTTAGAGCATCATGAAAATCTTGTAGCTGCCTTTGAGTTCTTGCTTGGCCTCCCTCTTTTTCATGGTGGAATAAAATTTCATTGAAATCCCCCACCACCAGCCATGGCAACGAACCCATGCTATTCTTGAGTTCTCTCAGCGCCTCCCAAGTTTGGTATTTATGATCCCAATTTGGTTCTCCATAAATACCAGTTAGGCGCCATTCTTCTCCTTCTCCCATTACTACATCTATATAGTATTGGGATGCACTTACAAACTTCACCACCACCTCCTTCTTCCATCACATCAACAAACCCCCACTCCGGCCATCACTCTCATGAATGGCCAGCTTGTCACACCCCAATCTTCGCTTCAGGTTTTCTGCCTTTGCTTTACTCAGATGTGTCTCAGACAGAAAAAGAACATCTGGATTCTCTCGCTTCTGGACCTCCAGAAGCGCTCGAACTGCCCGGGAGCTAGCCAGCCCCCGGCAGTTCCATGCTAAGATTTTCATTGTGCCCGGCCACTCTCCTCGAAGGAGAGCGCCGATCTTGCATTTGGGGTTTTGTTGTCACCATCCTCCTCACTGCTTCGAGCCCTCTTCTTCTCTTGTAAAGCCAATGGGCTAATCGTCGTGTTAAAAAGATTTGGATCTTCTATCATCGGAGAGCTTCCATCTTTCAGACCCCCCTCTTTGTCTACATCTAAATCTGCACCACCCTTCTCCTTCTCAGTCTCCTCCATGGTGTCAGAATCATATGGTTCCTCATATCCTCCATCTCCACGACCAACACCTCTTCCGCGACCTCTCCCTCTGAATCCTCCTCTACCACCTCCTCTACCGCCTCGATCATTTAGTATCATTGCTGCCATATAAGGAACTCTCAACCACTCCCTCCATTCGCAGGTTTCTCTTGGATGGATTCCTTCTCCACATTCAGCAACCTCATGACCCAGGCAGCCACAAAAGAAGCAGAAGCTTGGTAATCTCTCATATTGGACCGGACAGATCATCCTCTCCTTAAGCGTAATTGGGACCATTCGGACAAGTGGTTTATTCAGATCGATCCATATTTTCGCCCGCAGATAGGGCGTTGAATTGATCTTTCCATCATTAACTTGCATATTGATGGTTTCTCCCACTTTCTTTGCCACCTTCTCTGCCAACTCCTTCTTCTTCATCAACATCTCCGGAACACTATTAATTCGTGCCCAGATAGGGATCTTATCGAGTTTGTATGAGTCGACATTAGAGTAGCCATCATACTCCTCCAGAATTATTGCTGCTCCTCTAAACAGCCATGGTCTCCCCTCCATAACCCTATTCCAATCTCCCAGGCAGTGAAATTGGACCACGAACAGATTAGGTTTTCGCGCTTGAAACGTGACCTCTTTTGCAGTCGCCCAGGCATTGCGCAAAGCGCTGAAAAGTGCCGCATTGCTGAAGGGCTTCGTCATGTGAACCCTGAAAAGGGCAATCCATCGGACCTCCTTCACAAGCTCCTCGAAATCCTCCGAGAAATCTAGATCTTCCACTTCTTCCCCATGCAGCTTCATCCCTTTGAGGTGCTTCTCCAAACTCTCGACCTCCCCTCCCTCATCCTTCTCCTTTTCCTTCCCCTTCCCCTGGCCCCTAGGTAGTTCTTCCGCCATGCAGAAGAATTCCTGATGTCATCTCCTCTTGCTCTTACGGTGACGGGGATGTCGTCACGATCTTGTAGGTGGAATCACGTCGAACCGACGTGAGATGAGTTGGACTCCGGCGGCGCCGCCGGAGGAAAGCGAAACCCTAAGTTAGGGGACGAGAAAGATACAAGAACTAAAACACATGTTATGATTAGAGATGTGACTTATTTTATCCGGCATTTTAAACCCTAAATTGCAGCCTACAATCCCGCGTTGCCTTGTTCAGATGCTCTTGTTGCCGATTCGTTGCATTGCATCCAAGTGGTAGTGGTACGACGGGCTCCTTTTTTTAACCTTTTACATCTATATTACAGTACATCCTCTTAGCCTGGCTCAACTTATCCGTTATTGTCACTGGCTAGTACTACAGCTCTTGTTCCCGCCTTTGCGTTGGATGTCCGCCAGCTTTGGCCACTAGCTAGGTGCCTTCTTGGAACTCGAGTTCCATGCATGTACAATGCCATGTCACCGTAACATGGCATCGGTTTTTACACTAACCCTGCAGCTGCAGCTCAAAAACCTCGCTTACTCCCAGCCCTGGACGCCGCCACTCGCGCACCAGCTAAAGTTGAAGCTGGAAGCGTGATCCTCGGCAAAGAAGCCCGCCGCGCCATCGTTGCCGATGACGTCCGAGCTGGCGGCGAGCCACTCTTCCGTGAAGCCATAGCCGCCGGCGCAGGTCTTGTACGAGTCGAAAGGGTACGTCGTCGGCCCGTGCTGCCACTTGGTCTCGAACACGGGGGGAGAGGACGAGCAGCCCGTCGGTGCCGCCGCCGCCGATGTGTCCAAGTCCAAGAACTGCGCTCCGAAGCCGTCAAAGGCCGCCGGCTGCTCGAACGCCGCGCCGGAGTACGGCGACGCCTCGACGTCGTTGAACACCACGCTGGAGTCGCTGTCCGAGGAGCCGTCCTTGCAGACACCCACGGGCGGCGCGCCGGCCGTCGTTTGGCGCTCCTCCGCCGTGTCATTGCCCGTCGTCGCCGCCTCCAGCTTCACCGCAGCCTCCGGCGCCTTGGACAGCAGCTTCTGCCTCAGCTCCATTATCTGAGGACCACGCGCGCCGAAACGAGACGTCAGTGAGTGACATGCTGTACCCGACAAAGACGCAAAGTGTAGACGGCGGCGACAGACAGCAATCACGTGCGTACCTCGGCGGCGAGTGCGTCCTTGTCGCGGCGGAGCGCGTCGCAGTCGGCGCGGAGGGCGTCGTGGCGCGCGCGCAGCGCGGCGAAGTCGCGCTCCAGCGCCTTGGTCTTCCAGCGGGCGCGGCGGTTCTGAAACCAGACGGCAACCTGGCGCGGCTGCAGGGCGAGGTCGCGCGCGATGCGGGCCTTGCGGTCCGGGTCCAGCTTGTTGTCCGTCTCGAAGCACCGCTCCAGCGCGCGCACCTGCTCCTGCAGCAGACGCCGCTTCTTCTCCCCGAGCCCGCACGACGACGACGACCGCGCCGCGCCACGACCACCGCCGCCCAGCTCCTCCTCCTCGTCGTCGTCCACGTCGTCCATCTCGGCCTCGTCGGGCTCCATCTTCCGCGCCACCGTTATGGCCTCTTCCTCCGCGAACGACGCCAGCTTCTCCCCTGTAATACAATACGCGCGTGCGATTTTACTAAGTTTTTAACTACCAGGCGCTCGAATTCCCCGAAATGCAAAGAACATTCTTTCTGCAGCAGGTCTGTGACAGCGAGCTAACCAAATGCAAAAATGGAATGCAGGCACAAGCAACTCATCAAATGCCAAAAGCACACATACTTTTTTAGTAGTCCACTGCCGCTAACTACTATACTGTCACGGCATCAAGGATGCAAGTACACGAAAACAAGAGATCTCGCAGCGGGAGTACCTGTTTCTGGGGATTCACGGCTGGCGGTGGGCCTCTTTGATTGCCTCTTCATCTATGATCGGCAGCACTTGGGCAGCTCAGGAAGGATTCGGAAATGGTGGTGATTCTATTCTTAGTAATTATGAGACTGGGGCAGGGCCGCAGGAGTTTTTGGAAAGCAAAACAGCAGAAGCCGAGTTGAACGCACAAACGAGGGGGGCTTCTCCGGCCCTTTTGTTGGTCGGCGGCGATGGCCTGGGCACTCTTCGTAAGTCGTGCTCTAAAGATGAAGAAGCAAGTGGTGTGGTGGTGGAGTCCCTCTTCTTCCTGATTGAGCAGGAGTGCAGAGAGAAAGAGGGGAGAGACCAGAGGGAGGGGCAAACGAGTGATGCAAGCGGCCATGGGATCGTATAAAAAGCAAGCGGCTCGCCGGGGGCCGGGCACCCCCCGGTTGGACAGCGACGCGATGCCATGTGCCAGAGATTTTTGTAGGATCCATGTGGTGGCATTGCCGCATTGCCAGTTGGTGCCAATGCCGGTTCCTCCGTTTTAGAACTCAACTTGGTCTCCGATTTCCTTTTGAACAAGATGAGTTTTTGTCAACGAATCAACGGTGGTTAAAGCCCTAGTACCTTCTGACATTCCCATTCCACAAGACAAGCTTCAAAGAAATATCAATCCATCTCGAATACGGAAAGATGGTAACTATAGAGAGAGTAATTCATAAGGTGTTGCAATTGCAGCACACCCTTTCCTAGTAAGAGAAACACTGCTTTCAGAAAATCAATCAAGAGAAGAGAATCATTAAGCCATAGAGCAAAGACAAAACGTAAGGAGAAACTGTATTTTTTTTTAATTTCAACTTTAATCCATGTTGCAAACAGTTTAGATCCACACAACAAAGACAATGCTACATCTAGATAAGTTTGTTGGCCAACCGCAGTGAAGCTAGGTTATAATGGTGACCATGGCTGTCACTAGATAGAACTGTATTTGTGTTTCTGAAACCGTGCTTATAAATATGCAAAAATACTTGCATTTTCTAACGGTGTGGTGTTTTACTTTTAATTGATTGATTTCTCATAACAATGGGGGAAAACAAGTTCTCTCAAAAAAAAAATTGGGGGGGGGGGGGGGGGGAGTCACATTTATGCACAAGATAGAATTTTGCTAAGAGAAGAAGTGGAAGATCTTATATAATATTGTTGGTAGAAGTAAAAATCAACTTAGACAGAGTACAAACATCATGAGCAACATCCAACATGAAATACAAACAAGTGTATAAAATGCTTTTAAAATTATAAATTAGGCATCAATTAGCATGATGAACAATGTAAAGTCTGTCTATTATTAAAAGTAAAAATGGCATTTTGGCAATAGTATTTATTATGGAGAAAACGATATCCTAGTACTTAACCTCACACCCGTCATATCCAAAACATTTAGCCACAAAGTATCCATGATGGCCCGTTATAGTAACCATGGTTACTTGCCATACCTTGGCTAGCAATGCAAGTGAAGTGAACTAATAAACCAAATAATTTTAAAAGTCTCTCCGGTCCCGGCTATACATCCTTTTCTTCCCATGAGTTTTTCTTTTCAATAAAAAAAGAAAAGAAAAGGAGAAGCGTTGCTTTTCATCTATCCAGATATGTTGCCCTTTCAAGCAAGTTAGAGCCTGCTGTCAACAACAGCGCCAACTGGCACGTAGTATGATACAGACATAATACAGTAGTATATGAAAAATTCAGACATACCTTAGCTTAATGTGAACCCAGCCCACCATAGTCGACTACCAAGAGCTGTACGACGTCGGCGTCACGGCAATTTTCATTTGGTTTCCACGAAACTGACGAACCGTTCTTCACACACGCGTTAATTAATTAGTTATCTATATTGAATCCTGTGACGAACGATCAGAAAAACCGAACGACATTACTTGTGATTTCCGTGCCGTAAGGACGCATGTGCACGACATCTAAAAACACAATCTCTACGCTCCCCCGTAGATAAAATAACCCAGATGCAGCTGTACTGCCGCGAATATTGGTGCATGTTCATGTTCTGGCTGCAGGAACAACGAACGAAGGCGAAGCCGTAGCCGGAGAGCCCATGTTCGCGTTCGGCAGGCTGGTGGAGGCTGGAGCTGGAGCTGATCTCACACGGGAATCAGGAACCGGGGCTGGACTCGTGTGGTGGCGAAACGTGGCAGACACTGTGCCGGCGGGAACGGCACCAGCGAGCCGGCAGTCCAGCTCAGAGCCGCGCTTTAGGAACCGTCGCGGGGCCCACGGGCCGATTAAAGTAAGGGCGACTGCGACGGCGAGAGGTCCTAAACTGCGGCTACCTAGCGATGCTGCAGTTGGAGGCTAGCCCAAAGGCTACTCCTACTCCAGGTCCAGGGATTGAAAGCCTAGCTAGCCCCAGGGTACAACTACTGCTCACATATTCGTGCGCCGCGGCGTGCGCGTGGTGTCAATTCGACGTTCTAGATGCGATGCCGATGCCCTAGTGTTCATCTTTTCCACGGCAACGGCAGGCAGCCAGGCACCGCTGCCGAAAATATCGATCGCACGCCGGGCGCCGGCGAGTGGCCACGATGTGAATGGCTTTGGGAGTTTGCTGCCTCGGCCAAGTTTTCTCCTCGTGTCGTGCATGGGCATGGCCGTGCATGTCCATGCGAGGCTTTGATTTTTGGGCTCGTCTTATCCGGTCCGCTTGTCAACACCGTGATATATCCGGCTGGTTTCATCAACATCAGGGTGACGCTGCTTCTGATGGTTTTATGGGCATGTTTGACTGTTCGTGTGTCATTGTGTGTGTAGAGCAGTAAAAGAGAGTGAGAGACTAGGACATTCTTTTGTTTAACCCCGAGACTAGGACAGTTTGCTCCTAGTAGCCTACTATGGCTTTTATCTTATCTGTAGCAAACACAGGACATCAGTTTTTTATCGGCCGATCACGACGTGCTTGTTGTACATTTTGACACAGACACACAATACCGCGGGCTACGGAACTCTTTTTTTTTTTTTTTGAACAGCTACGGAACTCTTTGCAGAGTGCATGAAGATGCGATGGTCTCTGCTTTGCGCCGCGAGTGGTGCCGTCCTGCTATCGGCACTTCTTGACTTGTTGCTGGATGTATATATCGCTAGTGCGCACTGGCATGCAAGTCCCCCGCGAGAAAGGAGATACCACAACGCAGTGCCCGTCACTTGATGCTACATACCACGAATATGAACACCACCAACTTTTGGAAGACGATTACGCATTAAGATCGGGGTCCTGCCAACCAAACCATCTCTCCTTATGCTAAACAAATTCCATCGAGCTAAAGATAAAATGAACTCTGTCGCACCCGATGTTCTGAACAAATGAGAAAGTATCTCAAGTAGTATCTGACAAACTGTTGGGTCACCGAACACCCGAACGACGTACAATACAGTACTCAAGCCCAACAAGTTTTCCAAGCTTGATTGAGAGCAATGGACGCTTTATCCAAGCTTTCGAGTTCCCATCTTTACTCGACAGTAGTAACTAGGAAGCTATTAGTAGAAAACGAGTTGCTTGTCTGAAGTCTTATGAAACAAAACAAAAATCCAACCACCACTCCTAGAGCTCCATTTTCCAGCCCCTCGAAACGGGGGAGCCGGAGCCGGGGGAATCTATTCCTAGACCTCTGAAAAGTATGGCAGAGAAGCAACCTCTTTTGGCCCAAAAAGTCGTAGGCACAGCACAGCCGATTGATTGATTGATGGATGGCTCGAACAAAAGTGCCAACTCACTCACTCCCACGTACAGATGCCGTGCCGTACCCCAGGGCAGCGACGTGCATGGCGTGTCGTCTTCTTTCTCAACTCGGGCCGG
The DNA here is from genome assembly GCA_018135685.1 of Themeda triandra. Taxonomy (NCBI): domain Eukaryota; kingdom Viridiplantae; phylum Streptophyta; class Magnoliopsida; order Poales; family Poaceae; genus Themeda; species Themeda triandra. The sequence goes on along the minus strand of JAENPR010000191.1, from coordinate 395,567 downwards.
GAGTCCGATGCTCCGCTCCATTTGCCCCCCGGGTCGCCGGGGACGGACTCTGTTCCTGTTCCGTCGTGCGAGCGGCAGAGCCCCAGACAGAGCGCCCGTGCCCGCCTGCCCGGAGTAGAAAACTTGGGAAAGCGAGGTGTGCGTGCATCAGTGCATGGCATGGCGTGGGCAGGAATGATGATCGTGTCAGGGGAAAAAAGCTGCTGCTGAGGCGACGGGTGCGATCGAAAGTGATGCGCCTGGCGTTTATGCTGCCACTGCCAGTGGCCTTCGCAGGAAAAGGACGGCCTCACGATCTCGTGCGCTGGCCGCGGCTTCGCCCTGTTCCCATAAAGAGAACAGCATCAGGTCGGCCATGGTTCACGGGGAGGACGAACACGGAAGCACGACGAGCCGAGAGCAATGGGCGTCGCGCAGAGAACGCGGGCGCCAACGCTGCACGGGCCGCGAAGTACTAGCAGTACTACCGAGTACGTACCAACCGCGGAAGAGGACAGCCGACGCTCAACCCATTGCGTTTATCGGTTCGGAGGCGTTGATAACGATGAGATCGCGATAACAATCCTGCAGTACGTGTGTGCCTTCTCATCGTTAACGGTTGGCGATTAATGCTGGAAATCAGTAATGACACGTTAGGTGATCCGATGGTTGGGAGCTTGAGACTGCAGGGGTCAAATCTGGTCCCGGCGGCAGCTTTATCAGTGTACAGGAACGGACATGCCACTAAAAACAAAGGAGCGACTGTTGACTCGGACAAGTACTGGATCGATCGAGATCGAGATCGACGACGGCATGGCATGCAGATGCAACTGCAGCTTTCCATGGCACCGGACGGACATTTGTTCGCGGCAGGCACTAGTGCTCTGCCACTGGCCGCTAGTCTCGCTCAGCAGCAGTTCCTGGTCACTGTAAAATCTGCACGCCGTGACCACCTGCATCGGCCGCTGATCAGGCCACAGTTGAGTGACACGGCGTGGCGCTGTGGGGTCCTTTCCACTGAACGCTCCGTGGCGCGTCGGTCTCGGACCGTGACAGCCGGACGCCGTGGCCGCGACAACGGGTGGAAGGCGTCAACAACTGCGGCTCCCGTGGCGTGGACCGGAGAACGGGTAGCGGCCGCGCGCGGGGCGATCGCGTCCTCTCCCGGCGCCCGCAAGAGGTACCAGAGCGGAGCGCGCGCCGAACGCCGCCGCGGTCGACGAGACGGCACGGCACGGCACACGGACGCGGTTGGTGGCGCAAAGCGATCGACCGGCGAATCCGTCGTCCCGCAAGTGGTTTGGCTGGAGGCACGGAGCCGAAGATCGGAGTCGGTTTTGGCGTCGTCCGGAGGGACCAGCAGAGGGTGTGAAAGGACATGCCATCCGGATTCTCAGTGCACCCTTGCTTGGCTCGTCGTGCCTTGTTTGCACAGGTGCTTGGCTCGTCGTGCCGTGTTTTGTCTACGGCCGCTGGCGTCGTCGAACGGGCGCGGCGCGCGCTGAGTTGTTTGTGTCGTCGGCCCAACGTCCCACCCAATCCCGGGCACCACACGGTTGCGCGCAACAATCCGTGTAACGCACTGTACTAAGCTTTTGGACGTATTTTTCACATGCGAGAAAAGTCATGGCACCCTTCATTATCTGGAGCCGCGATTCATCTCGCTATCTCAGACGCCGACCACTTAAACCAGATCAGCTAAAACGACAAGCGGTGTGCTGCTTTGAAGTCTATCCTCGCCGGCCATCACCGGCCGCGCATGGTAAGTTGTTTTCCTGACATTACTGCACCACTCCGTCCTTCAGAAACGTGCGCGTTTTTTGGGTGGATGCAGCCGCAACAGGCGGCTCGCCGGCTGCTGGGCTCCCCACGTCCTTGCTGTCCTTGTTGCTCATCGTCTATCCGTGGACTGTAGCCTTGCTTTCTGGGCAAGCTACTACAGTAGCTAACCGCAGTACTACGTCACTAGTCTAGCCGTCTGGCCGGTCACTTCTGCTACTCCTACATGGCACTGTCGTTTTTCAGTCTCATGCCAACAGCAGATGATCGTGAACGTTCGGGCGCATACGACACGGTAAAACCGAGCAAACACACACGTTTTCCCTTCACTTCAGGGGCTATTTTCATCTCCACATACTGACAGAGTAATATGCTGCCGACAGCTGAGAAGAACGTCATGGACTCACTAGCTAGCACGTACTCCTATAAATATTGCGTGACTACGTCTACGTGACATCTCAATCATATCACAGCGAACGTTTTGGAGTTAGTGCTAGCCTTGTGAAGACTACTAATGGCTAGGGAGTAGACAGGTTCCTGTTCTCCTATAAATATTCGAAATGTGGTCCACTCGGCACAGTGTGTTCCGATGACACGGCCAACGTCGACGTATCATTTAATCGGATCTGTTAACCGTTTGATCCTATCATCATCACCTGTACTCATATTGTCAGTTCTAGACCTGCAGGACGAGGACGAAGAAGTAGTTGAACACATTACACATCCCCCTATCGCCCCGATCGAGGCTGCGAGGCCTGAATTATTGGCAAAATTCAGTGGACGATGAATTGCCAGCGACCACCTTGTTGTAGGGTCTTGGGTTGCCGGGTTTCTTTATTGTCTCCTGGCATAAAAGGTCTTTGCAAATAGGGATGTGCATAAAACCATATACCACAGTTATCAAGACCTGAGTTGAAAATATCAGAATCTGAATTACCAGGTCGCTATTTCAGATAGTAACTTTAGAAAATCCCGGTTTTAATCTGAGTAACTTGACTATTAGGTACCGTACCAATTTACCCATTTTACACAATATATAGTGGAACTCTGTATGGTATATATTTGCAATTATATTAATTCATTTCTCTATGCAAGTCAGACATTAAAAAACACGCAAAACATAAACTAAAAATTTATATGAAGTTTGAGAATAGTAAGCAACACATCCATAAGCCTTAAATCAAACAAACAAATCAGTATGTGTTAACCTATATATAAGGATAACAATATTGATTAGGGTAGAAGAGAGCAGGTTCAATTACCAGCTCAACACTGAATATGCTAAATGCAAAAGAAAATTGGACCACGTCGCCAAACAATTTCATATGAACTACGAGTCCATACCAACTTGATTATAATGTTCTCCCCAAATTACCCACTAGACAAAAGATTAAGTTTGCATTTCACAACACTGACACACAACACACACCATCAGGCCAAATTTTGTCGCACGTCAGATCAAAACCCAAAACCTGTATAGAAAAGAAGACAAACAAGTTGAGAGTCAGATGTAACAAGCAGAATACGCAAGGCATTGAGTTATTTGAAAGAAACGAAAAAGATAAATGAACATATTTCCACGAATAGGAAGTTCACTTGACCCATATTCATCTCATTCTGGTTTACATGTTCCCAAAACCTAACGATGAACCCAAAAAAATTATTTGTTTGCCACATAGTTTTCTAACCATGATACACTAGGATCACCTCCATTTTGTATCTTATGATGAAAAGAATGGAGAGCACACATGGTTTCCTAACACAAAAGAGTTAGATCTTGATGGTATTAATTCAGAGGAAAAGCACATAAAAAAAACTAGTTCAAAAGCAATTGGCAGAGAATAGAGAGCTAGATCAACAGGCCACAGGTTATTTTCAGAAATCTGAACTTGAATGAAGTAGGATAATAATTACAAAAGGAATGACAAAGCCAAGAACTGTGATAAACAAATCATGTACACATTAACTAGAAACAAAGAGGGGTTTCAAAAACAAAGCAACAATGTAGATATGCAGGATTCTTTTTGTAATACTAAAATATAGAAGACATCACTGAAGGTGGACTAATAGGAGTAATTCTTTTGGCTAAGTGTGAAGCAAATTGGATGATCCTGATTCACTGGATATGTTCATTTAACTGATTATGTCAAATGAGCCTTCAGAAAAATTGATGAAGCAAGACAAGAGGTCACATATCGTGGTATTTATAGAATGGTTAATGAAGATATAACATATATGTTCAGAGTGAATCAGAAACCGCATATAGTCAACACAACTCAATTCAGTAAGTTTTCTCCTTTCAGACAAATCAAAATTAGTCAAACAATATACAATAAAAGTAAGTGAATTGTCCCATTATCTATTAATGCGATTGAGTTCAAGCTCCACAACTTTGTGGATCCAACAAAATGTCTATACAGTGCAGGGTTTTCCTTTCTCTATTGTTTGTTTCTTACAAATTTGCACTCTCTTTGTTTTGAACAGTTGAAGGTTATAGCAATGCCAGAAATATAGAATCACAAGGAGGTCAAGTTAGCTTACGTATGCCAAATGTGCATAGGAATTGGAGAACTTTGAGAACTCTGTCATCAATCACTTCACACTTGATTTCAACTACCTTAAGTTGCTCTGAAATTGCAGTTGGTCGGTCCATCGAACTGAAGCTTCCATTAATTTCCACTTTATGTTTAGGCTCCTCAAGTTACCAAGTGGGAAAAACGGTTTTTGTAAGATCAATATGAAGTGAAATCATTCCAAAATGAAGAAGCTGCTATTATAGTAGAGATGTGTACCTTACAAAAGAGTTGAAGACTGAGCTTCTCCAAATTTGGTGCATGTTCAAGGATACAAGCTAACGCATGGAGGTCATCAGGCACACACCAGTTTTCATTAAGCACCAAGGTCTTTAGCTTTCTGAATGTAGGGCACCATCTCAAATCCCATTTGAAAATAAACTGGACATATTCAAAGCAAACATATGTTATAATCCTTACAATACTGAATGTATAATTTAAATTGGTAACTAGCAATGCTTGCAAAAAGTAAAGGAATGCATCTATTAATGCCAGGTGTATAAATACTGCAGCAGAACTAAGGAGGATCAATTTATAAAGGTAAAATGGAATTGATATATAAGATGTAATTATACCGTGTTATGTATACCAATCAATGTCAGATTCCTAGCTTCCGATAAACCATTTAGAAGCACAGAACCTCCATAGGCAGTGTTGTTAGAACTGTCACAATACTCACAACCACAAGTTTGATGTGCATCCAGTAGTTTATTACAGCGGTCATCACAATCCATAGTTATCCGAACAAATGCGTCAACTAATGATGGCATACTCTCAAGGATGGGAGCCATGCTCCAAAAGCCATCTAGACATAGTGCAGTCAGATTTGGGGCACATATTTGCATGCGAACACTATCATGGAATGGGGAATTTGTGATGGTAAGACTTTTAAGGGACTCAGAAGAGATTTTCGTGGCCACTGAGAGTTCACATAACTTAAACTCCAGGCAATCCAATGCTGGACAACTCGAGAAGTTAAGGAAGCCAGGCAAACACCGAACACCATGAAGCTGTAACTTGGTCAGGTGCTGAGAGACAAGAGGAAGTTCTTCCAGCGAAAGCCAAGGATCATCAAGTTCGTTGTCGCGGATATGGAGCTTGAGCACCTGAACTTTGAATGCTACGGCATGCCTAAACCACAGGTCCACGCGGGCCTCGTCGTCATCACCCGAGAAGTCACCAACTCTGAGCTCAAAAGTCTGAAGAGGAGAACCACCAAGGAGGAGTAGGAGAGAGTCCACAAACTTCCAGAGAGCATTCACGGATGCTGGGTTGTCCATGTCAAGGCACCCAAGGCGCAGGCCTGCAGCGAACTTCCAGAGGTAGCGCCAGCGTCGAGCTAGCACTGACGTCCGCACGGCGTCTTCCGCCGGCAGGAGAGACAGAATGTGGTGCAGGAGCGCGTCCGGGAGTGCGCCGATCCTGTCGCCGCAGAACGCCGCAGGCGCTCCCTCGTCCTCTTTTCGCCTCCTTCGTGGAGGCATTCCGTCGAACATGATGCGGGCGCCGACGCTGTAGGACAAGAAAGCGTGAGAACCGCGCAAGAATAGGGAGGCGTATCCTCCTGGGTACACCGGCAGTGACGAATGCGGAGGGTTTGGCCGACGGCCACCTCACCTCGCCGGCAGCGGCAGCGGCAGCGGCTGCAGCCTGCAGGGGACTCGATTGCGCGGCGAGGAGTTGAAAACGTTCTGTGATCGATCTTGGACGATGTTGTCAAAAAAAAAAAAAGATCTGAGTGGGAGACGCCAAGTATAGATGTGCGGCGTGGCCCAGGGTCTCATCCAAATAGCCCGATAGTGCTTCTGTTCTATGGAATCCTGCAGATCCTATGGCAAGCCTAAAGAAACTCAAGTGCATCGGCTTCATCAATGCTCGTGGAGAAGGTGAGCCTTTATGGGCCTTTGAGGCCAGCACCAAACGGTTCTTCGGCCTCTTTGCAGTTATGGACCGATGACTTGGGCTGACAGGCACTTTTTGGAAAGAAAATCAAGAAGGATTTATTTAGTTTTTCTGAACCAGCTCTTTTTTTTTTTCCTAAATGAAAACGCTGAACGCAGCCAAATTCCCTCGGTCCCCTATCTCCTCCGGCGATAACATACTTCTGGGTTGGCGCTGGCGCCGCGGCATGGCTTCCGCCGGTGGACGCGGTTGCGGCAGGTGAAGCTGCCCAAGAACAAGAGGAACGCGGCATCCACGACGCCATGGCGGGACTGCTAAGTCCTGAGGCTGGTCGAGGCAGTCGGTCGGCCGGCCGGCCGATGGTGCGGTGCCTGAACAGTGAACACCGCGTAATGCAGACCAGAGCGGCACGTTGCGTTGCGAAGCCAATTGACAACCGTGCCGTGCCGCCCGCGCGACTGTGGGAGCACGTTTCCTTGAAGGAACGATCGGTCACGCGGGCGGCGGCAGCGGTCGGCCGGCCGATGGTGCGGTGCCTGAACAGAACACCGTGAAACGCATAGCAGAGCGGCACGTTGCGAAGGCAATTTACATCCGTGCCGTGCCGTGTGGCCGTGCGACTGTGCGACCACGTTTCCTCGAAGCAACGGTCGGTCACAGGGAAGTTTACCTACCCATATCCCGATGCCCCAGGGCGATGCCCTGACGAAGATGCGTACTAGTACTCCGTATGGTACAGTACTGCCTACTACGCCGTCTGTCAGGACGGCTCGTCCTGGTTCTTGCCCGTTACGACTCGTAATTTCTTCGTGAATAAACAATTCAAACCGACCACAACGGCTAGCTGTCGTCAGGGTGTAGAACGTGGCCAAAGGAAAGCCAGCCAGCAACGGACCACCCCGGTGATCCAGCCGCGAAAGGCGCCGACACCCCGATTCCCTGCGTCCGTTTCCCCATCCAACGGCACAGGTAGCACCACCTGCACGCGGAAACTAGTCGTTAGACAGCCTGGCACCGTCCTCCTCCTGCCTGCGCGGTCCTCCCCCACCCGCGACGCGGTGCCGCAGCTCGAAGCGAGCGTCAAACCGGACGGCGCCGCTCACGACTCGTTCGCCTCCCTCCATGACACCCCGGTCCAACGGTACGCGACCCCACGCGTCAGCGTGACAACGTCACAGCTGTTCGTGAACCGACCTCGGGAGCCGCACGTCGCCCCGTTATAAATACCGGCCCCGCCCCTCGGTTCCAATTCACAGCTCGCAGTCGCAGATCCAGTCCACAGCACCACTCGCCGGAGCATCATCCTATTCCAGCTCACACACTCTCCACTCACCGTCCACTTCTCCAGAACCGCCAAGCTCCTCCTCCAGTCAGTCAGTCCACCACCTTCGCCACCATCCCAATGGCTCGCTTCGCCGTTGTCGCCTTCACCATCGCCCTCCTGGCCGTGACGGCCGCAGCGCAGGCCCCGGCGGCGACCCCGACGCCGGCGCCCAAGGCGGCGCCGAAGATGGCCCCGCTGCCGCCTCCCCCGGCGAAGTCCCCAGCGACCGCCCCCGCGCCGTCCGCCAAGCCGCCGACGCCCGCCGCGGCGCCGTCCCCGCTGGCGTCTCCCCCGGCGCCGCCCGCCGAGGGCCCCGCGCCGACCGCCGCGGTGACCCCGACCTCCTCCGTGTCGTCCTCGCCGACCGGCGCCCCACCGTCGCGCCCTCGCCGCCCCCGCGCACGCCTCCGCCATGGGCTTCGTCGCTGTCGCCGGCGCGCTCGCAGCCGCCGCCGTCGTGTTCTAGACGCGCGGCGTCGTGATGGGCGGTGTTGCTGTTTATACTATTTACGGTGTCAGATTCTTCTTTTTGGTGTCAGCGTGGGTTATTCTTTCTTAGATACTGAGAGAGCAGAGGTTATGTGAGAGATTCTAGTGGGTGTAGCGATGAGCTGATACATATGAATATCATGATTCATGATCCAGATGATTATTAATGGAATTCTTTCATTTGTTGCCTATTACATCACGTTGTCTCTTGTGTGATTCAAGATCTGAGATGATTATTGATGCACGAATCCGATGTTCAGTTTGGCGCTGCTAAATTCTCCCATGGTATTTTAGTGTGCGTTGTATGTATACTCCGGCCGAAGTTGCTCTCTGCAACTGTGAGAGTCTGCGAGATCTTCCATTTTACACTGGACGCATTCATTGAAAATTTGAAATTTTACACCATTGACAGCCATTTTATACCCAACGTAATGGAGATTTGGAATTTTACTCCACCGTTAAAACAGCATCTGGAATGGTACGAAAGTAAATGTGATCGTTGGACAGCTGTGTTGATGCTGGAGACGACAGCCGAGGTGAGGAGCCATGTGGGCTTCTCCTCTGTTTTACTTTGCGGGTGCCTCGACAGTGCAGATGGCTCACATGGTCGCACGAGATGCTGCTGGTTGCCTGGCCGCGTCTTTGCCTCTTTGGCATCTTGTGCGCGCATTTTGCGATTGACAGTACAGTAGTCGCTCTCTTTTGCTTTTACCGTTGCTCTAGCCGCATGTGACGCGTTTTCTTTTGCATGTACGTACTCCTCTACTCCATGATCTGTAAAAATAGCTGTAGCTGTAGCGAGTTCTTCAGAGAAATCGTATCAATAGAGTCCAGTCCAGGTACACTGACCTGTGGGCTGTGGCTAACTGGCATGTCTGGAAATGTTAGCATCGTGCTTGGTTCATGTGCGGTCATGAACGCTTCTGCAGTCGTCCATCTATAGCTTCCTGCATCTGAAAAGAATACAATTTGAGTTAGTAATATGTATGGTAACAAATAAACATCATTAGATTGGTTATGCGACATGTTTCATTGTATATGCACTAACTAACCATCCAAAAATACGTAAATGGTACTACATAGAATGCATGCGGGTCAAACTTTATATCTTTATAAACAATTTTGCTTATTACAAAGTATATTGACAATTTATCAAGAAATTATGCGTTGCACTAAAACTAAAAATTTTATTAGAAAGAAATCAGAGTGTTATCATCGCGAATAAAACCAATAAGAAAGTAGGTTTTCCTGACGGAAGTGCGGCCCGGGACATTGCTCAATATTAGCTTTCAGCTTTTCTCTAGATTCTTGTTCTTTCCTTCCTTTTGCTTTCTTTTGGTAAAGCCGAGCACGACGGATCTCAAGAAACAAATGGCGATAACATGGGCCCAATAAAGCTTACTAGTGATTCCTTAGGCCCAACAAATTGAAGAATTAAAAGGCCTTAAATAGAAGGAAAACTGTACGGTGCCATAATTTTACTGGGCCTCGTTTTGCTCTAGGCCCATAAGCATTCAGAATTAAGTCCCTTTTCCTTTCCTTGAACCTTCTCCTGTCAAAACAACAGCATACAGAATTTTCAAGGATGTTCCCCACTACCACATCACAAGTACCAGTAAGGAATATTCCAAAGAATGAAACAGTAATCTGAAGTTGCCCCCCCTACATTTACACGTAGACACGCAATCGATCGATAATCCAGTGGAAAGCAAGTTCACCTGATGGCACGAACCACAGTGTGAACTTTGGAATTTTGCTAGGCCCTTCGACCCCATCATATCCTAGCAATTTGCTGTGGAGTGCTGGCAACCTGTTCAAGCAAGCAAAAGGTTCGATTTTTGTCAGATTGATGGAAGAACTGAGAAAACCTTAGCTTTCAAGGCATCGCCACTTCGGTATACTCCGATCTTTTCACGTGTGTTCCAGCTAAGCGACTAGCTAGTCAAGTAGAAACATTTGGCATTTTCGTGTATAATATTGGATCATCACTGACTGAACCTTGCAAGAAAAAGGAAAAATCTTCGTTTTCTTAGGAGTTCTAGGGGGGTAAAGGTCTTCAATTCTCATGATGAGCTACTGATGCGGTTCTTGTTTCCTTGTCGCAAAACACGGCTAACATGTAATCGTTAAGCTAGGATCCAGTAGCAGTGTTCGTGCGAAACCTAGTTGGCAGCTTGCCACCGGGGACTAGCACTTGTGTAACTTTGTGTTTTCCCTCTTAATGAAAAACGGGTGAAGGCCCAGTCGCGAAAAAATGATGAGCTACTGATCCACTTGTGGCAAATCGATCAGCTCCTGCGTATAATTCATGATACGTACGTCGTACCTGCTACGTCTGGAACTCTTGTGTTGTAGCATTCTTTATTCTTAAGACAGACTTATAGCTAGGAGTATTACAAGAGTACAGAACTGATCGTCCAAACATGGCCCGTAATCGATCCCATCACCACTAGATTCCAGAAACACCTGGCCGAAACGGGTAACAAACAATGGAGTGCATTCTCTGCTCGATCGGTTGCTCTCCTAGTGTCAGTCAGAGGTAACAGGTGTATGGTTCAGCTATTTTTCCGGAACGGCTCAAATGGCCTGTGCCTGAAATGAGGTTTCAATCACGTACCATACTACTGTGGAATTTCTGATTGATCTGCAAGGCACATTTTCAATTTTTCATCAGAGAGACAGAGAGTATGTAGTTGAGGCACTACAGTGTCCTTGCATGGCGCGAGACCGTACGTGTTGCATGAAAATGAACACCTACGGAGTACGTTTTCCTGAAACTCCACGTGCTAGGAGGACACACGGGACTACACTACTGCCGTCGTCCACGGGTCCTTTCCTTCGGACATTCAGACAGACAGACCGATCAATCTCGCTCCAATCGGATGCAGTACACTGTTTCACAGTCAATGGAATCTCTAGATCGGTCTCGCGCCTAGCACAGGCTCACTCATGCTGTCCGTTTACGCTTGCACACCTCGATCGACTGCGCATTTTGTCCGAGAACATTTCTCACCAACGTACCACAGTACATGTGCTACTGACCTACTGCAACAGTGGACTGAAAGTCTGAAACATTCATTCTACATGCAGATGAGATCGAGGTAGATCGAACAAGGAAAGGACTGCCGCGGTGAAGTGAACGCATTTCCAGATGAGGTAGTGGTACACAGTAGTACCAGCTACCGGTACAGAGTAGACACATCATAGATTACCAGCCGAGGCATCATTCTGTCTGTCTGGCTCGAGACCTGTTAATGCCAACGGTGTAGAAAGCAGTGGTAATTAAGGTTCAGGCAAATTTGTAATATCTGTGAATAATCTACAAGTGCTCTCTCTCTAAAATGGATGTGCTTAGATTACAGCCTAGATTTGCTTAGCATATTCTTCGTGATCATGGTTCAGGTGCCGTGCAATCACAGTCACATGTACAGGCAATGGATTCCATTGGCAGGAGCCAGGAGGGGCATGCAGTGCAGTGCAGATATAGCATCATGCAGTATTGCAGTGCAGAGTTTCACATGACGGCGGTCTCCTCCTGCTGCAGCTACTGTATGCTGCTGAGAATCTCATGCACAGCGGTGGCAATATCTTCAACAGAGCCCATCTTGGAGTCATCCTCCACCTGCCGTCCAAACGGGAAAACCATCATTATAATTGACACCACCGGCTTCGTTAATCGTTAATATATATAGATAGATAGACAGAAACGGAGGATAATCTACTTTCTAGGTTTGTCTCTACCAGCTTAAACAAACTTGAAGTAGTTCAGGCCGGAGAGATAAAGTTCGTGTTTATATATAGGATATTGGCTTGTTTGCTTGAACTTATTAGTCTGGCCATTGTACAATGTTTTTCTCTAACAAAGTTTGGCTTTTCAGCGAAACGAACAAATCACTGTTCTTGCCCCTTTGCGGTCTTTCATGCATTGTTGCATTTGCCAATATCGATTTTTTTCAAATAGTATAACCGGCAGTTTCTTCAGATTTATTTCAAAACAAAATTATCATTATGATTACCTTGAGGCTGAAGGTGTAGAGGACCATGGCGTCGACGGTGGTCATGTTGAGGTGCAGCGGCGGGATGCGCAGCTGGTGCAGCCCCGCGACGAGCTTCAGGAGCTGCTTGGGCCGCCGGCGCGCCAGCACCTTGAGGCTGGCGTGGCCTTCCACCATCGTCACCTCGATGTCCGCGACCGCCGGCGACGCTGGGCGCCGGCTGGCCTCCGCGGATCCTACTGCTGATGCGGCCGCGTCGCTGCTGCAGTTCCCTCCGTTGTTCATGTTGCTGCCTGAGCCGCAGCCGCCGTGGGCGCTCGAAGTGGTGGTGGAGTACTGTGGGAAGCTGAAGAAGCCGGCGAACGGGGAGGAGCCGCTGCCGCTGGCGTCTGTGGTGCCTGATGACCCCCGGCTCTTGATTCTCTTTTGGACCTCCAGCGATTGCAGCAGCTGCTCCAGCTCCCTCACGTAGTTGATTGCGCCTCCGACGATGGATGCTTGGTCACCCTGTGTATATGTACGTATACGTATAGAAAGATTAGATACACTGTTATCACATTGCCAAACATAGCAACGAACTAGGAATACTACACGTACTTATACAGTTATACTATACTCCAAGAAGACAGAAGGAAACTGCACTGTATCCACGTACGTACCCTGTGCGCGTAGGACGGCGGCATGAGGGTGCGGAGCACGGCGAGGTACTCGTTCATCTGGCGGCGGCGGTTGCGCTCGACGGCAATGTGGGTCATCCGCTGGCTCTCGATCTCCTCCTTGTTCTTGACGACCTTGGTGCGCCTCCGCTTCCTCCTAATCCCCGCAGGGGCTGCCGCCGGTTCGGACGCCGCCGCCTTCTTGCAGCTGCCGTGGTCCTCCGTGGAGGCGTCGGAGGACTGGTCCCGGGAGAGCGCCTCCCAGTCCCAGCAGTCGTCCCCCACGGTGGGCGCGGCGCCCCAGGTGTCGAGGTCGTGGCAGTCCCACTCCTCCCCCGCAGCGGCGGCGGCGGCGAAGAGATCGCCAAACCCTCCTCCTCCATGCGGCTGCAGGTCGCACGGCCACGGCAGCGCGTAGCCGAAGTGGCCCGCCGCCTGGGGCGGCTGGGAGAACACCACGGCCTCCAGCGCCATTGCTGCTGCTAGTGCTATACTCCCAACAAACTAACCCAAATGGACGCCGAACGGACGACCACGGCGGCGCGGGTTGGTGTGCGTGTGTGACGGACGGACGCGAACGAACGGCTGTGGACGCTCACCGTCACCGGCGTGTGCTGGGTGTGAGGAAGGAGGCGTGTGCCAGGGCGCTCGCTTTATAAGACGGGCGGTGAGGGAGGCGGACACGTACGCGGCACCGCGGCGGGGCCCGTCGCTCGCCGAGCTTTTGTGCGCGGGGGGATGGACGGGGCAAATGATTTTCCACTGCATAGCGACGCCATGCGCCAATGGACGGGGCGTGTTGCGTGGCGGGTGGAGCCGGCGGACGATTTGGCGCGCGGTCGGGTGGTTTTGTTCGTTGCCGGAACAGGTGGCCCCGCCCAGGGGCCGCGGCAGCTCGTGGGTGGGATCGGGGAACTCGGCTGTTTCGGGGGAGGTATTTGGAAAACGTCGTACGGACGAGGTTTATTATTAATAATGAGGTTCTGTACGGAGGGATGATTAATTACTGGGGAGTGGTCAAAGCGGGTTGCGCGGATCGAGAGATTCTGCGCGCACGGTGGCCGGAGCGGCGTGGCAATACCACCAATCCACCACGTCCAGGTTTAGGCTCGCAGCGCAGGCGATCGTCGTCTGTCTCTCTCTGTGTCTGTGTGCCCGGCCAGCCCGGCTCCGCCGTGTCCGGAGCCTGGACCTCTACTATTCGTCCGTCTCCTTCACCTACTGCTGCTGCTGGTGTGCCCTGCAGAGGGCAGAGCGCGAATGGTCTGGAGGCCATGTGATGATCTTCCACTTCACAAGGTTTAGTAACTGATAATGATAACCACTACGTTGCGTTTACGTGCAAACTATTTTTTACGTCCCATTCCTACCGTTGTTCCTGAAAAGGCTCTCGACTATGATCGCGCCTACTAGTATTTTCCAGTGTGGAACCATCTACGAGTACGTGACGTTCGGCCGTGAGTTTTGCGAAACTTGCGGCGTGAATCTACCTCCTTGCTTCGCTCTCCGGCGGAGATATGTTGCGCGCCACGGTGGTGCGAGAAGCTAGATCGGACAAATCTGGAGCTATGGCGAGGTTACGTGATACCACCGTACGTGTTAATTACCGATGCACCTTGTGTACCCCCTAGCTAGCTAAGGTATGCATCAAACTTTTATGATATGCGCTAACTTAACATCATATATATATGCTCTAATATCTCTTCGAATCTAACTATGTACAATATGACTAGACACTCGTTGTTATAACTCCTATAAACACGGATCATGAGTTGGATCATAGATTGAACAATTAACCAATTGTGACTCTTATATCAAGAGTTGGATCATAGATTGAACAATTAACCAATTGTAACTCTTATATCTAATATCTAATTCATCATATATTGTTTTAATATATTTCCTCAAAAAAAAATATTGTTTTAATATAACCCAGACAAGACTCTTATATGCTCAAGTGAGCACTGGCGGAGCTTCTTGGAGGCGAAGCTGGGCAACCGCCCCCCCCCCCCCCCCTCTCTAAAAATATTTCTAAAGAAAGGCTGTTTTCTATTCATTTAGTTCCAGGTTAAAGGCATTAGCTCACTTATAACCCATCATTCAGGTCTATTTTTAGCTAAAAAGCTAGCTAGTCTTGTGTGTTTGGCTCCTCCTTTATTTTGTGTCAAGCTCCGCCACTGCAAGTGAGTGATTGGAGGCAGGACAGACTCATTCGAAGTAGAGTGAAGGACGAAAATTTGGTGAGAGGCAACGACGGACGCACCCTAGCGGCGGGGTGGGGCGGCCGCCCCAACTACCAGCGCCGTAGCATCACACCCCCGGAGTACATCTTCAGCCTTCAAGCCTTCATCTTCTTCCGATCATGTCTTGCTACCGGCGGTGCGAGGAGAACGGCAACAAACGAACGATGGACGAAGGACTGCGAGTCTACGACGCAAGGAAAGCAGCAGCTTCGGCTCTGGCTGGCCTGCTGGTGTTGGGCAATTGCTGGCCTGCTGGGCTTCTAGTTCTAGGCATTTTAGCCCAATAAGAGCCCACCTCCACAGCGTGTCATATTGGCAATTCCTTCCCCAATCTGCATTGACATCGAGCAGACAGCACACAGCAGAGCCGCCCGAACGCCGCCGACCCTCGCGGCTCGCGCCCTGCGCCCGCCCCCGCTGGACCGCCGCGGCGCCGCCCGCCCGCCCCAGCTCAATTTTTTTTCTGCGTCCGTCGTTGGTGAGAGGAATCTTTACACAACAATATTAGATAGGTAAATCGATCGAGCATATAGGCATCACAACATCAGCCATCTTTAAAGTTATGGAGGAAAAAAGACAAATTATATGCATCAACAATCAACATTTGTGCACCATGGATAAGGATAACGGTTGCATCGACCATAACAATTCACATATGTTCTCTTCACCATGATGACCACATGTTCTACCCATTACTATTTTTGTTTTAAAAGCTCAAATTTTGCGTAATAAACCTAGATGACCACATGTTCTACCCATTACTATTTTTGTTTTATTTTTTAAATGCAATTTAGAGGTCATTTTTTTTAATAGATGGCCCCGGCGAGCTTTGCCGATGGCCCCGGCCGTCGACAAAGCGGGTCCTTTGCCGATGGCCTGACGGCGCGGCCATCGGTAAAGGGCACGGCGTCAGCCGCCGTCTGCCCTGGGCCACCTTTGCCGATGGCCTGATCGTCGGCAAAGCGTTGCTTTGCCGATGGCTTGGCTTTGCCGACAGCCCGGCCGTCGGCAAAGAATGCCTTTGCCCATGGCATATCTTTGCCAATGGCCCGGCCGTCGGCAAAGAGCGGTTTGCCGATGGCTTGACTTTGCCATCGGCAAAGCTGTTCTTTGCCGATGGCTTATTCCCTCACCATCAGCAAAGACCTGGGCCGTCGGCGACGATCCTGTTTCCAGTAGTGAGACGAGGTCATTTTTTTAGTACTAGCACGGGAGTACACACATCTCCCAAGCTCAAGAAGACAGGGTACGGAGATTCAGCTAGGTATTAGCATATATATGTTCTCAATGAAGAAAAAAAAAAGGTACTGTACAGCACAGAGCTGAAGAACGATGTTTTCACGCACAGCGCTCACCCTCAACTTGCTCCCCGTAAGGCCGTAATGAACAGAGAGCAGAAATAGCCGTATCAAACAGTAAAAGGAAATCGCAGAAATAGCCGTATCAGACTATCAGTAACAGTTAAAGGAAAGCGAAAGGTGCATGCATAAAGTCTCTGACTGACCGAATCCGGCTGTCACTTTTGATCTCTTCTTTTCTCTCTGCCTAGTCCAGTCCAGACTCCAGAGTAGTAAAAAAATTGTTATTTGTTTCTTTTCTCTTTCGTTTCAGAACTTAAGGAAAGTTGATGTTTCATGAACCTAATTGCCTAGGGTAACAAGTATATAGTAGTACTGTACTTTGCATTGGGCTGCACTCTTAAACAGAAATGTACCTTTATTTATTTAGATGTCTGAAGTCTGAACTGCACTTTTTGAAGAAAGTGTCATGCACGCCCGGACAGAAAAAAAAAAAAAAAGAACAAGTTTGAGACCGAACATCTCGTTTTTCTGCACATAAAATACAAGAACAACGTGTACTTGTTTCTCTGTTGTTTCAGAATGATAGTAGAAAGATGTGGCGCACAAAAGACATTGGAGTGCTCCCAAGCCAAGAAAATTGCTGACAAGGTGCCTCAATCATTAAACTTAGTCTGTCTAATACTCCATGAAAGACAACTACTTAAACAGATGTTCCCGGCAGTCTGTTAGTTGTTGATGTGCACACGTTTAGATCCAGTCCAAGGGATGAGAACTGAAACCGCTCACCGGAAATATTTCCCACATGTCAATGAAAACCGTGGGCAGAACACCGGATTGTGTCGCAACGCATTTGTTGTTTCTTCAGGGTCCCGAGAAAATAGTTTTGACACCTAGCTAGCATGTTTTCTTCTTTCTTAATCCCTTTCCGGCTGCCATTGCACGCGAGGATTCTAATAAGTAATAGCCCTACTACTGCTAGTTTGTTCCCCAAACAATTCTTGTGTTTTCGTCCATTTGTGGGTGCAGATGTGTGGTGAGTCATCCAAAAACAAAGTGATAAGAAAATGCAGTGACAGTTCAGATTGTGAGGTGCTACTATTTTTATCTCTCGTATTACATGGTGTCCGTCGTCTGGAGGTGCTAGCTAATGGTCATGTTTGGATGCTCGTCCATGGAGAATCTCCACAGATGGAGACTGAAATGCTTGTATTACTAAAAATGTACGGACATCAAACCACTTGTTAATTCTAGCTTCATTAGTTTTACTTCTCCCTAAGATGTCATTGCTTTTGTCTGGACAGACTGTCAGTTTGGCAATACATGTTAATTAGCAGTGTGTATTACGGTGATGCTTGTATTACTAAAACTGTACGGACATCAATAACTAATCTACCACTTGTTAATTCTAGCTTCATTAGTTTTACCTTTTCCATAAGATGTCATTGCTTTTGTTTGGACAGACTGTCAGTTTGTTGGCAATACATGTTAGCAGTGTATATATTACTGTGTCGCTTTTCATGCTCTGGTCGAGGTCAAACTAATTTTAGTTAGAACTAATAAGCATATACAAACGGGAACAATAATGTCACAAACGAATATACAGTAGCTTTATTTTTAGGTGTTGACCGGACTAGCTTCTGGAGAGAAATTATGTCGTCGTTTGTTAATATGACATCAATCGCCAATGGACTCTCGTTGCACGCCTAATTTTTGTCTGAAAATATGTACTATGTGATCGTTCCTGAATGTGACATCAATCACCAACGCCTAATTTTGTCACAGGATCGGATACGAATCATGCATGATATGCAAGTGCGTATCCTCTTAGAAATGGATTTCCCCATGACATTAATAATCTAGAAGAAGGTTAGCTGTACTGTTTGGTTTACGTCTAGTGCTAACAAAGATGCCAAACGTCGATTGATCGATATATGCTACATGAAAAATCCTACTGCTCCAATTGATTAGAAGATTACGTTGCTCATGTGGTTATGATATATATACTCTTATTCCGTATTTACGTATCAGTACGTAATGGTACAGATAAGGCCTTGTTTGGAACCATTAGTTGCTAATAGCTAGTTAGCTAATAGTTCATAGCTAGTTTTGTCAAGCTAGTTGTTAGTATTAACTATTAAGCTAACAATCAGATTGTTGATCATTTGGCAGATTTGGAAAGAAAGGAACAACAGGGTCTTCAGGCAGCAGTCGGCGATGGTGATGGAGGTCTGCAACGCGATTCTCGACGAGGCTCGGGAGTGGGTCTTAGGAGGCTTTGTGTCAGTGGCAGCGATCTCGCAGCTACTGTCGCAAAATGGTGTAATCATGTAATACATTCGCACATGATCCAAGCTAGGGCTTTCTCTCGCGGCGCTTTGACGGCAACTTGCCGACACTGCGTCGACGTTGTATCGTTTTTAAACTCCTCTTGATGAAATACGGGTGAAGTCCCGGTCACAACAAAAAAAAAAGCTAACAATCAGTTGGTTATGTTTGGATCCAAGAAGCTAGTTATTGGCACCTAACCATTAACTCTGTGGATCCAAGCATGCCCTCAATTTCATGCCTTTGCAGCCATACTAATTCCTTCTCTTTGGTGCACTAGGTTTTATGGAACTAGAACTACTCATCTGTTTTTCTATTTTATTAGTTTTGGACAAAATCATCAGTCATTCATGTGAGATGTAAGTTCTTAGCTCGTTTGAAGAACTTGAGTCTTAGGTCCCATTTGGTATGGATCAATAGTAACTTCGACTGAAGAGCCAGAGGAATCGCACTAAACACCCTAGGAGAGGAAGAGGCGTTTTTGTTGTATGAAGGAGCCAAAATCGTTCCTTTTTTTGTACAGAGATCGGGAGGTGCAATTTGTTACTCCTCCCTTCGATTTTGGCTCTTCTGGATGAACACCTTGAGAAGGAACCATGCCAAATAGATACTTAGGTTGATCGTTATGCGTGGTGATCGGATGGGACTAGCATGTGCAGAATTTATGTGGTCCTTCGTTAATGTGAAATCAATCATCAACGATCTCGTTGTGCACGCCTAATTTTGCCTCAAGATACGAATCAGAAGTAATCAAGGTATACCACCAAGTGTGTCTAGAAATACATTAACAATAATTATAAGGAGGTTAGTGGTACTAATTTGGTCTAATCTAGTACTAACTAACATGCCATGTTGAGTGCTAATCCAAAACTATAATCCTACCACTCCAATTGCCACATTAGCTTATTAGTCATGTGGGTCTAATGCTCTGTTACGTATAAGTAAAGATATAGCTGTTGAGGCAAACTAATTTCTTCTCTCAGAGCACTGAGTTATACGACAAATTAAAATATCATCGTATATTTCTCCCATTTTATTTATGAATAAAATGGTGACTTCTTTGTCTGTTAGATTAGATGTACCACTGCCATAAGAACAGAATAGCCTTCAAGGCCGAAAACCACTAAAGAAACTGTCATGCCTACAGCTATCAAGAAAAGACGACAATAGTAGAGCGCAAGAGATATTCATTTACCTTGAAATATAGATCACTATAAATAATTTCTTTACAGTTTCAACCGTCAAGAATATTTCTTTCCTAGCATTGTAAGTTACTTAGGAGTCATATGCTTGTAGTTATATTTGAGATTGATATTTAACTGAAACTCAATTATATTAGAGTTGAGCATACCAAGGACGAAGTCACAGATAATGAATATCTAGTGGCTTGATTATTATGGTGACAGGATCGGACTAGCATGTGCGTAATCTAAGTGGTCCTTCGCAAATCTAATATCAAACATCGCCTAATTTTCGTAGAAGAAGAACGTATTGTACGAACCAAGAAGTAAGGAATCATGGTATTCAAACAAATCTTCTCTTAAAGTTGTTTTTTGGCCATACCAATAATAGAAGGCGGTTAGTAGTACTAATCTTGATTAGTCTAGTGCTAACTAACATGACACGTCGATCATCAACGAGGCTATGAGATAAAACAAGTACCCTGCTGCTCTACTTGTCACGTTACATTAATCGTGTGGTTCTGGTGTGTTGTTGCTGTTACGTATCAGTGAAGATACTACCATATGGAGATCGAATTGGAGATACACACGCACCATCATGTCAATTATCTACTAAATAAATCGGTGTTGGTATTTCAAAATAACTATAAACAGATCCGTTTATTTTGTTTCTTCTTGATCGGCCATATCACGAAAGAATGGCCAGAGAATCGTCGAGAAGGCATGCACAATTGCACACATACACCTTGTTGTTTGGCAACGTATAGAGAAGGTCAACAATTCCGTCCTGCAGGTACAGCTCCTACAACATAGGCTACTCAGCTCTATGCTAAACGCAATTCTCGGCGATCTTGTTCCCATCCTGTTCATTTTGTGGCTTCGTTGTTCCCATACCATGCCGACGCAGTCCTGGTACTTGGCAAAGTATTTTTCTTCCATTTATTTCAAGATGAAAAAACCACGCATACCTGCTGCGCCGCATTACCGGTGGCGGTACTACGACGTGTGCAAACAAGCTTCTAGTCAGTGCAAATCCTGGGAGATCTCTTGTGGGGATTAGTTTGGATGGATATAGGTAGGTACCGGGATTTGATTTGCTGAAAGAAAATGCGAGTGTGAAATGCAAAGTTTGGAAGCATTGCTAACCTCTGCCGTCTCTGCTCTAGTCAGTGCGTCCTACTCGATCCCGGGTCCTACGCGCGCTATACTATATAAACAAAATGCACTTGGGCTGATGTATGTTAGCTAGGGCAGTGCCTTTTGCTGCTGCTAGTATATTGCAACCACATGTCCTTTCACCGATGTCCAAACCCATGTTTATTGCAAATTGCCAGAACGATGCTTAACTAGACGTTTGCTTGTTCGTTTAATTTCAAAGATTCTTCTTCCAATAGCTTTCATCCGGAAGTAGACGACTCCTAAGGTATATATATGGTGATATGCCCTGTTGCCAGATTGACATGACTAATTGCTTTTAAAAGTATATGCCAACTGCAAGTATAGTTCAGTCACAGGCAAAAAGAATGTTCTCTGTAATAGTTGAATTTCTCCCTTCCTTTGGAGTGAGTGCTATGGTTGTATTATACAGGCACCACCAATCTCGGTTCGCCTCCGTTGCTTAAGGGGGTATCTTATGAAGTTATGAACAGTGCAACATGGTCGATAAAATACATGACGTTGTATCAAAAGGTCAATAATGTCAGTGCCAAATTGCATACATTTCTCATAAAATGGTGAAAGAAATATTAAACATGATCTGCAAAATGTCACTATGAATAGTGCTAGTAGAAGCAGTACCGTCAACCAATTCCCTAACCTCAATGTTACAGCAGGTACCTTTGTGTAGGTTGGGTCTTTAAAGTTGTAGCCATCATGCCTAGTCGTACAATAGGTATGAACGTCTAGTCATCTATCAGTTGATCTGTTTGGTGCTGAACTAGAAGTACTTGATTGATTCATAGCAAGATTTAGTTTCCATCGGCACGACAATAAATATCAATATATGTTTCTTTATTTATTATTATAATTTTATGTAATTTGAATTCCAACTTTAAGTGAAAATGCTTAATTTGGGCTATGAAGTAGCAGTGGGGATTAATTTATCAACTTGCTCAAGGTAGTTGATTTATTTTCTTTGTTATTATGGTAATTTCTAGACCTTGATAATTAACACAAAGGCTCACTTAGTTTGTCAAATTAAATACTCATCTCTCTGTGTTACCCATTTACTCGGCGTACAACTAATGAACGCAAAGCTTTTTTTCTAGAATATGCAATAGCATTGTGCATCATTGTATTAAGAAGTTGAAGTTTTGAATAAAATACAAAAGAAATCATTCCTGGCCCAATCTAAACCTCGATGGGGCTACATTTTGGCTATGACAACCCTAGGATCCGTTGGGATCAACCAAAGCTACGTGTGCGGCCTATGGCACCATGGCCGAAAGCCAGCAAGCTACTCCACCGCACATTGCCCTGCGTGCTGGGAATAACTTGTCGAGGGCGCGCCTCTACATCTTTAACCGATAGGTCGTCCTCAAAGTAGGAGTTGCAGGAACGTTTGGTCGCAGAGGAAGGCGGTGCTGAAGGTTCCAGGAACCCTATCCTCTTCATGAGCGGTACTTTCGCAGTTGCTTCTGTTTTAAACCAGCAAGAAAGGTTAAGCTAGCAATGCCAATTGGCTGATCCATAAAGTCCAGTTGTGAGGTCTATGGGCATCCAAATATATACAAGCCACAGTTTATCCAATTATATGTTGGAAGTTTAGGCACTTTTTGATTTAACTTAATTCCAGAATATATCATGACAATAACTACATAAATGATGACTATGAACCACATGTTCAAATAGTAAGAACAAACTTACCGATCTCTCTCGGAGAAGCCAACAGGTTGACGAAGACGTCTTCACAATCACCGTTTCTTAAGAACTCAATGAAGATGTTGTCGAAGTCCTTGCCGAAGTCGATGAAGAAGCCAAATGAGCAACGCGTTAAACGCTTCCCAAAAACCTTATTCGCCCTCTCCCGTGCAGGATCTCAAGGACGAGGGTTTCGGAGACCTGCTCTTCCTAACAACGATGCACGTCGTCGCAGGGATGGGGCAAACTACTTGTGGCAACTCAGAACTAGAGAACCGGCAAACACTTGTGTTCTCACTATTGATTGTATGGCATTACTTGTGTCATCCCAATGACCCATGCAAGTCTATTTATAGACTTACGAACCGTCATATGAGAAGGATCTAGAGTGCAACTCATACTTATCTAGACAACTCATACTCATCTAGACATTAGCTAAGATTCATGTATTTACAACTCATTATCAAGTTCAATTTTACTTTCTCCTTATCAAGCATGTAGATGTTTCTACTAACATCATGAGTTATCTACATCTTTCATGGCTCATGTGATTAGCAAATCCAAATTGATTCCATACTCATGAGATTAGTCAAATCCAAATTGACTTTCTCTTCATGAGATTAGTAGAATCCAAATTGACTTTCTCACATGCTTTGGGCCTTTGAGATCTTTATGAACTCCAACAATCCCCCACCAGATCTTAAGGGCCCAACTAGAGATTTGCCTGTTCCTAGAACTGTTTGATATACTAGTCTTTCGGTGGAGACTGTTAAGTTGAACATCCACCTAGAGCCTCAAGCTATGCTTATCCACAACTTGAACAATGGACTATGCCTTGAATTGCAAGTTTTACGGACAAGTTTCACTTTGGAGATCAAACTAGTACTATGTTGCTGTAGGTTGCCCCTTGGGTGGAGCATATGAGTCGTACTCCATGGTCTTTCATGAGTTTATTAGAGGATACCCATACCTCACGGATCGCGACCAACGGTCAAGCTCATATAGGTGTGTTCTTTCAAGGATACTCTCGGACAAGACCTACCTCGCCACTTAAGACTCACAGAACACATTAAGGCAATTACCAACCTGCCTAGCAGTTATGAGAGTTTTACATCTTCTCGGAGAGGGTAGTAAAATTTTAAACTCTCCTCAAGTTCCCCACAGCTTGTTTTTCCCAGACACTACTTCACGGGATCTCCGATCACATAAGCTGGGTTACCACTATGGTAACTTTGCACGGGTCTCATACCCAACTCCCTCGATGCATTTTCTATCACATTCCGTGATAGCCCCTTTGTAAAGGGATCTGCCAGATTTTTAGCTGTTTGGATATAATCCAAGGTTATCACTCCGGAGTTTCTCAATTTTCTGACAGACTTCAGTCTTCTCTTTACATGTCTTGAGGACTTCATATTATCCTTTGAACTGTTCACCTTGACAATTACTGTCTGGTTGTCACAGTTCATGATAATAGCCGGAATCGGTTTCTCAACCACCGGTAGGTCCATCAAGAGCTCACGTAGCCATTCTGCCTCAGCAGTAGCTGTGTCTAATCTTTGTGAGTTCGCCTCCATGGTTGACCTCGTCAAAATGGTCTCATTTACAAGACCTCCATGATATTGCAGCGCCACCAAGGGTGAAGACATACCCACTCGTGGCCTTTATCTCATCGATGATCGAATCCAATTTGCATCACTATAACCCTCCAAGATCGGTGGGTATCCAAGTATAGTGAAGTCCATAACTCATACTACCTCGCGAGATAGCGCATTACTCGATCAAGTGCATGCCGGTGATCATTTCCCGGATTAGATGTAAACCGGCTCAATTTGCTTACAGTGAATGAGATGTCAGGCCTCGTAGCACTTGCTAAGTACATCAATGATCCAATGATCTGGGAATAACGTAATTGATCTTTGGCAATACTCTTATTCTTACGAAGTGTCATACAGGATCATAAGGTGTTGGAGAAGGTTTACTTTCCATATAGCCAAAACGGCTCAAGACCTTCTCCACATAATGGGATTGCAAGAGGGTAATCCCATTCTCCCCTTTAATTATTTTTATGTTTAAGATTACATCAGCCTCTCCCAGATCTTTCATATCGAAATTCTTTGATAACAAAGACTTGACTTTATTGATCACATCAATGTTTGTGCCAAAGATCAATATGTCATCCACATATAAACACAATATAACTCCCTCACCCCCACCATAGCGATAGTATACACATCTATCGGCCTCATTAATGGCAAAGCCTGCGGTAGTTAAAGTTACGTCGAATTTCTCATGCCATTGCTTAGGAGCTTGTTTCGAGGCCATACAAAGATTTCAACAACCTACACACCTTGTTCTCTTGACCTTTTACTACAAAACCTTTGTTTCCATATAGATTTCCTCATCCAACTCCCCATTAAGAAAAGCTGTCTTAACGTCCATCTGATGAACGAGAAGACCATTTGAGGCAGCCAAGGAAAGTAGTACTCGAATTGTAGTCAATCTAGCAACAGGTGAGTAAGTATCAAAGAAATCTTCGCCTTCTTTTTGGGTGTAGCCCTTAGCCACAAGACGAGCCTTGTACTTTTCAATCGTAACATCAGGCCTAAGTTTCTTCTTGAACACCCACTTACAACCCACAGGCTTGCAACCATAGGGTCGATCTATTACTTCCCAAGTCCCGTTGGTGAGAATGGAATCCATCTCACTATGAACAGCCTCTTTCCAATAATCTACATCGGAGATGCATATGCCTCGGAAATTGACTTGGGAGTATCGTCCACAAGGTATACAATGAAGTCATCACCAAAGGATTTTAACATCCTTTGTCTCTTGCTCCTCCTTGGAGCCTCACCATCATCCTCCTCGGGACTTCGCTCAAGTGGTTGTTCATCATACTCAATAGGTGGGGTAGGTTTAGGAGATATCTCATAAGAAAATCTAGAAGTGTTATGCATATCTTTCATAGGAAATAAATTCTCAAAGAATGTGGCATCTCTAGACTCTATAATTGTGTCCACAAGCATGTCTGGTACTTCAGATTTAACCACTAAGAATCTATAGGCAGTACTCCTCTGAGCATATCCTAGAAAGACACAATCAACCGTCTTAGGTCCAAGCTTGCGCTTTTTAGCAATTGGTACATTGACTTTCGCCAAGCATCCCCAAGTGCGTAAGTAAGAAAGTGATGGTTTTCTCCCAACCCACTCCTCATAAGGGGTTTTATCCTTATTCTTGTTTGGAACTCTATTCAGGACATGACTTGCAGTCAACAAGGCCTCCCCCCACCATGCCTTGGATAACCCAGCAGTGTCTAACATGGTATTTACCAAGTCAGTCAAAGTGCGGTTCTTTCTTTCGGCAACGCCGTTTGATTCCGGTGAATAGGGAGGCGTCCTCTCATGAATAATTCCATGTCCCTCACAAAATAAGTCAAATTGATTAGAGAAATACTCTCCACCACGATCTGATCTAATTCGTTTGATTTTTCTTTCTAGTTGGTTCTCAACCTCTGCCTTATAGACTTTAAATTTATCTAGAGCCTCATCTTTAGATCGTAATAGATACACATAACAAAATCTAGATGCATCATCAATTAAAGTCATGAAATATCTTTTTCCACCCTTCGTCAACACACCATTCATCTCACAAAGATCGAAATGAATGAGTTCTAATGGTGCCAAGTGTCTTTCCTCAACCGCCTTATGAGGCTTCCGAGGTTGCTTAGATTGCACACAACTATGGCACTTCGAACCTTTGATGATGGAAAAATTTGGAATTAACTCCATACTAGAAAGCCGACTCATAGAACCAAAATTTAAGTGACATAATCTCGAGTGCCAAAGACTAGCATCATCATTTATATTGCCACAAATATGGTTTACGTACTTGTTGCTACAATCATCAAGGGAAAAACGGAACAAGCCCCCACACTCATAACCTTTACCAATAAACGAGACCATATTTAGACAGGGACTACTTTATTGGACTCTAATACCACTTTAAACCCCTCTCTACATAGAAGGGAGCCGCTAACAAGATTCTTGTTGATAGATGGTACATGCTGTACGTTCTTTAGTTGCACAATCTTTCCAGAAGTAAACTTCAAATTAATCGTGCCTACACCTCGAACAGAAGCATGCGACCCATTTCCCATCAACACGGAAGATTCTTGGGCGACCTGATAAGAAGTGAACAAGGACTTATCAGCACATACATGAACATTAGCACCCGTGTCAAACCACCAATCGGTAGAACGACACACTGAAAGAACAATGGGTAAGTTGCCATACCCGGATGTTCCATCTCCAGTGTCGCTAATGGTCACGATATTTACTGACTTCTTTTGTTCCTGACTAGCCTTTCTTCCTTTGCGGTTTTGGCAATCCTTTGCCCAGTGACCGATCTCACCGCACACAAAGCAAGGCTTGTCCCCAATGCTCTTCTTCTTCTTCTTAAAAGTGGTGGTTTTGAAAGGCTTTGTTTTCCCTTTGTTCTTGCCATGAGGGGACTTCTGCACCAAGTTGGCGCTAGGCTGACCCTCGTCTCCTCTAGGGTACTTATCCTTTGCCCGAGCTTTCTCCTCAACATCTAGAGACGCGATTAAGCTCTCAACAGATATCTCTTGCCTCTTGTGTTTCAAGGCAGTGGCAAAGTTGCTCCAGGAAGGAGGAAACTTGGCAATAATACCACCAGCCACAAATTTGTCAGGCAAAGTACACTTGAGGAGCTCAAGTTCCCTCACGATGCACTGTATTTCATGAGCCTGCTCAACTACAGATTTATTCTCAACCATCTTGTAGTCATGATAGGTCTCCATAATATACAATGCACCGCCTGGGTCAGTTGCACCGAACTTAGCATTTAGTGCATCCCACAACTCCTTTGCGTCTGTTATGTGCATATACACATCAACCAGACGATCGGCAAGAACGCTTAGAACGCATCCTACAAAGTGCGTGTTGGCATCCTTGAACTCTTTCTCCTTATCTGGAGTTAGGGTTCCTTCAGGCTTGCCTTCCGCAACCCAGTAGACATTCATAGCAGTTAGCCACAGGGTGACCTTTGCTTGCCACCTTTTAAAGTGCACACCGGTGAATTTCTCCGGCCTCAGCGCATTGGCAAATCCAGCCATCGTTAAACCAAAGTGCCTAGAATAAGGTTTTTGGAATGTTGGAAGTTTAGGCACTTTTTGATTTAACTTAATTCCAGAATATATCATGACAATAACTACATAAATGATGACTATGAACCACATGTTCAAATAGTAAGAACAAACTTACTGATCTCTCTCGGAGAAGCCAACAGTTGACGAAGACGTCTTCACAATCACCGTTTCTTAAGAACTCAATGAAGATGTTGTCGAAGTCCTTGCCGAAGTCGATGAAGAAGCCAAATGAGCAGTCGCGTTAAACGCTTCCCAAAAACCTTATTCGCCCTCTCCCGTGCAGGATCTCAAGGACGAGGGTTTCGGAGACCTGCTCTTCCTAACAACGATGCACGTCGTCGCAGGGATGGGGCAAACTACTTGTGGCAACTCAGAACTAGAAAACCGGCAAACACTTGTGTTCTCACTATTGATTGTATGGCATTACTTGTGTCATCCCAATGACCCATGCAAGTCTATTTATAGACTTACGAACCGTCATATGAGAAGGATCTAGAGTGCAACTCATACTTATCTAGACAACTCATACTCATCTAGACATTAGCTAAGATTCATGTATTTACAACTCATTATCAAGTTCAATTTTACTTTCTCCTTATCAAGCATGTAGATGTTTCTACTAACATCATGAGTTATCTACATCTTTCATGGCTCATGTGATTAGCAAATCCAAATTGATTCCATACTCATGAGATTAGTCAAATCCAAATTGACTTTCTCTTCATGAGATTAGTAGAATCCAAATTGACTTTCTCACATGCTTTGGGCCTTTGAGATCTTTATGAACTCCAACATTATATGCCATAATTTATCTATATATATGTGTGTGTGAACAGTTTTCTAACGTAGGCAGAGACACATAGTATGTGGCATGCATGATGGCACACTATTTGGTAGAACTGTGAAGTGCTATATGTAGAGAGAAAAAGGAAAAAAAAAACTATACCATCATACTAGCATGCATGCATGCCAGCTAACCAATCCAAACTTCTTCTTGCTAAGTCATGCAACGGACAAACTCGATCGATCGTTCACTTCCTCTGATCTGAATGGAGCACTACTCAATAACAAACGGCATCCAGGTAACCTAACCGATGCATACATAGGCTGCTTTGTTAACAACCAGTCCGAACACTATATGTCGGCACGGGAATCCTGTCCCAGCTCGCTGCAGACGACATGCAAAATCACAAGGGAATTTTGTCTTGGCATCAAGAGGAGATGGAGTATAAAAATATCGAAATTGAGGCTAACCTCTAGGCGCCTAATGCGTCGAACCTACACACGTCACGGTGGTGCTTGTGTGCGCAGCGCATATATGTCCCCCTGCCTCCTAGGACATTAATTCTCTAGGTTATATATGTGTCATGTCTGTGCTGAGGTTAAATTACATGATGATTCCGTTTAGACGGCGTTGATGTGTATATATGGACACACTTTGGCCTTGCATATAGCCATAGCTGAGTTTGTCACTACTAGGTCCATGGGCATATAACAAATGTATTTGTTGGGCGTTTTTTTAATTAAAACCATTTTGTCATACAGACTCTAAATTAAATGGTGCAAGCATTTTAGAACTTGGAACTGTTTGCCAATCAGCATGTCGCACTACTATAGAAAATTTTTAGAGTAAACTAGGAACAATAACCTTCTCTCCATAAATGGACTTTTCAAATGTGGTCGGTGTTTCCGCTTAACTCTGGGCGTTCGGGTTACCCGATTAATTCGGGTCGGGTAATTCGGGTTTTGAGAAATTCGGGTAATGAAAATTCTTACCCGATAATAGCCCTGAAAAAACACTACCCGTAATTTCGGGTACCCGCAATTTTGGGTTCGGGTTCGGGTTTGGGTAATACCTGATATACCCGAAATATGTCAAATCGCAGCAACCACGGAAACATCACAGAATTTTGCATAGATCAAGAATTGAACAAAATAATTGATAAAAGTTTTTAATCGCAACTCACATGTCATCACAAACATTATGACATCTCGCATCTCATACCTTATGCAACATTAAGATGCAATGCAAGTGACCATGACACACGAACATAGTGATAATTCAGAAAGACTCAGTGATAATTCAGAAAGACATAGGTACGTACTAACTAGTACTATACGAGAGCACAAATTTAAAAGTTCAAGCCTTCAACTTTGCGTCAAGCTTGCTGCCTACCATTTGGCAACGCATGGCATAAGAACAAAGAAGTAAAGAACATCTCTCAAGTCTTCCATCTCTATAGTTCGGGTAGTTCGGGTAATTCGGGTACCGGAAGTAGTTACCCGAATTACCCAATATAAATTTGGGTAATAGGATTCACTATCCGAACTAAACATCGGGTAGTGCGGGTTCGGGTATTTCGGGTCCGGATCCGGGTATTTCGGGTTCGGGGTTCGGGTTTTGTGCCCACCCTTATTTCCGCTCGTCTCTATAAGTCCGTTTCTAGAGACAGTTGTGTAATTGTGTTTTCCAGCTGTTTTTAGAAAATTGTTTCTAGAGGTGGTTGTGTTTCCTACCCTCTTCTAAAAACCTTACTTCAAACAATAATACTTACTCCATTCCAAATTAGATGACGATTTGGCTCTTCTAAATGGATAGCTTTTTCTATACACTTAGGCATTATCTAAATATATAGCTATAGCAATGTGTCTAGAAAGATAAAACATGTTATAATTCAAAACAGAGGTAGAAGTACTAGTGATAATCAACAGTAGGGCCTAACGCGACAAACAATAGCCCACATAATTGTTATTCTGTGGGGTTTGGCTTCTATCAATATATGATGGCAATGGTCACGTCGAGCACCGGGCACAAGGTACATACACGATCTAGCTCCAAAAGCTTGTCACTGATAGAACTAGCAGTTTTTGGAGCTAGAACTGATTTAAACCTTTGTTTAAACCAATTTATTTGATTTTACAAGGGACTGCATACTCCGGTATTTTTTCTAGGTCCTGAGATCCAAATTTTGTTGCCCTCAAATAAAAAAGAAAAGGTGCAGATCCTATATGTTTCAGGTTTGCAAAATTCGAGTGTGAGGCTCATGATTTCACCTGGTTCTTGATATCAACCAAGATCCAGTGTTCTCAAGAACCATCATATAGCCAATATGGAAGTGTCTGTAGCTAGAGGTGTCCGTCGACAAATTTATGAGGTTAAGTCTGTCAAATATTCTATAAATACAATCCAGTAAACAATTGTAGCACAAATCATAAAAGCGCAATCAAATATATAGAAACCCGACATGTGTAGGAAAAAAAATCTATCAACGGTAAAAAACACATGTTGATATAGGTTCTCTCCCACCGCCAAATTTTAATTAGTGCCAACTATGTTTAATTTAAACTCAGCTTATACTAGAGTTTGGGTGATTACTTTTGTGAGTTTTGTGACAAGCAAATATTTTTTCCCGAATAGCAGCAGCACACAGAATTGTGGTTCTGCAGCGAGCGCGCGTCTGGCCGGCCACGCCGTTTGGGAGCCACAGACGCGAGCTCGTGCACGCTGGCCCTACCGCGGCAGCAATCACCATTGGCTCGCGCGCCCCCTTTCTCGCGCAACTGCGACGTGAAGTCGCGTCGTGTCTGCTGCAGCACTCCAGCGCGGCCGACGAGGTTCCCTGTTGCAGCGGGCAGCGGCAGACACCGGCAGTGCCCCCGCTCCGTCAGTGTGCGGCGCACGACGCCGAGCTTTTTTATTCCCACGGGGCACGGCCGGACACCCCGTCCGTGCGAGTGTGCCAGTCCCCTGCCGATTATGCGATGTCACGCGCCCGGCGAGCCGGCTCGGACGTCACGTGCAGTACTACTACTATGCCCATGTCATACATCGCGGCAGGCGCCTCGTACATGCATGCACGCCGCCCCCGGCTTGGCTTTGTGGCCCTGGCGTCCGCATCCGGCGTGCCGTCCGCCGCAGACGCCACCACTCGTCGCGGCCGCGCCTGGTTTCGTCACCGTACTAGCGGCAGGCGATCGAGCGATGGCGCCCGAGGTTTTCGTCGCGGCAGGCGGCAGCAGCAACGGGCGCGGGGCAAGCGCGACGTGGGGACGTGGAGGAGGGACCCTGAGCCCCCGCCGGAGACAGGAAGGGAAAGGGAAGAGACGGCCAATGGATCCTGCCGCTGCTAGCACAGTACCCCGGCTACAATTTCCCAGGTCCAGACGTCCACTCACGCAGGGCGCCGTCAAATTCCGAATCATGAGGCCGCGGATCGACGATCGCCCGAGCCGCTCAATTATGCTTGCCTGTCGTCGTTGCGTAGCACGGTAGTCGGTAGTCGATAGCACCTAGCAGTACCAGTCTACCACTACCGCCTGCCCGAGGTCACGTTCATTCTTCTTGCATTGGCACATTGCCCAACCCATCGACATGGATGGCCGGAAGGACCGAGCCAGCTGGGTTAATTCCAAACAGTTTGTGTTGTTATTACGTGTATAGCTGCTAGGCACTTGTCACGTCAGGGACTATTATGATTCACTCACTCGGCTGGCCACGGCAGAGCCACGTAGTCGTATAACATGATGGCTGGGCCGAATGGCCGATCGGCGCGCTGCTGGACGGCTGGACGACCCTAGGCTAGGGCATTGTGATTCCATATGCGCGCGTCGTGCGGTGCGCGCGTACCACGGCGGTAATGATGCGCGCGGCGGCGAGATTATGCAAACATGCAGCTGCTCGTGATATGTTGCCTCTCAGCCTGCCTGCATATTCTGGCATGGATCGAAAAATTCCATTCCATCGTGTGCACTGTACATTCCGGGGGAATGACGATGCTCTGCCTTGTCCTTCCACTGACAGGTGTGCAGAGTACACGCTTCATCAGTTCAGAGTTGGAGACGTTGGGAGTCCGTAAACACATTGTTTTTTATAGGAATCAATTCAATTTTACATAAAAAATCGAGAGATTGTCTGAAAAATACTATGCCCAGAAAAAACATATCATCAAACATCAGGCCAATAAATCTGTTCTCTCTTAAGAGACAGAAATGTGTCCTTCATAAAAATTCATCTATTGTGTCACTATATTCATGAAGAGAGAAATGATCATAATTTTATAGTAGGGAGATATTTTGGATGGGAGTTCTTTTACAGTGATTGTAATTGCCTCCCATTGCCTCTCATTGCCTCCACAAAATGCTACTTTTATTTCTAAAGGGTATTTTAGTCTTTGCATAAATTCAATCTAACCCCACCGTGTCTTGTCTCCCGCCGCCAAGAGTAGATCGGCTACCTAGCCTACCAAGAATAGATGCCTGATTTATAGGATCGTACGTTACAGCAAGTGCATGCAGGCATGCAGCTGGCGTCCAGCACCCAGTGATGCAGCACTTGCACACGCACATTGAAGAGACTTGCACACACACACTAAAAAGGATTGTTACATCACTGCATGCTTCATTAATACAGTTAGTTTGCTTTGCAAACTTTCAACTTTTTTTTTTGAAACAGCAAACTTGCAACTTGCAAGCACATGTAGAGGCAGCTTGACCAAATTATATGCAACTACGTACAGGTCTCCTGAGGAGCCATGCCGTTGTGTTCTCCGGCCGAGGTCTCCTCATGAGCCGCAGCTTTGTGCTCTTTGGTCGACGGATTAATCTTGGCGAACTCGAGCGTCTTCTTGCCCTCGACCCTGCTGGTGACGTAGTGGCGGCTGAACTCGCCGTGGTAGAACCTCCAGTACCGGCACGGCGTCTCGTCGGTGACAAACTCCGGCATCGGTCCCAGCTCGACGTCGTAGGCTGGCGGCGGCGGCTCGTGTAGTGAATGGAGGATGGCGATGCCTCGGGGCATCGAAGGAACCCTAGAAGACGTGTTTTCCTTTTTTTAAAAAAAAATAGCAAAACATCAACTATAGTAGTTGAATCATAATCCCTAACTATAGTACTTAAAATATATTTTTTGCAATTATGAAGTTACCATTTTACCCTTGACTAAAAAAATAAACTACAAAAACGCAATTACCCCTCCTTTATTTGGAATCGCCTCCCACTCAGTTTTGGAGGCAATGGGGTCGATTTAGCACCTATGGCCCACCGGTCATAGACACATCAATTGCCTCCCATTGCCTCTCCTCCATTGCCTCTCATTTGATGGGTTAGAAATTAGGATGAAACCCATTTGCGATGTTTTTAAAATATGATGGGTTAGAAATTAGGGCATGAAATCCTCCATTTGCGATGTTTTTAAAATATGATGGGTTAGAAATTAGGGCATGAAATCCTCCATTGAGACAGGATGTGATTGATAGGGTAATAAATTGTTTTGTAAAACTTTTCATTAGGGCCATGGTTTCTATATGTAATGTCTATGAAAATTAATAGGTATAGAAACTACACATAGTTTCTAGCGGTGGGACTACCGGTTATTGTGGCTCAGATTTGGTATCTGTTAGACCATAGGATCGATCTAGCAGTTAGATCTAGCGGGGAAACCTTTTACAATTGATAGGCAGTGAGAGAGAGAGGAAGGAAGAGTGGAGAAGGGTTTCACCAGAGGGCTTGACGGGAGCAGTGGAAGAGGATCCGGTGGCGGCGCTGCTGCCCTCGGCCATCGTGTCGAGGCAGAGGGGAGGGGCGACGGTCGGTGAAGAGGAGGTCGGCGCAGTGAAGTGGCGGCGGCGCGGAGGTGCTTCCCGTCACTGGCTGCGCCCCTCACTAGATCGGATTAGGGTTTGTCGGTGGGTCTGGCGGCTCACGGTGAACTTCGTACTCAGAGCCGCCGGCCCCCACCTCTTTTTATAGCGCAGGGTGACAGGGGCCTCCAGCCATAGTGGGCTGGGCGCCCCCGATCAGGGCGCGAGGATCAAAGGGGCCCGAGTTGGGCCTTTGGGCCCAACTCGGGATTGAGATCATCCTAACATTCTCCCCCTTGATCTCATCTTTAGCTTTATTTTTAACTTTACTCTTTCACTTTAACCTTTTTATTTTACTTATTCCATCTCAGATTTGTGCATAGAACATGTTTCATCATCACGGTCTTTTGCCGTTGGATTTCACAGCTACAATACACATCTCTGGTTTGAAATAAATAAATACTTTATCTTTGGGCCCTTATTATTATCCAGGAATCATAGGCTTCTCCTTAAACCCATGCCGGCTACGTGTTCAATGAACACTTTGGGTGGTAAGCCTTTTGTAAGCGGATCCGCGAGCATCTTTTCAGTGTTTATGTGCTCAAGATTTATAACACGATCCTGGATTTTCTCTTTCACAACATAGTACTTTATGTCAATGTGTTTGGCAGCACCACTTGACCTATTGTTGTGAGCATACTCTATAGCTGGATTATTATCACAGTATAGCGTCATTGGTCCATTGATATCGTCGACCACTTTTAAACCGGGTATGAATTTCTTTAGCCAATTCACCTGCCCCGATGCCTCATAGCATGCTACAAACTCGGCATACATAGTGGAGTTTGTAGTAACTGTTTGTTTTGAGCTTTTCCATGATATAGCTCCTTTTGCGAGAGTGAACACATATCCAGATGTGGACTTTCTGTCATCTCCCGCATAATCAGAATCTGAGTATCCTAAGATCTTTAGGGACTCAGATCTTCTGTACCTTGTAAATATCGCAAAACTTTCTTTACCAATTTCCAGTGTTCGACACCTGGATTACTTTAAAATCTGCCAAGTAACCCGGTTACATAAGCCAAGTCAGGGCGTGTACATACTTGAGCATACTGTAAATGTCCAACAGCTGAAGCATATGGCACACTTTTCATTTGGTTGAGCTCATATTCATTCTTGGGACACTGAAAATCCCCATATTTATCCCCCTTGACTATAGGTGCAGGTGAAGGACTACATTTATGCATCTGGAATTTCTCCAAGACCCTTTCAATGTATGCCTTTTGAGACAATCCTAATACCCCCTTTCTTTTATCTCGGTGAATTTCTATGCCCAAAACATAAGAAGCTTCACCAAGATCTTTCATCTCAAACTTTGAGGACAAAAATCTTTTTGTTTCCTATAGTAGACTCATGTCATTACTTGCAAGTAAAATATCGTCTACGTACAGGACTAGGAAAATGTATTTCCCATTCTTAAACTTTGTATAGACACAATTGTCCTCGACATTTGCTTTAAACCCAAAGTTGTTTATAGTTTTATCAAACTTCAAGTTCCACTTTGCCTTGAAGCTTGCTTTAATCCATAAATCGATTTCTTTAGGCGACATCCCATCTTTTCTTTGCCTTCCACGACAAAACCTTTCGGTTCTGCCATGTAGACATTTTCCTCCAAATCCCCATTTAGGAATGCCATCTTCACATCCATCTGATGCAACTCTAAGTCATAGTGTGCCACCAATGACATTATTATTCTGAGAGAATCTTTGCATGAGACTGGAGAAAAGGTCTCAGTGTAGTCAATTCCCTCCCTTTGTGTGAAACCATTAGCCACAAGTCGCGCTTTATATCTCTCTATGTTCCCTTGGGAGTCATATTTTATTTTGTAGACCCATTTACAGCCTACTGTTTTGGCTTCTTTGGGAATTTCTTCCAAGTCCCAAATATCGTTGGCATTCATCGATCTCATCTCATCTTCCATGGCTTCAAACCACTTGGATGAATGATCGCTTCTCATGGCTTGTTCAAATGAGGTGGGATCACCCTCCATTTGATATTCTTCAGTGATGTTATTTAACTCATATATATCATTGGAGATAGCTGGCCTTCTTTCTCTTCGAGACCTTCTATGGGCCTCTACATTTGGCACATCTATTATTGGAGGCTGAGGTTGCTCCCCCTCATTTGTGGCAACATTTTCAATAGGTTCCTGATGAACAGGTTCCTCATTTTCCTCTGTTGTTACCACAGGAGGAACAACGACAGGTTCTTGCTCCACAGTGTCTTGCACTATTGGTGCAGGAATAATAGGTAGCTTAAAAAATGGCTCCTGAATCACAGGATTGGGTGCACACACCCGCTTCTCTTCAAGATCAATTTTCCGAGCAGCCATACTCCCCCTCATCATTTCATCCTCTAGAAAAATAGTGTGTCTCGTTTCTATAAACTTTGTGAGTCTATCAGAACAGTAGAAACGATAACCTTTTGACCTTTCAGGATAGCCAATAAAATGGCAACTCACTGTTTTGGGATCAAGTTTCCCACTATTTGGGTTAAACGCTTTAGCCTCGCGGGACACCCCCACACACGCAAGTGATCTAGTGAAGTTACCCTTCCCGTCCATAATTCATACGGTGTTTTGGGCACCGATTTACTTGGCACTCTATTGAGAATATGAATGGAGGTTTTTAATGCCTCTATCCATAAACTCAATGGTAAATCAGAGTAACTCATCATACTGCGCACCATATCCATCAGGGTACGATTATGCCTTTCAGCTACTCCATTTTGCTGAGGTTCACTCGGCATGGAATACTGGGCAACTATACCATTTTCCTGTAGGAACCTTGCGAATGGTCCAGGAACTTGACCATATGGGGTATGCCGACCATAGTACTCCCCCCCACGGTCGGACCGGACTAACTTAATCTTTAAGCTATGCTGATTTTTCACTTCAACCTTAAATATTTTAAATTTATCCAATGTTTCATCTCTTCCTTTAATTGGATAAATATAGCCAAATCGGGAGTAATCGTCTGAGAATGTAATGAACGAATCATAGCCATCCACACTCTTTACAGGAAAAGGACCACAAATGTCAGTGTGAATGATCTCTAATATTCCTGTGCTTCGTTTGGCATCCTTTTTAATTTGCTTTACATATTTTCCTTTTATGCAATCGATGCATTGCTCTAATTCAAACTCCAAAGGAGGAAGAATTTCATTCTTTACTAGTCTTTCTATTCTCCCCCTCAAAATATGGCCTAAACGACAGTGCCATAATTTCGTCGTTGCGTTTGTAGTTCGCTTTCTTTTTCTTTTCTCATTTGTAGACGAGGAAACGCTATCATTTACATCACATATGGAATTCACACTTTCACATAGCGATAACATATATAATTCATCTTGTCTGAAGGCAAGACCAACATAAATATCATTAAACCAAATGACACATTTGCCATGTCCAAAATTACAGGAAAAACCTGAATCATCCAACTTTATTACACTTATTAAATTTCGTTTGTAGTGTAGGAACATAAAAAATATCTTTCAAAATAAGACTATAGCCATTAGGTAAATCTAATGCTACATCTCCAATTGCCTCCACTTGCACCTCTACTCCATTCGCAACGCTAATGGAACTTTCTCTTTTAGCATAGTTCTCGTCGAAGTGAATCCTGTAAAGAATTTGCAACATGAATGGTTGCACCGAGTCAATAAACCATGTTGCCTTTGAAAACTTTACATACAGAGATTCATTTACAAATGAAATAATATTCTCACCCTTTTTTCTTCATGAGTTCCCTTAACCATCCAGGGCAGTCAGTCTTTTTTTGTGCCCCTCCTTACCACAGTGTCAGCACAAGTTGTCACCTGCCTGTGGCTTGCTTTGTTACTGAAACTGTGGTTTTTGTTGCATAGGACCTTTTTTTGCTGGGGAGCCAGGGTTGAAGGGCTTTTTGCCCTTTCCTTTGATATAGTTCAATTGACTACCTTGTTGGCCATTTATTGATCCTCTCAAAGTAAGCAACAGCAGTGTCACACTTTTCAATTGAGCCTGAAAGGGCGGGCTCAATTGTATTCTCAATGACAGCACAACATTTCTTGTTGTCACTGACCCATCGAGCATGCTTTATGTCATATGCCATCCTGATGGGGCCATAATCTTTCTTTCTTTTGTCCCATGCTTCATCACTTTCACTGGTCTCCCGCACCGGTTCCACGAGTTGTGGGACACGGTTCGATGAGCACCCGGTCAACATCGGCTATAGTAAAAGTGAAGTCAATCTTTCTTTTCCACTCAACGTAGTTGTCTCCCTTCGATGGTGGAATCTCTCTTAAGGCGGACATCGGGGAGGCACTACCTGAAATTACAATTCATATGAGGTGAGAACATAAAATAAGTTTACTTTGCAATAATTCTAAATCACCGTTGGGCGAAATAGAATTAATGTAGGGCAACAACAATTAATCAACATCATAATATTGCTATTAATCAACGTTGGTCGAATAATAACAATATTATAATAACTGTAAAATTGTCCATCTTCAAACATTAAACTCTCTCGTTGGTTCGAATTTAATAATGAAAATGATAATAACTTTAAATACGCAGCGAAAAACTTTAACATTAATATTTCAATTTCCAGAAACTTTTGAGAAATTACTTTACTGTTGTCTGAACAAAATTATCGTTGGATAAATTTGTGCAGAAAATGTATCAACTTTCAATTCAAAATGCATTCAAATATGCAATATATGGTTTCTGGAGAAAAAAATGAAATCTGTTAAATTTCACTTGTATTCGCTCAATTTGGCCCGAAGGCCCACCTCACGGCCCACGGCCGCGCGCGTGCGCGGCGGACACGGCCCAGTGCTCCCTCGCACAGTGAAACGGGCCGGCCCAGCGGCCTTCCTTACCGCGGAGGCCCACTTGGGCTCACCACGGTGCTGCGGCCCAGAACTGGCGCGGCCCAGCGAGCGCATCGCGCATCTTTTTTTTTTTGTTTCTGAACTCTGAGAAAATGAAAAAGGAATTTTCATCTCAAATGGGCCGGCGCAACCCATTCGGCCTGCTGGCCAATGCAGCCCGCGAGG
The DNA here is from genome assembly GCA_018135685.1 of Themeda triandra. Lineage (NCBI taxonomy): Eukaryota > Viridiplantae > Streptophyta > Magnoliopsida > Poales > Poaceae > Themeda > Themeda triandra. Next base: position 356,122 of record JAENPR010000191.1, on the reverse strand, counting down.
AGCGCGCGCGCTCGCCCGCCTGGGCCGAAAAGATGCCCAGCCGATCGGTCGATCGTGGCCGTCGAAACCGATCGGACGGCTGTTCGGCTGTTTCGCCCGAACAAAAAACCCCCGGCCGGTTCCACCCCGAAACCCTAGGCTTCATTTCATTTCTCCCTTTCCTTTCTCTGAGCCGCGCCGCAGCTTTCTTATCTCCTCCCTTCCTCTCCCTGCGCCGCGCAGCAGCAGCAGAAAGCCGGCCATGGCGGCTGGAGGAAGGAGGACAGCGCCGCCGCCGGTCCCCTCGCCGGTGCGCGCGTTCGCCCCAAGGCTGAGCGCGCCGCCGCCGAGCGGCCGGGCGGTGGTGCTCTTATCCGTGGCGGCGTCGGCGAGCCCACGGCTCGACCGGGCCTCTCTGTCCGCACGACGGCGGCGAGGTAGGGGACCCAGGTAGGCCCGCCTCCCCTCGGTCCGTCTTCTTCTTTGCCCTTAGTGAGGGTTAGGGTTAGGGTTAGGGTTTGAGTTCTTGTTCCCCTCCCCGATCTGTTTCTTAGGGTTAGGGTTAGGGTGTTCTTTGCCGATCCGAAATCGGTTGCATTTTCTTTCGTGATTTCACACGTCCCGATCTAGATCCACACACTAGTAGGCGGTTGATACCATTGTTAGACCATAGGATCGATCTAGCAGTTAGATCTAGCGGGGAAACCTTTTACAATTGATAGGCAGTGAGAGAGAGAGGAAGGAAGAGTGGAGAAGGGTTTCACCAGAGGGCTTGACGGGAGCAGTGGAAGAGGATCCGGCGGCGGCGCTGCTGCCCTCGGCCATCGTGTCGAGCCAGAGGGGAGGGGCGACGGTCGGTGAAGAGGAGGTCGGCGCAGTGAAGTGGCGGCGGCGCGGAGGTGCTTCCCGTCACTGGCTGCGCCCCTCACTAGATCGGATTAGGGTTTGTCGGTGGGTCTGGCGGCTCACGGTGAACTTCGTACTCAGAGCCGCCGGCCCCCACCTCTTTTTATAGCGCAGGGTGATAGGGGCCCTCCAGCCATAGTGGGCTGGGCGCCCCCGATCAGGGCGTTGGGCCCAACTCAGGATTGAGATCATCCTAACAGTATCTTCATAAAAAAAAGGTTGTCTCGATTTCAATAACGAAAAACTGCATTGTTCATCTTGTTTGTGAAAATGATCACTCTATTCGTTTGAGATTCACTCAATCCAGCCCAGGAAGAAAAACGGGCCCGTTTTGATTAAGGAACAAACGAATGAGAGAAGGTGACGCCGACTTGTTTTTATGGCCCGTCGCGATATGGACCGCTTTACCAGTTAATATGGCCCAGATTTGTTTTTCCTTTAAATAAAAAGCCTGGCCCGGTTCATGAATATTCAAAAACAGTATCGTGTCCGCGTCAAAAGTCCAAACATGGCAGCCCAGTATGACACTCCAGGGACCAGCAGCGGAGGAAGTCAGAGGCGTCCATATATATATATTTCGAAATCTTATCAAGTTGCAGCGTAAAATAACATTACAGTCTCCTAGGTTACCTTTAGCGTGAGGTGCACAATGGGAATTCACATTGACTACGGATTGTCAAAAACCAAAAAAAAAAAAATCATATTGACTACGACGGCACACACAAAAAGAAGAAGTAAAACCATAGAGATCTAACGATGGGACGTTGAACGATTCAAATCAACAATGAGTACGTCACACTTAAAAAATGACTTGAACAGCTTGCGGAGTCGCGGTTGGCAAAACTGGATCTCGGATTTCACACCGCAACGAACGAACCATCGCAGTCGCAGCTGGACGGGTTCACGGTGCCTTCAGCTTGTTCAGAATTCCTTTTGCTGCCCTTTCGCTCGAGTGAGGTTATGGATACAGCTGCCCTTTCGCTCGAATGAGGTTATGGATACAGACTCGTACCTTACCTGCCAAGTGTCACCGTGAGTTCGTGACAGCAACAGCAATTCAAAACACGCATGGCGCAGCAAGACGGCCGGCCGGAAAGTGATGTGCTCCCGGATGAATCCTACAAACGCTCGCCGTCCAATCGATCGCTGCCCAGTGACCCTGAGCCTTTCGGCCAGAAGTTCAGTTCGTCGTTGAAGTGGCGGTGGAAACGAGTCGAAAAAGGTTGCGTCGATTGCAACAGCAGCTCTGGTTTTAGGGTCCTCGAAACGCGTTTGCATCCCATCCATCGTCCACTCCGCGGACGGCGGTGCGAATTGGCATGCAGCTGCGCTCGGCGCACTTTGTGCCCCCGAGGGGATATGTTTAAGAGGACTCCGGGACGACTGACGAGACTTGGCCGTTTTTCAACTGAAATGGTGATCAATCTGCACAAGCAAACGCATTATCAAATCGCCAACAAACCACAGCCTCACTCGTTGATTAGCCTCATTTGAAATCATGCGGCAGTGCAGGAGTACGTCACCGGCGAGTTGACCCATTAAACAAGAGAATTATTGTTCAGAAGACAAGCAGGTCGGACAAATTGCAGGCATGAATCTCGGGTGCAGATTGTAGAGCATTCATCAGCAATTCACCAGCACGGCAGCAGGCCAGCACCACCGCACGGTTGCACGCCTGCTGAGCACCGTGTGGCCGTGTTGCGTATCCTCAATCCTGACCAGCCGAAGGACTCGGGCTCAGGCACGCTTGGCGAGTCAGCGCACCGCCACGCGGCCGTGATCTGCTCAGTCGAGCGAGCCCACTGACGAGGCGGCCCCGCCCGCCCACGCAACACGCGCGGCGTGGGCGTCCCTGTCCCGCGTCGCGTGCGTTACATTGCGACCCCGCGTAATTACACTTCGGGTTCCTTGAAAACCTCTCTCTCTCTCTCTCTCCCTTTCCCCACGGACAAGGCCAGAGGATCTCTCCGGCGTGCGGTCGGCTCTCGCCGGAGCCCGTAGGCCGCAATGGCCCGCCGACGTACCGCGCCACCGCTCGCCGTCCTCTTCCTCCTGCTTCTATCTACCGCGGCGCGGCCGTCGCTGGCTCAGCCGAGCAACACCACGGTCACCCACCACTCCCACGCCGTCGGAGGGTTCACGCCGACCACGGTGATCGTGCTCGTGGCCCTCGTCTCCGCCTTCGTCGTCCTCACCCTCTTCTCCGTCTACATCAACCGCTGCGCGCCCACCCGCGCTCCCCCACGCCGGCCGCCGTCCCGTTACGTTGCACATGATCACCACCCTGCCGCCTCCGCCGCCGGCGCAGTCGTCCATCCTGAGCGCCGCGCGCGCACCGGGCTCGACAGGGAGATCGTGGAGTCGTTCCCCACCGCGGTTTACAGCGACGTCAAGGCGCGCGTGGCGGCCAAGTCGGGCCCGGGTCCGGCGCTCGAGTGCGCGGTCTGCCTCGCCGCGTTCGAGGACCGCGACCAGCTCCGGGTACTGCCCGCGTGCTGCCACGTCTTCCACCCGGACTGCATCGACCCCTGGCTCGCCGGTGCCGTCACGTGCCCGCTCTGCCGCGCCGACCTCACCGTCACCGCCGCGGCTAACACTTCCCCCACGCACGGGGCGGCGGTGCGGGAAGAACCGGTACACGAGGAAGACAACGAGGACGAAGAACGAGACGAGGCGCGCCTCGTCGCCGCGTTCACGCCGGAGTCCGTGATGAGCTTCGGAACGGCGCGGCCCCACGAGTTCCACTACAGGCGGACGCAGTCTGCCATGGACGTGCCGGACCGGCACACGCTGCGCCTACCGGAGCACGTCATGAAGGAGCTCGCCGCGGTGCGCAGGCACCGCCGCGCCGCGAGCCTCGCGGGCTACCCCGACGGCGTCGCGGAGCGGACGCCCGGATGGCTGGCGACGTTCTGGCGGTCCGTGTCGTGGCAGCGGCCGAGCCGGACGGATCCGGACGCCGGCGGCGACGAGCACGGCGGCGGCAACGGCAAGCGCGTCGTCCCGATCACCGGAACACCGCCGACGGAAACTCCCAGCGGGTCAGGGCCGGCTGCTGCTACGGACGACAAGGAGAAACCTGCTGATCATGACCCGTTAAACCAGGTCTGATCGATTTACATTTTACCTTCTCGTGCATGCAAGGACGATAATCACTGATCGGTGTTGTGAACTGGTGCCTCCCTCGGAAAAGAAGATGCAAATTCTAGTTTTCTTTCTAGATAAATTTTTATAAATCTGAATATGAAAGTGTAGATAAGAAAGTTAGAACTGCATTCTTTTTCAGGCGGAGGGAAAATTAACGTGGATGGTAGAATTAGCATGTTCGCTGCTTCCATCCCGGTACTGATGTAAATGATCCTTTTTTTGTCTGGATATGAATATCTCAAGAAATCGTAAGATTTTATCGAGTAATTATTCTCTACGACGGCCATTAACAGTAGCTAGATTTGGTCACTGTAAGTAACCGTGTCCGGCAATTACAGCATAATAAGTTACATGGAAGTCCTTGATTGCCTCCAGCTGTGACATGAAGTTGTACAATAGACTCCACCGGAGCTGTTTCTTTCTTTTCTCGGCCGGTGCACCGGTGGTCAAGGATAACTAGTTGAAGAATGTATTCCGTCAGAAAACAATGGCCGCCACGGTCGTACGCGAGAAGGTCAGCTCCTAGGCGACTTTTTATCCCGAGCTCATCATGTGCGATTGCATGACGGCGACCCAACCCAAGGTAAGTCTTTGACTAGGACCAATGCAATAGCTAAAAGCCGCCCGGAAGTTATCGTTGGACCGTCGCTCCGTGCAGATCCAAAGAAAAAAATCCAACGAAATAGCCAAATGGAGTGCTCTCAGCAGACATGCATGCATATGTAGGCCGCCACAAGTGACAAGCCGAAAGGGGGAAGACAAAACATTTTTAGTTTTTTTTTCAACTGTGGAAACTTGATCCATTCAGCATGCTTGTACGTTTCTTTTTGATGGGACATGCTTGCACGGTGCTATACTGCACACATACGAGAAATGTTCTCGCGCCTGGTAATACCCGGAAGCGGAGAAGGTTACAAAAAAACTGAATGCAAGCAACCCAACAGACAAAGCCATCAGAGCCAAGCCCCTCCCCTCCGTCTCCAAGCTGCTGCCCCCTGCGATCCGTCTTGTTCCGTAGTTTGTCCTGGGCACCTTGCATTGTTTTTCCAAATTGACGAAGCCAATATAGCTCATTCATATGTACACCACCAGATCCTGCCATCACCGAACTTCCGACATTTTGTCCATGCGCGTGCTCGCGATCATGGCCTGCAAACGACACCCAGCCCAAACCGTTAGCTCTCGACAAACCACAAGCAATTTTGCCGGCGATGTGTTTTTGACGTGCAGTTTAATTGTTGTGTGTGGCTATGGCTCACCTCCTTTTCCCAGTCGCAGCGGACCGTCATGATGGCCAGGATGATCGTCTGGACGGCGGTTCCGCCGATCATGCCCGCCCAGATTCCCTGCAAAAATTTCGTGCAGAAAGTTTCAGCTAGGCGGCGAAGTAGGAAATAAAGTGGCCAACTAGTGAGAGGGATATATGCGCACAGTACGCAACGTACCAGCACGCCAAGGTTGAAGAGCCATCCGAGCAGGATGCCCAAGGGGATGCCGATGAGGTAGTAGGAGCCGATGTTGACGTAGGCCACCGCGGACTGCCAGCCGGAGCCGACGGCCACACCTGAGCTCAACAAGACGACTGGGTCAGCACTGCATACTGGGCCAGCCAAAAGCCACGTGGCTTATGGGCGGGCCAGAATGGGCCGCATTGTGTTATCCGGCCCATGAAACGGAATCGGTGATTGGGCCTCTGTCTGACCTGAGAGGACGGGCTGGATGCTGTTGAGGAGGATGGTGAAGGCGAGGAGGACGGAGAGGTTGTCGACGGCGTCCAGGACGACGGGGCTGGAGGTGAAGATGAGCGCGAACTTGTCGTGGAGGCCCATGATGAGCACCCAGAAGAAGAGCCCGATCACCAGCGACGTGATCGACGACACGATGGTCGCGAACCGGGCGCCCTTGCCGTTGCCGGCGCCGAGCTCGTTGGCCACGCGCACTCTGCAACAAATAAGCACCAAATAAATCCCAATATTAGCAAAGCCTGTTCTTCTTATCTTACCGTGGTAAGACTGTAGTAGTAGTACTGACCAACAGACAGATGCTAAAATGATTTTTTCTCGTGGCGAATAACATTTTGTTAATGAAGACCGGAAAGATCACAACTACATTCATCAATCATTTCATATTACGAAAATGGCGTATTTTCTGTGACGAACGTACCACTTCAAGCACTGTCGAGACCATACGAAAATGACGTATATTTGATCAAAAAAAGAAACATATCATAATTTCATAAATAAAATTTTTTTATTTAAACCACAAAAAAACATCACGGCGGTAGCGGCCGACCGGGCGACACGATCGTGCGGTCCGCCGGTCCCTGAACAAGGGAACAGCGAACACCGTGTAACACGTACTGTAGAGCAGAGCAGTGCGTGCGTGGGGGCATCAAGCACGACACACGACAGTGAGAGGCTAAGGTTTGACAAGTGTTGCACCACCCTCTATTTTGCTCTAGCTTCGTCACTGTTGACGACAACAGCAAAAGAGGTCCAAAACGTGAAACATGGCTACGTTCCATATTCCGAGGACATCGTTCTAACAATATCTATGGTTTTTATTCTGGACCCACTCACATTCTTGTATTCATTATCTAAAAAAAACATTCTCGTATTGTAAGATTTGACCCAAAAAGCAATGCTAGATACGTACTCCTACTATTTTGAAATCATATATACGATTAGAGAAAAGAAAACTTGCCACCCGATATGGCTATATATATGCTTTCTTCTCTACGCATGATCATGACATGAGAGAGTTAAAATTAAGAAGAAGAATTACCCGGTACCCGCGAAGAATGCCAGTGGAATCATCATCTCCCACCCGTTAATTGTCATGCTGCATATACAAGTAAAATAAAGCATTGTTAGATTAGAACTGGATCGTCCCTCGTATCATTCTAACCAGTGAGTATTCAATTTTGCAGTGGTGGTGAAAAAATAAAACCGAGGATGGTCACAAAATTTTACCATATGGAGAGAGCGTCGACGGCAATAGCTGCATCTTTCAGGTTTCCGGTCAGCAAGACGAGGATCCTGTAGTACCAGTTCTCCAAGCTGCAGACGACATGAAAGGTCAGGACATGCGGTCGGTGATAGGCGCTACTTTGTGTTTGCCTATTTTGTCTATTCATTCACATAACAATGTGCAACGCGTGGTTTCAGTTGCCAACATCATTGCGCATATGCATGTTGAACGATAGTAACGTACCAGAGCATGACGCCGGACGCAGAGGAGAGCTTGACGAACTCCCACATGCCGGCGAACGCCTCGAGCGAGAACCCGTGCCACGTGTCGGGGCAGCCACCACACGAGACATACGCGAAGAGCATGGCCCCCGTGGCCCACCAGGAGAAGTTGAGCGTGAGCGCGATGCCGGCGAGCCCGAACTGAAACCTGGAGACGAAGAGCCAGGACACGAAGACGTGGACGACGAGCGCGATGGCGGACGCGGCAGCGTTGGCGTTGTTCTTCATCTGGCACTGAAGGAAGCGCTGCAGCGGGAAGAGGAAGGCGAAGGAGAAGTGGAGCGGGATGAACCAGACCGAGACCTGCCCGGCCATCGCCGACAGCTCCGGCGACTGCCCCGTCAGCAGCAGCACGTCCTCCGCGAAGAAGTACATGGGCAGCAGCAGCACCGCGCACATGAAGAGCACGATCCAGGACCGCTGCATGTAGACGCCCATCATGTGGAACTTCTTGGCGCCGAACGCCTGACCGCACAGCGTCTCCAGCGCGCTCGCCATGCCCAGCTGCAGATCCGCATTGCCATTAATTTCCAGTCAGCCATGTAATCAATTATTATAAGTACAGAATCGAGATGTGAGATCGATGTGCACGAGTCCATGCATGTGAAATTGTGAAAACGGACAAGATTCGGAACCGGAATTTGGACGCGCCAAGAAGCAAGAAGGATCGAAGGTGGTGGCTGGTGGTGGTGTGTGGAAGTAGCTAGGCAGCTAGCGAAGGACCCAAATCGCTTTCGTAGCCACGGGCGTACACACCGTGATGGGGACGGCCGGTTCGAGGCCAATCGGAACCACACAAATCAATTTTCTGTTGTGCTAGGAGTATAGTACTACTGCATTTCAATACGGGCAAATACTGTCTCGATTCCTGTTGTACAGTAAGGATTCCTCGACAAAGAGACATGATCCTTGTGCCGTGGTCCTTGTCCGTCGAATGGCAACTATGCTCTCTGATTATTGAGCACCAAACTTAAGTGTTGAATAGTAGTGTCGTGTGGCCGGTTTCGATAACCAGTTCAGCGAAGTTTAGTTGTACTAATCCAAGCTAAGTATATCACATCTCACGACACAGCCTTATCTATAAAAAAATTTCAGTTATTGCAAAATTTTGTCCTAGTGATGGGATAATGAGTAACGACGATCAGCATTTTTTTTCGGTCCCATTCACCGAGCAAAAAGTTGAGAACCGGACAAATCTGGGCTGCGAGTATGTCAATCACGACAGTGATAGCAATTGATGCGAATCCGAAAGGGACAAAGAGGAGGCGCAACGACGGAGCTGTTGGCCACTCGAACACTCCCTTGGACCCACCTAAATCTCTGCTGGGTGACCATTTGTTTTTAAAAAATACTAATAATATTTATTGCGCTGAATATTTATTATTAGATTCGCTATTTGATTAAAAATACTTTGATAGTAATACCTATTTTGATAGTAATCCATTGAGGCATTGAGCCTGGGATGCAGTTAATTTGAGAGGTCTAGACCTAGAATTGCATGCCTTCGGTTTGTAGTAGAACGCAACTGGATTTGGAACGGAAGTAGGAGAATACCCGGTAGTATTTTGGGTACAGAATCCGCGGTCATCGGGATTTCAGGTTGTCCCCAGTCTTTCCTTTTTCTGCTGACAGCTGACCTCTCAACCCGATCGACAAGTCAGAGAGGAAAGAACCAATTTCAGTACCCTGATTATATACTCCCTCCCTTCCAAAATGTTTGTCGTTTTCGGTTTTTTATCACAAGTTTGACTCGATTTATACAAAATATGTGCAATATTTTGATCTTCAAATAAATTTATTAAAAAACTAGATTCAAAAATCTTTCTAATGATACTAGTTGTGTATTACAAATATTAATATTTTTAATATATAATTGCTTTACAATTTTTTTCGGGAAAGCATAAGCGACAAACATTTTGGAACAGAGGGCCCAAACCAATCCAATGCAATGCAATCCAATCAAGTAGCCCACTCTGGAGTCTGGACTCGACCACTCCATCCTTCGGTTTGGCATTACGTTCGCTTCTAGACGGCTGAAGGAGCTACGAGAGGGCAAGTGTTAAGAATTCCTCAATTAGAGGAATTGATGGGCTCATACCATATAGGCCTTGAAGGCTACCATATATGCCCTGGAGGCTACATCTATATACAGGACTATGTGTATACCTATAATGACTAATGAAGAGATGACTCCCCTCATATACATCTGTGTTCTTGTGTCTTATTCTTGGGATTGGGCAAGGGAGACGAGATCCATCTACAACTTCTACGCGTCTCTTTCTTGGGTCGGGAACGGGTATATAGGCCGATTCTTAACACGTTATCAGCAGCTTTACCGCTGGGTGAGTCGTTCTTAATCATTGTGTTTAGATCTGTTTGTATTTGCAATGGCTGATGACGAATTAATTTCATATTTGGATGTGTCGGTTGATGTCTTCGTTCGAGCGTGAATCCGCCATGAGCGAATCACGGGATCTCAAACCACTGCAAGGAAGCACGTGACAGGTAGCCACGCCCTTGTGCTTAGATTTAACTATTGGATGGATGCGTGATGTCATGGATCGTATTCTCATCCATCAACCCTGGAGGTCTGCAACCATAAGTTATTCTTGATCTGTTTCTATATTAGATCAATTTTGCTTCTAGTGACATTAATCCGATTGACCTTGATTCACATGGTCGTTTTTCTGTATCTCATCATATGCATGGCGAGTGTTGAATCCATCACGCGCGAGGCTTGGAGACATCTCTGTGATCGTTGCTGCGCCGCCAGGAGCCGGTGCAACCAGCCGTGGTCTGTGGATCCGATCTGCAGATCCCGCTATCTACACGTACAATAATGTGTACATGCATGCACATGAGATGGATATTACACGCATGTCATTATCATCATATCGTCGAGGTTCTGATCCTGTACCTGGAGCCGGAGGTCTCCAAAAATTGTGTAAGCTGTGTTGATCTATAAGTATTAGATCAGTTCTTTTTATTCCCTAACCGATTGGTTTTGATTTACACATAACACGTTGACATGTTTTTCTAATCTCGTCTCTGGCATGTACCTGATTTGTTTGCCATTTATTGTCGTGGATGAACCCATTGAACCTAAACGAGGGCATTAATTCCTGAGAGACGAGATGGATGGCCGATGCCATCCCCTATCTGATGCGCCAGCAATATTCAAACACAAGGCACACGCAAAGTTACAGGACTGGTTATCGTTCCTATGGGCAAGCCGTCGAGCAGGCAGGTCATGGCCTAGCCTATATGCCCTACGCGGCACGAATTTTTTCCACAACAACGAATATGCCACGGTTTGTCGTTGAATCTATTCGCAATTACCATTCTACTAGATTTATTATATTATAAATCCTGTAGATTTTAATATTTCTAGTAGATCATCTGAAGCATACAAGACTAGTAGATTTTTTTTTCATATTACACCTGATGTGTTCTACTAGTACTTTTTATTTCATTATTGAATTGTGTTGCCATGCATGTGTGCTCTACTAGATTAATCCTGAAGATTACATGTATATATATATGATTGTTTTTTTTCATGAACAAGCACATACTGGATGTATCATTGTTGTACACTCGGTTGAACACAAGATATAGCTCTTGATCGGCCGCAGAACGCCTGGAAGGCACAACAGACCCTATTGCCACACTAGCACCGCACCGCTTGAAGTCGGACATAACATGTGTGATGCACTTGACATAGTGCCATGGTCCTGACACATGGATGAGCAATTGAAGCCATCATTGCTTGGTATTTTGCTTTGTGCATACCACCGTGAAGTGGACAAGTGTCTCCACTACAGCTATGTGCAACGCCTCATCGTCGCCTGTTGCGGTAACATCGTCCATCTGACTATATATACGCTAATGTGTTGCGGCTCAATATAATCAATAAATCATGGTGTGGCCACTGCCGCGTGTACTACAAATGCTACCTGCATACAGGCGCACTGCTCACCACCAGAAGTTGAAGTAGGTGCAGCCATACACCGACCAATATACAAGTCTTGAAGGTTTATGTATCTTGCATATATGGTTGAGTGTGGTATATATATATTGCTATTATAAGACCTGAAGTTAATATAGTAGCAAGAATTTTTCTTTGGCAGTGATATATTGTGGATATTTTTGTGATCTACATGACACATACCTTTTTGAGTATTTATTTGTTTAAATTTAGTATTTTTTCCACTATATAATCTAGAAGTAGATTTTTTTCTAGATTTATGAGCTTCCATAAAATTTATGATAAAGTGGTCTAGACCCCTTGGAAGTTTTTATATTGGCTTTATGTTTCCCTTGGATTGTTTGTATGTGGATATTATATGGGAGAGTAATCTCGAAGTATTACTAAGGTCAATATAAATAACATGGGAAAAGCACATGCTTGGAAAATTCTGGAAAATAAATAAAACATGTATGACTATATAAGACCAATTTATCTCTCTCTCTCTAGCGCTCGCTTCAATGCTTTGGTTTATTTACCTGAAGTAGCCGGAAGAAAAAAACCTTTGCATGAGACTTGTTGGTATATTTGATATCTTAGTTTGGGGTTCATATGTAACTTTCCCCGAGGGGAGATAATACCTTGCTTAGGTATATTTTTAATTATTGTAATATATGCTTACAACACTACTCAGGTAACACAAGATCAAAAATTCCCCTTGGCAAATCGAAGTTGCTATAGGAATATAAAATATATTAATATTCTGAGTGTTTTTTCCTTTGGTTAGTGCAAAAGCACAATACTTCTTCCTGATGAAGAAATTGCATGTCCTTTCTTGGACTAAAGACTAATAATGCGGATCATAACTCAGAACTAAAGGTATCCACAGTCGCTGAAATGACAGGGGGCATTGCAGGAAACCACTGTATTGTGTACAAGTAAGCTAAATAATATGAGTGGAGTGACTACTCCGTGGGACAATATGTTGGCTAGTTGCCCTATATATGTCACCACATTACATCTCATCTGATTTATTAAGTTCTACCTGCTAACTGCTAGAAGACGGAAAGCAGGCAAGAAATATGAATCCCACTTCACAATGAGCTAGAAGCTAACTTGGTATTAACCAACTTGTGAGTATAGTAGTTGTCCTAAGTTTTTGAAAGGCTACATGGAGGTTGCAAACTACTCATGTTTCTTACATTTTGCCTACAAATGTTGCGCTATCAGTTGAGAGTCTATCCCAGAAGGATATTGGTCCTTATTTTTGCTCTTGCCAAGCAATCATCTCTTTTGCTTAAGTCAATGGATTTGCAGTAAAATAATATTTTCTAGAAAAAAATGAAATTCTTGGTCTCATCTGTTCTATCTGAAAGCTTCTCTTTATGCTGAACAATGATTGATCCAAGTCATGTTGCATATAGAACAAAATATGTTGCAATAAATATAATGACTCAATTTTACTATATATGGTATGAGTAATTGAGTCAAATTTGGGCAATAAACAAAAAGAGTTGGACTATAAAATACCTCTGCATCGAATTGTGTGCTTGGCAACCACAACTACATGTCACGCTCTTGCTATCATACTTATGCACACCAATTTTCATGCGTCAGAAAGCGCAATGCCACCATTAGTTGTATTTTTTTCATACATATGATCTAGAAGATTAGTATGCATAATGGATAGATTGATCATCACTTATGTGACAACTGGTGAGCATTAGTCCCTGAAGGATCGTTATGGCTAAATTAAGCGTTATGTTATTAGTAACAAAAAGGTGTTAAGCCCAGAAGGCCTATATGCATTTGTTGAAACCAAGAACTTGCAGAGTAATAGTTTATAATTCACAGTACCAGAAGTTATGGACTCAACAAGAAGTTGAGGATACTCCTTCTATAGAAGGAAATAGATGCAGGATTCATGCAACTGCATTAATAAAGTCCGAGCTCACTGCATATATAAAAATAGTAATATACATACCCCCAGGAAAAGTGTGTAATATTTCTCAAATGAAAACACCACTCAAGCATACATATAAACAACCGGAAGTTGGTGAATGGGGATTTTTCAGTATGCTATTAAATATCTCGGCATTAGGGGAAGATGAATGCCCATTTTGTAGAATGCCTTGATATTTATGAATTAAAACGCACAAATCCAAACTAAACCAGTTGTTTAGTTATACTCCTATATCCTATAGCACGGAGTTATGCCAGATAACTGTATTGATGAGGAGCAACCAAATTGGTTAAAGTCCAAATGAATGCTTCTACCTGAAGTAGACGTGGATATACCCGGGATTAATTTCATATCCATTTGACTTTGGTATTTTGATCAAATATGTGGGGACGCCTGCAAATAAGATCTAATAGCCTAAGTCACAAGCATATGCTCATGAAGCAATCTCACGTTATATGTGATAAAACTCCTCTCATACTCCTATAGAGAAATCACCCTGCTGGTGAGTTACCTCATGATGAGGTTCATCCTGGAGATGAAATCCTAGCAATGCGCTCATACTACAAAGCTAGGACTATGGAACAATAATGGATCTCGTTTTTGGGAAATAACGAAGATCAGGATCAAGTCGGAAAAAAAATGTGTCGACACTCATTCACCTCTACAATTGCTAGATGTGTCTCTTTTGTGAGAACCCGGATCCGGAATAAAGTCCATGGCAAGAGTGCTTGAAGCTCTCATATCGGGTCAAATGAAATATGCAATTGAGGTTGAGCCAAAAATCGCTAAGTGAATATCTTGAACTTGATGTTCGGATAATTATGGGTCATTATTGAAATAATGGGTGGTGAAAAGCGATGGTTCAAAAGGTCTTAATAGAGACCAATTCCGACATAAGTTTTACTAAATATGTTCTCCTATATAATGAATCGGCTAATGGCATGAATCAAAATATGCGGTTATGGGATTCTAAAAATCCATGAAGAGCAACATTGAAATCTCATACCAATATTGTTATTTGGAGGAATGGTCTCTCCATAAATATAACAACTCCCTGAAGGATTTTTTCCTTGAAGGAATATATGATTATAAGTGTAAATGCACCAAAATAAGTGAATTCCTTGGAAGGATTAAAGACCCGATATATGACCTTAAGAGTTGAGACTAAAAAGAGGAACTAAACAGAATAAAGTATACCATATAAGCACATGTGCATTCCGTGAGCTTTTACTATGGGCGTATATATACTTTATAGAATGCATTCTCCACCTGAAGACTTGGAGTTGAAGTATCCTCTAAAAACCGATATGGTATATTTGGTGCTACTAGCAATACGTCCCATTGCGCTAGTTTTGTAGACTTCTAATGTCTTACTATGTATTAAAGATTCTCGAAGAATCTGTAGTCAGTCCTAGTAGGAGTCATGACTATTACGAATAGAGAAAGATATAATGTAAAGAATAATAATTTTTAGTCACATCTCGAAGTTGTGTGTTTTTTTCCAATTGCATTGCACAATTATACACTTTGTTGTACGCATGATGGAATATAATAAATTTTTCTCAGTATTATTCTCTATCTCAATGTTCCTGAAGAATAGCGAGACAAATGTCATGAAGACTAAATATTGTGAAAATCTTGTAATCTCACTTGCACTATGTTTATAATGGTTAATACCATGTGAGTGAATGACTTTAACTGATGTTGTCATCAGGCGGAGTATTGAATGTCATTCACGAGGCTTTCGAGGTCTCAAATAATACCTAGAAGGTGTCATATTAAATTTTGTGAGATTATTGTTTATGCAGTATTTTTACTTCACAAGCTCCAGAAGTAACATGAGGTCGAGATTATGAAATAATCCTTGTAATATATGTGATATATTTGTTAAGTCTCTATGTGCATACCTTCCTGTAGAAAGCGTTCTTGTCATAGTGGGACAATTACGCAAGGTTCGGGGGAGAATTTCCCATAGTATTAGCTCTTGACCGAATTCTAGAGAATTCAAAAGCTATGATCCGAGAAGGTCACAATTTGTCTTGAAGACATATGTTGCACTCTTTTTTCCTTGATGAGTTTTCCTGAAGTTTCTCATGTAAGGTTTTTAACGAGGCAACAATGTGCAAACACATCAAATGAAATAATGTACTCTTTCTCCATATTTTTTCAATGGGTTTTTGGAGTTTTAACGAGGCATCTATTTGTCAAGGTATTCGCCCAAGGGGGAGTGTTAAGAATTCCTCATTAGAGGAATTGATGGGCTCATACCATATGGGCCTTGAAGGCTACCATATATCCTGGAGGCTACATCTATATAAAGGACTATGTGTATACCTATAATGACTAATGAAGAGATGACTCCCCTCATATACATCTCGTTCTTGTGCCTGTTAACATTCTTGGGATTGGGCAAGGGAGACGAGATCCATCTACAACTTCTACGCGTCTCTTTCTTGGATCGGGAACGGGTATACAGGCCGATTCTTAACAGCAAGAATGCCCATGCATTTGTTCAGCTGCATGCTGAGTTGGCAGTTGCCATGGAAAACACGTAACGAAACACCTAAACTGTGTCGTTTTGGGCTTTTTGGCTAGTGGCACCCGTCACATTCTACGAACGTTGACGCTGCTTATCCAACACAAATCCATAAATGATGCAGAGCTGCGGATGCATCAGTTTTATTCATTCAGTTATATATATAAACTTTTGCGGAAACAATGCCACAGGTCCACAAGTATAGGACGAGATGAGATGTGCACGCTGTCGGTGTATGTGAGAATGGAAAAGTGGACAATGCAAGATTGAACCGGAATCCATTCAGACGTGACAGGCTGACAGCAGAACCAAGGGGTAGGCGTCCCTAAGATGCCAAGGTGTGAACGAAACGGACGCAGACGTGGTCGGCAAGTGGTGGACCGGTGCTGGTGGAGGGGAACAGAGGATTCGGACCGAAGGTGGTGGACGACTGGAGGTGGCCGATCATGGGTGCCAGAAGAACCAACCAATGGCTTCTCGTAGCCACGGTCACTCCCTGGGCCATTCCCTGAGACGTGGATAGGCACGCAATATAATGGAGCCTGCAGCTTTCATCTTTCCTCTGTGTGGTACACTCTGCATGGAACTTGTGCCGTGGTCCACGACAACCCTAGCTAGATCTGCCGTTCGACCAACTACCAATCCAAGCTAGTCACACCTCGCATGGCACCAACGTATTCGATATCGAGTAGGATTATATATTAGTAGAAACAAATTTCATGATGGCAAAATTTTGTCCTAGTGAGATGATGATTGAGTAACGATTGTCGGAACCCATCCGCCGAGCCAAAAGTCGTTGAGGAACCGGAATCATGACAGTAATTGATGCAAATCAAAAGTGGAGGCGCAGCGACGGCGGCTGTTGGCCACTCGAGCACGTACTCGATGATCAACTTTGGATGACATAACACGCAGTAGAATTTTTGTTACTTTCTCTATTTGTAAATGACAATTAGTATACTATTTTAAATTATAAGATATTTTAATGTTTTTATATTAATAGTTTCTATACTAAGAGAATATGCTATTATAACTTCAAACATCAAAAGTACTACTATATTTGTTTGCCCAAAAATACATTGCATTTGGATACAATTAGTTTTAAGACGTCTAATTAAACCTAGAATTGCCTTCAATTTAGAATGCACAACTGGTTCTGGAACAGAGTATTTTGTGTTTCAGTCACTCAAGTCTTTCCTCTTCTTTTTTCTGCGGACAGCTGACCTTTGGACCCTCTCGACAAATGAGGAGGAAAGAGGCAATTTCAGTAGTACTCCTGGCTACCTGGAAACGAAAGGAATCCTATCACCACCCAAACCGCCAAACAGATGTCCAGTCCAAGTAGCACAGATGGACTCGACCACTCATCCTTCGGCTTTGCTACGTCCGCAGAAATACCTCCTGGCTCCTGCTAGCTCTAGTATTTCGAGAACGTGCGCGCGGCTGAAGGAATTACGAGACCCCAAGCGCATTTGTTGCGCTGAGCTGCTGCTGAGTCGCCAGAAAACGAAACAACAGTAGCGTACAACATCGTTGGCTACCTTCCAACTACGGTCGGTTGGTCCGTTTCAATTCCTCCTATAGATGACATTGTACGCTACTGTGCGTATTTATAGCAACAGGTGGTTGGGATTGGGCCAGGTTATTATAACTTGATGGTGGTAGTACACAATACACGTACGTATACATTAGCTCACGTGCACCGGTGCACGCAGTACAGCTTAGCTGAACGCCGAAAATAGCAGGACCGGCGCCTGGTACGCGCCGCATTATTATCACGACTCACGAGCCAAATTGACCACGGAGCTACGTTTTCGGGATTGGCCGCCGGTCGGTCGGCCGCCGGAGCGAGAGTTTGGATGGGCAACGATGGAGAGAGGGAGGGAGGGTGCGTGCGTACCATGAGGCCGAAGCTGAAGCCGACGACGACGGTGTTGGCGATGGAGATGGCGGCGAGCTCGAGGTCGCCGAGGTGTCCCGCGAAGGCCTGCGTGATGACGTTCATGCTGTAGGTGACGACGCGGCTGAAGATGGCCGGCGCCACGATGTCCCACAGCTTCCTCGACTCCTCCCATACCCGCGCACCGAGGTGCTGCTGCTGCGGCTTGCCGCTCTCGCCACCTGCGCCGCCGCCGGCCACCACCTGCCACTCCTTTTTTACGCCGCCGTCCAGCAGCGCCACCCGGCACGCCGCCGCCTCCTCGTCCGCTCGCTCCGCCGTGCTGGCCATCGTCGTCGTGTGCGTGTGGAACAAGGCCGGCCTCTAGATTGGTTTAATTTCCGCCCCGGCCGCCCCTCTCCCTCCCTGTCTCCAAATGTTTCCGGAGATGCTATCTAGCTCGATCTCCGAATGCTTTCAGTTTTAGGGAGGAGGAGGAGGAGGAAGGAAGAGGAGGAGTCCTGTCTGGCTTTCTCTCCGCCGGAATGACCTGAAGCCAGCGAGACCGGCTTTTAATAGGCAGGGGAGGGCGTTGCGTGGCTGTGTTTGTGTTGGCGAGTCCAGGCGCAGGAGGCAGCTACGGGCGCGTCAGCGACGACGAAAGAGCGACGGGAACAGCTCGGTACGATACAATCGGGCCTGCTGCGCATGGGCTGCGCGCGCGCGCGCGTGTGCGTTTCGATGGGCACGTGTTTGTTGGGTGGCGACTGGCGGCCTGGCGCGTTTCGGTCTGCCCGCGTTTCGTTGCCGTCGGGGGGACAGCTGAGCCGATCGAGCCCGCCGGTCCGCTGTTTTTTTTTTTTTTTTTTTTTTTTTTTTTTTTTTTTAGTAAACGGAGCTTCATTCATTCATTCATAGCAAGAGTACAATCAGTGGCTGCTAGATTAACAAGCCACTCCGGAATACAATCAATCCAAAAGAAAGAACGATCTACGGCAGAAACAATGGAAGCACAAACGTGCGCAACCGAATTCGCCTCCCTTCTAGACCAGCTAATACAAAACTCATCAAAACTCTTGCCTAGCTCCATTATATCGAAACACAAGCCTCCAATCGACGAGGCAATCGGATTGACACTCTGCAGCAAGGTAGCAAGTCCCTGACAGTCCACTTCTAGAACAACACGCTCCAACCCTAATTCAGATGCGAGCTCGAGCCCCTCCTTTGCTGCCATGGCTTCCGCAGTTAAGGCGTCAGGAATATTATCAAACCATCTTGCCGATCCTGCCTTCACCAAGCCATCATGGTCCCGGATGACCACCCCGGCGCTGCCTGTGAATACTTCCTGATCAAAAGAAGCATCAGTGTTGATCTTGTAATAACCTGCCGCTGGACTCTTCCAGGCCGCCCTTGGCCGTGCTGCAGTTGGAGCTTTTGGAGTCTTCAGCGACGCCATGTTCTCCATTAGAGTTGAGACGTAGCGAGCCGCTGCACCTGGCTCCCACGCCTTCTTCCCATGCTGGCATGCATTGCGACTAGTCCAGAGCGACCAGGCACCACACACGACCACTGCTGCTATAGACTTTGGGCGAGCTCGTGCCTCAGCAAATCGGCGCCCAAGTACAATGATGCGAGACTCGGGAGTGAGACCCCCATTACCTTCTTGACCTCCTTCCAAAACGCCGCTATCGGGCGGGGAGAAGAAGACATGAAATAGCGATTCATCTTCTCCGCCGCAACTCTCACAGTAACTTTCTCTTGTAATATGCCTTCTTTTGAGCTCAGCTTTAGAAGGTAGCGAGTTATGAATCACTCTCCACCAGAACACTCTCACCTTCGGCGGCACCTCAAGTATCCAGAGCTGTTCCCGGATAGGATCGGTCCCGAGCTGGATGTTTCCCCGTGATCGCCATAGTTTGCTCCATCTCTCTGCTTCGGGAGTCGATAAAGCGAAACGGACTGAATACATGCCATGTTTCTCCAGTGCCCAAGCAAGTACATCAGTCTCCAGTCGAGTGCTGGGTTTGATTTTCAAAACCTCAGTTGCCTCGATAGATATGAAGGACCGACGAACTGCATCCTCATCCCAGACCCTCGTCCCTGGAATGAATAGGTCATGGACCATTTGTGCTGTGGCCGTTTCCATGCGCACCAACGGTTTCAAAGACCGTAAACCAGGAATCCAATTCTCATCCCACACATTAATCTTCCCCGGGCCTATCCTCTTAATCAGTCCACGGGATAGTATGTCCCGGCCATGCATAATTGCCTTCCAAGTAGCCGAACTACGCCGTTTTTGGTAGCCGAGAGGAAATCACGGTTTGGAAAATACTTCCCCTTCGGCACACAGGCGCGGAGCGAGTCCGGCCTTGAGACTAGCCGCCAGCCTTGCTTCCCCAACATCGCCTTGTTGAAAAGGCTAAAGTCCCGAAATCCCATTCCTCCATCTCTCTTTAAACGAGTCATTTTTTTCCCAACGCAACCAGTGAATTTTGTGGTTGTCAACTGAGCTTCCCCACCAATAATTTGACACCGTCGAGGTGAGTTTCTGACAAACCCCTGGAGACAATTTGAAACAAGACATCGGGTACGTAGGCACCGATTGTGCATTCGCTTTCAGAAGTACCTCTCTAGCAGCACAACTTAGCCCCTTCTCGGCCCATCCTCCCACCATGCCACGGACTCTGGAAAGAACATAGCTGAACACATCTGCTGCTCCCCGTTCTGCAGCGGTAGGGAGACCCAGGTACCTCTCCCCCAATGCTTCTGTCATAATCTGTAGGCTATTTTGGACCTCTTCCTTGCTATTTTGATCACAATTCGGGCTAAAGAAAATTGCTGACTTTTGTTTGTTGACAAGCTGGCCAGAGCCCTGATTGTAGTCCTCTAGAATAGCTGCCACCCTGTCAGCGCCTCTCTTTGATGCTTGTGTAAAAATCAGACAGTCATCCGCGAAGAGAAGGTGAGAAATCCACGGTGCGTGTTTGCTCACTCTTACCCCCCTCGACACATAAAGCGGTCCAATATTTTTCAGCATACATGTCAAGCCCTCTGAGCAAAGAAGGAACAGGTAGGGTGAGATGGGGTCCCCCTGCCGAATTCCTCTTGTTGGCTTGAATTCTTCTGAAAAAACACCATTGACCCGTACAGAAAAGGAGACAGAAGTCACACACTTCATTACCAACGAGGTCCACGGTTCAGGAAAACCCAGTGCTCGCATAATACTCTCTAAATATCTCCATTCTACCCTGTCATATGCTTTCATCATGTCCAACTTAATCGCACAATCACCTTGCTTCCCCTTCTTATTCCTCAGATAATGTATACATTCGTACGCGATCAGCACGTTGTCAAGTAATTAGCCGACCGGGCACAAATGCACTTTGTTCCCTTGAGATCACCTCATCCAAAATACGGCGAAGGCGGTTCGCCATAGTCTTGGAACATATCTTATATAGAACATTGCAAAGTGAAATGGGACGGTATTGGGAAAGCTCCTGTGGGTTGCTTACCTTCGGAATGAGCACTAGCAGGGTCTTATTCACTTCGTCAGGTAACTCACCACCATTCAGAAAACCCAGCACCGCCGCCAATACACAACCTTTAACCAATGACCAGTGGGTTTGAAAAAATCCAGCGTTGAAACCATCGACACCCGGAGATTTACTAGGAGCCATCTGGAAGAGCGCAGCCTCTACTTCATGCTCGGTAAAAGGCCTCGACAGGTCCTCGCACATCTCTGTTGTTAGCTTCCTCGGCACATGAGAGCATATCAATTCTGGCTGCAAAACCTCTTGAGCCGTGAACAGGCGTTGATAGAAGTCGCAGGCCAACTGTTCAAGATCCTCTTGCTCCGTCACTAGCCGGCCATCACCAGCCACCAGCTGCTTGATCCGGTTCATTCTCCCCCTCGCCCTTGCTTTGGCTTGGAAAAACTCAGTGTTTCTGTCTCCTTCCCTAAGCCACGCGATGCGGGAGCGCTGTTTCTCCAAGATCTCTTCCCTTGCCAGGACCAAGGACAGTTGATCCATGATCGATTTTTCCCTGTCCGTCGGACCCCTGTACAAGGTTCTACTTCTTTCTTCTTCTAACTGCACCCACAGCTGCTTTGCCTGTTTCTTCACAGAGCCAAATACTTCTCGATCCCACTTCTTTAGGGAATGCTGTAGAGATTCGAGAGTCCTGGCCACCGTAGACAAATCCGCCCTACCATCTCCTGGATCCCATGTTCGGTTTACAAACTCCATATACTCGCCATGTTGCTTCCACATGTTTTCGTATCTGAACGGTTTGGAGCGTTTGCGTCGCCCCTCGCCATCCACTGCTCTGTGGCGCAGCTCGACCAGTACACCAACATGGTCTGACTCCATTAGCGGGACATGAAAGACCTGTGAGCCACCCAGAACATGCATGAATTTGTTATCACCCAATGCGCGGTCCAAACGAACTTTGACGTTCCGGTCCGCGTCCTGGCGGTTGTCCCAAGTGTACGGCAAGCCATGGAAACCAAGGTCGGTGAAATTGCAGTCATGTACCACATCTTGGAACGCCGATACCTGCCATTGCTCCCGCTCATTTCCGCCTATCTGTTCCTCAGCTGCCAGCACTTCATTAAAATCTCCCACGCACAGCCACGGCTCAGCTGACTGTGCCCTCAGAAATCTCATCAAGTACCAGCTCTCCTTCCGGCGCTCCCTCCTCGGTTCGCCGTAGAAACCCGTCAACCTCCACTGCGCAATTCTCAGCCGATCGCACGACACCACCACATCAATGTGCGACCTCGACTTGCTCATCTCTGCCACCGTGACATCCTGACGCCACGGCGACGGCGGTCCCCCCCACTCAATCCCTCCGACTTGACGACAATGGCATTAGGGAAACCAAGGTCGCGTTTCAAACCGAGCGCACGCTCTTCCCCCATCCTTGTCTCCATCAAAAACACCACTTTGCGGGCCTTCTTTCCTCCACCGGTGGCGAATTTCCTGAAGCGCCTCGGACCGCCGCGGCCCCGGTTCACACTCGGCGGATTCATTGCGCCCGGCCACAGCTACTTGTAGGCTTAGTAACTCTTATTTGTGGGCGAATAGTCCCCGCCTTTACATTTTATAGGTGTCGGCCCCGCCTTTTCGGGGTTTTTTTTTTTTTTTCACCGCCTTACAAAACAAACAATCACCAAATCAGATTTTTCTACTTATCTGGATACAGCACTGAAGGAAAGCCATATTTGTTACAACAGCCTATCCTTAGCACCGCCTTTCGGGGCTTTTTTTATTTTATTTTATTTTATTTTATTTTTTTTTTTCCACCGCCTTACAAATCAAACAATCACCGAATCAGATTTTTCTACCAACAAAACCAAATTTGTCACGACGGCCTATCCTGGATACAACTGTTTAGTCTTGGACTCTTCGAACAAACACACGTTTGGGAAGAGAAGCTTCGAGCCTCCCGAGAACAGCCGGGAAACGAGAGGCCGGGAACGCGCAGCCGCACGGTCGATCGGCGGACGAGCTCCGTCGAAGGCCCGGCGTGGATGCTGTTCTAGTCCGACGCGGAGGCTCGGTTCGGGTGGGCGACGTCCGGCTTGGAGGTCCGGCGCGGGGTCCCGGCGCGGAGGCCCGGATGGGGGGCGGACGACGGCCCGCGTCGGGCCGACGTGGAGGCGCGAGGACCGGCGTGGATGGGCGAGGTCCCGCTCGGAGCTCTGATTTCCGGCGGCGGACGGGAAGTGCCGGGCCGAGGCGGCCCACGCGCGCGATCAGCCCCGATGACCTCCGGCTCCGCCTTCCGTCGGGTGCGACCGAGCTCCCAGGAGAAGGCGCGAGGCACAGGTCCGACGGGGCGCGGCCTCGGATCAGGGCAGCAGAGGTGCGGGGTGTTGGACGTGGAGGTCCACGCGTGCGGTCGGCCCCGACGACCACCGGTTCCGCCTTCCGTCGGGTACGATCGAGCTCCGCGGTGAACGCGCCTACGGAGAGGGGCGGCGGCGGACGCGTCAATGGAGCTCGAGTCGCCCGGCTCGGGCGCAGCAACGCTTGCGGGTGGCGCTCGATGGCACGCGTCCGACGTCCGACGGACGGCCGCTCGATGGCGAGCGTGGACGGCCGCGCGGCGCGAGCAGGAGGCTCGCCGGACGAGAGAATCGGCCGACTAGCTTCAAGGTGAATCGGAAGGAGGTGGGAAAGAGCCCTAACTCTAGGGAATCGCCCCGAGCCGCCTCAGCGCCGGGGAAAAATCGAACACGGCATTGGCCGGTTCGAATGCGGGTCCCCCCGCCGGTCCGCTGTTGATTACGTTCTCACCTCCTTGCCTAGCAGCCCTCTCTAAAATAAACGATCCACCCTGCTACCGAACGGCGAACGCAAATTCTTCTTAGCACCATGACGCGCGCGCTCCACGCCCAATTTACGCGTCCAGGGCGTGCACCAAGGCTCCAGCAGCCGCATGTCTCTCACGAGAGAGTACTGACTAGAGCCCAGCTCTCGCGTTCCGGCGAGTCAACGGAAGACCATGCATATCCATCATGATCGTCACGGCTTGGGGTTCACGGTGCACCGACACCCGAGCACGTCAACGGAAACCTCAGGCTTAATTTAAGTTTAGAAGAGTATCCTATGATCATGTGTATATTGTAGGGGGCGTCAACTGAAACTTAGGCCTAATTAATTTAAATTCACTGACACCCGAGCACGTGAATATGCCCGATTTACGCGGCCAATGATGCATCAGTATAAGGGCGTCCCTAATGTTTCTAAGGAATTCTATTAGCTATTAGGATATCCTTAATGTCAATTTTTAAATAGCTAATTAGTAGAAATAACCACTATAGTGGAGAGTTATGTGAGAGGGATATTTCTAGAAGATCATGTTTCTATTCCTCATCTAGCTAGCTACTTGTAATTGCCATTAATAATGTTCCAATAGCCCATAGTATTCCTCCTAAATTATCTATTTGACAACCATTGAGGATGACCTAAGACGCTCTAGCTGCATATGACGACTTGTCCACCAGAAATTAAATTGGGTGGATTATGGTGTCCAAACATTGTTGTGTGCACCCATAGTACATGAACAACATGTGGTAGAACATAATATCACGCGGACACCAAGCAAGACGCGTGGAGGCTAAGCCTTTGTTTGGATCTCTCCAGCTTTTGACGGTTTTTAAGAATCCGGCAAAAACTGGCCTGTTTGAAATCTCTCCATATTTTGAAAAGCCAGATTTTTAAAAACCAGGAGAATCTATTAATACCCTTTTTTTTAGAAACGAGACTCTATTAGTACCTAGCAGAGTTTCCTTTGAAGCGGTAAACAAAGTCGGATTCTTCAAAATCGGGGATCCAAACACTACCATCAGTTTTTACCCAGAATTCAGATAACAAGCCCTACATTTAGGACCCGAGGACAACAACTGTTGCAAGGACCCGCCATGTGTTGCATATTTTGCTAGACACATAGATTTTTTTTTGAGAACATGCTACGGCATGTATTTCATTAAGCTGAAGAAGAATAACCCGCACACGGTAAGTCGGAGCTTACCGACCCCCAAATATACGCGCACACACCACACAGCTCTTATAGGGCTAAGCACCTCGTGATCTCCAAAGCACTGTGGGGACGAAACCCTGCCGATGTCCACAGACCGGCTTCCTCCACGATTGCCACAAGGAGGTATGAGGGCGATCTCGATGGTCACATAGAATTTAGTTACCTGTTGCATACGACGTGTGTCACAATCCACCATTCAACAATCCACCATGAGGGTGCACAGCAGCAGAGGTGGATGGTTTGGACCTAGGGTTCGCTCAATTTAATTCCACCCAGGGCGTTGCGCTCAATTTAATATAAAAAGATTAGAAAACTGATTTGGGTGGGGGTGGCTGCAATGTGCTGGGCTATTTGGAGATGCCGTAATGATGTTATCTTTAATCAAATGAAATATAACTCTATTATGCAGGTCATTTTCAGAGGAGCATACTTTGGTTGCGCTCGTAGACACTACAGAATGATGGGACAGCCAGGGCGCACTCTCCACGATGAGCAAGAAGTTAGAAGTAATTGCTCTAGAGATTTCCAATAAAGGATGGAAACACTTATATTGTTTGAATTAGCGTCCTAGTCGTTCTATAAGACCTTGGCTTTCTCTCTTTATTTATTTGAAAAACCCTGTAATAATTGCCTGTATACATCCTCGGATGTAGACACCTTAGGTCGCGCCAAATCCAAACACACCGTTGGCTCGTGGCAGCTGCATGCCTCTGCATCGATGCGAGCGCAGAAGCCTGAAATGCGATTCCGGTTCCGGCACACCCAGAACATCTATCCTCTGAACACGACACCGTCGCCATCTGCATGTACTCTACGTAGAAGCTTCATATAGTGTACGTGCCTTCATATAGTGTACGTGCCCTTTTGGGAAGCATGCAGTTAGATTATCACCCACGAGATTAGTGCCAACAAAACCCAGTGCCTTTTACCTACAAAAAGTAGGAACAGCCAACGCTTGCCATCATATGAGATCATCAAAGCTGTGTCATATGACCGACCTTAAAAAACATCGATCCCACGCGGATCGATAAGATCAGGGCCAGGGGAGAACGAACAATGATACACGGCATCCTAGATCGTCGTGCTCGTCAGTCGATCAGTTAAGGTCGAATCATGCCACCAGATCAAGCAGCTTGGAAATCTCTAAACCCGTGACCAACACTGCGCAGCTGTATGTTGTTTGTGTATAAGGACAGAGATCACGCCATTGGATTTGGATGCTATTGAATATATACGATGATGACGCTGTCTAATTCTTTTTGGATCATTAAAAATGATCTGACGCTGATCGTTATCATTCTCCAGAAAACAGCTACAATTAGTAAGAAATGTTCATTGCTGATGTGGAAGACTGAAAGAAGGGGGTACATTTTCATGCAATGGCAACACGGTGATCGACAAATTAGGTTAGATACAAGGTCCACCAGTTGAGTGCGGCCACACTCCTCTTTAAACAAAGTTTTATATGCTTCATGACTACAATTTTTGGTGAGGGAGTGCCTTACGTGAAGGAATGATGACACACTAGTAAAATTTGCTTCACTTGCTGCTTATGTGGAAAGCCCAACTACCTCTGGATATGATTGTTCTCAACTACTCCCTCCGTTAAACAAATAAAAGAATGTTATTGGCTTCAACACTTTCTGTTTGACTGCTCGTATTATTCAAAAAATTTAATAAGTAATATTTATTTTATTATAACTTACTTTATCATTAGAGATATTTTCATAATAATTAATTTATTTTATTATTTGTATAAAAAAAATTAAATAAGACGCATGGCCAAACAAGAAGCGTTGAAGTCAAAAATATTCTTTTATTTGTGGAATGGAGGAGTAGCACTTATTAGGCCGTGATTTGTAATGTTATCTCATACTCTAATGTTAGAGTCTGTCTAATATATTAAAGAGAGAATGTTTTACGTATACTCTAACAAGTCCTTGAAATGCAAGGAATCACAAACGCTAGCATCTTTGCTAGTGGGTGTGGAACAACTAGAACTTATCTATGTCGTGTAATTTTGGAACTTTTCTGCCGTTTATTGAAAAACATGTTATGACTTGTGTTACTTGTACTTCAAATACCCATCTTGGGATCATATTATCTCTAATATGTGCAATGCAATGTTCGTTTGCTCTTACCAGCGCTTTTTAACCAGCGATTCACCAGTGTTTTCTCTCAAAACAAATCAGCAACAGCGACCAAATCAGCCAGCCATGAAAGTGCTGATAAGAGCAAACGAACAGGACGGGGTTAAGAATCCATGGAAACTCGAAGCGGATGAGCTCTTAATTGGTGGGTCCGAAATGCGATTCACTAGATCTTGCAAAAGCAATAAACAAAAGTGGTAGAGAGGATGTAACCATTATATGAGGAGTTAGGAGTAGTACGTAGGATGCAGTGATCGCGGTGGTGTGTGTGACATGCTGACCAGTGGACGTGACACCTACTAGAGCCCGCCACATACGTGGGAACAATTTATTAAATACACACAAGAGTGGTCAAGTACTGTACCGCTTACATGCCTTCAGCTACGTATTAGTACAGGTTATGATATTAGCTTACCGGCCGTTTCTAGTTTGCAATATATGGACCTCAGCACACTCCATAGTGACGTCGTCTCGTTCCTTCGGCTGTGTTCAGTAGCATTGAATTGGATTGTTCCTGCAGAGCAGAGGCCAGATGATGAATCCATCTTCAGTGTGGCAACTTATCTCTTGAATCTGATGGCTCCCCTGATCCCCGGAGCTGATCCTGTTTTACACAGTGTACACATGGGCTGATGGGCACTGGTGCCGTGACTAGAGATTTTTGTTGGCAGAGATACACGACAGTACTAGGTATTTGTGTCACCGTCACAAATTTGCTTTCAGATTTATTGCAACAGAGACGTCTCCATGGACCAATGAAGTTTTGCATCAAGATCAGTAGTAGTAGTCTCCAAACGGATGCATGTCGCCTTCAATTGATGTCACAAGTCACAACAACGCAGGAGGAGTTATGTCCTCATGACCGCCGCACCCCATTGGCAAAGGCGGCAAGACCGCGAGATAGAGACTAGAAATTGCAGTGTCGACTGCCGAGTGCGGCAGGTAGTGCGCTCCGATATGGCTTTTGACCTTGTCTCAGGCAGGACTCAGGAGTCAGAAGAAGGCTTTTTGATAAAAGGAGTCAGGAGAAGGTTGAGGTGTGTGATTGTGAATGAGAGGGCGTAGCAGTGTGATTGTGAATGAGAGGGCGTAGCAGAGAAATACTTGTGCTGTTGTGCACCGAGAATGATCTGGTGTCGAAGCCCCAGAATCAAAGTGTAAACTGAGCTGAACTGAACGCGGAACGAATGCCATGCAGACTTGGCCAGTCTACCGCATTTGGACTGTGGAAGCCCAAGCATTATCACAACGGCCTGTTACCCCACGGGCCCAGTTACAGACGATTGGGCCTTCAGCGGGCCAAATTGCTGTTATATTGCTGTTACACATTTTGTACCCAGAAACAAACTATGCAAGCAACTTCCTAGCATTAGGCAACACATGAGAGTATTGTATAGCACTTAAGGAGCTATATGCGAACAGTATTATTTACTACTAAGTAAATCAAACAGTACTAACATCAGTAAGTAAATCAAACAGTACTAACATCGAATAGTAGTGATCCTAACATTGTTTACTCCATTGCAGTAAGGCAACACGCAAATAAAACAGGAGGTATTTTGTTTTTACATAGCAGTAGGCAACACAGAAATAAAATACCTACTACTAGTGAGCAGGGTCGAAAAACAACAAACAGTATCATCTGGGAGAGTTGCGTAGCGACAAAGCTCTTCTCTTCCCCTCCCTCCCGCCTCCGGCGAGCTCGCCGGAGCAGGCTGGCAGTGGGAGGGCCCTGCTTCCGGCAGATATATAGTAGCTGGTTCTTAGAGTTCCTAGAGTGTCTTCATGGCTGTTTCCTCTTGTAGATCTTCCCGTTGGATTGCCGCCATCGTCGTCGTCGCTGTCGCAGCCGTGGTTCTCCTCGGCACCTTCTTCGTCGACGATGCTGCCACCAAGGTACGTGGTAATAAAATAAATTCGCCATCTCAAGCAGCCTCGTCTCCATCCATCTCCGTCCATGGTTGCTTGAGATCCACCACCGCCGCCCTTGATCTGTCCAGATTTGAGGTCGATTTGTTAGTTGTACTCGTGGATTTGGCCTCCTGTTGGATGGATCCGGTCCCTGATGCTAGCTCTCTTCCCCGCCCCGGCCATGTCCTCTGTCTCCTCCGACTCCACCAGATATCATGTTGCAGCCCTACGCGTACTACCTTCACTGTCGAGCACGTCATCAGCCACCCTGCAGATCGCCTTCCCCGGCCCCGGCTCGAGGAAGTTGTTCTTCAATCCTCCGTCGACAGCTACAACATCATCCTCAGTTCGCGCGGAGATGACGGATCTTGCCGGCTTCTTCAACCACCTCAAACCGACGCGATGCGCGGTCAATCCATCATGTTTCCATGCGCCCAAGTCGCCTCTGGAGACCCCTGCTGGTGACCTTCTCAGCGGCGTCATCGTGCTCCCCATCATCGCTGTTGGAAAACATGTGCTCTTTGCTACACCAAGTAACTGTGTTCGTGTTGTTCCGGGCGCATGTGGCTTAGATGTAATTTGGTTCTCTATGAGGACCTCGTTGTAATTTGGCTGCACTTTTATTATAAAATATAAGTGTGCTTTGTTAAAAAAATACCTACTACTAGTTGGCAACACGTGGCACAACTATGCAAACAGTGTTACTACTTTTTTTTTAGCTACTACCAGTATTAGTAGCACTAGCACAAAATTCTTGAGCAAAAGACTACTGTGGTTCCATTTTAATAATTGCTCCTAAATGAGATACTACAATTTTCATGCTAACCAAAGTAAGTGATGCTGCAATGGGAGAACCGGACTTGTCCACCTACATCAACTAAGAAGAAACAGAAGAACTAACAAAGAACATAAGCATATGTGTGTAATCTCTCAAAAGAAAAAAAAAACAACAATTTGCTAAAGTCCACAGGGATTGTTGACACCATGTACATGTTTCACACATTAGGGAACAGTAAGGCACAAAAACAATATTGCAAAGTCTTAGTGAGTAACTGAGTGCTGAGCAAGACCATGGGGATGGGAAGTGATTTGTACTAGTCGCTCCTAAGTGTGATGTCATGGTAGGGCATGTAACATCCTGGATGTTAATCATGCATTAACTCTGCAAATCATGAGCATAATCATATCATTAGCATCTAATCATCATTTTGACATGATTGCTTGATGTTTGTCTGCACTCTGCTTGACTTAGTTTATAAGTGTGATTGTTGGCTTGAACTAGAAGTAGTAGCTACGTTGCTCATCTCGAGTCGGACCTTTAATAAAGTTCGAAGAGGAGAGCATTTCGAGAAAACTTTATGTTTTGACCTTTTCATGAAAATGCCTAGAAGGTGCTCAAAACGAGTGACGAAGGTGCTACGATTAATGACATCGGCAGATTGGCATGCCGCGTTCTCCGATTTTCGTGAAACAACTTTAGTTGGCCCAAATAGGAAAAACATAGCTAACCCATTGGGGCACAGCATGCCAAAAGTTGGGATCAATTCGGTCGAGTTTGGTCACCCAATTCCAAGAAAAACCCGAGCCTAGGTTAACCGTCATTAGTATGTTGACATTGTCACATTGATGCTTAATTATCTCTTAAACCGTAGCTCATTAGACCAAAGTGCCTAAATGAAAAATATAGTGTGACGTGCGGGCTTCAAACTTTGTATTGGGCCCAAGACCTAATTCGGCCCAGAAGCAGCCCAAAACGGCCTCCCACCTAACCCACTTCCACGCACGCCACCTGTTCGCCAGAATGCCGACGTGGACGTCGTGCATGGCCGCCACACCCGGGACGCGCGTCGCGTTCGCTCCGCTCACCGCCGCCACGCGCTCCAGTGCCCGCGCCCTGGTCCAGAGGGGGACAGCGGTCCCTTCTCCCTCACTCCTCACTCTCCATTCTCTCTCGCCTCGTTCTCCCTTTGCCGCAGCACTCGCCCCGCTTCCTCGCCACACAGCGCCGCTCCATTGACACGCCCCGCTTGCACCCCGCCGCCGCAGCTCACCTCGTAGGCGC
Source organism: Themeda triandra (assembly GCA_018135685.1). Lineage (NCBI taxonomy): Eukaryota > Viridiplantae > Streptophyta > Magnoliopsida > Poales > Poaceae > Themeda > Themeda triandra. The sequence goes on along the minus strand of JAENPR010000191.1, from coordinate 324,826 downwards.
CGCCGTGGCCGGCAGCCTCCTCGCCACGGAGCGCCGCCGTCGACGAGCCACGACTCGAGTGGCCGCGCCGCAATGGTCCACCTTGAGCCGCTCCGCGGCCACCGACGGATGCGCCTCGGTCCGCCGTAGGTCCGCCGCCTTCCCCGCGGCCGCCGACGGGCTTTCCCCGGCCGGAACCAGCGAGCCGGTCCGCTCCCCTGTTCCCATCCGGCACAGGGACCTCGTGCCCAGAATTTGACAAAGGTCGAGGTCCTTCATGCAAATACGCCAGGCACATAGACTTTCAGATCTGGGCCTAGCGAATTTCTAGAAAGTCAGAGGGCTAAACTGCAAAGTGCTTGTCCTATCTGATTATTCGAAATAGATTTCCAGAAAATAGGGTAAAGCTTTAGAAATTCATATCTCCTAGAATATTGGTCCAAATCCGACGATTCATGTTCCTAGATTTATCTTATGAGATGCCCTATGCATAGAAAATATGAAATGCTCTGTTTGTGATACTTTTGTATGGAGTTTAGATTTAATTCTTGAAATGCCTTTAATCTTTGGAAATGCCTAGTAAATCATAGGATGCTCTGAAAAATGTGGTTCTTGTTTTTCTAGTCTTGTATTGCCATGCCCTATCCATGATAAATATATTGTATATGCTTGCTATGTAAAAATATGGAGTTGTAGTTCAAGTGCATGCATGGCTTGTTTCATGAAATAATTCATAAATGCCTATTATAGGTTTGATCTGAGGTTCATACTTTTTATGGGCTACTTAAATGCCCTAATGTAGCTCTGTATATGGTTGGTTGCATTGTTTGATCAAGTTGGTAGTACAAAGTATTTATAGGTCCTTGGTTTGGTGCTGCCATGTCATTTTTGTGTAGGCCAGTAGGATCATCCAAATGAGGTGAAACTTAGATGGTGCACTGGCATTGTCAAATTTTATCCACTGTAATTTTTGTAGGATTTTAGGATTTATGTAGCTATGGGTTGCTGTTCAACCCATAGTCGGTTAAATTGGGGTTGCTTGCATGATGTCATGCTTAACCCAATTATAAATTAGTTTTCTGGGAAACTTGTCTTTATATGATTGGTTTGTAATTAGTATATGGTTCCACTGGTGAAATTTGGTGGTCATTGGATGATTAGTTTAGGAGCTATGGCTCTTGCAACTTGGTTTAAAAGGGCTGTTTAATTACTGTTGGTCAGAACTAGTTCTAATGTTATCTGTTTTAGGACCAGTTAAGTTAGAAATCATGTCTTGGTGTCTTGAGATGATTGATGGGCAATTTGATAAGCTTTCCAGATTGTCCTCACTCATGTTCATAGGGTATATAGAACTCCAGTTATGATTTTATTACTGGACTACCAACTATATACCTATAATTGCTAGTGAAGCTCGATTGTGTGATGTTGTGTATAGGACTTGATGATGATGACTCATAGTGATTAGGATTGTATGATTGATTGTTATTGAGCGTGTCTTGATGATTGAGTTAGGATGGTTATGCCTAGGTTTGAGTCTTTGGCTTTACTGGCTTGTTTGCTAGTGATAAGTGTGGCAGATTAATGGGTTATTCACCCATGAACATCTATCATCCTTGATCATTCATAATCATGCATATACCGATGATTACGCACTCATGCATATGCATATGCATCATTCTAGGGTTGCGTGTAGAACATTCGTCGTGAAGTCAAGGATCCCGAAGGACAAGTCGTGAAGGAAGTTCCCGCACAAGAGGTGATTGGGAACCAGACGTGAACCAACTTGAAGATCGATCCAGATCGTCGAACTAACTCTTCGAGAAAGGCAAGCCCCGGAGCATCCCTCCTACGGTTTGCAAATGTTTTACCTTGCGTCCTTTTATTCTTTATGATGCATTAAGTTATAGGCGTTGATTGGAACCGTAGTTGCATCAGGACTACCTTGCCACCAGAACTATCCTACTTTTACGTACAGGATCGATTACATGCTTAGGCCTGCTCTATTAATCGGTAGAAGCCGGATGATCGACCCTCGTTCGCAAAGTGTAGGTGGTTACTACAACCTTTTGGATTGAGGATGGTGAGATGTTGGATATGAACATAACCATGTGGCCTTCTAAATCATCTCTAAAGAAATATGGCTTTGTACGTCCTCGATCATGTTGAATGCCGCCTCACAGATAGCTGGAAGGGCCGGGGTGCCCAACCGCGAAGCCAACAATTTACTTGGGCCGGGTTTCAACTGCCATGTATCCATGCTGGCGATGGGGGTGGGTGTAACAAGGGCCCGGTTGGTGAGACCTTAAGATGGGACGGTGTCATTTGATGGGCACGCTTACCTGTTGGCTGCCGGGAGTTTCCTTGGTAATGGTGGTGGTATGTTGATCCCGCGTTTTTTCCCGAGTAGATCATGGTGATCGAATCGACTCCGGCGGGAGTCGTGTGATTTGTGTGTGGAATACCCGCCAGCTGGTTTGCAATCGATTATAATCGCCATCATTTCTGGACAGTGAATACTTGATCGAGACCGCGGCATGGTCGCCAATAATATCTCTTGTGCGAGTTGGTTATGTTCACTCATGTTGGTTTAATGATTACTCAATCAATGCGGTTACTTAATGTTGATTGCTTCTACCTTAAAAATGTGAGTAGTGCAGGTGCTAATGTAGTAATGGCAGGTTCTACTTAATTGGATAAGCTAGAGAGTCCTTTTGTCACTAAATAATTATTAATAAGCTCATCTTTTTGGCAAACAAAGGAGTCGGCTAACCCACTATAAAGCCTGGCATCCACCAAAGAGTCTTTATTTTCTTTTAGTCGGGTAAGTCTTACTGAGTACAACGTACTCAGGGTGCAATTCCCAACGTTGTTTATTGTAGGTTGAAGATTACCACAGTGGTGACACGGTGGATTTATATCCCACTACGGGAGGAATAGACTTCGGGCAAGTCAACTCTTATATCTTATCCTCATGCTTTTGAAGGAGTCGACCATGAGCTGGTACTATATTTAATTACTTAGGTGTGAGTGTGTTTGCAAAGAAAATTCTCTTCCGATGTTTATTTGAAAAACTTGAGTTGTGAAATATTATATTTGTAACCATTGGTGTATTTATAAAGTTTGTGAATGTAACTTAAGTGAATGGGAACTGCTGAACTTTGTGATCCGGGTGTGACTCTGAGAAAGTTCGAGATCTTTCGGGATTTCGTGGACTACCGGGCTGGTATAATTGCGGTTTACTACTTAAGCTGCCACGATGGCTTGATTAGTGAACAGTAATTATATTAGTTGGTCGGTTCCCTTACAGGGCAGTAAGAGACCATTCAACTCATGTAAGTCCTCGCAAAATTTAATGTGGGTAGGAAGAGTAACTGAATAACTGACAACACCTACTCTAAGGTGAAGCGTACCCATCTTCGGTGCACGACCCAGGACCAGTTTTATGGTGGTTGTACACGACGAGAAGATCGCTGAAATAAGGTTTGGTGATTCAATTTCCAATCCATTCTCTTTGCTACATTCTTGAGTTAGTTCACAGTTACCAATCCTCAGATTCATCAGTGCTCAAATATCTTTCAGTGTGGGGTGCTAGATGAGGGCCCAAAAACAGACATCCGGTGAGACTTAGATGCTTCAGCGTCGACCATAGGTGCCCATTCTCGCTGGCGGAGACAAGATTTCCACAGACATTTGCGCAGGTCCACGAAACCAGAACCCAATTAGGTGAGGCCCCGACTACGTAGCTAGTCAAGGAGTGGTTCGATATCCTCGATTGTGTGTGTCACATTGATAAAAATGAGCTTCTTGGCATCTTGATCGAGAGGAGGGGCATCTAATGGGTGAGGCGTTGAATCTTAAACATCGAATGTAATACACATATATTTGCGTGTCACTCATATCTAATTTTATCAGACATATATTTCCATATTCTTTTTTCACTGATGCGTGCAAGGGTGCACGCTAGGTACTAGTTGGCAACACACAAGCTATGTGTATAATACAACATGGAATTGACAACACTAAATTCTACTACTGAGAGTAGGCCACACACAAATATATACAAACAATGGCACAAATAAAGACTAACATCGTTACATCATCGTTAAAGATCTTGTGAACATACTAATGTGCTAAACTACTCATGTGAATATGTTAACCCATTTTACTTCTCAACCAACTTCTTTGTGACTAGATGTGATGGAGAACACATAGGTGTACTATATATACACGTGAACATTAGGAATTACTGTAGAACACTTGAGAACCTTTACAAAAGAATGACCTTATGATCTTTTTAAGAGTGAAATTTACCAGAGCTCCTTGAAATTGTTTGTAGATATCATATAGGTCCTAAAATCCCAAAATACTTTTTTTTAGGTCCCTAGAGTTGGATCGGGTCTCATGCAGACTCAAACGTATGTTTACCCAAAATGCATTTTATGTCCTTAAAGCTGGTTCAGGTCTCATGTAGACTCGAACATGAGTGTAAGCGACCTGATAGCTTATGTGGCATGGCAATTAAGCCCTTACATGGCTCTAGCATATCGGACCCACATGTTAGAGGCAACACTCAAACTTAGGCAATCGTATCTTTCCACAAAGTCTCTTATAAAGATGTTTTTATTGAAAATTTTAGCCCCATATGATATCTACAACTTTCTAGTTTTGAGTTCTTTTATTTAAAAGATTTAAAAGCTTAGAAAATAATATAACTTTTAGCAGCATATCAATCATGTAACAAGATTGTCACCTTAGAAAAATAATCTTTCTTTTTGGATAAAGATACTTTGTATATGAAAATTGCAGCTGTTGAGATCTAAAGATTTCTAATTTTGAGTTTTTATCATTTGAGGTCATTAAGATGGTAAAAAAATAAAATAAAGTTTTAGCAGCATATTAATCGCATTCCAAGACTTATCGTCTTAGAAAAATTATCTCGCTCTTGAAGACACTTTTAGATGAAAGTAGCACTTGATGAGCTCTAGAACTTAGTTTCTCAAGGTGCTACAGGGAGGGATGACTAACGCATGGCTAGTGGCAATGGGCCATTCAGTCCTAGTCGGATCCATCAGCTTTTGCTCTCAGTGTTCTCGTCCCCATTGCTAAGGAGACTGATTGAGGCGAATTTATTTTTATTCATATATTTTTAATCTTTCTACAAAATAATAGTATGCCAAATAATTAAAAGAGCCGCCACAGGTGATAGTGATACCTTGTTTATCTCCACCGATCCATCTTATTCAGTGTAATGTAATGACACGATATTTCAATCTCAGCTACTATATATCTACTTGCTCAATATCTAGTCCCGGATTCTTATTAGCTACTGTATGAAAGTACTGTTATTTCGCTTGCCTGTTTTGATAAACAGAAAATAGTGTTATTTTCCTTTTTCTTGTAATTTTAATCAAAAGAATTAATACAGCATCTAACTAATGCATGTGTCCAAATTCCTCGTCTTAAGAATTTACAACTGCCTATAGCACATCAGGACACACAAGTTAACCTGTGTAGCATGTGTGCTTGCAATGAATGACAATGGCTCCTGCTCTACTCTTGCCTTCCTGCACGCCATCTGGAGCAGCCGGGCTTCTCGATCAAGTCCAATCAGGACTGCGCAAATGCGTACGGCCCACAGAGGCCCATGATGTGCTGTGATAAATTGCGGTCAAAGCTTGGGGACCCTACGAGGCTGATTCTCTAACTTGTTGTAATAAAGGCCTTGTTTAGTTGAATGCAAAAAGGTTAGAAATATGACTCTCTCTTCATCACATCAATTTTTAGCTGCTTGCATGGAGCATTAAATATAGGTCAAAAAATAACTAATTACACAGTTTAATTGTACATCACAAAACGAATCTTTTGAGCCTAGTTGGTACATAATTGGACAATATTTGTCAAATAAGACAAAAGAGTTACTATTCATCAAAGTTATATTTCTAGCCAACTAAACAAGGCCAAAGTCACATGTGACTTTACCTCACTTGGATACCATTCAGTTGCCATCCAACGGTTGGAAGCTATTCACCTTGTTAGCGATGCAAATAGCAGCCCATTTAAAGCCCAGTTCATGGACTGAGCAATAAAGATGGCAGTGGGTCGGGTTTGAACCCGAAACCCGCGGGTTTCAGCCCAGTGGGGGTGGGTGCGGGTGCAGTTTTTGTCCCGTGGGTTTGCGGGTTCGGGTACCCAAGATGGTGCGGGTCGGGTGCGGGTTTGAGGTCTCACCCGCGGGTACCCATCGGGGACCCGAAAGTGTGCACCATGATTAAAAAAAGCCCATAACTCATTTATATATTAACGTGTATATATATATATATATATATATATATATATATATATATATATATATATATATATATATATATATATATATATATATATATATATATATATATATATATATATATATATATATATATATATATATATATATATACCAGTGAATGCCTTTATGCTCGTGCACTTGCCTTGGGCCATTGGCCTTGGATTGTTTTAAATTTTTAATTGTTCATGGACAACGAAATGACCTTGAGTGCTTGTTGATTATTTCCGGATGTAATTGCGCATGTGCTTGACCATGGGTGCTTGTTATCCTCATATGCGGCACAACTGTTGTAAAGTTCTCTGGTTTCGAGTAACCCGGGTTTGGGTCCGGGGACAGATCTTCACCCGTCACAGGTTGCGGGTCGGGTGCGGGTAGTGTTGGCGGGTCTTGGGTGTGGTTTCACGGACTCTCGACCCGAACCGAACCTGACCCGTTGCCATCTTTACTGAGCAATGATACTTGGCAGATTTTTCTTTTTATTGCGTGGCTTATTTTTTTTTAAAAAAAAAACCTTGTACATATGAGCTTAGATTAAGAATGTAGTATATGACTCGTCAGTGCTCGCATTTTAATGACTTTTTCCAAGATTAATTATCGGTGTTGTGCTTTCAGTGGTAGACGATGTTTTCGTCAACAACGAGGTGCATATGGTTTCTTCGTCAATCTCAAGATATGCCTGTACAATTTTTTGGCGGTGCTCATAAAGGTAGTGTTTACATATTTGTGTCTATAGAAGAAGTGTGCATGTGTGTTGACTGTCTATATCTACTTGTGTAATTTATAAAAACGTACATAGACTTGAATAAGAACTCTAGATAGTTTAGGGGGCTAAATGAGTAATTTGAAAGTACCAAAAAATCTAGATAAGAACTCGAGACAACTTCAAAAATCACCAATAAAATTTACCTTTTTAATTTGATATTAAAATGGATTCAAATATTTATCTAGGCACACGTGAAAATTTTCATATAAAAAAGATAAGCTGCAGAAGAAAAGAAATCTACCAACAACTCTTGTTCTTTCTGTGAACTGTTTTTTTATTAGTTAACTGGGCTTTAAATGAGCTGTGTTTTGCATATCAGCTAAGCACTAGTATACTGAAGAGCTTCTTGACCATTGGATTGCAATTGGATAGCATCCGAGTGAGGTAAAGTCACCCGTGACTTTCCTCAAGTCAGAGAATCCAGATCGACGAGGCTACGAGCCCATTTACAGGCGACCGAGGTGGTCATCAACTCGTCCATCTCGCGAATTGGCTTGCATTCCAACGGTAGAATGGTGTAGTGGGACGCTACCCATCAGAGTTCAAATCCCGGTGCTCGTATCTTTTCTGGGATTTTCCCAAAGATTTACCGACATTATGCATTAAGTGGTAAGCGACGTTTCAGTCGACAACGAGGCGTCCATGATGACTTCGAGAATATCCAGATCTGTCGGGTGCTCAGTTCTTCGAACGTGCTTATAGGGGTAGGGTTTGCGTACGTGTTGTGGACGTCTTGTACTGTGTAATTTTAAAAAAAAATCAACTCGTCCATCTCTGAAAATATTTCTCATCCATCAGCTCGTGTTTGACTACGTTGCAAGCCTAAAAATCATGGTAAATAAACCTTCGGGTGAATCCTATCTCCAAACTTTATCCCTATTTTACCATCGACGAGAAGTTTATATAGGTTTCCTTATATAGTTATATGCTTTATTTTGAGAACACCTCTAGAGATTATAGCTCATAAATAAATAAAAGCGTCTAAAGCATTTTTTTGAAACTTGACGGATTCATTACTCATCTTCTGACAAATCATCATCAACAATTACAAAGACATTATCAGGAATAGTATTGTGAGCATCAGGTAGGTCTTGTAAAAAACGCCCGCGTCGCCCTCCCGCACGGGCGACTCGGGCGGAGCCCGACACCGCCGTCGCCCAGCGCCGCCTCTCCCCCCCCTTCCTCGCCGCCCGAGGTCGCCGCCGGGTGGCCCGCGCGGCTCCCATGAGGGCGGCGGCGGGATTCTTCTTCAAGCTCGCGCCGTGGTCTCCCCGTGCGGGATGGCGGCCATGGCGGCGATGAGCGGCGGCGCTGGGGAATCCCGGCCGCCTGGGCGCGGATCCATGGCCCCCCGGCCTGGATCCGGCGGCCTGGGGGGTGGATCTGGCCGGCGGGCGGGGTCCCATGGTGGCGGCGGTGAGGTGGTGGGCGGGGCGGCGGCCATGGTGCGGTGCTGGGCGGTGGCAGGCGGGGTTGGCGGCGGTGGTGGCCTTGCCGGCGCGGCGGGCTGGTTGGCCGGCCCTGGTGGCCGCTGGCCGGCGCTGCTCCTGCTGGGTGGCATGGCCAACGCCGGCGGCCGGCCGGGTCGGCCCCGTGGCCGCTGGCCGGGCCGCGCCCGCCGGCCCGGGCCGGCGCTGGGGCCGGGCCGGGCCGGGCCGCGGTGGTGGTGGGGATCCGGTGGTGGCGGTGGTTTCCGGCCGCCGGGGCGTCGATCTACGCAGGTTCGGCTTGGGGGGGGCCGGATCTGGCGTTCCTGTTGGCGAATCTGGTGGGGGTGGTGTAGGATCTCTGGAAGAGTAAATCGGCCTAGAGGGGGTGAATAGGCCTCGCAACAAAATTTCTTCGAACCGCTCGTCGATCCCGAGGGTGCGGCACCTCCCATAGTACGTACTCGCGGTACCGCCGCGCTATGCATGTAAATGAATAGAGTGTAATTCGAAATGAGTAGAACCAAGTTTACCCGGTTGCTCTCCAAGCTTCCTACACTGCCAGAGAGTACGATCGAGAGCCAAATACAGCTCAAGAGGTAGTAGGAAGCAGATCGACCTCAAACCCTAGAAACTTCTCAACAACAAGTATGAATAAGAAAACTGAACAGCACAAGATGACACAAGTGTTTAACCCGTGGTTCGCCGCCACAAAGGCCGGCCTACGTCCACGTTGTTGAGGAAGTCCACGACTTGAAGCTCACCACTAAGGCTAGCTTTCTCCTCGGTCTCAAGTCAAGAGAGTGAACTCTTGAGATGAGGGGTGATTTCTTAGTATTGAGGTGAGGTTACAAACCTCCCTAGGCAAACCACACGAGTTGGCGGCTCTAGGGCGACGCCTAGCCGGCTAGGAGCAAAGCTCCAAGAGTAACAAACCCTAGAGCGCGGCCAAACGTGCACCAAATGCTCTTTTGACAAGGGAATCGGTGGATCCACTCTCCAATCGAAGTTTGCTGCCCTTTTCCTCAAGAATCCGTGGTGGAATCAAGGGGAATGAGTTTGGAGCTTGGGGGAGCAATGGAGGGAGAGAGAGAGGAGCTTTTGTGGTGCTTGCAACGGTTATGTCGCGAGGTAGACGAAGAGGTAAGTGAGTGGGCCGACAGATGGGTATAAATACCCCGGGTCCCAACGGTCACTTATAGGCGCGCAGACTTTGCGCGCCCTAGGCGCAAAGATCGCTTGCCGCGCCCTCCCAAAACAAAGCAAGAAGATTTTTGAGTTGTTGGTCAGGCTGTTTTGGTGGCTGGATGAGGTTGGTGTTTAAGGATTGAGCATTTGGTAACACTTTTGACTAACAACCTTAGGATCCCTCTTGATAGTACGGCTTTTCCTAAACTCAAATTCAAACCGAAAATGAATTTAAACCTTCTTTGAATTCGGCAAAGCCTCCTTTTAGAAACGGGTGAAAGGCCCTTGTTTGGTTTTGATAATTGAGTGACAACTTTAGGTGGACTAACATGTGTGATGGTTGAGATACACAGGAGTTAGTTCACAGGTACATGTGTGTGAGCAACATATGCCATGGTGGAGATGGCTTGGAGATGTTGTGAGGCTCAACACATGAGTTGATAAAGGAGCTCATTGCAAATGAGACATGACATGGAGTCATGTGACCAAGAGGTGAAGATCAAGATGAGGCTTGGCTTGATGGACCGGTTGCAAGTGTGAAGGGCATGTTGAGGCTGCGAAGCGAAGGACCATGCGATGGTGAAGCTTGGGCAAGACTTGGCGCCGATGGACCGACGCAACGGTGAAGAGCAAGTGAGGTCAAGATCGATGGACCAAGAGTGTCACATGATGATATGAGAGGTCAAGATCGATGGACCAAGAGTGTCATATGATGATATGAAGTGGATCATATCATTTGATGATCGTGTCGTGCATGCGGTGCATTGGCACAATGGAGGATGACGGTGGAGATGGAAATGCGCAAGGCAAAGGTATAACCTAGGGCATTTCATTTCACCGGTCTAAAGGTTGAGTAGAGAAGTACTTGACCGGATTTAGGATAGATGGCCGTACTATCAAGAGGGGTAATCTTGTTTGCATATCGGTCATCTAGTGCCACTTGAGCGATCTAACATTGCGATGTGCTAGGATCGAGTGGCGTTGTGAGTTGAAGAGAAAATCCTTTGAAAATGATTGTGAAAATGCTAACACACAAGCACATGGAGTTGTACACTTGGTGGTGTTGGCACATTTACAAAGGTGGCGAATGTTCGCGCCGTGGTTAGTAGGGTTGAGTTGGGCTTGGGTCCTCTCTCCCTCCCGCCGAGCTTGCGAGGCGGATTCGGCGCTTTCGGGAAAATTGGAGGCATATTTTCCATTGCGCCGATGCAAAATGTGGTTAAAAACATGCTATCTCCGGTGATCAAGTTGGTATACTTGTTGGATAGCATGGTGGAGAAGATCGCGTGACGGCCGTGAATCATGGATTCACAAGGCACCGGACGCAGCGCCGGACGCTGCTGCGAAGCGGGCGGACGCGTCCGGGCGGCCGGAGTCGCATGGGCATGCCGGCGGGCGCAGGGAGCGCCGGACGCGGGCAAGGGCGTCCCGGGGCGCGGACGCCGACCGGCAACTTTCTGCATGCTCGGTCTCGGGTCTCGCGGTTGGGTCGCCGGACGCACGGCGGACGCGGCGCGCGGACTCGGGCGGTGCACTGTTTAGCGTCCGGCGCGTGTTGCGCAGGATTTCTTCGCGCGATCGGCTGCTAGCCGTTGGGGCTTTAACGGTCGGCTTTGAACGGTCTGGACACGTGGAGCGCGGAGGAGCGCCGGACGCGTCCGGCGGCTTGCTCCGGACGCGTCCGGCGAGTACTGCGGAGTTGCCCGAGGTGGCAACGGCTAGTTTGGTCCTTGGGGCTATAAATATGAGTCTTGGCCGGCTGTGGCCGGTTGCTGAGCACGCCCTGGCTATGTTGCCTTGTGTGGTGGTGCTTGGAAGCCCTCTAACTCACATATGCTTGGTAGTGACCATCCGATAGTGTGAGAAGAGCGATTCTAGTGCGAGTGCTTTGTGAGATTGCATTTGTGGCACTAGGTGGTTGTGTTGCAAGCCGGAGAGCTTGTTACTCTTGGAGGATTGTCACCTCCTAGACGGCTTGGTGGCAAGAGGCTCCGTGGTAGCACGCGTGGAGATACGGTGCTCCGAGAAGAGATTGTGAGAGGTCGGTACTCACCTCGCGGGGATCGCGAAGAGTAGCCCTATTGGATTGCGCGTGTCATTGAGTTACCACCCTTGCGTGTGTGGCTTTGCTCGGTGCCTTGAGGGGCTCACTTGAGAGTGGTGTCTTGCGGTGCCTTGCGGGGCGTGCCTTGAGGGGCAAGTGACTTGAGGGTCGCACCGAAGAACCATCTAGGTGAAAAGACCGGAGGAACCACCGAAGGTGTTGGTCGACACAACAGACGTAGCTTGGGGGCAACCAAGTGAACTGGTGAAAAATCGCCGAGTCATCTTGTGTCCACACTTCGCGGTGGTTTGCAATCTCTTTCACAAGCTTTGTATTTACATTCCTTACTTTCTTGTATAGCTTGTGTAGTTGCTCTAGTGATTAGTTAGCTTGTGTAGCTTGTTAATCACCTTCTTGCTTGTGTAGCTAGAAGTAGAGTAAGTTGCCTTGCTTAGCTTGTGTAGTTAAGTAAGTTTGAGCTCTTGGGTTTGGCTTGTGTAGCTTTGTCCATGAGCATCTAGTGAGCTTAGGTTGGCTTTGTGCTTTTGCTCATTAGAATTGTGTAGGTGCACACCCGGTTGCTAAAGTACTAGTTGCTTAGGTTTGTGTGACCTTGCAAGCTAGACTTGTTTAGTGTGCACTAGCTAGATTGGCACCTTGTCTTCTTGTTTAGGATCTTTTACAAGGTGCATCTAGAGACATAGATAGAGGGGTGAAAGTCTTGGTTAGGCCGATAGATTTAATTCCGCACTTATATCGGTTAGCCGGAGCGATTAGTTTTAAAAAAGGACTATTCACTCCCCCTCTAGTCCGCCATCTCGACCTTACAAGTGGTATCAGCTCCGGGTCTCTCATTTTAGTGGTCTTCACCGACCCGAGAGGATGGCGACTAGTGGGATAGATGTTGAGTGCTCTTGTGACACACACATTTTTGATGGCACGGACTTTGCACGGTGGAAACACCATATGCTTGATCATTTTCGTGCATCGGGACCTAAGGTTTGGTGGGTTGTCACAAAGGGTCTCACTCACGTGATGGACGATGAGAACCTTACCGAAGCTCAACAAGCTCTTTATGATCTTAATGATAAAGCTCTTTGCTTTCTAATGCTTGCTTTGAGTTTCGATGTGTTTAAGAAGGTGAATCATCGAGGAACCGCACGTATGGCGTGGGATTCCATCAAGCACATCTTCGGCGATGCCTCCACATGGGATGATGGCAAGTATGAGGTGGAGGAAGCCACGATGGTGCTACATGAGTGTGTTGAGCATGATCACAACAAGATTGCTCAGAAAGATTGCTCCACCTCATGGTCAAGTGAGGAAGATGATCGATCTACCTCAAGCTCACTTGACAAGATGGAGGATGATGCCTCAAGTGATGCAAGTAATGATTCTACCCCAAGCACACTTGACGATGATGATGGTTCATGCTCAATTGATGATGCTACTACAAGCTCTCCAACATCATCATATTGCTTCATGTCACAAGGTGACACTAAGGTATCAAGTTGCAATGTGATTGATCATGCCTTATATGATGAGCTTGTTAGTAGACTTGCTAGCATGACCATGTCTTTAGAAAATGAGAAAGCAAAAACAATGAATCTTGAAAGTGAAAACTCTTTTCTAAAGACAACTTGTGAACAACAAAAGCATCTACTTTATGTTACTACTTGTTCACATGATGTGCTAAAATTGACTCATGAGCAACTTTGTGTTACTCATGAAAACTTGTTGAAAGATCATGCTTTTCTCACTAAGAAGTTTTCCTTTGAAGAAATTAAAACTAGTGAGAGCTCATCACTTGGGTTGAATGATCAATCACATATGACTAACCATTGTGATGTAGGGAAGAAGCATGTATCCACCTCTAGCCATGATTTATTTGATATGTCATGTTCTTCACAATTATATGCTTGTTCAACTTCTATGTCTTGTGAGACTAATCTTTTGAAGGAGAACAATAGACTCAAGAGCAAAGTGAAGAATTTGAACAACAAGCTAGAGAGATGTTACAACTCTCAAGTCACCTTCGAATATATGTTGAAGAACAAGAGAAGATATGGTGACAAAAGTGGCCTTGATTTCAACAAGGACAATGTTGGGTTGAGTGAAGTGCCAAAGATCACACATTCTCAACTCTTGAAGAGCTACAAGAGATTTGGCAACATGAATGGCATCCGCTACAACAACACCAACATCAAGGGAAAGAAATGGGGCAAGAGAAAGTATGAGAAAGAAATGAAGAGGCTAGAAGAAGAAAGGCTCTCTCATCTCATGTGCTTTCAATGCAATAAAATGGGACATCTAGCAAGAACTTGCCCAAACAAAGAGAAGTCTCAACCAAAGCCACAAGATGAGCAAGAAAAGAAACCCCAAGATCAAGTCAAGATCAATCATGAAGATATAGTTGATGACTTGAAGATGATGAAGAAAAAGAAAACAAGAAGGGGTGGAAGAGCAAGGCATCCAACTCCTATTCTAGATGCCAAGATGATGATGAGCAAGAATCAAGAGAAGAAAGATTTGGCTCACATCAAGTGCTTCAAGTGTGAAGAGATGGGACACTATGCCTCGGGGTGTCCTACCAAGCTTGAGAAGAAGGCTCAAGCAACTCAAAAGAGGCAAGGCAATGAAGAGCATCACATGAGCAATGAAGAAAAGGCTCAATTAAAGAGAAGATGCTACTCATGCCGGAAAGGGGACACATGGCTCATTCATGTCCCCTAGGTAACACTTCTAAGCCTATTTCAATTGATACAAATAATATGCTTAGAAAGGATGGTAATGGTACCTCAATGGTTTCTATTGCAAAACATCCCGCTATCCATACTAAGGCTTTGCCTAAGTATGTGGCTCCTAACTTGAGAGGACCCAAACATGTTTGTGTACCATCAAAAAGTGGATGATTGTGTGTAGGTACCATGGCATTGGAGACTTGATTCAATTGAGTTCATTTCATTCATCATTTGATTGAATCAAGTATTGAAGCTTAGTGCTATTCCTCTCCCAATGCCAAGTCATGACAAGTGAAGTCCAATGAGCTACAACATACAAGTGCAATAATCAAGTTGTGGTAATTTATTGGTCATATTCGAAGGCTTGCAAAGTATTTGAGTTGAAGCTTGCTAGTAGATGATCATGTGCCTTCAAAGGTATATTCCTAGTTGATCTAATCCATTTGGGTGCATATGAGTTGATTGAATTGGATCGATATGCATATGTTGCTTGCTATGAGATGTTTGAAGGATTAATTGCTTAGTAGTCAAATTTGGATTGGTTTGGTTGGATATGATCACAAGATGACTCTTAATAAGTGGTTTGAATGGATATATGTCTTATGTTGGTATTCAAACAAGTTGATATCAAGTTTGATTCAATTTGAAGAAGCATAGCTCAATTGCTTAAATCTGTCCAAATTCTAAAATCTGAGCAAGCTGTGTTCAAATCTGAGGTTGATGGATCAAATATTATTGGATTGACTTGAAATTTGGTATGCATGCTCTACACTTATGGTATAATGTGCTGTACCAATTTCATGAATATTGGATAAGAATTGCTTCGGTTTTGGAGCATATCTTGTCAGCTATAGTGCAGCAGTTTTTAGCATGCAACAGTAAGTGAAGATGTGAAATCTGGTAGCAATCTAAAAGGCCAATGAAGCTCAAATTTTTACAGCTGCTGGTAGACTTAGTGTTGCACATCTCCACCAAATTTCATGGCATTTGGAGCTGTACATTGGGAGATATGAATTATTCTTTGAAGGGTATAGAATCTGCCAGAAAAGTGACTATCATTGGATATATCAAGAGTCACTTAAATTGAAAGGTCCTCATGTTGGTTTCATGTTTAAAAGTGGTTGAGGAACCTAACTTTGGTTTTGAATTGGTCTAGAAGCATGAAGAATAATGAGTACAAGGTCATTTGATTGTGAAGTGTATTTGTTACACTATTTGGTACTCAAATCGAAGATCAAGATCAAACTCAAGATGAAGATGAAGTTTAAAGTTCTAGTGACAATTGAAGATCATTTGGTAGAAAGAAAAGAACTTAAACAAGAAAGAAAAGGACTTAAAGAAGATTTCAAGTGATTCATCATATCAAGTCCAAGGATCAACCAACAAAGGCAATTCAAGTGAGTGTCAAGGATAGTTCTTGGTGAAAGATCACTTCTCCCTTGCGGGGGGCTTGCCGCCCATGAGTGGGTAAACCAAGTAAGGATACTTGGAAGGCTACTATGGAAATGGTGATCTAAGGATTATTGGAGATGCTCGGTTGAAGCAATCAAAAGGGTTGATCAAGAAAGCAAGCAACACCCAAAATAGAGAGCAATATATGACAAGTCAAGAAATAATACAAGTGGTGTACAAGTGGTAATCATACAAGTGGTATTCTCTCATGCAAGCAAGAGTCAAGAAAAGAAGCAAGCCAACCACAACAAGAAAATGCACTTGATCTTAAGTGGTTTTCATTTCATATGGGTGAAGCATGATATTCAATCATGATATCTATTGGCTTCATCAAGCTTATAAATGGACTTCACATTGCTATTGGAGTAATGAAATTGGAATCTATGTGACTATCCTCTACTCCAACATAGCAAAGGTATCATTGTATTGTGCATGATCATTTCATCCCTTACTAGTATGCGGTTAGTGCATATAGTACATGCTTATTAGGATCATGCATAACAATAAAATGTTTTAAATTCATAGTCTACCACTATTGCTTGATTGTTTGATTTATCTAGTGGTATGAGTATGAGTTTGTTCATGAGCTAGTGAACCCAAGTACTTGATCTAGTTTGAATTGCATATAAATTTCAAGTACAACATTGGCAAGATAACCCTTCTAGTAAGGTGTGAAGAAGCTTGTCATTGGTTCAAACCGGACTTGAATGTTTATAAGTGATTCATATTAGTTCAAGTCAAAGAGAAAGAAGCTCATGAAAGTTTTCAAGTTCAAGAATTGGTTATTCATGATAAATCCAACAAGTGGTTACCATAATGATAGTTCTTGCAAGAAATGTCTAGTTTATCACTACCTTCACAAGTGGTGTTCCTACAAGTGGTATGGTACACATGGTTTTCATTCAAGTGATATCTAGTACATCAAGATGATGGTTCCACAAGTGATCCTCAACTTTAAAGTGATCAATTCAAATCAAGAGAAGCTACCCTCACCGACAAGAAAGTGTTTACAGATTGGTTTGACTCATGCTTTGTCATAGGGGGAGGAGCCCCACTTCATCGGTATTAGAGACAAAGAAACTTCAAGTGACCTACATGTAGTATCTTTGGTGCTATGACAAAGGGGAGTGCCCAATGCATAGTTACAAGTGGATTCCTTGCAACTACATGTGGATTTTACAAGTGGTGTCATTCCAACATATGGTGTTGTCCATCAAAAATGAAGATTCAAGACTCAACCATCAACCCCTAGTTCCAATCCTTTGCATCAAGAGAATTTTTCTTACATGTGGTATCTTCAAGTGGTATTGCTGCATACCTTTATGGTCATTGATGACAAAGGGGGAGAGAATTGTACAAAGATATGCGAAGAAGCATACAAAGGGGAGAATGCGAAGAAGCATACAAAGGGGAGAAATATGGAACAAAAGAAGGCGAAGAAGCATACAAAGGGGAGAAATATGGAACAAAAGAAGGCGAAGAAGCATACAAAGGGGAGTAGAAAATGGACATGGATCAAGAGGGGGCAACATTAAGGCGAAGAAGCATACAAAGGGGAGAAATATGGAACAAAAGAAGCATACAAAGGGGAGTAGAAAATGGACATGGATCAAGAGGGAGCAACATTAAAGAATGGAGGAGGATAAAAAATTCCTGATTAAGAGAAGCACACAAGTACGGGGAGCAAGCTCATGAACTTGTTTGATTGCATTTGATATGTGCATATTCATGTGCTTGCTTGCATTCGCATAAGTTCTTATATTTCAATATGCAATGCTTGTGTGGTGAATGCTAGTTATAGAACTTGATTGATGATTTGAAAAACTAGCACGTATAGGATGGTTTAGCTAGTCACTTGTGCTTTACAAGTGGTACTAGAACCTTGCTTATAATGTTGATCTCATGAGGTATCTAGTGTTTTGTTTCATGTGATTTCTAGCTAACCATGATGCTAAGGATGAACTACAATGGTGCAACTTCGATTTGTATCACGCTTCAAAGGTTTATCTTATACACCTTAGCATCACTTAGTAGTGCTAACTCTCCCAAAATTTCCATATTTATGCATGTGTGCAAGCTTGAAACCAAACCATTTGGGCACACATGTAGGGGGAGCTATCACTACCAAGTTGACTTTGTGGTACTCATCCAAATCATGACGTTGAGCCTAAATGTTGGATAAGTGGCATAAAGTCCAAATATTCTTAAATTCCATATCTTTGTAGAGTTGTCATCAATTACCAAAAAGGGGAGATTGAAAGGCCCTTGTTTTGTTTTGATAATTGAGTGACAACTTTAGGTGGACTAACATGTGTGATGGTTGAGATACACAGAGTTAGTTCACGGTACATGTGTGTGAGCAACATATGCCATGGTGGAGATGGCTTGGAGATGTTGTGAGGCTCAACACATGAGTTGATAAAGGAGCTCATTGCAAATGAGACATGACATGGAGTCATGTGACCAAGAGGTGAAGATCAAGATGAGGCTTGGCTTGATGGACCGGTTGCAAGTGTGAAGGGCATGTTGAGGCTGCGAAGCGAAGGACCATGCGATGGTGAAGCTTGGGCAAGACTTGGCGCCGATGGACCGACGCAACGGTGAAGAGCAAGTGAGGTCAAGATCGATGGACCAAGAGTGTCACATGATGATATGAGAGGTCAAGATCGATGGACCAAGAGTGTCACATGATGATATGAAGTGGATCATATCATTTGATGATCGTGTCGTGCATGCGGTGCATTGGCACAATGGAGGATGACGGTGGAGATGGAAATGCGCAAGGCAAAGGTATAACCTAGGGCATTTCATTTCACCGGTCTAAAGGTTGAGTAGAGAAGTACTTGACCGGATTTAGGATAGATGGCCGTACTATCAAGAGGGGTAATCTTGTTTGCATATCGGTCATCTAGTGCCACTTGAGCGATCTAACATTGCGATGTGCTAGGATCGAGTGGCGTTGTGAGTTGAAGAGAAAATCCTTTGAAAATGATTGTGAAAATGCTAACACACAAGCACATGGAGTTGTACACTTGGTGGTGTTGGCACATTTACAAAGGTGGCGAATGTTCGCGCTTGTGGTTAGTAGGGTTGAGTTGGGCTTGGGTCCTCTCTCTCCTCCCGCCGAGCTTGCGAGCGGGATTCGGCGCTTTCGGGAAAATTGGAGGCATATTTTCCATTGCGCGATGCAAAATGTGGTTGAAAACATGCTATCTCCGGTGATCAAGTTGGTATACTTGTTGGATAGCATGGTGGAGAAGATCGCGTTTTCGACGGGGCCGTGAATCATGGATTCACAAGGCGCGGACGCAGCGCGGACGCGCGGCAGCCAGCGGGCGGACGCGTCCGGCGCGTGGCCGGAGTCGCATGGGCATGCCGGCGGGCGCAGGAGCGCCGGACGCGGGCAACAGGGCATCCGGCGGTCCCGGACGCCGACCGTAAACTTTCGGGCGGGCTCGGTCTCGCGGGTTGGGTCGCCGGACGCACGGCGGACGCGGGCGCGGACTCGGCGGTGCACGTTTAGCGTCCGGCGCGTGTTGCGCAGATTTCTTCGCGCGATCGGCCGCTAGCCGTTGGGGCTTTAACGGTCGGCTTTGAACGGTCCGGACACGTGGAGCGCGGAGGAGCGCGGACGCGTCCGGCGGCTTGCTCCGGACGCGTCCGGCGAGTATCGGAGTTGCCCGAGGTGGCAACGGCTAGTTTGGTCCTTGGGGCTATAAATATGAGTCTTGGCCGGCCGTGGCCGGTTGGCCGAGCACGCCCGGCTATGTTGCCTTGTGTGGTGGTGCTTGGAAGCCCTCTAACTCACATATGCTTGGTAGTGACCATCCGATAGTGTGAGAAGAGCGATTCTAGTGCGAGTGCTTTGTGAGATTGCATTTGTGGCACTAGGTGGTTGTGTTGCAAGCCGGAGAGCTTGTTACTCTTGGAGGATTGTCACCTCCTAGACGGCTTGGTGGCAAGAGGCTCCGTGGTAGCACGCGTGGAGATACGGTGCTCCGAGAAGAGATTGTGAGAGGTCGGTACTCACCTCGGGATCGCGAAGAGTAGCCCTATTGGATTGCGCGTGTCATTGAGTTACCACCCTTGCGTGTGTGGGTTTGCTCGGTGCCTTGAGGGGCTCACTTGAGAGTGGTGTCTTGCGGTGCCTTGCGGGGCGTGCCTTGAGGGGCAAGTGACTTGAGGGTCGCACCGAAGAACCACCTAGGTGAAAAGACCGGAAGAACCACCGAAGGTGTTGGTCGACACAACAGGACGTAGCTTGGGGGCAACCAAGTGAACCTGGTGAAAAATCGCCGAGTCATCTTGTGTCCACACTTCGCGGTGGTTTGCAATCTCTTTCACAAGCTTTGTATTTACATTCCTTACTTTCTTGTATAGCTTGTGTAGTTGCTCTAGTGATTAGTTAGCTTGTGTAGCTTGTTAATCACCTTCTTGCTTGTGTAGCTAGAAGTAGAGTAAGTTGCCTTGCTTAGCTTGTGTAGTTAAGTAAGTTTGAGCTCTTGGGTTTGGCTTGTGTAGCTTTGTCCATGAGCATCTAGTGAGCTTAGGTTGGCTTTGTGCTTTTGCTCATTAGAATTGTGTAGGTGCACACCCAGTTGCTAAAGTACTAGTTGCTTAGGTTTGTGTGACCTTGCAAGCTAGACTTGTTTAGTGTGCACTAGCTAGATTGGCACCTTGTCTTCTTGTTTAGGATCTTTTACAAGGTGCATCTAGAGACATAGATAGAGGGGTGAAAGTCTTGGTTAGGCCGATAGATTTAATTCCGCACTTATATCGGTTAGCCGGAGCGATTAGTTTTAAAAAAGGACTATTCACCCCCCCTCTAGTCCGCCATCTCGACCTTACAACGGGGACCCCTCCAACCTGTACATCAATCTTCCGTATTTCAATGCCTGCTTGTCATCTCAATAAGTCTCATTAGTTCCCTAATTTGGTGGTCATCAACGCCAAAACCCACATTAGGGCTTGATTGCACTTACAATCTCCCCCTTTTTGGTGATTGATGACAACCTAATTAGAGCTCACAAAAGATATCAAATAAACTGAGACTCTTCGAGACATGAATGTAGGGCATCCCCCCTAAATATGTGAATAGGATTTGAATTCCTAGAATTGGTATAAGAAACCGACATTCACATTTTTAGGAAAGTGAAGAAAGGGAAGCCTCCCCCTACATTCATGCCTCCTGTGGGGTGCTAAAAACAAGTGTCACAAGTATAAGACGTGATGCGTATGACATGGCATTTTCACACAAAGAGACTTGCTGTCAGCAGGGCGCGGCACTGCTGCACTTGCCAGGACAGCAAGCTGACAGTAAGCAACACACACAGAGTTAAAGCAAATAATCGACAAGCTAAATTAAGCACACAGGAAATACATGTCCATATCCAACATAAAGAGAGACATAAAGGTAGCATTATTACACAAAATAGTTTTGAAACGATACTCAACTCACAAACTAAAGAAACTACTCTCAGCACTCAAGCTCAAACTAGCTAATGGGATAGGACATGCCGCCGCTGCAACTGGATCACCACCGAGCCGAATAACATCACCACCAAGTCTCGAAAAAGTTGTACCCCTCTAATTTTCTCCCCTTTGTCACCAAGCATCAAAAAGGGAGAAAAGAAGCGAAAGATCACTCCTCATCATCACCGTCAATACGCGCACGACCACGGCGGTGAGTGTGTGAAGTGAAGCGTGGAGGTCTAGCTGAAGTAGAAGGAGCTGCTGCAGGATTAGGATCATGAGCTGTCTTGCGCCTCCTCTGGAAAACTCTCTCTGATGATTGCTCCTCATGAATAGCATCTCCATCATCATCCTCAGACTGCTCCTCATCCTCCTCATTCTCCTCATCCTCCTCATCCTCCTCTGATGACTCAGTGAAATATGGAGAATCTGGAATAGGTGGAGAGGGCACTGGAGAAAGTGGTGGAAGTCCCTGCTGCTCTCTCACAAGCTGAATGGCCTCTCTGCTCAGCAGGCTGTCCTTGTAGGCTCTCTGAGAAGCATAAGTGCAATGATACATCATTGACTTCAGATAGGAACCAAGCTTCTTCCACCTAGAGGACTTCTTCCCCGTGCCTATAGCCGCTGGAGGGACGAACCGGGCTGTCCTCGAAGTGTCATGCTTGGCTGCCCTCTTCTTCTTCTTCATCACTTTCCTCAACCACGCCGCACCGCACCCTTATCGTCGGCGGAAGTCTTCTTAGGAGTATAGGGTGTGTGAGTGCGATCCTTAGGAAAGTGCTTGCCTGTCACTCTCTCAATCATATACATCAAGTAAGGAGCATATGGCAAGTTCCTTCTCCCATCATCCATGGCAGTGGCTAACTCAACCCACATGAATCTAGGCACATTGAATCTCCTGCCTCTGGGGAACCGAGCAAGCACATCTCTCACATAGCCATTCAAATCTGATGCTGCTCCATCCTTTGGATTGATGGTGTTTCTGATAATGTTGTTCACCACATAGTAAATCCCAATCAGCTCATTTCTCTTGCCAACACTCTGACTATCGATTCTTCCACACATGCCTTAGTTCATCAGCATGTGCATCAATAGGATCTAAGTGCCTGTGTATCCTGTCATAGCCCCTATGCTGCTCTCCAAAACCAAGAATCTGACAAAAAGTGACGAAGTCAACTCGATAGTGCATAGGTCCAGTCATCTAATGAACAACATCTGCCTCCTGATCCCAAAAGTATGTGGCATGGAACTGAGCAAGCACCTCCCTGTTCCAGTCATACTTGAAGGCCATGATGTCCTTCATCTCAAATCTCTCACGAGTCTTTATAGCCGCATTGAATTCGAGCTTCTTCGATCTTTCACCTTGTCCCACTCTATGTAACCCATGTTACCGATCTTCCTCCTCGTGCACACAGCGATAGAAGTTGGACTGGAAGACATTCCAAAACCCGTAATCAATGTCATTTGCCTCGCCTCTCTGTTCATAGGGGTTTCTTTCTCTTTCGGCCTCAACCATCTTGTATTTCTTGAAGTAATCAATAAGTGGATGAGGTGCTTGTATCTTCGGAGCATGCATTTCATAGCTATCTGTTTCATCCCCGATGTAACCGTCATCAAATTCTCCAATGTGCTCGGGAGTGCCTTGTCTTGTCAGTGGAGGAATAGAGTATCCTTCTCTAATCCTCATCTCCTCATCCCGGATCTGCTGCTCTCTTTCTTCTCTAGTCAGTGAGGCAGCATGAGTTGATGAAGTTCCTGCTCCTTTGCCTCTGCGAGGTGGTTGTTTAGCAAGGGCTGCTCCCTTCCTTTTCCCTTGATTTCCTCCTCCTTGATCCATCTATGCATTCAAATGGGTTGTGTAAGAATTTGTAAGAGAAGCAAAGCGGTAGGTGAATAACAATGCTAGTTGAGGAAATAAGTTAACCTGTGATGGGGTGAGCAGAGCTAGCAGTGCTGCTGCAGGGAGTGCGGCAGTGCCGCGTCTCCCCCCTGCTTGGCAAAGGTGCGCGCTACCCACTCACCTCATCACTTGTTACTTTAATTCTTCAACTAATCTTGCAATCCCACTACTACTTAATACACTCTTATAATCCAGAGACACAACTAACAATAGGATTGGTACTTTTGCCATGGATTCATTAAAGATTTGTAGGATGAATGGTTAGAGAAGATTGGTGCTTAATCTCAATCAATCCGTTAATCCCAAAGGTGAAGAGAACTGCAAGTTTCTATAGTTGCCAAGTGCTTCTCACACTTAGGCCACGGCACTGCCGCGGGGCAATCTTCCATTCACCATAGAGATCACAAAATCGACTCAAACTAACCATCAATCTCTCTTTCCAACAGTCAATCTTAACCCTAGAACCATGAATCCAAAGCCAAAGCATAGCCATTGCATAGATCGGGCTAGGGTTTACCTTTCACGTGGATTGGAGGGGAAAGAAGAGAAAGGGCTAGCCCAGCCCTAGACCGAGGCCCTCCCCCTGAGTGGGGAGCTTCGGTCCTGGTGCAGCACTGCCGTGGGAGCGGCAGCAGCAGCACCGGCGGCCACCTTGGTCGCCTCAGCGCGATGGAGAAAGGAGTCGCGGCTCCAGGCTTCGGGGAAAGAAAGAGGAAAGAAAAGGGAAGGACTGAGGGCCGATGAATAGAAGAAGAAAAAGAGAACGGGCCCACCAGACGGATCCGGCCCAAGCCCGGCGCAAAGCACGGACACGCGCACCGCCAGCGCCTCGAATGCGGCACTGCTCACATGGCGGCAGCAGCAGCTATACTTTAACACCTTTATAAATTTCTTTACATCGATATGGACACATATTGTTGTAAGATTCTTGACCAGAAACAAATCATCAATACAAACTATGGCCATGATTTTACAAACAGAGATTTTGAAAACATTTTGAAAGACATAAATGTAACTTTGCAGATTTTGACCTAGCATACTAGTGTATCAATCAGAGGCATACTAGATTTCAAACCACGTTGCTGGAATCAAGGATATTTAGTTCACCACGCAGCTCCTGAGTAACCTTGACTCGTCAAGAGGCTTAGTGAAGATATCGGCTAGTTGTTTTTCGGTGCTCACATAGCGAAGTTCGATATCTCCTTTGGTTTCGTGGTCTCTCAAGAAATGATGTCGGATGTCTATGTGTTTGGTCCTTGAGTGGTTTACAAGGTTGTTTGCAAGCTTTATGGCACTTTCATTGTCACACAAAAGTGGAATTTTGGTGAAACGACATCCGAAATCAAGAAGGGTCTGCTTCATCCAAAGTAGTTGAGCACAACAAGCGCCGGCTGCAACATACTCGGCCTCAGCTGTGGATAGGGCTACACAATTTTGCTTCTTAGAGCTCCAAGACACTAGGGACCGTCCAAGGAATTGACATGTCCCCGAAGTGCTTTTTCTCTCTACTCGCAACCGGCATAATCGTCGAATCGAATAGCCAAGTAGAGTGAACTTGGAGCCCTTGGGATACCACAAGCCAAGGTTAGGTGTGTGAACTAGATATCTCAAGATCCTTTTAACAGCCATTAAATGGCACTCTTTCGGGTTAGCTTGAAATCTAGCGCACATGCACACACTAAGCATAATATCTGGCCTAGATGCACAAAGGTAAAGCAAGGATCCAATCATGGAGCGATATACCTTTATGTCTGCAGATTTCCCTTTTGAATCAAGCTCAAGATGCCCATTTGATGCCATGGGAGTATTGATAGGCTTGGCCTTATCCATGTCAAACTTCTTCGAAATATCATGGGTGTACTTGGTTTGACTTAGAAAAGTCCCTTCCTTCAATTGCTTGATTTGGAACCCGAGGAAGAACTTTAGCTCACCCATCATGGACATCTCAAACTTTTGTGTCATAGTCCTACTAAACTCTTCAACATACACATGGTTAGTACTACCAAATATTATGTCATCGACATATATTTGGCACACAAAGATATCATTTCCAACTTTATGAGTGAAGAGAGTAGGATCAGCTTTGCCTATTTCAAAGCCTTGTTTAAGCAAGAATGCCTTAAGGCATTCATACCATGCTCTAGGAGCTTGTTTCAGCCCATAGAGCGCCTTTCGGAGTTTGTAGACATGATGTGGGAACTTGGGATCTTCAAAACCCGCCGGGCGCTTGACATACACTTCTTCTTGTATAGGACCATTGAGGAAAGCACTCTTCACATCCATTTGATGTAGCTTGAAGTCATGATGGGCAGCAAAGGCTAAAAGCATTCGAATTGCTTCAAGCCTTGCCACCGGTGCAAAGGTTTCCTCAAAGTCCAAGCCTTCAACTTGTGTGAAGCCTTGAGCCACCAATCTTGCCTTGTTCCTTGTTACAACTCCATTCTCATCTTGCTTGTTGCGGAAAACCCATTTGGTACCAATGATGTTTGTGTTGGGTCTTTCCACCAAAGTCCACACTTGGTTTCTTTCAAAGTTGTTGAGCTCTTCTTGCATGGCCATGACCCAACCGGATCACCAAGTGCTTCCTTTACCTTGAGAGGCTCCAAAGAGGAAACAAACGAATAAAATTGGCAAAAATTGACCAAGTGAGAACGAGTTGTTACCCCTCTTTTGATACTCCCAAGGATGTTATCAACGGGATGATCACGTTGAATAGTTTGCCTTAGCCTTGGATGCTCAATACTTTCGTCTTCAATGTCTTCGAACCTTCAAGATCTACTTGCTCAAGTACGGGCTCCGCATTGAGCCCTTGAACCGGTGAAGTAGGAGTTGGAGAAGCTTCGCCGAGGTGGAGGAGGCGCGACCGCCGCACCGCTGCACCTCCACAGAGAGTGCTGCACCTTCTTACGAGTTTGTCGGCGGAAATTGGTGCAACAAGAGCTTGGGATCCTCATCATCTCGATCCTTGTTCTTCTTGTGGTCTTACATCACCAATGGCCATTTGCTTGATTGCCTTACAAGGTGGATCCTCCTTTCCTACAACACTTGAATCAATTTGCTCTACTTGAGAGCCGTTAGATTCATCAAATGTCACATCTACCGTGACCTCGGTTCTACCCAAGGTTTTGTTGAAGACACGGTAGGCATGCTCATTTGATCCGTAACCAATAAGAATTCCTTCATCTACCTTAGATGCAAACTTAGAGGTTTTGGGCCTTTTGCTAAGTATGAAACACTTGCACCCAAAAACTCTAAAGTAAGACACCTTTGGTTTGTTACCGGTGAGAATCTCATACGAAGTCTTATTGAGCTTCTTGTGTAGGTAGAGACGATTGATGGCATGGCAAGCGGTCTTGACGGCGTCAACCCAAAATAAATCCGAAGTCTTGTACTTATCAAGCATTGTCCTTGCCATGTCAATGAGTGTTCTATTCTTCCTCTCTACTACACCGTTCTGTTTCTGGGGTGTATGGAGCTGAAAACTCATGCTTGATGCCTTCATCTTCAAGAAACTCTTCGACTTGGGTGTTCTTGAATTCAGTCCCATTATCACTTCTTATCTTCTTGATTGGGAGACCAAATTCTCTTTGTGCCCTTCTAACAAAGGTCTTCACCTTGTCCTGTACCTGGCACTTATCATAGACAAAGAATACCCAAGTGAAGCGAGAATAATCATCAACAATAACCAAGCCATACTTATCACCCCCTAGGCTTAGGTAGGCAACCGGTCCAAAGAGATCCATATGAATCAACTCCAAGGGTTGAGTGGTGGTCATGATGCTCTTTGCTGGGTGAGGTACGCCTACTTGCTTTCCTGCTTGGCATGAGCTGCATATCCTGTCTTTTTCAAATTGAACATTTGTTAGTCCTAGGATATGGTTGTCCTTTTGGAGTTTGGCCAAGTTCCTCATCCCAACATGGGCTAGTCGGCGGTGCCATAACCAACCCATGCTGGATTTTGCCACTAAACAGTCTCAAGCTTAGCTTTCCCTTTGCTTTGAAATCAACTAGGTACAAATTTTATTCTTGAGAGTTTTCCCGTAAAGACAATAGAGGAATCCTCCCTCTTAAAGACTTCCACACCTACATCGCTGAAGAGACAATTGTAGCCCATCTCACACAATTGTGAAACAGACAACAACATTGAACTTCAATGATTCAACATGAAAGACATTTGAAATTGAATGCTCAAGTGTTATAGCAACTTTACCAAGACCAACTACTCCCCCTTTAGAGTTATCAAGAAAGATGATGTTGTCACCGACTTTTGTAGTTGGGGAGTAGGATGAAAACATACTCTTATCTCCGGTCATATGATTTGTACATCCACCGTCAAGCACCCAACTTGACCCACCTAGGAGTATGCCCGCAACACAAGTTAGTTGCTTGATTTAGGTCCCCAATCTTTCTTGGGGACTTCAAGGTTAGTCACAAGAACTTTGGGAACCCAAATAGAAGTATTGCGAAAAACATTTCTACCATTGCCAATAAATTTGGCAAACACCTTCCCCTTAGTGTCATGCTACAAAACAAAGTTAGAGTTCAACACTTGGAGAGGTGTCTTGACACTTGATTGATAGAAGCCTTCTTTCTTGGGTGCCATGGTAGAAGTATTTGACTTCTTGGGGATCTGATTCTTCTGTGGAACCTGCTTCTTGGGCTTAACATGAGAAGCAGCGGTCTTGGTAGCCTTCCCTTTCGTGGGTGCGGCACTGCGCGCCCAACCGCGGCACCGCCGCGCTTGCGCTTGCCTTACATGTGGGCCGCTACGTGCCACACGCCGTGCGTGCTTATCTGTACCAGCCTTGCCCTTGCTCATGAATTGGACACACTCAATGCCATTTACCATCTTTCTTCCATTTGTCTTGGCACCTTTCTTGAGTCCAAGCCTATCCTTGATGCGAGGATTTCTTCCATCTTTATAGTGTGGCATCTTTGGTTGATTCACTTTGCCACCTGCCACTTGCTTGCTGTTTTTGCCTTTTGTGTCCAGCATGGTGTTCAACCTAGCAATCTCATCCTTCATAGCTTTCATATTTGCAAGGTTAGTGGAATAAGCATTTATATCAAGATTATAGCACTTTCCACAACCTTCACTTGTAGAGGCCTTAGAATTGTCATTTGAGCTAGAGAGAGGTGGGGTGCTCTCACAAAGATGACTGTATTGCTTCTCAAGTTTGTTGTGCTTTTCAACTAAGACACAATACTTGTCATTGAGAGCAATATTAATCTTCTTTGTAAGAGCAAGCTCTTTCCTCAAAGATCTTGTCTCCCTTTTCTTTGCTCAAAAGCTTCCTCACTATCAATATAGAGATTTTCAGTCTTTTCAATGACATTTTCTCTATGTTCTAGCTCGCTTTGACATGTTCTAATTCCTCCATGAGAGCTGCAATAAAACGCTCGGTTCTAGGATCAAGATTCTTAGCGGGCTTCAAACACTCACTAGAATCTTCATCACTAGAATCACTGAGATCACTACTAGATATGTCACTAGGTGATGGAGAAGAAGATTTCTTGTTCAGTTTTACCTTTTCACCTTTTGCCATGAGACAAATGTGATGGGAGTCATCATCATCGGACAAAGTTGTTGAAGAGTCTTGGTGGAGAAGATGTGTTGTGAATAGCTACTGTTGCAACCTCCTCATCTTCATCACTTGACTCTTTAGTTGAGTCCCACTCATGCCCAATGTGTGCCTCCCCGGCATTCTTGTATCTTCTCTTTCCATCTTTTCTTTCTTTCTTGTTCTTGCCTTGATTCTTCTCAAGTGGACAGTCAGCAATAAAGTGTTCGGTGCTGCCACATCGGAAGCATGTTCTCTTTTTCTTGCTTGGAAACCTTCTCTTGATGAGCTTGTAGCCATTGTTCTTGATGTCTTTGTTGTAGTTCTTTATAAACAATGACATGTCTTCTATCTTCTTGTGATCAGCCCCATTGTCATCACTTTCACTTGATGTGGATGTTGAATCTTCTTCTTGTGGTGCTTGCTTGATCTCCTTGGGCGACTTGTTGAAGCTTGCTTGTTTGCCCTTGTGATTGCAAGCTGAAGTGTGCTTGTGAGGCTTGCTAGCTTTGAGTGCAACTTCCTTGATCTTCATCCCATCAAGCTTGGATTGAAGCTCACCAAGCCTCTTTCTCTCATTTGCTTCTCCTCTTTGCATATCAAAGGTCAACAATCGTCCAAGCACATCATTGGGAGTGAAGTGCTCAAACTTCTTCTTGTCTCTAATCAATGTCACAACGGTTTCATTTCTTGGAGAGTAGGCTTCTAGCATCACCTTCACCACTTTGTGATCATCAAGATCCTCACAACCAACCAACACCATCAACCTATCAAACATTTCTTGTGGCCCTTCTTCACCTTTAATCACAAACCGGTTGAGTTTGGCCATCAAGACTTCAATTCTTGCCTTCCTCACTTTATCAACACCTTCATGTGCAATGATCAAGGCATCCCAAATCTCTTTTGCCACATTGACATTCATCACTCGGTTGTACTCATTGCCATCAAGAGCACTCAACAAGATGCTTGTGGCTTGACTGTTGAACTGGGCAGCCAAGAATTCTTCATTGGTTGGATCTTCGGGGTTTTGTGGCTGCTGCACTCCCTTCTCCACAATCTCCCAAAGTCCTTGATGAACACCTGAAAGATAGTTTCTCATCAAGTGCTTCCACTTGGCATAGTTAGTCCCATCAAACCGGGGTAACTTGCCCATGGGCACATTGACAATAGACTTGCGATCACGATGGGTTAGATGAGAATAATTAAAGGATATAGTGGTGTATTTCTTCTTGTTGTTGCTGCTGCCCTTGTCCTTGATGCTCTTTTTCTCATCCTTCTTGTGGCTCCCTTTGGGATTCTTGGAAGAGTGATATGAGACATCATCATCACCATCATCTGAGCTGCTAGAGAGCTCACTAG
The DNA here is from genome assembly GCA_018135685.1 of Themeda triandra. Taxonomy (NCBI): domain Eukaryota; kingdom Viridiplantae; phylum Streptophyta; class Magnoliopsida; order Poales; family Poaceae; genus Themeda; species Themeda triandra. The sequence continues at coordinate 294,612 of JAENPR010000191.1, read as the reverse complement.
ATGATGATAACTCTATCTCCCGCTTCTTCTTCTTCTCTTCCTCGGCAAGTGCCTTGGCTTTTCTTCTTTCTTCTCTTTGCTCTCGGATAAGTCTTCTAGCTTCTTTTACGCTCAACTTATCCTCAAGCTCTCTTCTTTTCTTCATAGCTTTTCTCCTTTCCTTCTTTCTTCTTCTTCTTTCGCTTCACTCGCATTCGTAGTTTTGCCACCATCTTTGATAGTGGCATTATCGCCATGGGACATAGAAGTGTCACTTCTGTCCCTCAGAGAGTGCAGTTCAACACTCTTTGCCTTGGGGGCTTGCTTCGATGCTCCGGCTTCTTCCATACTTCACGCGGTTAAGCGTATACGAAGCAACGAGGCTCCGATACCACTTGTAGGATCTCTGGAAGAGTAAATCGGCCTAGAGGGGGGTGAATAGGCCTGCAACAAAATTTCTTCGAACTGCTGTCAGTCCAGAGGGCGCGGCACTGCCGCGCTGTACCCGCGGCACTGCCGCGCTATGCAGACAGAAACAGAATAGAGTGTAATTCGAAATCTGAGTAGAACCAAGTTTACCCAGTTGCTCTCCAAGCTTCCTACACCTGCAGAGAGTACAGATCGAGAGCCAAATACAGCTCAAGAGGTAGTAGGAAGCAGATCGACCTCAAACCCTAGAAACTTCTCAACAACAAGTGTGAATAAGAAAACTGAACAGCACAAGATGACACAAGTGTTTAACCCGTGGTTCAGCTCGCCACAAAGGCTGGCCTACGTCCACGTTGTTGAGGAAGTCCACGACTTGAAGCTCACCACTAAGGCTAGCTTTCTCCTCGGTCTCAAGTCAAGAGAGTGAACTCTTGAGATGAGGGGTGATTTCTTAGTATTGAGGTGAGGTTACAAACCTCCCTAGGCAGCCACACGAGTTGGCAGCTCTAGGGCGACGCCTAGCCGGCTAGGAGCAAAGCTCCAAGAGTAACAAACCCTAGAGCGCCGGCCAAACGTGCACCAAATGCTCTTTTGACAGTTGGAATCAGTGGATCCACTCTCCAATCGAAGTTTGCTGCCCTTTTCCTCAAGAATCCGTGGTGGAATCAAGGGGAATGAGTTTGGAGCTTGGGGGAGCAATGGAGGGAGAGAGAGGAGCTTTTCTGGTGCTTGCAACGGTTATGTCGCGAGGTAGACGAAGAGGTAAGTGAGTGGGCCGACAGATGGGTATAAATACCCCTGGGTCCCAACGGTCACTTATAGGCGCGGCACGCGCGCCCCCCCCCAAAAAAAAACAAGAAGAAGATTTTTGAGTTGTTGGTCGGCTGTTTTGGTGGCCGGATGAGGTTGGTATTTAAGGATTGAGCATTTGGTAACACTTTTGACTAACAACCTTAGGATCCCTCTTGATAGTACGGCTTTTCCTAAACTTAAATTCAAACCGAAAATGAATTTAAACCTTCTTTGAATTCGGCAAAGCCTCCTTTTAGAAACGGGGACCCCTCCAACTCCGTACATCAATCTTCCGTATTTCAATGCCTCGCTTGTCATCTCAATAAGTCTCATTAGTTCCCTAATTTGGTGGTCATCAACGCCAAAACCCACATTAGGGCTTGATTGCACTTACGGTGTGGGTTGACGGTGCTTGTTGCTCCTCGCCCCCCCGGGCCGGCTACGGCCGGTCTCTTCGGGGCGCACGGTGGTGTCGCGGCTCTTCGACGACGTCGTGGTGGCGTGGTTGGCCGTGGCTCCGGCCGGTTTGCGGTGCCGTGGCGGTGCTTTGGGCCGTCTTTGGGTGCGGTGGTGGCCGCTCCTCCGGCGGGGTTCGTTGGCGGGGCGTCGCAGGGCTGCGCGCTCTTTCGGGTGTGGGGGGGCGGCGGATGGGCTCCTCCTCCTCGCGCGCCCTCCGCCTCCTCTTAATGGTGGCTGTTTCGCGGCGGTGGCTGGGGATGTGTAGGCGTTGGGGGGCGGTCTCCGTCTACGCCGTCCCTCCCCCATGCCTCCGCCCCCTGTCGTGGGGCGTCCATTATGGAGATGGAGGCCACGGCGTCCGCGGGGGTGCTGGGTCGGGGTTTTCGCTCCGGATCCGGCACCTTCGAGGGGTGGTGGTGCCTGCGACGGGAGCTCGGTCGGTTGCGGTGGTCGGCGGGGCCCACGTTTCCGGCGAGTGGTTGGTGGAGGTTCACGGTGGCGGAGGGCTCGCCTTCGGCGGAGGACTTGGCGAAGTCGGCGCAGCCTTGCGGCCGCTCGCGTGGCCGGCGCGTCTACTCGGGGTGAGAATTCTTCGATGGCCGGCGCGATGTCTTGGTGGATCGGTGGGGACCCGAATTCTTGCCCGAGTCGGTCTTGGGATTGTTTTGGGCGAAAGCCTGCGGCGACGGCGACACTTGTGGGTGCCGTTCCCGCTGAGGCGTCGCATCCCTAGCACGTTCCATGGGTGAGAACCCAGTCCTGCTTTGGACGAACGACGGCGGCGCTTGGGCGTCGTAACCTTCTTGAAGGCGTCGTTGTGGAATTCGACTCGGCCGGGATGTCTTTGGGCAGTGCTACTTCGTCGTCTTCGTCAACGTGTTCGTGGTTGGTGCCCGGTGGTGGTTTAGGTTTAGTTTTGTTTTAGTTGCTTGGTCTTTTTAGTTTTTGTTGCTTTTCTCTTGAGCTGGCGTCAGTGGTAGAGCTCCTAGTGGTTTTCAGTGGACGCTCGTGTCGATGACCCAATCCGACCGAGTGCTAAGTGGTTTAGAGGATTGAGGTCGATGTCCCAATCCGACCAAGCGCGGAGCTGAGTTGAGTTGAGTTGAGTTGACGCTCTTGGGCGCGAGTGGAGTTGTTGTTGGTACCTAGGTGTAACTCTGGAGTAGGGTACCCTCCAAAATTGTATGTGGTTTTTCGCCCAGTTTCCACTTCAAAAAAAAAATGGTGGGGGCACTTGCCTTCTTTTTTCTTTTCTTCGTCTAATAGAAATCGCGGCAAAGCTTTTGCCGTCCCTTCTAAAAGCGCGTTGCTGCGGGAATAGCTGATGAAATTATACTACTTGTATTTACTAATATGATTGAATAAATATCATAATATATTTTAGTGAAATATTTTTAGTATTTTGATGTGAACAACTAAATATATATTAGTAAATGATGTAGTTTTCTAATGTGAATAGCTTGAATGAAGACTTAATGGCATGTGTTAGTGGATGGTGACGTGGATACTTTATAATTGAATGTGCTAGTGGGATGGTTTAGTGGATGTTGATGTGGACACTTTGCATGGCAAGATAAATAGCTAGTGGGGTTTATCTTTATAAGAGATATAGATTATCAGGAATAGTGTTTGTAATAAAGTTCTCCTATTCAATGCACCTATAACCCAACTCAGCCAAAAGCATGGGCAGCACTATTCTTTGTAAAGCACAAGTATCTCTGAAAAGCACATTTTATATCTTCTTGTCATGAATTCTGGGTAGAAGACGCTAACTGATCAGGACGTGTCCATGCGCTGTGCGCACCTCGTGGTGGTTCCAGTGTCGCTGTCGCGGCAGCATATATATGATATACGCACGGCCCAAGCGATCATCTAATCTGAGGTAGAACTAATCCGAGTTCTGAGAGACGATCCCACAGGTAGAAGTAGATCGAAGTAGAGCTACACGAAAGCTGAGGGCATATGCAGGACATGAGCAATGCTCCAATGGCGCCTGGCCACCGACTGTCGCCGCTGGTCATAATCAGCGCTTTTCTTGTTCTCGTCGGCGCCGGCGGATCGCTCCTCATCCGTGTCTACTTCGTCCAAGGCGGGCAGTGCCTGTGGTTGTCCACCATGATCCAGGTCTCCGGCTGGCCGCTCCTCCTGCCGCCCATATGCATCTCCCTGCTACTCCGTAGCCGCCGCCGCCGCAGTGACAGAGACGGCGGCTACAGTATCGCCGAGGAGCTCCTCCCACCTCGCCTCGTTGGCTCCGTGGCCATCCTGGGGGTTTTCTTCGCGGTGGCGTGCTACGCCTACTCGTTGGGCTCGCAGGCCCTGCCCCTGACCACGTCGTCTCTGCTTCAGGCGACGCAGCTCGCCTTCACCGCGCTCTGCGCGTTCGTGCTCGCCGGGATCCGCTTCACGGCCTTCTCGGTCAACGCGGTCATCCTGCTCACCGTAGGCCCGGCGGTCCTCGGGGTCGGCCCGTCGTCGTCGTCCGACGAGAAGGTAGCGTCGAGGGCGGCGGCGTACTGGGCAGGGTTCGCCGAGTGCATGGCCTCGGCCGCGCTGCTGGGGCTCGTGCTGCCGCTCGTCGAGGTCGCCATGTCGAGGTACGCGTGCCGGTGGAGTACTGGCCCCTCCTCTGCCGCCAGAGCGCCTCCATCGTCGTACGCGACGGTGATGCAGGTACAAGTCGTGATGGGCGCGGCCGGCACGGTGCTGTGCCTGGTCGGCATGGCCGTCATGGAGGAGTTCCAGGCGGTGCCAAGGGAGGCCGCCGCGTTCGGGCTCGGTGAAGCCAACTACTATTGGGTGCTCGTCTCTGGAGCCGTCTCCTGGCAGTGCTTCAACCTGGGGATCATGGGGCTCATCCTCTGCTCCTCGTCGCTCCTGGCCGGCATCATGGTTGCGCTTGTCCTGCCGCTCTCGGAGGTCCTCGCCGTCATCTTCCTCCACGAGAAGTTCGACGGGGTGAAGGGCGTCGCCCTCGTGCTCTGCCTCTGGGGCTTCGTTTCCTACCTCTACGGTGAGAGCGCACAGCAGAAGGTGACGGAGAAAAATGAGGACCCCGAGTCGATCTGTTGCCCCTTTATGCTTGATCACCACGTGTAATCCCTAACTTTTCAATACACAAGTGCTCCTATTCTGCTGGAGAATACGTCCACCCTGCCCAAACAAACACATGACAAAACACAGTTCATGCATGTGGCAGTTGCAGAGGAAACTCTGCTGTGAGGAGTGAGGTACCACAGTGAATCAAAATCACATGATCTGCCGGCTAAAATGCATATTATGATAGTAATGGCTCTGATCTTTAACAGACATGGTAAAAATTGTTTGCTTGACCGGCCCAAGCTCTCCAATCTCTAGTCAGAAACTAAGTCCAACAGCTAAAGTTTATAGATTGAATAACACCAAAACATGCTCCTAATCTGTGTAGTTCATAGCACATAGCTGATGGCCTTATCTAATCTACTAAGCTTAAACTTGAGGCAACAAGCTAGCTCGACTTGGCTCATTTACAACCTAGTATAATACAGGTTGATGGCACATCAAAAAATAAATGTTGAACAAGACGTGCGTGATTACCTGACAGTTAAGTTCAATCCTTTCTATCGGTAGCTACGTCCTAGAAATTGACAAGTTGTTTTGCACCTGATAGAATTAACTAAAATTATTCTGATGTCAACTTCAGTTTTTCACATCTATAACTCTTATATAAACAAACCCCACTATCTAATTCTCTCGACATGCAACGCATCCACATCAGCAGCCCACTATCAATCCCACTACCCATTTCTCTTGACATGCAATGCGTCCACCTCATCAATGCACTATTATTTACTATTAACAATTTATCTTGGTATGTAAGGTGCATCACAATAGTTTACTATTGTAACATATTTTTATTCCTCCTTCATATCCGCGGCAATGCGCGGGGAATTCTCCTAGTATACAGAACATAAAAGTCGACTTTCGTCTTTGTTTTAGCCGATGACTCAAGACCAAGCATTAAATAGTTGAGACCAAATCCCATAGGAGCAGCTGTTTCAGTTACCATTTCAAAATAACTGGACAAAAAAAATATGAAGAGAACAATTGTCACCGTAGCAATATTTTAAAATATCACTTATTTTAAAATATCACTGCCAAAATACCATCCAAATGTATATATGATACTAATTGCGGGCACATTTTGGATGGTATTTTTGCGAATCACACTTCAGCATGCAACTTCATGTCAGCTAGAATTGATTCGGTCCGGATTAGCCAGCTAAATTTTAGTCCACAGTGGGTTTAATTTTATCACAAAAAAAAGATGAGAATGATATTCAAATAAAAATAATACATGGAAACCCATCTCAGTGGTTCCATCATAGGAGCTACTAAACGAAAACGAAATGTACAAAAGGCAGGACCTTCATTGCACACACGATGACCCCACAAGGTCACAATCAGTACTTTAACTATATCCCAATCACCGGAAGATGATGCGTGGAAATGCTGGAACCAAGTTATCAAAATGAGAGGCAATGATGCAATGCGTACTAAAGCACGCAGGTAGCTAATTGTTGTGACAGTGAGGTCACAAGGGATACCATAGTTTCGTCAAAAAAAAAAAAAAAAAAAAAAAAAAAAAAAAAAACCAAGGGACACCATAGAGCCTTGAACCTGCCCCAACGAAAGTCAAAAACAATATTTTTCTTAACAGGACAGTAAAATCTTTGTCACAAAGTTTATTAAAATAAGAAAAAAACGAGTGTTAGTCTAGTTTTTTTAATTGGGGTCTGATAAAAAAAATCACACAAATTCCCTCGCACAACTCAATACAAAGGCCAACTTAAATCTTAGTTGACTCAGACGAAGCATCAATTAAAACCAACAATATAACGAACTCTCCACAACTACTTCATGGGTCTATAGAACCGAATTTTGATCATTTGTGCCTAAGACACATGTGTAGAGGTCGACGTCAGGAACCTAGGACCTTTTTAGTGTTTTGATCCTTTTGTAGACACCAGAGTAGAGTGACCTTTCCTTGGTGCCGGAGTGGTCACCATGGTTTTAATACTGTAAGCCTGATTATTTTTTCTTTCATCGTCTAATAAAAATATGACAAAGACCTAAACTTTGACAATCCAACAACTAGATGATCATTTCTAGCCCCCCCTCTCTAGCTCTAGCTCTCTCTCTCCTCCCACCCACACCAAGAAGGCTCCGAAAGTATGGGATTGAATGGGCCGAACAAGATGGCTTGAATTGGACAATGCAAACGTCCAAGAACAATGCAGAGCATATTGGACGAAGGTTCTTTTTCTATTTTTTAAAGAGACCGGAGCATTTTTACACGGCACAGCTGATGAGCTTGCACTTACTTTTATCTCATGGCCGTACATACTAAATTAAAAAAAAAACGACGCCTACTGGCCTAGAAAAAAAACTGGACTACAATAAGATGTAAGTACGATAAAATGTAATACGTTGCAATAAAATATATCAAGAATGGTACCAATATTACATAATCTTGACTTGAATAGCATCATTATTTTAGTGTTATTTGAAACAAAATCTTCAATGATATGATCAAATCAATCTTTTCCAACATTTCGCACTCAAGTGCTATTATAGCTAAATCATTAAGTGTTTCTTGTGTCATTGTAGCATGCAAATAGGACTTCAATAGCTTCAATTTAGAAAAGCATGTGGATTAGAAAGCTCTGGGAGTACATCCAGAAAATTTGAAACATCGGTGTGACGAACCAAAAACAATTTGTATGTTGCAGAGGTAGGTACAAATCAGATTTAGAAGCTACCACCAGCAAAAGTAAAGCAGAATCCATACGTGGCGTATCCACCGAACCTCAAACTTTCTTTTTACAAAACATACAGAAAAACAACACCTGGTCATCAACTATCGACATATTGCAGCATAGTGACAGAATTGACTAAGCTACGGCCTTGTTTGGATGTATTCCTATCCATCTATATCCATATATATTGGGGTGAAAAATCAGTCACAGAAGTTTTACCAATATAACTTGATTTATTTCTCTCCCTTTCTTTTCTTGAAGACAAGAGACTTGGTATTTCATCTCCGGGAGAATTTCGATACGAGGTACACTAGAAAGAAGCAGCCAAGGGCAAACAGGACGACATGGACAAGATGATTTGAACCATTCTGAATGATGCTTTGGTTCATTCTCCTCATGTTGTTCTTGACCCCAGCCTGGGCCTTCGCCAGAGTCATTTGCTGCGGCACACACAGAAAAAGAGTTGTACATCAGACACTACCAGAGGCATATTCCAAGTTTCCAGCACAAGAAACAAAAAAAAATTGACAGATATAATCTTTGGTTCTATAGGAAATATTTTATAGAAAAAGGACAGGAAAAAAACAACAGAAAGTTACATTTAAGAATGCTGCACTCTGCTAAGCTAGAAAGAATAAGTGGTTACATTCTGATTTGCAATACTAAATAGTCTTTACTATGGTCCATTCCAAAGTACCAACTCACTTGAAATGGACTAATGCCTACAGAACTGAACAATAAACTAGATCCAGAGCAAATTGTCATATTTTAAGCATTTATTTACATCTGAAAAATGACAAATAAACAGGAATTTTGGCTTCTGATTCAAAATATATGGGACACTAACATGGCTGCATAAGGACAAGATAGTCAACAATAAAAATAGGCTCAAATCAGACTTTCTCGGTACCTTGACTGCTCAATTTACTAGAGAGAGAGAGAGATTGGTGAAATGCACTTGGGAAAAATGTAACACTAAGAAAATAAGGGTCAGTAAGGCCAATTGCAATTAATGTGCACCAAGGCAATATAACTTAGAAGGAGGTCAGAAATGGAAAATACTATCCTCAAAACTAACTATAAATGCAGATTTTTTATCAGTCAGCCATTGGGTATTCTTCAGGATTTGGCCCAAACTATTAGGAAAATTAGTTACTTACCAACTGTGATATGAAATCATTTTGATACTTGGCCTCTGTTTGGATCTCTTGAGCAACCTGCATGATAAAACCAATAACTTTTCTTACAACAAACCAAATCAATATCAAATTAAGGTACAGAGAAAAAAAAAAGACAAATTAAGTATATCACTCATGGCTCAAATACTCATATGTAGTGTTCCAAATGTACACTACTGCTCCTTGCTTTCACATCGGTTAAAGTTTATGACAAAGATTCAGACTTTTCAACTAGAGCTTACTCACCCAAAAAAAACCTACTAAACACTTACTCCTCTCAGCTTGCGGACTTGTCCACGCAATCCGAGGATATGATCATCCAAATCAGCATTGATTGGGTCAATCTGGAGAGAAATCTCGCTAGAGCTTGATGAAGCAGCAGGCCTGATAGTTAGCCCTTCCCTGCAGAATCAAATATTCAGATAAATGCACACAATAGTAGCAAAATATATGAGAAATCTTGGACCCAATAGCTCATAGTCAGAGAAATTCCAATGTTATTGGGGCCTCAGGATGAGCATAAACCAGAACAGAGTCATCACTGATAACAATCTGATGAAAACTTTGCAATTGATGCAGTAGATAGTAGAATTAATTGATGAGGGAAAATATAACTGGGGAAACATTGCATATATCCAATCACCATATACATAACATTTTCTTAATTTGGAGGATTCTGCGCCATGCCAAGGATCGCATAGTGACTTTAGAGAGGTTAGGATGGAGAGCAATTCTGTTGAAAAAGACGCCGGATAACCAACCCTAAATACAAGAGGATGGCACTGGGAGTTTCAGCATCAATTAGCTATAGACTGGTGCCATGTTTGGATCCTAAATTTTAATTGAAGCTTGAGTACAAATATCTGCCTCCCAGTAACCCTAAACATCAATTCCTTCTCCCCTGCTCCTGCAGATACTACCTTTGTGCCACAAACATTATTACCAACTGTAATGCGAGGCGTTTTAGATGGACTCCGAGAAGAGCATCGACTAAACCTAGCCCACCTAAACTACAACGGACAGAAGGAATCATGCATACAGAACCGATGATAAGATCAGGCAGGCCACACCATCCCAAGCACCGCGAGAAACCAAATCAGAAATACTATGTCACTAGGATATTGGGGATCACCATCACAAAGGACAGGAAACAAAGACAAAAGGGGGGCGAACCTTGAGCCATAGGAGCTGTTCGCCATGGCGGAAGCAGCAGAGGCGAACCCCGAGGACTGGGAGCCCAGAGAGTTCGAGATCGGCGGGACGAAGAAACGCAAATTTGCTCGCTCCGCCGCCAAGCAATCCCGCCGGTGGCTTCAGGGAAGAGGAAACAGGCCTCTGATGAAGTGATGATGGGGGCGTTATAATTGGGAACTGGAGGGTGACGTGGGAGATCGGACGGCGGAGTAATCGCCGGTGACGCTGGCAAACTAATAAAACGCGTCGATGTGGCCGATGCCCGATGCTTTTGTTGCTCAGTCTGAGCAGACGCGTGCTGTCGCCTCGCGAAGCTTCCTGCCGTCCTGCGCAATCGTTTGCTACAGCCTTTTTTTGCGTTTTCAACAACGTAATAATTTGGGTGAATTCTTACAGTTATCTACGTATGATGATCATGAATGTGTACCATGCGCGACGCAGTTTCGATTTTCTCGAACTTGCAGCCATGCCGCTGATTTGAAGACCTCTCTATAAGAAATTCGTAGACTTGTCACTATTTCAAACAAGTTGGGGCCATTGTCTTTATCTGTTTAACTTGCTCAGATCATGAAGAAATTTAGCCACGTCATTTTCCTACTTTGAGGTTTATCCGGATGTTCAGAAAGATACTTGAGGGACGACCACAGATAGGAGATAGCTGTTCCGTTGGTTAGAGATCAGGCATGGATACATGAAATACCTCTGAAAAAAACAGGGCATGTCTTTGAATCTATCGGCAGTTACACATGAAGCAAGAATGCAAAATACTCAAATCAGACATCCTGGCTGCACTTCACAGGGCATAGGCGATACCCTGGCAGTTACACATGAATGCAAAATACTCAAATCAGACATCCTGGCAGTTACACATGAAGCAAGAATGCAAAATACTCAGATCACGATGCACTGTCACAGTTCGAAAATCCTGTTTCAGTTGGTACAGTCGGAGGAATTGTCAAACAGACAAACACCAATAACCTATGGATGTAAATGGCTGTCTGGCCAGACCCTTAACAGAGGCCAGCTAAACTGGAACTTGTCACACCTGTTAGTATACACGCTGCTCAGATATATAGACGGCACACAAATAATGGATAAATCAGTAATTTAAACACCTAATCCCAAATCCGAATTGATCAGCCAGTGTTCCACTTTGGCAATCTGACTGTGGTCGGATTAAAACACAGAAGAGGCACAGGCACTCCCATTGTTACTGCTTGAAGCAAATGGGTTCATTCATAGATGAGAGAATCCATAGCAGAGAGCAACACATGAAAGGATGCAAGTCACACACTGAACAATGGTTTTAAGTCGGTACAACGGTTTTAAGTCGGTACAGATCACAGAAGAAGCTGATACCTAAGCAAACTAAATCTGGACAGCAGTTGAAACTGACAGAGAACAGTATATCACAACTGTAATGTATAATACATGCTAGTTCCAATCTATGAACATCACTAAGCACGCAAATTCTGAGCCTCTTGAAGTGCTTCCTGCAGATTCTTTACTGCACTGTCATAGTACACAAAGCCCATAAACCAAAACTCATGATTATCAACCGAAACCACCTGAATGTATTTCTCTGCTGTGTTTGTTCTGCTTGTTGATGAATTAACTGATCGCAGTTGAGCAAGGGGGATGACCACCTATTTTCAGATAGATAAACAAATTGTAAGTCACACATTCTTGAAATATATGGGTCTTGAAATTAATGAGTAATAGCAGTACATAAAATTGCCAAAAATTCTCATATTGGTGCACCGATGAAAACAGATTAAACAAATTCTGCTACTTTATGTTTTCAATAGAACAATACAGTAAGATGTAACGTTTCAAGTTAATTTTGTATAAGCCTGATTATCATAATGAAATAATCTTCAGTACGAATTGCATTTCCTTGAACAAACTTTATATTTCCTGAGCTAAACCAAAACACAGCAATCCACATAATTACCTTGTAGTAGCTCCACTCAGTTTTGTCTCCAACCTGGTATGCAAGTGGGTTATCACTACAGAATGCCAGTTTTACATTGGACAGGTAAAGCACGCCCATAACAGGACCAGCCGAGGTTGACAAATAACATGCATATGGCTTCTTGAGCTTTTCACCAGGGGCGACCTCAAAAGTTTGGTGGAAAATTTTATCATATCCCCCTTCTGCAATGACTTTAGTGACCTGGGAGATCCTGCTCATTGCTGCATCAGTAATGCTTGGTCCAGTTTTCACTGTTTAAAGAGTCAGGAAGATCTCATCAGTTTCTCACATTGTAAGCACTAGAAGAAACATGGCTATAATCTAAACAGTAGTATGTAACCACAAACAAAATTATAAAAGAAGCGGCATAACGAATCCTAATCCCTGTCAATGCCCACCAGAAATCCAGAATTAAGCGCACGCTAATGAAATAAGGTGAAATTTGAATCGATTAAATCAGTTGCCCCTCTTTTTGTTTGAGCCCATGAGGAGGGATTCCAGTTCAATTTCATATCAACAGTACAGCTTAACGACAACCTAATTCCCTACTACAATAAGAAAATGTACTTGAAAATGCACAGCACGATTAGCAATTTGATACAGCAACAACTTCCGAACCCAATTTTGTGAAAAAGACGGCGAATGGAATCGAAGCTCACAGTGCTGCCAGAAGTTGCCGGTGATGGTCTCGGTCTTCTTGGCCGCCTCGCCGAACCTCTTCCCCATCTTGCCGAGCACGTCCTTCACGGAATCCATCGTATCTGCAAAACCACGCCAAACAAGAGCATCCCAGAAAAATAAGAAACCATCCAAATTTCGGACGAATCGGCAGCTAACGGGGCCAGATGTTAGGGCGCGGGGGCGGGGGACGCACTCTTCGGGGCGGTCGCGGCGCCGCCGGCGGGGGAGGAGATGTAGGGGTTGCCTCCGTAGGCGGACGGCGCGGCGGTGGCGGCGTGGTAAGGCGGGGGCGGAGGCGGGGCCACCTCCTCCGGCGACATCCTCGGGTACGGCGCGTACGCCGGGGCTGCCGCGGCGTGGCCTCCGGCGGTGGACGCGGCTGGTGCGGGCGGATTCATGTCGCCGGCGAGCGAGGTGCGGTTCGGTGCCGCTGGCGATGCGGTCGATGTCCGTAGTTCGTACGTTTCGTGGTTCCTGGACGAGAATTAGATGACAGGGTTGCACGTTTCGGTTGTGTGGAATTTTATTTCGGGTCTGCTACTCTGCCGTGCCTAAAACGGTGCCAGAATATATATATAGTTTCTTTTTTCCTGCAAAAAAAAAGAAAACATTTATCGTCTGAAATCTGAATAACGCGGTGGAGTCGTCGCTAAGCACAACGCACGGCGCTTCGAAGTTCATCAAGCTGGACTTGATGATGACCACCTAAAAATGCTTAGCCACGAAGGTGTTTTCGTTTTTTTTTTAATTTTCGCGTCGACGCAATTGAATATATGCAACCGCTCCTTGAGTCCTGAGTGTTGAAAACTCGAAATCCCAGGCCGCGTGATGTTACGGAGACGCGTCACGGATTCCAAAGGACGCGTTAACGTTATATTAGGGACCCACCTGTCGGTGGGTCTTCTAGGTGAGCGCACGGGGCCCACTGTGGGATTCCTCTTTCCAACGGTTCTATTCCGGGCTTTCGACTCCGCCCATGGATCTGGAAGGTTCCGACCCCATCGAACGGGCTAACGGCACGTGTGGACGGTGAACTCCGTTTTCCTGAGCACCACCCGGCCTTGCAGCTAGCCAAACGGCCCAGATCACTTTAAAAGAAAAACAGCCCAGATCGTAACCGCAGCCTGTCCGGCGCGGTCCAGGCCTCGGCCTGTCTATCAAAGGGCACACAGGCTACCCACTCGCACATCCGGCCCAGAAAGCCCGCCACCGCCCTCTCTCGATTCGCGCGCGCGCGTGATGGAGATCGGAGAATCTCCGGCCTCATTTCTGCGCGCGTGCGGCGGCGCGCGCCCGTGCGGAAAAACAGGTGGGGGCGGTGGCGGTGCACGGGGGCCGCCGGCCTCGCCAGGTGCCTCTGCCGCGGCTCCGTCCTCTCCTGCACGTCTTTTGCCCACGCCAACGCGCTTCCGTCCGCTGTCAGGCGATCCGATCGTCCGCACGACCGACCCGACCAGACACACGGCCGTGGCGTCGTCGGCATTGCGCAGCTCAGATGCAGAGCCCGTGCCCGTGCGGCCTACCACTACCACCAACTAAAGATCGTCAGAGCCAGCCACCTTTTTTTTTTTTTTTGACAACAAAGCCAGCCACCTTTGGACATGCAAATCACAGCACAGGGGGCCTCCGGCAAAAGTCTGGCGCCGATTGGTCACTGGCGACCACGCTTGGCACACACCAAACGGTTAGTACTGTCGCTTTAGCCTGATCACGGATCCCCTTTGATGACCATTAACGAATTTACTATAACTATTTGCCACCATCTCCGCTTGCTTACATTGGACTTCAGTATTGAATTGAAGCAACCGATGTACCCAACTGAGAGCACGTAAGCTGCAAAAGGCAACGCACTTTCCTTTTGAGAGGGGGATAGAGCCACACCCCACACCGGCAGGAAAACTGGGAAAGAACTCAAAGAAGGTGGCCTTTCGCTTCCTTGAAAGAAAACCACTGAGATTTATTTACTGATGAAGTGGTTTCTGACATGGGAAGGGCCGAAGGGGGCATAAAAGATTCCGTTTTTAGTTTGAAACAAAAGTGGCATGAATGAATGAATTCAGAACAAGCTTGAATTTGCATAAGATTGTCTTACTAGTCGTCATAAATGTGTCTTATTGGAGAAGAGCGAGCCATATGATCCTATCCTACCTCTTTTGCCTTGGTCCTTATCTTCCACCTCCCTAAATAACATGATGATATAAGTCATTTAAAAAAAATGGTAATACATTAATAAAGCCAAAATATGAGAAGGAAAATAACAATTACTTTCCTGTGCTAAAAAAATAGTTTCTTTTCAGGTGTACACTAGATCTGATGCACCAATTAGCTGGTTTTAGGTTGATAGCTTAAATAAACTTTACAATAATGCATGGCATACTTGATAACTGCATAAGTGCCATGCTACATGTGAATGCTTGGCGTTAGGGATCTCTAGACTGTTGGTTCTGATTCCAGCTTGTAAACAAATCCTGGAAAGTACAGCGTATGGTCAGCACTATATAATAAAATTTAACATGGGACAGATCAAAATGTATTCCCACCATGAAATAAAATAGTTTATCATCTCAAATACTCAAGAAAATTATATCCTTTCATGTTCAGAGGTTGATATGGAGTCACATGGCACCGTGCAGTGCGACTATATTTTTTTTAAAAAAATAAAAGTGTTTGCAGAGTCCGTGTAAGTTCGCTGGACAAACCAATCAGCTGCGAACATGGCGAGCAGAAAAATTATTGAACAAAAAAAATCGAGATTTGACATGAATGATTTCTTTTCCCTTTTTAGTTTTTGCAAGGGGAAAAGATGCTCCTCCTGCCTAGCAATACCGCGAGAGGCCAGCCAGGGAGCAGCAAAGTGGGCAGTCTGAGGTAGCTAGCCGTGCCTTTTATTATTACCATCTTTCAGCAAGATCTCAATTGACTTTAATCAGAGATTCAGAGAACAAAATCAGAATATCTCTCGTCAGGCGCCTCACCTGGTCATGCACTCATGCATCAAAAGATGAAGAAATCAGAATACTTGATGCGCAAAGCCTAGCTTTAAGACTACCCGCACTCATGTTCCTCTATTTCTCTCCTTTATACGTCCTAGTCAGCAAGATTCCCTCCTCTATATACGTTTCTTCCGCACCCATCATTCTGTATATCTCATCCTCTATAAAGAACAACCAAAAAGGGGCCCTACTTGTCATCCTTTATAAATTTTTTCTAAATATATTCATGTGAGATCTTATTTTGAAGTATTTATTGTAACGAATTTAATGGTATAATCGAAATTTAAATTGACTTTTAATTTGTGAATTATAACATTTTTTAGTTTGTAAAATAGTGGGACCCACCTTGCATGTGCTTTCTCCACGCTTTTTCCCCTCTCTCGGTGACGTGTGAGCGCGCAAGACGGCGAGAAGGACGAGCCTGGGCCCCGCGTGCTGCCGTAGAGAGAGTCCGTACCTCCCACAGCCAGATTGCGGGATGTCTGCCCGTCCGTAGCTTCAGAGGAGAACATGCAGGACCCCGCTGCAGCATTTTTTTCCTGCATGTGCGTTTACAGGAACGCATGCAGGACACCGCTGCAGTCAGTCTAAACGAAACCAAGTGGATTTGTACTTGAAATCTGGCAAGGACGGTGGTGCAATGCTCCACTCACGGTAAGCACGGATCAGTATTCAGTCAGGACACCATGCCCAGACAGCAGTTTGTGTTCTGTGAACGCATGGTCCACCGGGTGCTTTTTGATTGAGCGCTCGAGTTGCAAATGATAAGTTGAAGCAGAATATGCTGTGCAGGAAGTCCACTGAGAAAGGTGCCGGCTTTTGGCACCAGTTTTGCCGTTCCTCCGTGCGGGCAATTGCAATATGATATCGTCAGGTCAAATTGTAGTGCGTGGCCTTTTCGGTGTTTGGAGATGGACAGCCCATCTGCAGCTAGCTCGGTCGATCGATCGGAAAAGAATCCCCGGCGCAGTGCTCTGCTACCATCGCCGATCTGGGCCTTTTGAATCTCTCTTGCTGATAAATAAACAAGGAGCTCTGCAGCAGCCGCCGCCTCCGGGTAAAGTAATTCAGCTGATGCTGCGGATCAGAAGTAAACTAATGCCACACCCACCGGCCAGCGTGATGTGTCCAAGCCACAAGCATGATGTGATAACTGCTCTCTCTGCCTCTCTGCAATGAGAAAATGCACATATATATATTATCAGCGTCCAACCACATCGCATTGCATTGAAGAAGATTTTTTTGTGTTTTTCAAGCTGCACTATCTTCTCCTGTGACAGAAAAAAAAAAAGAATCTGAATCTGAAACTGAAAGGATGGATGCTGAAGATATGTGTACTTGACACAATGTTGGCAGGCATCAGCATCACAAGCCCTGACTGGTGACTGAATAGGAGCAAGCTCGCTCACGGGACAGAATCACGGGACAGAAAGGAAGACCGGCCTTGAGAAGTTGAGATGATCTGAGATAGTGAGATGACTGCGGCACCGAATGCTCATTCTGCACAGCTTAGTCTAGTGACAGAGCAGGAGGGCCACTCTGTTGATCGGAACATATCTTCGAGTTGCTACCGCATCAAGTACTATGCCATGTTCTTTCTCCTTGGCAAGTACATGTCACTCGAAAGAAAGGTGAAAAGGGGGAACTTGATTTGGAACTGGGTAATAAAAGGAAAAAGATAAGCACTGTGGTGATGGTGATGGAGTGAAGCCATGATCGATCAGATCTCAGTGCTGCTCTGAACATGGGATTAGCCATTTAGGGTTCTCCGTTACCACCGTTCAAATCGAGCATCTCTGCACCGCATACATACAAAATACAAACTCAGCGTGGACATCGAGCAAAGCTAAGCTCCATGGACGGCCGGATGTCGAGAATAAATACAGTACTAGTATAGTATCTGCAGAGAAGAGGGCAGCATGGAGATGGACAGCCGGAGCCGGGGACATTATGAGCTGTGCCCCGTGTTTTTAATTTGTAAACATGAAATCAAATGTATAGGATTTTATTAAGCAAGCAGGGGGGAGGTTTAAAAAATGCCGTGGCGTTAAGAATCCCAATGCCTTGACTGACAGCCATCCCTGCCCGAAAGGGCCGACCAGGCGCAATAAAAGATGTGGGAAGAAACAAAAACAAACGAGCAGGTCCCTTGGCCGATCTCCCGCTTCTTTCCTGCCGCTGCCTTGTAAACTAAGCCCCGCTTGCATGTGGACTCGCCAGCAGTGGCGGCTTAGTTTTTGCGCCGGGTTTTGGACTCTGCGTGCCCCCTGCTTTTGTGTGTGCCAGTGCTCGAGCTGATCGATCTATCATCCAGCTGACATTGTTCAACACCCACCAAGGGTTACAACGGCCTCCATGGTTATCTTCGTTCTTGGGCAAGAACGGGTTTATCTTCAGCAGCCAGCACCTCGCTTTCTTCGTCGCCTCATCACGACTGATAGATTTGCCAATTGTCGTTTGCAAATGTTCAGAGATAATTAAGCGATCTTGTTCAGGTTTTAGTAATAACAGACCTCTTTGAGTTTATGGATTCAAAATCAAATGTCAGGTAAACTAGGCGGATTAGAAATGTCTCCTCCAAGCAAAGGCAACGGCTCCACCCTGCTGCCTCCGGTGCCAAGCTAGGCGGCAATTCCCGACAACGTGAGGGGCCTCGTCAGCATAACGCAAGTGGCTGTGGCCCGACGATGAGGCCACCACACACCACTACTACTAATCCTCGTCAGAGAAAATGCGATCACGTGAATAAATAAACAATTAAACAGATCCATCCGGGTAAAAGGGAAAAAACGGAACTGGATTTTTACGGGAGATTTTTTACCTGGCACCTGAAAAGAGCACAGATAACCAGATCTACCGCCTCCCTGGCATCGCAAAGGAGAAAAGAAAAAGAAAAAAAAGCCAGAGAGAGATCTACCGGCGGGCGGGCGGGCGGCGGCTGCGTCGACTGAGGCCTGACTCAGGCGAACACAAGTACACCTCACACCCACCCCCGCAGGCGCACCCCACCACCCAGCCCAGCCCCGCCGCGCAGAGCAGCTCAGCTCAGCTCCACTGCGCAGCCAGCCGCTGCAGCTCCCCCCTCCCTCCCTCCAGCTCCTCCTCCTCCTTCCTCTCCCGCTCTGCGCGCCGCGACGTCGTCGGGGGTCGCCAGCCCGCGGGCGATGTCCGAGGAGGACGAGGACCAGCCGCCGCCCAAGCGGCCCACCAGCGCGTCGGCGTCGCCGCCCGCGGACCAGGTGCTCGACAACGTGCTCGAGACGGTGCTGCAGTTCCTGTCCTTGCCGCGGGACCGGAGCGCGGCGTCCCTCGTGTGCCGCTCCTGGCACCGCGCCGAGTCCGCCACGCGGGAGGCCGTCGCCGTGCGCAACCTCCTGGCGGCGTCGGCCGCCCGCGCCGCGCGCCGCTTCCCCAACGCGCGGAGCCTCCTCCTCAAGGGCCGCCCGCGCTTCGCCGACTTCAACCTCCTCCCGCTCGGCTGGGACGCCTCCGCGTTCCGGCCCTGGGCGGCAGCCGTCGCCGCGGGGACTTCCCCGCGCTCGCGTCGCTCTACCTCAAGCGCATCCCCGTCACCGACGCCGACCTCGGCCTCCTCGCGCGCTCCCTCCCGGCGTCATTCCGCGACCTCACCCTCCACCTCTGTGACGGCTTCACATCGCACGGGCTCGCCTCCATCGCCTCCCATTGCAGGTATCTATCTCTCACGACCCTCTTCGTCCATTTCGATGTTCA
The DNA here is from genome assembly GCA_018135685.1 of Themeda triandra. Lineage (NCBI taxonomy): Eukaryota > Viridiplantae > Streptophyta > Magnoliopsida > Poales > Poaceae > Themeda > Themeda triandra. Next base: position 275,402 of record JAENPR010000191.1, on the reverse strand, counting down.
CCTGCTCTAGACTTGGAACTTGATGGACCCTCCACCAACACTCCAGGGCCCTGCGCGTGCTCGACGTGGTGGAGTGCGACATGGCGGAGGAGCAGCAGGAGGTGGTGGTGGACTGGGTGGCCGCGTTCCCGCCGGAGACCACCGGCCTGGAGTCGCTTTCCTTCGAGTGCTACGAGCCGCCCGTGGCCTTCGACGCGCTGGAGGCGCTCGTGGCGCGGTGCCCGCGCCTCAGCCGCCTCGGGGTCAACCAGCACGTCTCGCTCGGCCAGCTGCGCCGCCTCATGGCGCTCGCGCCGCGCCTGTCGCACCTGGGCACCGGCGCCTTCCGCCCCGCGGAAGGCGGCGAGGAGGGGGCGGGATTCGGGGAGGTTGTCAACGCGTTCGCTGGGCAGGCGCGCACGCTCGTCTCTCTCTCGGGCTTCCGTCTCCTCGCGCAGGAGTACCTGCCCACCATCGCCGTCGTGTGCGCCCACTTGAAGAGCCTTGACTTGAGCTACACCGAAGTCACCCCGCATCAGATGCTCATGTTCATTGGCCAATGCTACAACCTCGAGACGCTATGGGTACGAAACTGTACTTACTAGATTGCTTCCTAGACTTGTTTTGCCTGCTCTGTTTTGCTGACGAAGACTTCTTGCTTGCAGGTGCTTGACACGGTGCGCGACCAAGGGCTCGAGTCCGTGGGAATTTTCTGCAAGAAGCTCCAGTCTCTTCGTGTGCTCCCACTGCATGCAAATGAGGACGCCGACGAGTTGGTATCAGAGGTTGGCCTTACTGCCATCTCACGGGGCTGCCCTGCTCTCCGTTCCATATTGTATTTTTGCCAAAAAATGACCAACGCCGCCGTCATCGAAATGTCGCGCAACTGCCCGGAGCTCAAGGTGTTCCGGCTATGTATAATGGGACGGCACCAGCCGGACCACGCGACTGGGGAGCCTATGGATGAAGGGTTCGGTGCCATTGTTCAGAATTGCAGCAAGCTTACCAGGCTATCCACGTCCGGGCAACTTACTGACCGGGCATTTGAGTACATTGGCAGGTATGGCAAGTCCCTGCGGACGCTCTCTGTAGCGTTCGCTGGGAAAAGCGATGTGGCGCTGCAATACATCCTCCGGGGATGTTCAAAGCTAGAGAAGCTTGAGATAAGGGACTGCCCTTTCGGTGATGCTGGCCTCCTCTCTGGGATGCACCATTTCTATAACATGAGGTTCGTCTGGATGTCAGGCTGCAACCTGACCCTGCAAGGGTGCAAGGAGGTGGCTCAGGGGCTACCGCGAATGGTGGTGGAGTTGATAAATGGGCAGGCTGATGAGAATGAAAGGAATGAAAATGTGGACATCTTATACATGTATCGCTCACTCGATGGTCCAAGGGAAGATGTGCCACCATTTGTGAAGATCCTGTGAAGCTGCTTCTGCGGAGGAGGCTGGGTGCCTGGGAGTATCATGCTGATGCACTTGATATGCTGGCTGAGTGCAGATCATTTAACGGAATATGTGTAAGTTGTTGAGCTGCAGATATGGTACATTTTTATCTCTTCAATTTCTTATAGAAGCATTTCCAAGCACTGTATTGGAGCGGTGGGCAGGATCTGTTCAATTGATGTTGTTCTATTAGGAGTTCATCAGTGTATGCAAAGCGTTCTTCGGCAATACTATAAGCACAGGAGAGCAGGCTTCGTCGAGGGGGCCTCATGGCTGCCTCAGTTTTGTTTGCTGCTCTGGAGGCTCCGGTTTCAGGACCATCTTTCTGTGCCGGTGCAACCACCATGTTTTCCCTCAATTTTTCGAAATAGAGCTTGTTATGTCAGATTAGATTCATTAGAACTTCCCCTTTTGTTGTTGTTGTTGTTGTTGTTTCTGCTGCATATTTTCTGTTTCATTTTTCACATTTTGGAACTATGATGAGATGAGAAGAACCTCCTGATCTGAGCTAGTACTTTATTGTTAAATTCCAATTCCAATGTTCCTTGTCCAAGTTTTGTGATCTGATCTGTGTTGATGTGTTTGAAAAGTCCCTGCGCCTGTCTTTTCGATATCTCATCTGAATCCGGAGCTTTGGCTGTTGCTATCATTACCAGAGGACCCCTACAGTCACAGCCTGAAAGCTCTACCATCCCATGGGTTCCCTCCCTACTTACTGAAAGGTGAGCAATACTCCCATGGGTTTAGGCCCTGGTCCATCAGGTGATGATTGCCTCGCCTGGCGTCCATTTGTCTTGACAGCCCTAGTTTCTCGCCGACGTGTTCGCCGTCCACAGTCGGCCGGCAATAAGCGATAGCGACGGCTGGGTCTTGCTAGCTATTAAACCCTCACCATCAACTCCTGCAGGTTAGTGATTATATGATGATGATGATGACTTGATGATGGGGATTGGTTTTTGGCCCCCCAATGCAAATATCATGCTTGATGAGCAGAATAGCTGCTGCCACCACGGCCTCTCTCTTTCCCAGCTGCCTGACGGCCACTGTTCTGGCGAAAAAAAATTGCTTGGATGGCGACCAGTCCTAGAAGGAAGCCCCTGGTGGTGTGGTGCGTGGTGGTGGTGGATCCGGACCAGAAGAAGGAAAAGACGAGGACGGGGGAGATGGCAAATGATGAGGGAGTGATGACTGGTCGATGGCGATGGGCAGATGCAGATCCATCGATCCGTCGTTTGACTGCCCGTGTGGCTGCGGCATCCCGCTGGCTCTTCAGTCTTCACGAGTGAGCGAGCGAGTGATGAAGCACTGAAACAGGCGGTAGACGCCAAGCGAGCGTGAGGACTAGAGATTGAGAAGGACGGTGAAATCTGCAGCTGGTGAAAGGGCTTCTCCAGCAGACTCATTGCCATTCTTGACCATCCCGTCCTTATACAGTACAGGTGGTCTTGTACGCTTCCTGTTCTTCGCCGCCGATGATTGAAAGGCGCAGTCGAAGTTATTGCGAATTATAGCTAGCACTAGATAGACATGTGCAAATGAGTCACACTGTAAGTTTTCACTCACTGCTATAATATCAGTATTATCAGGGAACAAGGTGGGTTTACTGAAAGCAGCTGCCACCGGTCGCTGCAGCAATCATCCGAACGCTACTGATTGCGATCTGCCTAGAAGAACAGGAGATCCCCATCTCCATCTCCATCCGTTCCGATCGTCCTAGACCGAACTGAGTTATCGCGTGATGGTAGTGGTGCCTGGAGGCCTAGCGCTAGCGGTTGGGATCCGTCGCTGTTCTTGAGGCCGAGCGCGCGCATCACGTCAAATAATTGGCTGATGGGGCTCCCGCTGTTCCAACTCCGCCTCCGCCCTCCGGGAAGGAAAAGAAGAGATCGATCGGGAAACCCGGCCGGCAGATCTAGTGGACCTCGTGCGTTCTTCGACTGCACTGCATGCAAAGCGGCTGGCCGGGCCGCCGGCCGGCAATGCTTGCTGTTCTCAGGCGATGTGCAAGCCTTTGGTTGGTTGTTTTGTTCGAGAGAGATGCAGGATGGGTGAAGAGGGGAAAGGAAACTCCACTGTGACGGATTCACCTCCCCGGAAAATTGCAACTGCTATGCGCCATGTGGAACAGCGCTGGGTATAGTATGTGCAAAGGCTTTATTGCTCTACATTAGGGTAGAGCAAGGGCCACTGCTACATACAGACACAGGAGTACTAGCTGTTTGTTCTTGTTCAGTTCAGTCGTCAAATGTCTCCACCCAGTCCATAAAAAAGAAGTGCATTGCGGTGCTAAGCAGGGGGATTATTCATGGCAAAGTGCATCCACCCTCTTACGATCTATGATTGCCGTGCCGTGCCGTGCCCGTGCTTTTCTCCTTCTCATTACGCCTTTCTCAGGCACATTATGTTGGGTAAAAAGGGTGGAAATGATGGCAGAAAAGATGATTCACCGTACGTGGTGCTTGCTTGCTACTCGCTTGTTTTTAACTTTTAACCGCCCCGAAACTGGGAAAAAAACGTCAGGTAATAACTTCTTTTCAACGGCCATCAGCACGGAGACGTGGATCGATCATCGGGGTGTGTAGTGAAGTATGCGATGTGGCCAATCGATTATCTCCTCTGAAACTGAAAGTTAGGCGCCATTTCAGGCAGGCATGTGTTCCCAAATCTGCAGAGGCAGGCGTTTGCGGTTTTTAATTCTTCATCATTCAGATCTTGTCAGACAGACTACATTCATGCAAATGATTCAACCGAACTGCATATATATGAAGAAAGCATGGCTGGCTTGTCATCGCTTTTGCGGGTCATGATTATGAGGCTATCAAGCGTGAGCTTAACTCCTAACTGCTTCTCCTGCGGCTGCATGCGTGCGTGGGCCCGGGGCGAACAGGACTTGCAATCATATGAATATGCGAACAGTGAAGAGATTGGATTTCTAGGGTTACTTTATAAAGTGTCAACACCTTGGATTTTTAATTTTGGTTTGGGGGTGTGGATTTTATTTTTTTGTCACATCACCTTTTCTCACTCACCCTTTGTTGATTGAGGTAGCAGGGCCATGTTCCTAAATATCCAAGATTACGCATGGGCAGCGTGTCCACATGCATCACAAGAGCCCTAGAAAGAGGAGAGAGAGAGAGAGAGAGCTCTTGACCCTGATGCTCGTGCCGGCCGGGGAGGAATCATTCATCTACTCCTGCATCATCCAAATGTCAAAGTCGATGCATGGTGAAGTGAAATGCACTGCCAGCGCATCTTTTGTCGAAACATGAGCAGAGGGATATATCTTGCTTTGCTTTACAGAAGGAAAAAAAAAAGGAAAAGCAAAGCGGCTTTATTTGTATTTGTGGAAGCTGGATTGCAAGCACATATTCTGTAATCTGAACCGCCTGCGAGATCAGTCAACGGCTTCTGCTACGTGCAATGTTTCTGAATGAGGTGACTGAATATATTGAACCTAGCTTGCTCTAAGCTGTGAGGAATCAGTTTTTTAACCTCATATAAAAAAAAATTGCATTGCTCCTGAACAGGCATATTACCCCGTACTTGAGAATTTTCTCTCCCTGAATATTGCTGATATTCTCATCAATCAAGATATTTTTCTGAAAACAAGCAGGAGAGCGCGTCATTGTATACTAAGGTAGAAACGGCCTGTTACAGAGGTAGAAATCTTGTACTGAACTTTACGCTAATCTTTTTTTTTGACAGAGACTTCACGCTAATCATTTATCTGCTGGTATAGGTCAGCATTCGTTCTTACACAAGGTGAAAGCGAAACACTTCGGAGCTGCATTGCTTCATCAGTCAAAGCATTTTGCTGTTGATCAACAGCTCACTTCTTTTTCTCTCAGGTTTTAACCAGTGGAGTATTTGCACTGCTCCCACCTCCTGGGGTCAGGGACTTGAACATGAACACGAACATGCCAATCCACAAGCTGCCAATCGTCGGAGAGGACAACTCAACCGGGGCATCTCCGGATCTGGACCGCCCCGACCAATCCAGTTCCGGTCTCCTCGATCGTCGAACATGCACGGCAGAGGCACAGGCACAGCCGAGCCAGCCGCGCGCCATCGCTGTCCTAGCAAAGCGGCAGGTGAGTTCCCGTTCCGTGGCGCCAAGCAATGGGGCCGTGCTCGTGCTCGCGGCCAATCACCAGCATGCATGTGAAGCCAGCCAGTTGCATCGCATCGCAGCGCAGGTGGCGAGTACGCGCGCATGATTGAGACCGGCCTTGAGAGGCTCCTCCGATCTCTGATGAGCCTGAGAGATTTGTAAAGGCACGCACGGCACGGCAGCCGATTGCAGGCATCAATGGTTCGCAGCGAGCGCAGCAGATCTATCTACAGCTCGGCTGCGGGCTGCGGCAGTGCTGCTTGTGCGCGCAGGTGACAGCCACTACACGAGCAGGCGCAAGGGGTTGAGGAGAAGCAAACAAGGGCTCTAGTTAGCATTGCAGCAAGCCAGGACAAGCCTGAATCGATTCTTTGATCCCACTCTCTCTGTTCTCTTCTTTACATGATTATTATTATTTTGGAGTTTCTTTCGTCTCAAATTAGTGCAGGCCTATTCATTGTTTTGTATTATCTAAATCTATCTATCTTTGCTGCAGCACAAACCTGATCGACAGCCAAGCACTTGATCATATGGCAGATATTATTTTACTGCTAGGCTAGCTGCAGTGCATGTACAGATGCTTGCCATGAGTTACTTAGAGCAATAGACTCTGTTTAAACATTTTTCTGCTATATATAGTATACTTTTCTTTTCTAACATTCATCAAAGTGAGAAAAAAGGGGAATCTTGCTCATCATTTCAAACCCCAAGAACCATTGGACTTGTTGGGACACGAACCGCATCAAACTGACCAGTGATAGGAGAGGTAAAGAAGAGCAAAGGCTGCGTTGCTCTTGCCTTGCAGAGGCCAAAGTCCCAACTTGCAGATGCATTTTGCCTTTCATCCCTACTCGCCAATTCTGAACTAGCAGCACTACCAAGTGAAAACTTTTTCCACCAGCTATCAGCTTTTACTGTATCATACGATATGATGCATGTCCTCAAATCTTTTGAGCTTAAGCTTCAAACTGTAAGGCCTATTAATCAGGTGGATCAGGTCTCCTCAACTGATAACAACTCAGTTTTGAAGAGAGCAATGCAGTCTGATGTTGGTTGTGGCACTGTGAGACGGTCAAAGGCGTGAGGCGTGCCATTCAAACCCCGGTGGGGGCCAGGCCTCTCTTTGCAAAGGCAAAGCACTGTACTGCCATGATCTCCGGTTATTATCAGTGTTCAGTCTCTACTGGGGCCAATGCCATTGCCAATGCACATCCAATCCAAGATGATGGATCCATTCCAACCAGAGCCAGCTTCCACAGTCGTCTTCAAGGTGACGGACGGATCCATCCAGCTGGTTTTTCTGTGGTCATGGAAAGGCTCGAGGTCGCAAAAGGGCACAAGTGAATGCTGCACAGTGGCACGACTAGAGCAGGAAAGCAAAGGCATCTCTGTGGCTAGATGGATAGATAGTAGTCACTGATGCGGAGGCATGCCTGCCTATCTCAAAAGAATGAGTTGGCATCAGCTCTGCATATGTTTCCACTTGTGCCTGTGCTGCTAATGCTGCTGGAGGATATGCGTGCACAATGCTGCGTTGCTGGGGTCCTCTCTTCTATCATTGCAATCTTTTGCCATCGCTGAAGATGACACAGGACACCATGATCATATGCCCCCCTTTGCCATTTCAGGCTTCTGTTCATTCATCACCGTTTCGCGTCCACGACTCCTTTCATCTGTGAAGTCTACCTATAGTTATATGAACAAGTGTTAATCTTCTTTTCAGAAGTTGGAAAATATCCGGTCTCTACATCTGCCAGCAATTGAAATATAGAGAAATCAAATGACAGAGTCTATTATTGGTTTTTACATCCATTCTTGACGGAGCCGTCCAAGGTGTTGATCTGTACAGGATATATTCTACATGCTGGACGCAAGTGCTTGGATTTTTACCACTGTATTTTCATTGCTGCTACAGTCTGCAGTCAATTACTTTGCTAGCAGGTGGACCATCTAGGACGAGCACTGGGAAAAAAACAGCTTTGGTTTCAGGCTAAGTCTTTTATAACATTGCTCGGCCGAGATCCACAACAGGTGCTGCCATGCCATGATCTGGCTCTCTGCAGCTCATCACTCTCCAGGTTGTTGGGCACATAATGTATCATAACACCTGCTCGCGTTAAGTGACGAGATATTTGTGCAATTTTGAACCTCTGTTTATCACCTTTTGTATTGTGTCAACCATCCAGTGCAGTCACTGAATCTTATCTTAACAGCACATGGACATGGCTGATCATACATGAACTGACAGGGTGAATCTATCCATAAGGTGCCACATCCAACCCATGCTTTGTGAAATCCTGACAGGTATATGTTTTCAGAAGTAAGGATAGCAGAATCATGGTTGCCTACAGGGGCAGGATAAGATTCTGCTGCTCTGGTTCGTTGATTGACATCCAGTTCACCTTCTTAAAAAGCGATTCCACGGTTCAGTGCAGAATCCATGCAAAGGTTGACAAATGCAAGGAGCTTAAACAAATGCAAGAGCAAGGTGACGATCCTCCATTTGTCAAACAGCTCTTAGAGATGAATGGTCAAGGTGCCAAACTTTCAAAGCATCATCGTAATTCACCAAATTAGGGAATGCTGCATCTTGCTTTTGGAAAACTGGTAGAGTGGCGTGCTGACATTTATTATTTTTCTAAAGATAGTCAAGTACTGAACGTTAGGATTGGATTCTGAAGAATCATGTCATGCAGGCATATGGACATCTGTATTCACAACTGCAATTGATCAAGCTAGTGCAAGTGACAAACTGACTATACAGCAAGAGGTCAAAGGCTCAAGAAAAATGATTTTGTTACTCAAAAGTCAAAAGTAGGTGTCCTTTTTCCTGAATTAAGTTGAAAGCCCATTAATAATTGTCACCGCTTACTATGGTAGGTTAGGCTTTACCTACTTTCTGACCACACTGCATATATGCTCATATCGTACTATCCTACTGAAAAGGCAGTACTAAGTAGGAGATGCCGCATAGAAGCATATGTATAATCACGTCCACTAACATATATAGCTTCTGTCAGTGTCAACGTAAACATATATATAATCACGTCCACTAAGATAGCTTCTGTCAGTGTCAACGTACGTAGGATATTTGCGTAAACAAATCGCAACATGCCACCAATGCGCACGCGAGCTCCAGTGAAGGAGAGTCGTAGGGGTGATGATCGAGCCACGTCACATTGGAGCATCAGGATTTGGCACCACCAGACTAGACCATATTGAATTAGCAGCCATTTTGCAGTTTGGTACTTTTTTTGAAAAAAATATTTTTGCAGTTTGGTACTTAAGCGAACGGAGATGAGTTGACCTGTGTGCGTCTGTGCCATCGTCGTGTCGTTGGTCAGCATGAGTGACTAACGCTTTTGGCTGTAGTAGCTCACCATGCAAGAAACTGCCGTTGGTCAGTATGGCTAGAAACTGTAGTAGCTCATCGTGCAAGATTCTTCTTCTAGAACCTTCTGAGCGTATTCTTTCATTTAACACTTGCCTGCGTCTTGTAGTGTTGATATATGATGAGATGACTCGCTCATCAGGCAACAGCTGAAAGAGAAGGTTACATCCTAGTTGTTCGGGCTCATGTACATGTCACACACAGGGTGTTCTTTGTCTATATAACTTGCAACTACCGGCTAAGAGGAGGTCACGGAGTTTTAACTAAAATTTCTGCACTTCGGAGTTTTTTACAGAGCCACAAAAAGAGAAAATCTAGAGGCAATCAATCTACAATGGCCATGTAGGGGAAAATATTTTCCAACCCACTGAAAGATTGCCCATTGAACTCTATGATTCACTGGTACGGGCCTTAAGGCTCGCGTCTGGCGAGCCAGGGAGGACAAGGCCCTATGGCTAGAGCGAACAGATCCTACAGAGGGCGTCCGATGACGGGCACTCCTGATGATTATCAATCTCCGCTTCGCCCGACCTTGCGAAGAGGATCGAACATGAGGGAAGGGTCATTGTTCCCCATGTGTGTGTGTGTGTGTTGGGGGAGGGGGGGGGGGGGGGGGGGACTTTTTGGCCCTCGACCCCCGCGCAACGACTGATCATAAGATGACGGAGGCCGCACGGAATACCATCACTATGAAGGCCGGCTATGCTCTATAATCCTAGGAGCAGTAGAGTACATCCCTAGACCGCAGAGATGACGACGACACAACCGTGATCTCCATGGTACTCGAAGAAACATCACCGCCAAGGAAGTCATAGCCGGTGGCTTCCTGACGATGGAAACTTGTACTCCACGAACCCTCCTTGTGCCATAAAAGGAGAGCCAAAACCTCCTTGAGCATCCTTGGCTCATAGAGTCCTCTCATTTCTAGCCATATACACTCACAACTCTCTCTCTCTCTCTCTCTCTCTCTCTCTACATTCTCATTTTTCTCTAGAGACTTGGGCTTTTCCTTAGAAAGCTCTCTCTCGACCATAGTTTGTAACCCCTTTACAAGCTCCATCCAAAGAGAGCGGGCAACACACCAGCCCAAAACTGGACGTAGGGACATTCTGTCCGAACCAGTGTAATCCCTTGTGTCTACCTAGCTCTACCATCTGATAGCCTAAGCACGTTTTTCTTGATCATTATTGCCGACGTCTATTCGAAATACCAACAGCCACCTCCTCTAATGCCATGAATCCTCTCTTTGCCATATCTCTATCTCTAAGAAGGTGTCGAAGAGCAACTATGCAATGTAGGAGGCAGAAATCCTTACACATTTGATGGGCCATATCTCACTAGCACATTGATAGTGCCCCCTACTGAAATTGGCAACAAGGTGGGTCGCAACAAGGTCTCCAAAGTCCTGAATCCAGTGTATGAAGAATTGTATGCCATAGATCAACAGATCCTGGGATACATCAACACCAACCAAAGGGACAATACAAGCAACACCTAGTTAAAGAACACTATGCTAGGTGTACCAAAAAATTAGCAAACGATACAAATAGATGCTAATATAGGTATGATGAGAATTATGTTCTGGATCCAAGAAATATGGCAATAGCCACAAACTTCTACAGTATGGGAAACAACTAGTATACTGACATTAGTGCCACCGACCACCTCACTAGAGAACAAGAAAAGCTTTTCATTAATGACAAAGTACAATGGCACATATTAGATTCACACTACCAACGTTGTAGTTATGAGTATTAGGCATACTAGTCTATCCATTATTCATACCCCTAACTGCGAGCTTCATCTTAATAATGTCCTTCATGTTTCTAAATCTAAGAAAAAACTTATTACGATCGACCGTCTTGCATTAGGTAATAATGTATTTCTACTTTTTTTAATCTTGATTCATTTTTGGTAAAGGATCGGGATATGAGGAGCATTCTGCTTAGGGAATTGCTAGAAATAGGCACATATTATATCCTCACCTATAAAGCAAGAGCCTTCTTTTTTGCATAAGCCATGATGTTGCATATATCACACAAATAATCATTAGAAATTTAATCTTCCTTGTATATTTGAGTACAATAATACTTCAATTGTGGTCTTTTAGTTGGCTAGTTTTGTTTGTAAAAACATTTTTCTTTTCCCCGTATAATAAAAATCTGACAAAGCTTTTGCTGCTTCTCGAAAAAAATAGTTCAGTTTGTGATGCGTGTCAACAAGCAAGAGTAATTGGTTGTCATATTCCAAATCTACCAATGTTTCTTCCATTGTCCCTTGCAACTTGTTTTCTATGATGTCTCCTCGATCTGATGGAATGATGGTCTCCACTATCTCAAATGACATGGGAAATTGTTGGCAATCATCGTAGAATGCATGATGTTGGGCTCGAGAGACTGGTGTATTGGTGAGTAATAAGCTGATCTAGTCTAAAGGTTAGGTCATACATGCTTTGATGTTTCTTCCTACTTTGAAGTCTCCTCCTTCTCCCTGGTCCTTTTGCCATTCCATTGAAATAGTGATCTTGGTGGTGTGGCCTACATTTTCGCCACATACATAGCACAGTGGAATGCCACAGACTCTTCTCCTTCTGTGTGACCATTAATGCAAGATCACGACCACACTGACCTCCACGAAATGGTGCCTTGAATCGACCTCTCTCAAAAATCTTGCGCTTGTCGATTTTGTTCTTGCTCAAGGTTGTCGATTGTGTGGAAGGGACGCGCATTCACTAGTCATTTTTTAACTCAGTAGGTTACTGACATTGTTGCTTGTTTGATTGACAAAACTATTTTCAAACTAGTCTTTGTTGTCTCTAGACTGTTTTTGGCCTAGCATACTCATTCATGTTATTAGACAACTCATCATTGATGGAATATAGAGGATTCTTGCGAAATATGAAGCGCATTATCCAATTGTGAGCCCTTGAATTGCTGCAGCGATCATGGTGGCCTCTGGCACATTGGGCCAAGGTTTAGAGCTAAACAAATCTTCTTTAATAATCTATACAACTAGAGGGTGAATAGCCTATAAAATTTTGTACTAACTTCACAAACAGTAGTGCAAAGGTGATTAGTAAAATAGCAAGCTCCCTAGACAAATCTACTAGCAATTTCTACACTAGAGCACTTCACCACACAAGAGAGCTCCCCCCGCCCACCCAAAAAAAAAAAACTAAACAAAAGAGCAACTAACACGCTACTCCCCTCCGCCCTAAAAAGAAGGATGCCATAAGAAGCGTGCAAGTCAAACTTTCTCAACTTTGACTAGATTTATAGAAATTACATGCACATTTATGTCTACAAATAAGTTTATTATAAAGTATATCCAACGATCTATCTAATGATAGTAAATATGTATTATAAGTATTAATATTATTTTATATATAATTGAGCAAAGTTTTGAAAGGTTGAATTCTCGAAAAGCAAGAATGACTTCAATTTTAGGAGGGGACTCTACATCAACTAACACACCACAAGATGGCAACTAACGAGCCACAAGGAACATATATACGATAATTATATACATGCATGCATGAAAATAACATAAGCCTTATCTTTTAGTTACCTTTGAGCTTAAAAGCAGTGTACTCTCCCTACATCCCAAAATATGGTTCTTGCTTCCCAAAAAGTCAAACACTTTTGATTTTTACAATATGTATAAAAAATATTGATATTTATATTGCATAATTAATATTATTGGATGAGTTGTTAAATTTTTTTATCAAATACCCACGAGTGTGCGTATCTTTGTATTAGAATAAGAAGAGTTTATGTACAAGATGCCGTTACCGACTGCTAGAAAACATTTGGAAACTACGTGAGGAGCAATACATTCTGTGACTCAAGAGACAACTACTAGCTAAGGATTAGCGAGCAGCTGGAGTCCGATGGCGTCGGCTTCTATCCATCGCTTGGCTTCAATTTTGACCATCATTAACATTTCCAGTACTGTTGCTGGCGCATCCCTGAAGCAGTGAGCATTCTGATCGGCTCTTTCGAGAGGTGTCAAGAGATATAGCTAGGTGCAAATAGGTTGTCCATCCCATGATATCACTGAGGAACGACGTAGCTGCCGCGCCGCCACCAGTTGATGGTGGTCGTAGATGCCGGCGGAAGTTGTACATCAATCACCTGCAACACCAGGAACCAAACTTCACGAGAGAAGACGTAGCAAAGGGCTCTCGCCTCCAACCGTGCCTCCTTCTCCGATCCGTTGTCCAGTGTCTACACGGTGAAAGGCCAGCCAAAGGAAAATCTTCACCTTTAGGGGTTTCCAGATTTTCCAAATTAGTTTGTTTTCATAATTAATATAGTCAAACATAAAGAAAGTTAGACTGACATGAATACGACAATGACAATTATTTTAGGAGAGAGACAGTACAAGTGGCAAAGGATATATTGCACGGAGAGCTCTCCATTGTATAAATTACTCAGTTATTTGGTTGACTAACCGAGAGTAAGGATCATAGACGATCAAAGCGATATATGCACATAGCATGGTCAACAAACTGCGTTAGCATGTATATTATTCCTCATGTAAAGTACAAGACGACGGGAGCACCCTGATTAACACCTGAGATCGATCAGCACGTAGTACGTACACTACTCGATCTCCATGCATGCATGGCAGCACCGCAAGATGCCGTGTGTCTACCCTATAGATAGCTACTATAGATACGGAGCAGATAGATACTACACACACGCACACGTATTATACACCTAATACACAGCACACTCACTCGATCGTGTCATCCACGACGACATCGATACCACACGCCGGGGTACGGTCGGCTAGTTAGCTAGCTAGCTAGTGATCACCTCTTCCAGGAGCTTGTACCTACGGACCCTCGGCCTGCCACGCGCGACGCCGGGCGACGGCGGCGGCGGCGCGTCGTGGTCGGTACGAACGACGCGGCTGCCAAGGTCAGACGCCGACCGCCGCAGCAAGAGCCGCTGCGCATGCGGATGCTGCGGCTGCTTCTTGATAGGCTTGCTCAGGTTGGACGACGCGAAGTCGCCGCGAGCTGCAACCTTGGGCGATCTTCCGCTGCCGCTGCCGGTCATGTCGCCGCCGTGGTGAGCCGGCCGGGCAGCCGCTTTGCCGGCGGATCTCGGCGAGTTCGAAGTAGAAGCCCCGCCCCCAGCCGCCCTGAGACACCAGTTGCAGGTGCCGTACGACTCCACCTTCGGGTACCGTTCCGTGCAGTATCTGATACGATACACGATTAACACGATCACACAGGTACATACATACGTGTGAATGAATAACAGAAATATATTAGCCAGATGCTCATCATCATGTAAATATATATCGATATATATAAACTGGCGTGTGCTACGTACGTTATTGCATGCAAAATTATGAGGTGAACGTATCGTACATTCACGTGAACTAATTAAGAGCCGAGGTTACAAAAACAGTGGCGCTAGCTAGCTGTTGGATTCGGATAAAAATCAGATATATATTTTTTATTTCAATTGTGAAAGGAAAAAAAATCAGCTATGTATATAGCACGGCATAAAAATCAACGTCGAGCGAATGTGCATAGGCCCCGTTTCGTTTGACAATTTGGCGACGTGCGGAAAGCAAGTGTCCGGAGCAAACTAAAAGGACAGGCGACGAAAATGATCGTCGGGTAGATAAAGATCAGATGCACACGTACACAAACGATAGATAGATGGTTTTATTTCTGGAGCAGTTTCTGCAGGTTCACGTGTTTTGTCCAGAAAAAATGTTTGCAGGTTGACATCATGAGCTCTCATGAACTATCAGTTTGATCGTGTGGTGAGCATTTCTAGATTCAAAGCAGCCAGATGGTGTGGTTCTTCAAGATTATATTCCGAATTCAACAGCTTTTCTTCTTCAAAAATTAGCATAAGAACCACGCATCTTTGCATTCATTGGAGAAATTTCTATCAGGAATAATAGTACGAAAAAAACAAACAACTAGCTAGCACACATGTATCTGATTCGATTCGCAAATAAAAGCGCATAAATAAAGTGAATAAATCCCCGATGCGCGCACGGTCACAAGCAAATAAAAGAGATCGATGGAATTTTAATAATATTCATAAGTACAGTAACCGATGCTATTTGCTACTGGAACTGCAGATCGAATTAGGGATCGGTCGCACGTACGGACACGAGCGACGACGAGCATTTCAATTTCAATAAGAATATAAAATTGGTTGATTAGCTAGAGAGACGAGGGCGGAGGTGGATGGATGCACGTACGTGTGCTGGGAGCGGACGGAGCACGCGGAGCAGCGGAAGAGCTCGGGCAGCAGGCCGCGGTCGCCGCACATGCAGCAGACGGCGCCGCCGCCGCCCTTCGGCGAGCCGCTCCCGCCACCGCTCCCGCCGGCAGCGGCCCCGGCGACTGGCGGGGACGACGCCTTGCCGCTCCCCATGGAGCAATCGATCGATCGAGATCTCAGGAGCCGGATGGTCCGCGGGGCATCAGTAGGCGCCGCATGCGATCGACCGGCCGCCGGATCGAACCCCGGGCCGCGCGCGCTAGACTGGTAGCTTGATTTCTCGTCGCTGGTGAGACGACGGTGATGCTGGCAAACTCGCGGGGTGGATGGATGGATGTCCTGGGGGAAGGAGGTGGCTGGCTGGAGGCAGGAATTAAAGGTGGTGGTACTGCCGCTGGTGCCTGCAGACTCTCACACATCTCAAGATCTTGCGGAAGCTGCCCTCTTTTGTCCTCCTCTTGCTGCCATGGCCGGTAAAGATTTCCTGTAATATTTTATTCACTGGTTGCCTTTTTGCAGTTTACGCCTTCAGGTTTTCTGGTTTTACCTTTATGGCCGGTTTCGGCTGCCTTTCTATAGGCGGTGTTTGGCCTGCAAACATCTATTGGATTAACAGTGTTGTGTCTAAATAAACAACTGAGCAGCGGCCGCGGTTGGTAGCAGCTGCTTTAATGATACATCATACCAATGGGATTTGCTTTGTGAGAATCGATCCAACAAAACTGAAACAACATATTCTAAATTTCAAAAAAAAACTTGTACAATGTCCTTCCGTAATATATTATGCTCATCAAGTATGTCTCTAGAGTAAGTTTTTCTGTATTTGCTCCAGTTCTTTTCCATATTCAAGATTAAGGATCAACATTTTTCCTTCAATCAAACCAGAGGAGCTTTGCTTATTTGAAGGTCAATTGAAGCGTCGCTGTCAAAAAAAAAATATACAACATGCTTTCATGACTGCACTAAGGGCCATTCATTACCGTCGACTAATAAACAAAATTAACAGACACGGTGGGCAGGTCGGCCAGGGACTATAAAAAGGAGCCACGTGAATAGCATAACTTACAAGGGGCCATCTCAAAAAAATCACCTCATGAGTAAATAAAATAACCATGGGTTATAGCAGAAAAAACAAACAAGACGTCCTTGTGAGTGGCAAGACCGTGAATAGGACGGCATCGAGGGCCAAACTCTCTCCTCTGAGGAATAATTGCAGCTGGGTGGATGGACTTCGTTGGACGGCCGGGCGAACGTGGGCCGGCCTTCACGATACCAGAAGCTACCGCCCCTCCACTGCCGCGCGGGGCCCAGGCGGAGACGGCCCGCCTGTCAGATCCACGTGATGCCGTGCGGCGACAGGAGGCGGTGGTCGGCCGTCGACTTTGCTGGCTGCTCGCTGGCCGGTGGGCCTAAAGCAGACGAGGCGATGGCATCCCGTGTAAATTCGAGCGAATGCGGGGGCGGAGGTAGAGAGGTACTGCGGTACTGGGGTCCATGTTTGACCCCTCACATGACGCGACCGCAACAGCCAGTAGGAGCCACGGGGCCCACGTTGATCCGACGTGGCAATTACTTGGACCGGCCGGCCCATCCGAACGTGACTAGGGTATTTTCAGTGCTATTTTGACGTAATTAGTGGATGATGTAGCTCTTATTTGAAATTACTATAAATTTGCCATGATGTCCTTTCCTAAAAAAAATTGTAAGTGTCGTTTTTTTTGTTAAGGTGACATCTTATTATTAAATGGGAATGAAACTTTTATTGGTGTTCGGAGAGAGTTGTTGCGTAGACGCGAGCTAGTGCTTCACGTAAATAAGTAAACTAATTAAAACTAGCTTAGTGGCAAATTTCGACTTGTTCTGATGACACTTGATGGTGACGGGTGCCCGCACGCACGTAACACTGAGATTACCATATCATTCTTTGTTTGTCTTGACTCTTGCGTCAATGAAACCTATTCTTTGCGGCGGCAGGCGTGCAAGTTGAGCGACACAAGTTGACGAGGGTTTTGTTTGGTCCAAAGGGAACCGGAATTATCTAATGATGGTTGATGAGGTCTAATCCGCCGGCTGGCCTCGCCGCGCCGACCGACATGCCAGCCGGCAGAGGGTCGGCAAGTGGCCGGGCGTTCGTTGCGTAACCTATTACGAGTAGCGGGGCATTGGCTGCCTGCATGCGTATCCATATCGCTCAAGTATTGCTAGAGGCCGGCTACCTAGAGCCTTCCGGATAGGATCGGCAAGTAAGCACCACATGGTCCCGTCCCCTTACCCCCTGAGTGGGTGGCATACAACACACAAACAGCTTTGGGAAACCGAGGCTCTTCGTATGTTTGTCTTCCGCTTTTGCTGCATCATGCTAAGAGCAAGTATAATAAGTCCTAGTCAGCAGGCTGCAAGACAATCCACATCATCAAAATCTTATGTGGCGGACAGAGAATCAAAGAAAGAGAAAGAAGCGGGCGTTTGCATTACCGTCGACCGCATCGCTTGGAACGAGGCAAACAGCCTGCATGTAGCAAACGAGTGGTCATTTCTTCTCTGCCAGTCTGGTAAAGTGTGAATATTAAATGCTTTTACAGCTCGCTTGCAGCCGGTTTATTATACGCGACGGTGTATACTTCTGAGTCAGCTCTGCTTGCAGCCCGCAGCCGGCGTTACTATTAACCTTGCTCTAAGCATCATGTTTCCGCCTCTGATTGTTTCCAGGCTGCAAGCTGCGTGGTTTTCGAACATTCCACACAAAAATACGCTTCATCATTTACAGAAGACATGATATACATTAATTAGACAGCTCTAACAGCCAAGTTTTACATCAAAGAGTGGCAAACATTGATACGCGGAAAAAAAAAGAGTGGCAAAAGTATGTTTTTTATAGCAACTCTGCAGCAAATTCTATTTTTATGTGAACAATAAAATTGGAATTTTTTTAACGTCCAATCACTCAAATTTTACATCATATATGTCCACACGAAGGTCATCCCCACAGGTCTCATTCATTGATTATTCATCATGCGTCAAATAATACACAGGAAGAAAAGGAAATACACCTTACCTAAACCAAACAAATATACAACATATAGAAATAGAACAAAGAAAAAGTAACAGTGATATACAATAACACAGTTTCTAGACCATCCAGAAAGTCTTTAATTAAGGGAAGATATATCCCAATCGTCAACCACAAACTAGCATGACCTACCTGCGGCATGCAGAGACAAGAATACCGCTCACGTACATCTATGATTTTCATTTATTGCAGAATTTCACCTATCTACAATCTGTACAAGGGAATGAATCCACACTGCATTACACACATGTATGAACCATTATACCACCCCAAACCACAACATAATTCCAGTGTTTATTGACATCTCAAGTAATAGTTTCAGCACCGGCACACCTGCTTATCTATCCAGGTGTGTCTACACTCTATAATCGCAACACGGCCTTGCGATTGCACTAATTGAAACATAGCCTGCTTGTAGCTTGGATGATATCATTCTTCCAACTATTACCCTTTTCCTGGAAAAGCTAAAACAAAAGGTAGAATTGTGTTTAGCTTACTTTAGCAAACTGAATCCTTTGGATACCGGAAAATCTTGTGTGAATAAAAATACCTCAGCAACTCCAGCGATAGTAAATCAGCTCTGGGCACACTCGAAACCTTCTGAAAACTCGTGCATCCGAAATCGTTCCAAAAATTCAAAGGGCCTGCATATAGCATGTAGTCTTTCCCAAATCAGAACTAAAACATAATAAACACACTGTGCTGAGCTAATGTCATTACATTAGACACAAGTCATGGCAGGGTGACTCACATCAGCCAAAAAGAGAAGTGCATTATGTTTATATAATTCAGTTTAGCGATTGAATTGTTGCAATATTCACAAGCAAGTTGGACAAAGTGTATGTCGTAATGTACAACAACAAAAATCTACTGTTGACCTAATTTCAAAGATAGTATAAGTACTCAAAGAAAATAGTGGAATCGTGTCAAATGTTAATTTTGATAATTTGATTGAGGAACAGCAATCACGGTAAGGTATCAAGTGCATAGTAAAGCTTTGATGTCTTACAGCACAATTTGACGGTTCCGACATAACTTCCGCTGATTATTCTCTATGGCACTTAATACATCAAGTTCTGGTCCAGCAACCATAGATGTAGCATTCGCATCGGGTGTCCACAGCTAATTACAAAATAATAACAGACAGAGAGCCGTTAAGTGCTTCAGTAGGATATGTGAACCTATATTAGAGAGAAAGAAATGTGGATCTATCTTAGAGAAAATATACTCCTCCATTCCAAAATATAAAACGGTTTGGCTCTAGATACATAGCTTTTGCTATGCACTTAGACAGCTCTATGTCTAGATACTGTATCTAGAAAAGCCAAAATGTCTTATAATTTGGAATGGGGGGAGTACCACTGAACAATGACATGTCACAAGTATTCACTCATTGTAAGGCTGAGATGAAGGACCAGGGCCAACATGTCCATGGTACAGTTGTTGCACATATGAACATAGAAGTCATTTAATGGAATGTGGGAAACAGCGCTGTATTGTAAGAATCAATTGCAACTAGAACTAGAAATATAGATTATATACCTTTATCGTGGTATCGATTCCGCTTGTTGCAACAGCACAATCAAAGGGATGAGACTGTATGCAGTTCACGACTATGGAAAATGCAGAACACATGAGAAGCAGTGCTAAAAAGGTATCAGAAAAGGAAGTTGAACTATAATTACCAGCTCCATCCCCTGCAAGCATTTTAATAAGCCTTCCTGTTCTCTTCTCCCATATGAACCATCTACCATCATCACTTCCGCTGGCAATGAACTCCCCTGTTGTAAGAGGAATAAAGCAAAGAGTCAAGAACCACATGGACAAGCTCACCAACCAACAGATTTTGAATCCAATTTGGTTGTTTCACAGGAAGATTGGTCATTTCAATGTGTAAACACGGCATAGACATTTACTACTTTTATTGACCTGAGCCCTGTTTATTTCATGAATCTCATAAGGCATAGTCAATGGAGCCAGTTATGCACAGTAAATTTTAGGTATTACTGTAAGTCCAGAGTCCAGATTTTTGCAACACAATCCATCTTTTTATTACCTTCAAAACAACAGTATTTAACTAAATGCTACTTCCAAAGACCCAAAATAAGTGCTCATCTTGCACTTCGAGGAGTCGATTAATCTTAACTCTTACATGAAAGGATTCTGTTATTATAACATCCGCAGATGAAAAAAATACAAGAATGCAACAAAAAATAGCCTAACCTTGTTCACCAAGAAAGCTGGCTTGTTTTATATCTGTCCCTACATTGCAGTGTGCAACATATCTTTGTTTCATATCAATGGCAACATCTGACTGCATTGCACAATTTGAACAATTTGTCAAAATCCATGAAACAGGCCAACAGCATTAAAAGCATGCCCGTTATCAGGTACAGAAAGAAAAGGTAAGAATAAAGGAAAAAAGAATACCTGAAAAGCAGAATCATTGCTTTGAGAAGACTCGACAGACCCATTCTCATCAGTGTGTTCATTGGTTTGATCCTCTCTTTGATGAAATCGGAAACTTAAGCTACCCCGGAGGACACCTTGATCGTTCTCTCGGCTTTCATCACCAGATACCGATGTCTCATAGTCCAATTCCATTTCATCATCATAATCTGAATCTTCTCGTCCCTCCTGTGAGGAACTACCAACATCTGGTCTAAATAACATCTCACTCAGTGAGCGTAATTTTCCATTAGTATCAGCTTTGGAGTTCCCATTTTGATCCGTTCTGTTCTTCTCAAGTTCAGCTGCTTGCACAAAAGAAATCCATTAAAATATATAAGAGCAACATGTTAATTTCAATTCCTCGGCTTCAACACCCAAAGGCATGAAATTTTTTTCGCAAGCGGGGATATAGCCCGTATTTCCAAAGGCATGAAAGTAGAAGGAACAATGGACTAAGTGCATCTGTTTATCATTGAACAGCCTAAATATATTCATGAAAGATTAACAAGCCAGTTCATTAGACACGAGAAAAGCATCTTCTTGGCCATTTAGAATCTACATAATCTCCAAACTAATCAGCACATATGCTAAAGCTACACAACAAAACAAGGGCTCATTCGGTTCGAGAGGATTCCACCCAGGAATGGTTCCAGCTGATCTTTATATAAATTAGCCAAGCATTCCTGTCATGCCCTAAGTGGGAACCGAACGATGCCCAAATAGGTCATGCTATTATTGTGCATGTACTCACCTGAAGCAACACGTTGCTTGAAATCATCCACCTGCTCCCTCAATTGACAATGAGGCGGAAGAAGACTATTTGCCGCCTCTGCATACTCAGATGCCTCCTTCAGTCTTCCTAACTACACAAGGCATGACAGTTATTTATGAGTAGAAGGTTATTGTCATCCTACTTTGCAAGCTCACTTAAACGAGGATTTGAATTTCATTAGCAAGTTCCAATGTCAACAATTTTAAAACCAATTATATTCAACACAGAACTAACAAAACCAAAAGCAGATGACATAATTAAACAAAAAAAGGACAGCTTATTGGGACAATTAAGGCCCCTAAAGTACGTGATTGTTTATGATCATATTTCCTGAGAAGGAATAGGAGAACATAAAACTTATAAATTTACCAAACCCTTCATGCTATTGTGAAGCTTATAACATTCTAAAATAACATACTCAAGGAAGGCTTGCCCAATGCCTTATAAATAAAGAAGTGCCAGACTATTTGACAGTAACTCCATAAGTTGCTCTGACTGATTTACTGATGCTTACCTGCAATAGTGCCTCAGCCATATGTAAGTGTGCTTGATATGATGTGGCATCAATCTTCCGCGCTTTATTGCAATCTCGAATCGCCATGTAAACATCATTTTTCCACTTCCGCTGTAAACAAAATTCTATGATCCCTACTTCTATTGTGAAACAAAGCTCTCACAAATGATAAAGAAAGCAGACAGACCTTCAGGTACAATGCTGCTCGAGTACACAAAAACTCATGCCTCATGTCATCGTCGATATCAGATTTCATTGATTCAAGAACTTCACTGCATGCTTCAACCCCACACATCAAGTTATTGCCTGTCTCCAGAGATCTTGTTGCAACTTGCATAAATTTCTTGCACATATCTACCTGAAACGGGCGCCAAGAAAGGCACAGGGGTTCAATAATGTGTCGCAGACCAAGATATGGATATGGTATGACATGGTGATATCATTTTTCTCACCCTAGACAAATTTCTTGAAGTTGTATTTACTGAAGCCTTCTTTTCTTTTGCATGTTCTTTTGCTGGCACTTTGTGAAAAGGGGGCACAAATAATTGCTCCCGTACATAGTCTGCTGTGTATCTAACTGAACTCATATTATCTGAACAGATAACATTATAAACATATCACCACATAGACTAGAAGTGTATAGTAGATGTGACAAAAAAACACAAATTGAGTTATTTTATAATACCTGGGTCAACATCGAACAGATAAACATGTTCACCACTGTAACTTAAAAGAACCTCCTTCCCATTTGGGCTGAATGCAACGTGTGTAAGGTGCAAATATGTCTTCTTCTGATAACAAAGCGGGGGCAGAAAGTCAACAAGAAGAACACAACTATAGTTCAAGGGATAATAAATGTGAAACTAAAAACTCATTGAAGTGGCATACTGTGAACAAGCATAAAAGCACTACTCCCTCAGTTCCAAATTATAAGTCGTGCTGCTTTTCTAAGTACATCACTTTTGCTATGTATCCAAATATACGCTGTGTCTAGATACATAGCAAAAGGTATGTACCTATAAAAACCAAAACAACAATTTGGAACAGAGTATAAAATAAGACTGTTAATACTTAAGACTCATTGCCATTATGGCATGAAGTTGAAACCCAGTTGCCAAAATACCATCCAAAGTTATGAGTTATGACATCACCAAAATAGCATCACTGTGTCTATGACCACTGGGTCCAGGCGCTGTATTTTGCCAATCATCACAGTAGCTTAATGGTATGGAGGCGATTTTACTATAATAAGGCTAACACAACTATTGAAACAGACCGCACCATTTTACAATTGTTGACTTCATACAAGCAAAGCTACAATGGTTGCAGACTTCATCATAAACAACTGAAACAGCACAGTATAACAATCAAATGAAAGAATGAACTCACACTGTCAGCAAGATGCAATGGGCAGAACATTTTAATGCATGGCGGTGGCTTCCTTTTGGTTTGACACGAGCTCAATGGTGGAAGCATTCTCCTATCGTACAGCCTAGCGAACGCATCACTGCATGAACATCATGTAGCAGAGAAGTGCTAGTCATTAGCCAGGTATAAAAATTTTACAAAAGGCTCATTATGTACTGACTGTTGATGACAAGAAGCTAGGGTACCTCCCACCAACAAGGATTTGATGCGGACAAACAGAGCTAATGTCACAAGACTTCAGTGCCAATGGATGTTTGGGTACATCAGCTAAGGACTTCTTTGCTCCACACCGTAGATCAAGCTGCCAAGAATGTGTAGTGCAGAGAATAAATTCAGAACCACGTCCCTAACTAGATCAGCTAATATTATTAACAAGCATTTATCTTGATTCTTCAAGCAGACCTATACATGCAATTCAATTATAATCCAGGAGGAGAAAAAATGGACTTCCTGAAAAAAAAAATGGACTACTGGTATAGATCGATTAATAAGCAGGTGCATGAGAAGCACAGAATATTGAACACAAAGCCACATCTGAATATTCCAACAAATGAAGCATTATGAGTTCATTTTCTTTCTAAGATTTATAGATTCAAAGGCAGAAAATGATATCCAGATCCAGATACCTCCAAAAGTTGCAAAAAAAAACTGAAGTAAATTACAAACATAGCATTTCAAATTAAAAAAAAAACCTCCATAGTATAATTTGATTGCTGTTATTATATTTTGAAATATCTAAAACAAGGGAAAATTGAACAGCATAAGCTGGACAGACTAAAATGACATGCTCCATGTCAAGAATGCAGTGAAGTAACCACAAGTAGAACATGGCAAGGAAAGAAGTACAGAATGCTCACAAGCACATTACGGCATTCCTGGTTAGCAGATCCTGCACGAGGACAAGAACTACACTCCCGAAAATCATGTTGTCTCAGAGTACCATCCTCGCTTGCACTCCATACTACGTTAGGATTGCCAACTTCAACCTGTATGTGGCAACAAACAAAAGTATCGCCGAATGATGCAGAGGCTCAAAAAAGTAGAAAAAAGTGCAGGGTGAGCAAAACACATCTCAAATGATAAGACAGAAAGTGCAATACATCAATGTCTAAACATGCAAATCGGAGAACAAATTTAGAGCGGTGCAATATGTCAGAATGTCAGCTGTTCTCCTAAAGAACAACTTCAAGTTTTCCAAAATCAGTTCATCCAGGATTCTTTCAGAATTTTGTCAAAATTAAATGTGAGTTTCGTCATGCTCTAAAATTTCAAATACGAAATATATGGCCCATCAGAATGCTCACTTACAGCTAGTTTCTTGATCCTTCTCGAGTGACACTGGTAAACTGCTGTAGGTTCCATAGAAATTTCTCTAGGCCTTCTGCCACTTAATCGTGACATATTGAAAACACGAACCTGGAAAAGAACTAGTAACTGAGTTGAAGAAAGACCCAATATAATAGGGAGTACAGAACTATTAAAAAAAAGTAGGAAGTAGGTGTACCTCTGCATCTCCTGCTCCAGAGACTACTACTTCATCGCATGTTTCCGGAACAAACTTTGTGCAAAAGATGTTTGCAGAATGGCCAGTTTCAATTTCATGCACCAGCTCTCGGTTATTATAATTCCATATATTAATCTGCAGAACAAGTAGTCACCAATACTAAACCATTTGTCAAGAATCTTTTCCTAGTTCAAGGTCATACCATAAAATATTAAAGCAAGTCACATAAGAAATATCTTAGGGCTACTCAAACAAAGTCTCTTTTCACAAGAAGATGGTCTCATTCCTACAAGTTTCTTTTTATTCCTCTGATCCACAGCTTAAAATCCAGATACCCAAATGAAAATCAGGATAACTTCTTATGTTTGTAAAAGCATACACACACTATCATGCCGCTTTTCAAAGACAAGATCCTCGATGCAATTAACCACAATGGTCTGTTCTGTAACATATAAAGAAAAGACTACCATGCACTACCTACATCAATAGATATTACCATTTAACCTTGTAACTTAGTCCTTCTATAAGGGAAAACACCAAGGCATAGATATGGAAAAGACAAGAAGTTCATAGATCTCTAAAAGCCACTACCAGGTACTATAAATCAGGTAGAGAAGTGAGAATCCAAATGAATAAAAAAAGATCATAAAAAAGATTATCATGTTAGCTAACCACTCTAGGCTTAGAAACTTACTCTAGTGTCATCTGATCCTGATACAAGAAGTGAACCACTCGAGTTCCATGCGATAGCATTCACGCAACCTACATGACCCTGTTCAATACCACAGAAGAAGAAGCACATCTTAAAAAGCAAGCAAATTGCAAGTGACTTCAGTTTTTTACTCAACAGCACATAAATTCCACAACAACAACATGAGATCCATTCATATATACTAATGCACATGATAAGACAATGAATGAAAATGTTAGTTAGATACCGTCATCTCCTTTTCCAAAGCAAGCTTTTGCACTAGAGAAGAATGGAACTGTACTTTTTTCTTAATGTCCTGCAAAGGATAAAATATTAGTTGCACTTGCATTATGCTTTGGCTTAAACCATAACTAAGACATGCACAATTACAAAATGCAAGAGTAAATAAGAATAGAACAAAAGATACTAAGTGTCCTGATAATCCGAAATATGCTCCCTATTATAAGTCGTTTTGGCTTCTCTAGATACATAGTAAAAGGTATGTATCTTAGACGCAGTGTATATCCAGATACATAGCAAAAGTCATCATACATATGTAAATTGAGAGGAAAAGAACCACTGCCACATATTAGCTTGTAAGGAGCAGCATGCACACACTGCACACAGAATATATGGTTTTCTTTGTGAGAAGTAACATCATCCGATTAATCCATTGGTCCATGTATATATAATATGTACAAAAGGCCATATCATTTCACAATTACCTAAAGATCTCACCATCGCCAAGAATAGATCGATCTGTGTTCTTTCAGGCCAGACACAGAAAATATTTGTATTGTTTCGCTTTCACCTTAAACATTCATCAGGTTGTTTCAGGTTTGCAGCGCATAAAGAGCGAGAATTCTAAAGTCAACTTGATGCTACTGCATTTCAGAAGTGGCCCGAATATGAATTCCTAAAGCCGGATAAGGTAAACAGCAGACCGCTATTCTAAACCAAGTACCCAGCTACTGGTATCAAGCTGCTGCATCAAAAGCACTCGTACACCAGCTGGTTCCTCCATGTCCGCAAACCCTAGTGAGTTTCAATTTCTAAACAAAAGTACCGATCCGGAAATGCAACCCCAGCACCCACCGACTCATCCCAAACCGCCCCGCCAATCACTCCTGACCCATGGATTCGCCGACACGAACCCTACGAATCGGGCCAATTCGGTCCCAAAGCAAAGCACAAATGCCGCCTAAAGCGCTAGGAGAAATCTCAAGGGTTTGCTGCTCTGAGGGGCCTTACGGGGGAGCCGTGGAGCGTGCGGGCGTCCAGGAGATCGGTGACGCTGCCGTCCGAGAAGGGCCACCGTGGGTTCTCCGCCGCGTCCATCTCCAGCTAACCCTCGCCGCCTCTCCCTCTCCCGCGACGCCAGCCGCCAGCTTCCGCGCGATCGCCGCGGGCAGGGTGGGGGATGCTTCTGGACACTCTCTGCGCCCTTCGGGGGCTCGAGGGTCGGGAAGGGCTGAGGTCTGGGTTCCAGGAACCGGAAGCCTGGGTTCCAGAGAGAGAGAGAGGGCGCCCACGGGTCGAAGCCGGGGAGTGGGGCCGGCCGGCCAGAGACGCGTGGAGCCACCGCTGAACGAGGCGTGGCCTGCCAGGTGGGGCCCACCACCTTTTATATATGCCCTTGGATTAGGATGGTTTTAGGGGCAACTCACAATCATGGCCGTCCAATGAAAAGCCAACGGGGCAACAGGCTGCAACCTTTTTAATAATAATATTCACAACTGAGGTTTTAAGAAAAGGAACCTCTATATAAGTTTTATCGATTGTGCTTGATCTTGGAGCAGCCTAGCTAGCGAGCAAACTACGGTAATAATTTTTAAGTTGGGCTAAAGCTGCAATTTTTAAGCTTTATCTTGGATTGATCGTTTATATGGCTAATTTCTATTGTTTTTTAGTGTTATATAAGAGAGAATAATCCGCAATACGATTGGTAAACTGGCTGAAATGAGCAAACGAACAATACTATTTTATTATTAGTTGCGGCTATTCATAATCCTATAACTCTCGAGTGTAGCACAATATATGTTTGAACTTCTCTACCCATGAAAAAATTGTTTTTTTTTATAATTACACATTATAATGTGGATGTTCATAACACGCATGCAGGCACACTTATCTTTATGAATATACGTACAGAAATCACACCCCTATGAGAGCAAGTATTATAATGCAGTCTGCTGTTGGCTGCATAGATTCTTACAGCCCACCTTTCAGCCTACTCGTATTATGGTTTGTTTTCCCCAATAAACATATGACTCACTTGTCTCTCTCACAAAATGTATTGGTTCTTGTGTTGAAACAGGCTGTAAGCTTGCAGCCCACCTCTCTTCTCTCATCTCTTCTCTCCTCCACCTCAGTATTTAGTCTTCTTGCAGCCCACTATAATACTTGCTCGGAACACCTTAGAAGGATTAGGCAAGTAGATCTCGAGATTATAAAGTTACCACAAGCACCTTGTTATCGACAATATCAGAGCAACTCATGTGATCTTTATATAGACCAAGAATCCCCTGTACGGAATCTTCAATCCGATCTTCAAAATTGCTAGTATTCTCTGTCTCGGCTTTCTCGCTTGCTAAAGGGGGACAGGCATGCCTCATGAAGGTCTATCTGCCTCATGAAGGTCTTCCTGCATGTTCCTCGAAGGTCTTCCTGCGCGTTGTCCTCCCTTTAGCAATATCTTGATCAAAAATACATATAATATAAATATACATTGAATTGAATACTATGTTGATGTCCCATCACCACTGCCTTCGTCGCCAGGTTCCTTGTAGCATGAAGGGAAGATTGATGACCAGCTCTATCGTTCCTTATTCAGTTCTAGCTATGCATACCTTTTTCT
Source organism: Themeda triandra (assembly GCA_018135685.1). NCBI lineage: Eukaryota > Viridiplantae > Streptophyta > Magnoliopsida > Poales > Poaceae > Themeda > Themeda triandra. Next base: position 246,929 of record JAENPR010000191.1, on the reverse strand, counting down.
TGTCAATCCAAAATAAGAAACTTCCAGATCTAAAAAAAAAATACTCCCTCCATTCCAAATTGTATATCATTTTAAGAATCTTGAAAACTCAAAGCAAAATTAAACCAAAATTATAGAAAAATTACACAGATTTGTGACATCAAATAGGTATAGTATAAAACATAATTAACGAAGAATCCATCGTACTTAGTTGATATCCTAATTATTATTATATTATCATATAAAATTGATCAAACTTAAATTACTTTTGACTCTCCAAGGTTTTTGAAAAGACTTATATTTTAAAATAGAGGGAGTAATGTAGGTTTTAATTTTAAGTAGATGTTATTATTATAAGTTAAATGTGTCGGGTACCTAGATTAGGGGGTCCTAAACTCGGAGGTTTAGAGGCAAGCAAGCCCTGCTTTGCTTGCCCTAATCCCAAAAAGTCAATCAAAGGAGTTCCCTGTTCCCCCTCACGCCTCATAATGGGCCGGCCCATTATCGGGCCCATAACCCAACCAAAACTAGCCACCACAAGGAGTGCCCGCTCACCCGCTCGGACGATGACGGAAGCCGCTCGAGCGGGCGACCGCTCGAGACGGTGACGGAAACCACTCGAGCGGACAGCCGATCGAGACGTTGATGGGAGCCGCTCGAGCAAATAACCGCTCGAACCCGTCGCTTTTCCAGAGCACCCACGTGGCTACAGGGCTCGATACAGCGTCATAGTACACCAACTCTGCCTAACTTCATGGCTACAAGGCTCGTAACAGTGGGTAGTACGCCGGTCGCTTCCACCATTACGCTGCCCATATCCTGGATTCGGGGATGGCAGGCGCCACTGTAACACCACGCCGCGCACTATGCCGCGTACGGCACCCCCTCAAACGCCATTGCCAACTCTCCATAGCCCCGAAACCCTCTGCTCAGTCCCGTCTCCTGGATCGCCAGCTCCTCGACGCAATCCACCACCGCTCGAGGGATGATGGCTGACGCGTTCCGGAGCGGCGCAGGCGTCGACCCGTCCATCCCGCCTCGACCACCATACAACGGGATTCCCGGGGACAAACGCTCGTACGCAACCACGCCGTACCTCGACACGTCAGCCTACGTAAACAAGGACGAGCAAGTTATCATCGCCCACGACTCAAGCACGTCAGCCCGTGTCAGAAGGAGATGGGTAGGCCATCATCAGCCATACTGCTACAGGCTCAAACCGGACCAAAGCATGCGTCTACCAGCTCGAACCGGACCAAAGAAGGAGTCCACTGTTCCAGCGACTCGACAGGACACGCCGGCCTAGACGTCACGCTTACGATCGCCCTATCAATCCTGTGATCCTGAGCCTCCCCTTGGCCTATAAAAGGGGACGCCAGGGCTTAGTTTTGGGACATGCCTTCACGCTCACAACACACACACACTCCCACACGCTAAGTCTCAAGATTGCCTTGTACACACCCCTGTGCAAGCACTTCGGTGCGAGATAATACAAGCTCTCCTCCCCCCGCTGGACGTAGGGCCCTCTTTTGTCCGAACCAGGATAAAAATCTTGTGTTCTTCTTGCATCACCATCCGGATTAGGGAGCACGCTTAGAAATTTACTCGTTGGTGTTGCACCCCCCGTTGTACGAAACACCGACAGTTGGCGCGCCAGGTAGGGGTACAGCGTGTTTTCGCCCGATTTCCCGCCATTTTCCGGATGGCATCTCCCACTTCATCGCTTCCGTTCGCCACGGTGATCTGGTTTGGGAGTTTGTAGTTCGTGTCGCTCGGTACGGGCTATGACATGGCTCTGCTCTCGATCGGTGAACCAAGTGGGGGACGCACTTCATCCCCACGCGCTGGTGGAGTCGCGCGCAGGCCACGCCACCACGGCTCGCCGCCAAGGCGCAGGCGCCACCGGCACCAGCTTCATCGCCTGCCCATGCAGGGTCCTGAGCGCACCACTCACGTGCCATCCCAGCCGGACGCCATGGCACACCAGGCTGGGGCGCCAAGCGCACGACAGGGGGTGGCACGTAGGCAGGTGGCTCTCGATGCAAACCCCGACTTCACGTTCGCCATGCGTTCGCCGAGAGAGCCCGGCGTGGCACCTCGAGCGCGCGCACGGCCGACGTCGCCCAACTTCTTGCCGCATGGGCTCTATCGAGCTCGTCGCAGGCTCCCGTTCGGGCTCACCAACGCCGCCACCACGTATGCCAACGAGATCCAGCCAGTAATGGAGCCACAAGAGGAGAGCCCTGGCCCCCCTCTTGCGCGCCGCCATGAACTTGGAGATCGTGTGGCCAGCATCGGTGGACCGCGGGTTCGACAGGGCGCCTGGCTCGCAACGCAACACCACGGTCGGAAATATGCGCCGTTGGATCGAGGAGGAGAGCACGGGAAGGCCCTGGACACCGTCTGGCGCCGACCCGGACTCCGATGACTCGGATTCAGGCTGCTATGACCCGGCACGTGAGTGTTTCCGTCTCGAGGATGACGTCCCGTCAGATTCAGAGACCAGAGACGACGCCGCCGCGGCAGCCGCCGCAGCCAACCGGCCAGTCGGAACGCCCGCGGCTGGAGCCTTGCAGGTGATTCAGCCTCGCGAGGAGCCACCGCAGGGGCATCTCAACCCACGGCCTGAAGATGACGCTCGAGCGGCACAATGGGCTCAGCTCCGGGAGATCGAGGCCAAGATGGACGCGGAGCGCGCGAACTTGGAGCTGCTCAAGCGCGCCCTTGAGCAGAACCAACTTCCCCCGCCCCGAGCTCCTGGCGCTCGAGGAAAGGCAAGGGGCGTCTTCGACCGCATCGTCAACGACGGACGGCCAGAAGCACCGGTCGAGCCAGCCCGCTTCCCTCGAGCAAGCCAGAATGTCCTCGCGGCAGCCATGCTACTGCGAGACATGCCAGCGCCCTCGAATTCGCAAGCATTGCGGATACGAGATGAGGTCCAGGGACTCCTCCAAGTCACGGCCGCTCAGCAAGCCGAGAGTTCCGCCTCAAGACTGCGCGAGGCAGAATCAGAGCAGCCGGCCAACCCGCCACGGCACGAGCGAGAGGGCTCGGTCCACCAAGAGGCACCCCCTCGAGGTGGTAGGGCCCCCATCCGTGATCGCATCCTCGACAACCGCGAGCCTCAAGATGCGCGTCACGACATCAACGACAACCGACGGCGCAAGGCCGCAGGCGCTGAGGACCGTGGCTACAACGCCCATCGAGGAGGGCGCTACGACAGCGACGAAGACCGGCAGGCTCCCGAGCCGCCGGGCCCTCGAGTCTTCAGTCGAGCCATCCACAACACGCCGTTGCCCAACCCGTTTCGACCTCCTACGAGCTTGGCCAAGTATAAAGGGGAAACCAAGCCAGAGCTCTGGCTTGCCGACTTCCGGCTGGCCTGCCAGCTGGGAGGGGCTCGAGAGGATAAGGCCATCATACACAAACTCCCTCTGTTTCTCTCTGACACCGCTCGACGGTGGCTCGAGGAGCTCCCCCCTAATCAGATCTACGACTGGACTGATCTGGTCCGGATTTTCGAGGGGAACTTCAAGGGCACCTATATTCGACTTGGCAACTCGTGGGACCTCCGGAATTGCAAGCAGCATACCGTGGAGTCTCTTCGAGACTTTGCTCGACGCTTCTCCAAGCTGCGCACCGAGCTGCCGCACATCCCTGACCATGATGTCATCCTGGTGTTCGTATCAGGCACCACATGCAAGGAGCTCGTGCGGGAGCTCGGGCGCAACCGCCCAAAAACAGTTGACGAGCTCATGGACGTCGTCGCCGACTACGCCGCCGGCGACGAGGCCGTGGGAGCATTCTTTGGCGGAGACGGAGGCAAGCCCAAGCCGCCCCCCGGCGACGGGGAGGGCTCGAGCAAGGGCCAGAAGAAGAATGGGAAGAAGAAGAAGGGCAACCAGCAGGGCAAGCGCGTGGTTGTGGAGGACGAGGTTGCTGCGGCCGAGCGCAAAAAGCCTCGACCCCCACCAGACGGGGCCGTTTTTGACAAGATGTTGAAAGAGCCGTGCCCGTACCACAAAGAGCCGGCCAAGCATACCCTCGAGAACTGCCGTATGCTTCGAGGCTACTTCAAGAGGCTCGGTATCGGCAAGGACGACGACAAGAAAGATAAGGGTGCCGACGATCGAGCCAACGACAATGACGACAACGGGTTCCCACCCGTTGCCAATTGCTACATGATCTATGGCGGCCCTACGACCCAAATGACGCGCCGAGAGCGGAAGCAAGAACGTAGGGAAGTCTTCTCGGTGAAGCCTGCCACGACTCAGTTCCTCGACTGGTCGGATGCGCCGATCACGTTCGACCGTGACGACCATCCAGAACACGTCACCAACCCGGGCGCTTACCCTCTCGTCGTCGACCCGGTCATCCTCGACGCCCGCTTCACCAAGGTCCTCATGGACGGAGGCAGCAGCCTCAACATCATTTACATGGAAACCCTCACGCTGCTCGGCATTACGAGGGCGCAACTCAAGCCGAGCGCCGGGGGCTTCCACGGTGTAGTCCCCGGCAAGAAGGCACTCACGATCGGCCGCATCGACCTCCCTGTCTACTTTGGCACGCGCTCGAACTACCGCAGGGAGGTCCTCACTTTCGACGTACCCGGTTTCGAGGGGACGTATCACACCATCCTGGGCCGCCCATGCTACGCCCAGTTCATGGCGATTCCCAACTACGCCTACCTCAAGCTCAAGATGCCGGGGCCCAAGGGGGTCATCACCGTCGACTCCATGTACGAGCACGCGTACTGCTGTGATGTGGAGTGCGTCGAGTATGGGGAGTCCCTAACCGCATCCAAGGAGCTAGCCAAGACGCTCGACTGCCTAGCAGCCGAGGCCGCCGCCCCAGCACCCAAGCGGCAAGCCGGCAATTTCGAGCCCGCCGAGGACACCAAGAAGATCCCGCTCGACCCGAGCTCCTCGGATGAGAAGGCGCTTATCATCAGTGCCTCCCTCGACAGCGCATAGGAAGCAGTGCTCGTCGACTTTCTCCGCGCGAACGCTGATATGTTTGCGTGGAGTCCCTCGGATATGCCTGGCATACCGAGGGATGTCGCCGAGCACGCCTTGGAGATCCGTCCCGGTTCGAGACCTGTCATGCAACGCCTGCGCCGCTTCGACGAAGAGAAGCGCAGGATCATCCGTGAGGAGGTCGAGAAGCTCGAGAAGGCCGGATTCATCAAGGAGGTACATCATCCCGAGTGGTTAGCTAATCCTGTACTAGTAGAGAAAAAGAACGGGAAAATGAGGATGTGTGTAGACTACACTAGTTTAAATAAAGCATGTCCCAAGGTTCCATTTCCTTTACCTCGAATAGATCAAATCGTTGATTCCACTGCGGGTTGTGAAGTACTTTCCTTTCTCGATGCTTATTCTGGCTATCACCAAATCAAAATGAAAGAGTCCGACCAGCTCGCGACTTCATTCATCACTCCTGTGGGCATGTACTGTTATGTCACGATGCCTTTCGGCCTTAGAAACGCCGGGGCAACATATCAGCGCTGCATGCTTCACGTTTTTGGCAAACACATAGGAGAGACGGTCGAGGCATACGTCGATGACATCGTTGTCAAGACAAAAAAGGTAGAAAACCTTGTCGAGGACCTCAAATTAACGTTCTGGTGCCTCCGGGCCAAGAATATTAAATTGAACCCCGAAAAATGTGTCTTAGGCGTGCCTCGAGGCATGTTGTTAGGTTACATTGTCTCCCAGCGCGGGATCGAGGCCAATCCCGAGAAGGTCACGGCCATCATGAGAATGGGGCCGATTCGAGACCTAAAGGGGGTGCAAAAAGTCGCAGGGTGCCTGGCCGCCCTCAGCCGATTCATTTCACGCCTGGGAGAGAAAGCCTTGCCTTTGTATCGACTCCTCAAAAAATCCGAGCACTTTACGTGGACGCCCGAGGCGGAGGAATCCCTCTCAAAACTAAAGAGTATGCTCACCTCCCCTCCCGTGCCCGTACCACCTCGACCAGCTACACCAGACAAACCAGCCGAGCCCCTCCTCCTCTACATTGCCGCGACCACTCAGGTGGTCAGTGCAGTCATAGTAGTCGAGAGGCAGGAAGAGGGGCACGCGCTCCCCGTCCAACGGCCGGTTTACTTTGTCAGTGAGGTGCTCTCGGATGCCAAGACTCGATACCCCCAGATCCAAAAGCTGCTCTACGCAATCATGCTCACGCGTCAAAAGCTCCAGCACTACTTTCTTAGCCACCCGGTGACCGTGGTATCGTCATTCCCGCTCGGGGAAATCATCCAGAACCGGGAAGTAGTGGGTCGAATCGCTGAGTGGTCGGTCGAGCTCATGGGCGAGACCATCACCTACGCACCACGAAAGGCTATCAGATCCCCAAGTGTTGGCTGATTTTGTCGCTGAATGGACCGACGTCCAACTCCTCCCAGCACAGATTCAAGCCGAGCTGTGGACCATGTATTTCGACGGATCGCTCATGAAAACAGGAGCAGGCGCGGGCCTACTCTTCATTTCGCCCCGTGGAGTGCACATGCGCTACGTAGTACGGATCCACTTCGCGGCCTCCAATAACATGGCAGAATATGAGGCGCTCATAACTGGGTTGCGCATTGCTATCGAGCTCGGGGTCCGACGCCTTGACGCTCGAGGCGACTCGCAGCTCGTCATCGACCATGTAATGAAGGCCTCGAGCTGCCACGACGAAAAGATGGAAGCATATTGCAACGAGGTGCGCAAGTTGGAAGCAAACTTTCACGGTCTCAAACTCAACCATGTCCCAAGATGCTTCAATGAAGTAGCGGACGAGCTCGCCAAAATCGCGTCATCTAGAGCGCCGCTCCCCCCAGATGTCTTCTCGAAAGATTTGCACGAGCCGTCCGTGAAATGGGATTCGGGGGCTGGCGTTGAGCTAGCCGTCGAGCCCGCTCCTACGACCGCGCTCCCTTCGACGGGGCCTGAGGTCATGGAGATTGATGGGCCCTCGAGCTCACCCACAGATTGGCGAGCGCCCTTCCTCGAATACCTCGTTCGAGGAGAATTGCCTGAGGATCGAACGGAAGCGAGACGCCTGGCCCGTCGAGCCAAAACGTACGTCCTCTACGGAGACGACAAAGAACTCTACCGCCGTAGCCCGACTGGCATACTACAACGGTGTATATCGATCGAGGAGGGCAGGAAGTTGCTCAAGGATATGCACTCGGGGGCTTGTGGTCACCATTGTTGACGGTCATTAAGTATCAATTTCATACCGTCAACGCAGCAAGAGAAAGGACTAATACGAGTTCACCTATTAGATATAGGGGTTACACTGACAGAATTCCACGAGTTTTGGTGATTGTCTATTTCTGCAGGGGGTTATCAGAAAGAGAACCAAAGAAGACCCACATGTCATGATTACATAGAGATAAAGACCGAACGGGTGAAATTGTATACTCTAGAAGACTCCAGAAGGCGACCCCTGGAAGCTGGGCCCCACCTGGCAGCCTCCAGGGTCGACCGACTCCCCCCCTTGGGTGGCCTACTCCCCACCTCAGCCAATGAGGTGGAGTCTCGCGGATCCTGCCTCCACCGCCTTTGAGGATGAATAATTATCGTCCATTTAGGTCGGTTTGATCCGAGGGCTGTGGTTCATCCTAGGGGGCTATATATTCAGAGCCCCTGGCCCCCGGGTAAAACCCTAATTCATTCTCTCTTCATTCATCGAGAGGATTCAGAGAAGCCCAGCCACCATCTCAATTAGAGCTCCATAGTTTAGTAGCATAGCTACATAGGAATAGATCTAGAGGGAATCAAGCCTAGCTTGGAGTCCGGATCTGTCAGAGTTCTTGGTAATTCCCCTCTACATTCTTGTAATATTCATCATTGTTCGTGATACTATGAGTAGTACTTTATTCTATTCTATTATATCAGAATCGACTTTGCTCTATTTGATTATGTTCTCAATTATATTGTTCTTAGTTTACTTTGATTATATGTTTAGCATAGTTGGACTAGAATTATGTTTATGCATAGGATCGTATAGCGCTTGCTCATTAGGCCAATGGGTGAGTGATAGATATTGTGTGGGCATGGTGCCTGGACCGTATTTATCTGCGATTGCACCCTATATTCCGAATCGTGAGGTAGATCGCGGGAGTGACAGGTCTGTTGAGTCCTTTGTAGCCCTTCTCCCGAGTATAGGTCTAGCGAGAATACCCCTATTACATTGAAGTCATTGCTATGTCTCTAGTCTTCTCTGGTAATATCACTATGCATAGATGTAACCTTTTCCCGCCATGATTGCTAGATATTCTTGCACTAATCATTGTATGCTTTGACTTTATAGTTAGAATAACATAGGATTATACCCTAGATCGTCCTAGTCCATGCTAGTGTTATAAGCTTAGAGTGCTAAGTTGAGATGGCTGTTACTATTATTTTATGTGGCTGAATGCTCTCATTTATCTTACATCATTTATCATTCATTCCTATATTTTATGTGACACTTACCCTGTATGAGATGATCGATACAGACAAGGTTAAGCTCTCCATTATTGCATGTGCATTGCTCATCACTCATTATCCAAGTGCATTCCCTTCCCGGTGGTAAAATTATAAATAACGATACCTGGATTACTCCTGGTTAAAATGCTATGATGATATATTACGTGCGCTTGAACCCTCCTTATTTCGGTTGCACTTAATAGACATCAACAAGCATTTTTGGCGCCGTTGCCGGGAAGGATGAAAGCCAATGGATAATGAGCAGCATTGCACTAAAAATGAGATTGAGCACTTGTCACCATTCTCTACTCATACGACCTTACCCTTGTCTTCCGTTTATCTTATATCTTATGCGGGGTAATGTATGAAAAAGACAATTCTTCCTGATAATTATATTGACAATCCAGAAGCTTTATTCAGGAAGGCCAGAAGACGGTTGAAGAAGACCAATCAATCATCATCATCATCAACTCAACTTGGAAGTTTGTCGAAAGCAGAAAGTCAACCTTTCGTTCGAGACTTGACACCAGCGTTTGAAGCCATGGCGAACAAGTCACTCCGCGAGTTCTCAGCTCCCACTACGGACAACATTCGTACTGGACCAGCTGCTGACATCGAAGGAGCTTTTGAGCTCAAGCCTGCGCTGATCAACATGGTGCAAGCAAGCCAGTTCTGTGGGAAGGCCCATGAAGATGCTAGTTGTCGGTGTTTCGTACCCCGGGGGGTATCACACCAACGAGTAAATTTCTAAGCGTGCTCCCTAATCCGGATGGTGATGCAAGAAGGACACAAGGATTTATCCTGGTTCGGGCAAAGAAGGCCCTACGTCCAGCGGGGGAGATGAACTTGTATTATCTTGCACCGAAGTGCTTGTACGGGCGGATACAAGCGAGTCGTAAAGATTTGAGCGTTTGTGAGAGCGAGTGTGTGTGAGCCGATGTGTTGTGCCGTGCCGTATACTAAGCCCCGGCGACCCTTTTTATAGGCCAAAGGGAAGCTCGGGTGTACACGGTGGATAGGGCGCGAGGTAGTGATAACGTCGTGGTATGGGCGTGGATCGCGTCGTCGAGACCGTAGAGGCTGCTTTGGTCCGGTCCGAGCACAGTAGCGACGTGGGCGATGATGGCTGTCCGTCCTTCTCCCGGAATCCTGCGTATGGTCATCGAGGTGGGAGAGACGAGTCACCGCGGCGACATGCGCTTCCCGGCCCGCCATCATTACCCGAGCGGTCATCAACCGCTTCGAGGGGTATGATTCGAGGGGGTAGGCATCCGGGATGACATGATCGAGCCACGGGAAATCCGGGTCAAATGTACGGTGGACGCGTTCCGAGGGGGTGTTGTACGGGACACGGTGCTCGGCACGGTGTAATAGTGCCACCGAGCATCCCGGATTGCGGGGTATGGGCGGTAAAAGCGATAGGATCGGTACCTTGCTCACCGTGGATCGCTACGTAGCCATGGAGTTAGGCGGGAAGTGGTTGGAGGCATTAAATGCTCCCGTACGGATGTCTGGGAGATTTTTGAGGGGTGACCGGTCCGCTCGAGGCACCCCGTTCGATCGAGGAGTTTACGTAATTCCCTTTCGAGGGGTCTCGTGGGTGGTGGTCGTTGGTTTTGGTTGGCTTGGGCCGTTGGAGCCCGTTCGTGGGCCCGGCCCATGTACGGCTCGAGGTGGGTCTTTGAATTGGTTTTTAAATAGGACTTAGGGGAAGACAATGATGGTTCTGTTCATCTCGTCACCTAGGTTAATGACCCCCTAATTATAGTCCCCGACGCAGTGGCCCGAGCCCTTGTTTGAGTGTAAGGACTCATGCAAGGGGTCAATATCGAGTTTTCGTGGGGGTTCATTAACATGAAGTGGAGTTGAAGTACACGAGTTTCCGGGTGATTTTGTTTCGAGGGGTTTTGGTTTTTACTTCTCCGTGGGGGACGCGGCGTCCCTGCGGAAGTAGCCCGAGGCCCTAGGGGGAGTGAGTGGGACTCCTCTAGGGGCTAAATGCTTGTGTTTATCGAGGGTTTAGTTTAACTGGAGTTGTAGCGCCCCGTCGAGGGGTTGGCTCCGAGCCTCCGGTCTTTGATCGTTTTCGATCCTCTTTTGTCGAGGAGTGCCGTATGTAGTCGAGCCCCGAGCCTCGCGTGGCTCGGTACTTTGCTACTTCATGGCATTCTTCCCACGAGCCCTTGCGCTCGGGCCGTGGGGTGAAGAGTGCCGTGCTATCCGATCGGACGAGCCTCGACGTCTTCGGTGAGCCGGTAACGGGAAAATCCAAGTGAGAGTTCGTTCCCTTTCGAGGGGAGACGACTTCGAGGCTCGGAAGCACTCTCATAGAAGCACTATACATAGCGACCGGGTACCGGCCTCATTCGATGGAGGCCGGCGGCTTGACCTCCCCCATCGAGGGATCCCTTGGTTGCATTGTATTTGGCCTTGGATACGTCCATGGGGGCCTCGAGAGTTCGTTCTCGAGCGTGGCCTCGTATTGGCTCCCCACTAGGTCGCCCCTGACTCGGGTGCTCGAGGGCGGCTGTTCGAACCCGTTCGTGGGTCAGCCTTCGCTCCCTTGAGACTGTACGGTGAGACAGTTGTCCCTCGTTACCTTATAGCGGAAGGAAGCGCATGTTCGATGGGTCATGTCGTTTCGCTTACCGAGGAGCATCCGTCCGTTGGGGCGCTCCTTTTTAGGCAGAGAGTGGAGCGACGCGATAGTGGTGGTCCCGCGGCGGTTCGGCGTGCGCTTACGCCGCGTGTACTGCGGGGGATCGAGGAGGCGGTTGGTGGGTGCAGTAAATGTGATTTTTACCTGGCCGTTGGGGAGTCCGTCGGTCGCCTCGTGCTTTGTCCGGGATTGCCCGCCGCAGCGGGCGTCGCCGTCGCCGTCCGGCCCCCGTGCCACGGTGCCTATCTCGACGAGCCGTGCACACAGTCCGTCTTGGCGCGGTCAATATCTTGGAGCACGTGGTGGTGTCCGGGAAGTCGCCTCCGACGAGGCGGCACAGACCGGCCGCAGGCGGGGGACGAGCCCGTGGCCGCGAGGGTAGAGGAGCGGCGAACCCCGCCGCGGAAGGCTCGCTGCTCCTTGCTCGTTTCCCGAGGGTGACGAGGCCGGCGGAGCACCGGTGGCCGGGGATGCGCGGCGGCAACGCCTTAGTCCGCCCGGCAGGGGGCCTCCACACCCAACCATATGCCTCGAGCCGCTCGACTCCACCTCGGGGACGCAATGCTTCGATCGAGGGTTGCGTACGTCCCGACCCTAGGACGAGGGTGACGGGCGAGACGGACGGCCTCGGCCGCGGGAGAGCGGCGGCCCCAAGCGCGAGGCAACGGGTCTTGGCCCGAGGGAGGTGCGCCGACCGCGGGACGGCGGCATCGAGCGAGGCGCGGGTGGTCGCGACCCCGATCGACGGAGGCCTCGGCCGCGACGTCGAGTCGGGAGGCCTCGACCGCGTAGGCGCGACCGATGCGAAGGCGGTCTCAACCGCGAGTGCGTGGCGGACTCGAAGGTCGGCTGGGCCCTCGCGCACGGGCCGGGATGGCCTCGAGGGTCGCAAATCGCGAGTCCGCGCTCGAAGCTCGTGGGGTTTCGATCTCGACCACGACGCCGAAGGCACCGAGCACGGTACCAAAGGAATTTCTATCTAACACTTGGCTGTTTTTATTATTATATATATATTCTTTTTTCATTGTTGTTGTTGCTGTCGTCGTAACTCTTCTTCTCGTGGCTCAGTCGGCACAAAGCCAGTCGTACGCCAAGTTCGTCCACCTCCACGCCATCCAGGAGAGCGAGGAGGAGATCCGGCGGCTCGTGCGGTTGGGCCATAACGCCGAGACGGAGCAGTTCTGAGCCGCTCGGCTCCTTCGAGGTGCTCAAGCCGAGGCGGCCTCGGCCAAGGAGGACGCCCAACTGGCGAGGGGCGAGCTGGCCCGCGCCAAGCGGGAGGCCGAGACCGCTCGGAACGAGGTCGACCGGCTGAAGGAGGTCGCCGCGCAGTTCAAGGAGAGCGCGGCGACAGCGACCGCGAGCCTTGGAGAGAAGGCCCGGCTCGTGGAGCAGCTCGAGAAGGAGAAGACTCATGCCGCCAGTTATACCAAGGAGCTGGAGCAGGCGGTGGGGCGGGCAAACGCCGCTCAGGAGACCTTCAAGGCCGCGCTCGACGTAGAGAAGAAGCGGGCCGACGGGATTCAGGTTGAGGTGGCCACTCTCCGGCAGGCCGTCGTCGACAAGGATGCTGCCGCGCAATCTGCCGGCAAGACCATCGAGGAGCTGCGGGCGGAGAAGACCGACCTGAACCGTGCCCTCAAAGGCAAGCAAGCGGAGCTCAAGAGTACGCTCGAGCGCGAGCAGGGGCTGTCGACCCGCTGCACTGGCAAGTTTCTCAAACCATTCTTTGTTGAGTTCTACGATGTTTGTTTTGCTTGGTGTTGTAAATTCCAGACTTCTGGTTTTTCTTTTTAGCTCTCGAGACCGATCTGGCAACGGCGCACGGCGAGGCCAAGTTGTGCCAAGAGTTGCTCGCCGCCGAGGTGATGGCAAAAGCCCGGGTCACCGGCGCCATCGACGCCCTCAGCGCCCGCTGGGGGCTCGAGCCCGTGGTGGACCCCGAGGGGCCGGAAGCTGGGCGTGGCTACGCCGACCGAGTCTTCGAGTTTGGCGTCGCCCTACGGGAACGTGTCCGGGGAGCCCTCCGCTTTGCCGCGCAACGGGGGCTTGCCATCTTCTACTCCGGCTTCGACCTCACGAGGGAGCAGATATTGGTGGCGATGGAGGCCGTCTCAGGAGGCTTCGTCTTCTCTGACACGGAGCCGGAGGAGTCTGAGCGACAACGGCACGATCAACTCCTCGACGCTGAGGAGCCCGGGGCGCGGCTGGCGAAGAAGTTCGAGCCGCTAGTCCTTCCTCCTGATGTGTAGACACAATCGCTGGCCTGCGAGCCGAATCTGGGCAAAAGGGGCCATGTAAATGAATTACATTAGCATTATCGTGATGTCATGGCCCGAGGGGCCTTAAACACTCGTTCGTATTTTGCGCGAAAGAAGTTAAGTTCTTTTATTCTCGAGAGGTCCTATTTCCTGACTCGTTCGAGCTTTGCCTTTGACTTAGGAGTTAGATGCGTGCTTAAGCTCCTCGAGGGGTGGAGTAGTGAGTGGGGGTGCCTTAGCCCGGAGGCGGGGGCGAGCCCCCGGCTCGACCGTTTCCATCCCCTTAGGGGTTCGAGCCGTTCTTCCTACCTTAGTCGCGGAGCGCACTCTGGAGGAAAAGGAGGCGTCGAGTTTTCGAAAAGAAAGCGCTTTTCGGGGACTTTTTAGGGGGTACCCCCCGTTAGCTCCCGAGGGAGGCTCGACCTTGTGGGAGCAAGGGCGCGTCTACCTCAAAGTTATGAGTCTGAATGCATTTTAGTTGCTTTTATTTCTCGAGCCGCTCCGACTTCTACCGGCTGGATGCTCCGCTTCTTGACGTGAGTGTTGGACGCGCGCTCGAGTCCCTCGAGGGGGGAGCAAGTGGGAGTACCTTAGCCCGGGGCGTAGGAGAGTTCCGGCTTGGCAGCCCGCGACCCTTGAAGGTCTCGAGGCGCTTCCTACTACGTCACGAAGCGTACCTCGAGGAGTAGAAGGAAGAGAGGCGTCGAGGGTAGAGTCAACTCGCCTCGAGTTACGGATAAGAAATGAACTAAAGTGCATCGAATGCTTCTTAGTTGATTTTATTTCTCGAGCCGCTCTTATTTCCACCGGCCCGACCGTTCTACTTCTTGACGTGAGTGTTGGACGCGTGCTCAAGTCCCTCGAGGGGAGCAAGTGGGAGTACCTTAGCCCGGGGCGTAGGAGAGTTCCGGCTTGGCGGCCCGCGACCCTTGAGGGTCTTGAGCACGTTTCCTACTTTGTCGCGAAGCGTACTTCGAGGAGTGGAACGAAGAGAGGCATCGAGGGTCGAATCGAGTCTTCCTCAAGTTACGAATGAAAGTAAAAGTCGGGGTCGCGGACTTTTATTCATTCCTGGTGTGATACATGTACATAAATACGAAAATGTACAAGGCCTCGAGGCCTAAGGGTAAGAGTGACGTAGCCGCTTGATGTCTCATGCGGCGATGAGGGTCGATCCCTTCTTGTCCGCCGCCCCGTACGTCCCCGGCTTCACCGTACATCGTAGCGGTCGAAGTCGAGGTCGAAGGTGCCAGTAGAAGGTGCGCGGCTCCCCGCGTGGCTCCTCCTCGAGCCGTCTCTCGATGTCGAGGGTATTGTGTCTCGGGCCGGGGCGCGCACGGAGCCGCGGTTCGGGAGGCCGGCCACGCCGGCTCGAAGTCCATGGTAGCGCGGGAGAGCCCCGGGCCGTCCTCGCGCGCACCCATAGTAGCGTGCATCCCGGCGGAGTACGTTGCGGCGGCGTTGGTGAGACCGAACGGGAGTTGCCGACGGGCCTCGTAAATCCGTCCGGGCGACGGGTTGGGTGGCGATGGCGGCGCACGTGCTTTGGGGGGCCACGCCGGGCTCCCTTGACGTGCGCATGGTGAAGGTGAAGTCGGCGTCCCGGTCGAGGCTCGCGGTTCGTTCCCCACCCCCGGGCGTGAGTTGGACAGTTCCCGGCAGGAGACCCGCGTCCAATGCCGGACGGGGAATCGCAGATTGCGCCGCCGGCGCACACTGGCGACGATGGTGGCGCCGACAACGCCTCCTCCTGGGAGGAGAAGCATGATGGCGTGGTCGGCGCAGCGCCCCTCCTGAACGCGCGGGCGTGTTGCGGCCTCCGCTCGAGTCAACGACCGAGAGCAGAGTCATGTCGTGGCCCAAGCCGAGCGACACGAACTCCGAACTCCTGAACCAGATGATCGTGGCACGCGGAAGCGAGGAAGTGGAATCTGCCACCCGGAAGAAAAGCGGGAAATCGTTAGCAACACGCGCTGCCCCTACCTGGCGCGCCAACTGTCGGTGTTTCGTACCCCGGGGGGTATCACACCAACGAGTAAATTTCTAAGCGTGCTCCCTAATCCGGATGGTGATGCAAGAAGGACACAAGGATTTATCCTGGTTCGGGCAAAGAAGGCCCTACGTCCAGCGGGGGAGATGAACTTGTATTATCTTGCACCGAAGTGCTTGTACAGGGGCGGATACAAGCGAGTCGTAAAGATTTGAGCGTTTGTGAGAGCGAGTGTGTGTGAGCCGATGTGTTGTGCCGTGCCGTATACTAAGCCCCGGCGACCCTTTTTATAGGCCAAAGGGAAGCTCGGGTGTACACAGTGGATAGGGCAGAGGTAGTGATGACGTCGTGGTATGGGCGTGGATCGCGTCGTCGAGACTGTAGAGGCCTGCTTTGGTCCGGTCCGAGCCTGTAGCGACGTGGGCGATGATGGCCTGTCCGTCCTTCTCCTGGAATCCTGCGTATGGTCATCGAGGTGGGAGAGACGAGTCACTGCAGGCGACATGCGCTTCCCAGCTGCCATCATTACCTGAGCGGTCATCAACCGCTTCGAGGGGTATGATTCGAGGGGTAGGCATCCGGGATGACGTGACTGAGCCACGGGAAATCCGGGTCAAATGTACAGTGGACGCATTCCGAGGGGGTTGTACGGGACACGGTGCTCGACACGGTGTAATAGTGCCACCGAGCATCCCGGATTGCGGGGTATGGGCGGTAAAAGCGATAGGATCGGTACCTTGCTCACCGTGGGATCGCTACGTAGCCATGGAGTTAGGCGGGGAGTGGTTGGAGGCATTAAATGCTCCCGTACGGATGTCGGGAGATTTTTTGAGGGATGACCGGTCCGCTCGAGGCGCCCGTTCGATCGAGGAGTTTACGTAATTCCCTTTCGAGGGGTCTCGTGGGTGGTGGTCGTTGGTTTTGGTTGGCTTGGGCCGTTGGAGCCCGTTCGTGGGCCAGCCCTGTACGGCTCGAGGTGGGTGCTGAATTGGTTTTTAAATGGGACTTAGGGGAAGACAATGATGGTTCTGTTCATCTCGTCACCTAGGTTAATGACCCCCCTAATTATAGTCCCCGACACTAGTGCTCATCTCCAACACTTCCTGGAGATTTGTAGCACATTCACTATCAAGGATGTCCCCAGAGATGCTATACTACTTTGTCTCTTCCCATTCTCACTCTTGGGGAGAGCGAAGCAGTGGTTCTACGCCAATAAGGAGAAGAATACTACGTGGGCACTATGTTCCACCAATTTCTTGGCAAAGTTCTTCCCCATGGGCAAGACAAATGCTCTTCGTGGGAAGATATCAAGCTTTCAGCAACATCATGATGAGACTATCCCGAAGCTTGGGAGCGCTTTCAAGATTACATCCTCGAGTGTCCTCATCATGGCATGGAGAATTGGCCGCTTATGCGGACATTCTACCATGGGCTCAAGAACAAGACACACGTGAGACGATGGATGCCGCTGGGAGGTGCATTCTTATCACTTACTATTCCTCAAGCCACGGCTCTTGTGGAGAAGATGGCGTCCAACCAAGGTTGGAGTGAAGAAAGAACTCGACCCGCAAGAGAGGTGGAGGAATGCACCAACCGAAGGAGGTAGACATGCTTTGTCGCCAAAATGGATCTGCTAATGAAGAGGCTCGATGAGAGAGCCCCGAGAAAGAAAGAAGTCATGCATATACATGATACTCGCATGACATGTGAAGAGTGTGGAGAGACCGGGCACACAGTGCCAACCGCCCGAGCCGAAAGAGGACGTGAACTACCTCAACAACAACAACAACAACAACAACAATTACTATCGTCCTCGCAGAAATCAAGGTTGGAATCAACGCAGAGGCCTAACTACTCGTGCAATTACTCGTGCAACTATCAAGGTAACAGCTCCTCCCTACAATAATTACAACCAAATAGCCTTTGAGAGAGTTAGTGTTAAACCAAGGCAAGATGATGGACAATTTGTCCAAGAAGCGACATCAAATGACAAAGTCCTAGAGACACTCGGCAACGTAATGGATGGCTTTTCCAATGCCATCAAGAGTCAGCTCAGCTTCAACAAAATACTTGAGTCACAGGTACAATAGCTTGTCAACCTTGCTCCCTCCGCCGGCCAAGGTAAACTGGCAGGACAACCGGAAGAGCTCGAAACTGCAAATCTTGTTGATATATTCAATGCAGAAAGTAGCTGGAGTAACCCATCGAAAGGGTCATGGATTGATTCAACTCTGCCAATCAAGAAGGGCGATCCAGGGAGACCAGTCATTTCGATCTCCATTGGAAGTACCAACTTCAAAGAAGCAATCTGTGATTTCGGTGCAAGCATCAACATCATGCCAAGAGTGATATACGAGAAGCTATTCAGATGCCCCTTAGCATACACAACCATGTGCTTGCAGCTTGCAGATCAGTCACTCCGTGTTCCCTTGGGAATACTTGAAGACATATGTGTACGAGTGGGCAACTCGTATGTTCCCGCGACTTCGTGGTAGTGGATACGGCGACGAAAGGTCCCCCATCATTTTGGCACGACCATTCTTGAACACTGCTGGAGCCATCATGTATGCCAACACTGCCAAGATCATCTTCAACATCAAGGGCAAGAGAGAAACCTTCTTCTTCAAGAACAGAGTACTGCAGTTCCCAGCACACCCTCATCAACAGAACAATGAGAAGAAGAAGAAGAATCCAGCTAAGAAGAACAAGACCAAGGATAAGAAGACCAAGAAGACAGAGACAGTGAGGATGGTCACTGCAGTCCACAAGGAGCATGACCACTTACTCAGATCCCCACGTCTGATCAAGAAGGATGACCCGTGTGTCCCAACCATTCAATGCTCCATCAACAAGCTCTTTCAATAAAGGCATGCATGCGTGACACCGGATCGGGCGTCAACATTATGGCCAAGGTAACCTATGAGTATCTATATGGCACTATGCCTTTGGAGCCCACCTATGCACGGCTACGGATGGCGGATCGGACATTCCGCTTCGTCGAAGGAGAAGTGAAGGATGTCCTCATCCGATAGATGACCATTATGTCCCTACGAGACTTCCTAGTCATCGATATGGGAGATGACTACGATCCTCCAATCATCCTAGGAAGACCATTCCCGAACACCACCGAGCTATCATCTATATTGGGACGGGAGAGACCCATTTCCACTTTCCCACCGAGAAGGTACGCCGCTACTTCAACAATAATTATATAATCACTGAGGAGCCCAAGAAGAACAGAGCAAGGAGAAGGCAGCGTACCCGTCGCCAGAACAAGAAGAACATCACTACAGATGGATAGGCTGACTATGAGGGAGAAGTGTCTAGATATGAAGATCGGTACCCAGAAGAGAAGAACATTGTAGAAGAACCTGAAGAGGTGCTACCAGAAGAAAACCAAGTACCCCAAGAAGCTTCCTCCTCAAGGTCACCCTCTCCAACAAAGAAGGTATGGAAGGTAAAAGCAAAATCAGAATCAAGTCCTATACACGAGGCGACATCATCAGAGGCGCCAGCCAATGCGCCCCTTGAAAATTGAGCGGACATGACAAGTCCTGTTCAGAGGACTTAAAACCCACCGAACGCCGCGCCAAGAGGTAACTTGGTATTTATCAGCATTTCCTTTCAGCATTGCATTATTTTTACCTTAGCATATTTATTTTCCTACTTGCATCGTAGTGTTATCTCTATATTAGAAAAGAAAATAAAGATGTTATGCATTTGCATCCAGAAAATCTTTAAGCCCCATGTGGATAATCATTCATTGTGGTGGCACAAAAATATTTTCTCAGCATATTTATCTTTCCCTGTCTGCATTCCTTAAATAATAAAAAGATAAAAATATTTCTTGTGATCCTGTTAGAATAAGTTTGAGTTAGGAAAGTTCTAGACAACCAAGGCCTAGAGGTTTTATCACTAATGCTTAATTAGTTCCACAAGCTTTGTTGTCTATTTGAGCTTCACATAACATCAAGGATCAAGAAGAGCTAACAGCGAAAGGACATCCAGTCCCCTGTCGAGTGCTTTGCCGCAACACTTGAACGCCGTCTCCAACGGCAACCATCTACGACACTCCAAGAGGACTAGAACGTCTTCGGTGCTCGTCGGCAACATCGCGGACTATGTCAACATCCAAATTGGGGGAGAGCATCCCCGTGTACCAAGCTAAGTGTTTCCAACTTATCTATTTATGCTTTGTTAGAGTGTGTTTTGTTAAAAACAACTAAAAAAGATAGATAACCATAGAAACCCAGAAAGATTTCCTTATTTATCCTTTTCTACTTTTGGAGAGCTCTTGCAATCTATCTTTAAAAGTGATCCCTAGAATAAACTCTACATGGAGATGATGAATAGTTGCTCTGCCATAATTCCTTTCAAGTACCTAGTTTTCAACCTTGCACTCTCCCGAGTTTTGGACACAACTGTTTAGATTTGAGATTTGCTCAACCCGAAACTTGTGGGTAGCAAACACTTGATCTAAGTCTAGGTGGTTGACGGGTATGATATGGGAAGGTTTTGAGTCAGTCTGTCCATCTTGTTCCTAGAGATACTAGAGTTCGGAGAATTTATCTCGTGAAAATATTAAATTCCTGCATGATGAGTTCCTTTATGATGAGAGTTCAAATTCCTACCACAGCCATATATTCATGCTTACAAGATTAGGAAAGCCCATCTGTTTATATAGATCATATTGTAGGCATTGAGAGTAGTCTTTATAGGCATTGAGTGTGGTTATACTGTGGACCCATAAGGAATCAGTCATGCAGTTAAAGTCAACACTATGTGCTCTCCATCCATTGATCTATGCTACTTCTGTCCTCAGAAGCATGCACCCATTCTATAACTACTACATTCATTCTGTGCTACTTCTGTCCCTAGAAGTACCACCCACATATAGATCCATATCCACCACATATTGTGCTATCTCTACCCTGGAGATACGCACTTATGCTGCTCCTACCCTGGGAGTACGCATTTCTCCATTTGATGTGCTGTCTCTACCCTGGAGATACGCACTTATGCTGCTCCTACCCTGGGAGTACGCATCCATCCATCCATCCATCCATCCATCCATCCATCCACATATACATACGCCATTCATTTCACTTCATCCAGAAAAGGTTTTACTCCTATCCTGGGAGTGAACATCTAAAAATAATCATCGCCATTCCATTGCCTACATCAAGCTCCAGTCACTATCATTTCAAGTTATACACTCCCCGTTGCTAAAGTTTTATTTTCAGAGGATTGTTTGCTCTAAAAAAAAGAAAAAAAAAAGAAGAAAGAAAGAGTAGCCAAGTCCTTCCTTTCAAGAAGTTTCAAGAAGTTTCAAGATTTCTGAATAAAGGGAGTTATGTTATCCCCAAGGAGCAAGTGTAGAAGTAGATGTTACACAAAGTGATCACCCCCATAATCATTTCCTTATCACCATCATTCCATCATCATCCTATCATCATCTCATCCATTCAATTTCCTCATTCACATGCACATATGACTTTATTATTATTTTAGTTCCTATTGGATCCATGTCTTAACCGTGCAATATATGCAAGTGAGTTTGAGTGTCTCCCCACTTATGAGCTCCACATAAGCTTATTAGAAAGTAGGGTGAGAGAGAGAAGGCACTTTCCACTATGCCTTAGTCCCACAAATACCACATATTCTGAGAGAAGAGAGAAGGCATACACTATTCATGCCTTAGAGAGGATCCAGAAATACCACAAATGAGAGACCTGAAAGGTTCATACAAGGAACTCTAAGTTTTATTTCAAAACTTTTCAAAAACTCCGGGATAATAGTTGATCAAAGAGCGAGAAACATGGCGCTTGACTTGACCGTTCTATCTTTCAACTACTCAAGACCCAAGTGACGGTTACAAGCCCCATGGTGAAAGGTAATATGAGTGAGTTTTGAGTCAGAATAGTTCACTCTAATCCGGAGGAGAGTTCTTGTTTGAACGCATGTGTACTTGTGAGGAGTGAAAGCATTGTAGCAACTCCCGATCCATCACGAGTCTATCTTTGCTCGTGGACGAGCAAAAGGTAAGCTTGGGGAGTTTGTTGACGATCATTAAGTATCAATTTCATACCGTCAACACAGCAAGAGAAAGGACTAATACGAGTTCACCTGTTAGATATAGGGGTTTACATTCCACGAGTTTTGGTGATTATTTATTTCTGCAGGGGGTTATCAGAAAGAGAACCAAAGGAGGCCCACATGTCATGATTACATAGAGATAAAGACCGAACGGGTGAAATTGTATACTCTAGAAGACTCCGGAAGGCGACCCCCGGAAGCCGGGCCCCACCGGCAGCCTCCGTGGTCGGCCGACTCCCCTTGGCGGCCGACTCCCCACCTCGGCCAATGAGGTGGAGTCTCGCGGATCCCGCCTCCACCGCCTTTGAGGATGAATAATTATCGTCCATTTAGGTCGGTTTGATCCGAGGGCCGTGGTTCATCCTAGGGGGCTATATATTCGAGCCCCGGCCCCCGGGTAAAACCCTAATTCATTCTCTCTTCATTCATCCGAGAGGATTTAGAGAAGCCGAGCCACCATCTCAATTAGAGCTCCATAGTTTAGTAGCATAGCTACATAGGAATAGATCTAGAGGGAATCAAGCCTAGCTTGG
Source organism: Themeda triandra (assembly GCA_018135685.1). NCBI lineage: Eukaryota > Viridiplantae > Streptophyta > Magnoliopsida > Poales > Poaceae > Themeda > Themeda triandra. The sequence goes on along the minus strand of JAENPR010000191.1, from coordinate 224,952 downwards.
AGTCCGGATCTGTCGGAGTTCTTGGTAATTCCCCTCTACATTCTTGTAATATTCATCATTGTTCGTGATACTATGAGTAGTACTTTATTCTATTCTATTATATCAGAATCGATTTTGCTCTATTTGATTATGTTCTCAATTATATTGTTCTTAGTTTACTTTGATTATATGTTTAGCATAGTTGGACTAGAATTATGTTTATGCATAGGATCGTATAGCGCTTGCTCATTAGGCCAATGGGTGAGTGATAGATATTGTGTGGGCATGGTGCCTGGACCGTATTTATCTCAAGCGATTGCACCCTATATTCCGGATCGTGAGGTAGATCGCGGGAGTGACAGTCTGTTGAGTCCTTTGTAGCCCTTCTCCCGAGTATAGGTCTAGCGTAATACCCCTATTACATTGAAGTCATTGCTATATCTCTAGTCTTCTCTCGGTAATATCACTATGCATAGATGTAACCTTTTCCCGCCATGATTGCTAGATGTTCTTGCACTAATCATTGTATGCTTTGACTTTATAGTTAGAATAACATAGGATTATACCCTAGATCGTCCTAGTCCATGCTAGTGTTATAAGCTTAGAGTGCTAAGTTGAGATGGTCATTACTAATATTTTATGTGGCCGAATGCTCTCATTTATCTTACGTCATTTATCATTCATTCCTATATTTTATGTGACACTTACCCCGTATGAGATGATCGATACGACAAGGTTAAGCTCTCCATTATTGCATGTGCATTGCTCATCACTCATTATCCAAGCATTCCCTTCCCAGTGGTAAAATTATAAATAACGATACCTGGATTACTCCTGGTTAAAATGCTACGATGATATATTCTGTGCGCTTGTGGAACCCTCCTTATTTTAGTTGCACTTAATAGACATCAACAACCACGCCGCGCCAAGGACCCTTGTCGGAAACGCCTTCCGTCGAGGCTTCTACTGGCCCACGGCAACCGCTGACGCCATCAAGCTCGTTCGAGCGTGTGAAGGGTGCCAGTTCTACGCCAAGCAAACTCACCTCCCAGCGCATGCGCTCCAGATGATCCCCCTTACGTGGCCGTTTGCGGTCTGGGGACTTGACCTGGTCGGACCCCTCAAGAAGACAACAGGAGGCTACACCCACTTGCTCATGGCCATTGATAAGTTCACCAAGTGGATCGAGGCCAAGCCCATCACCAACATCCGCTCGGAACGAGCGGTCGAGTTCTTCACCGACATCATCCACCGCTTTGGAGTGCCTAATGTCATCATCACTGACAACGGTACCCAGTTCACGGGCAAAAAGTTCCTGGATTTCTGCGATCGACACCACATCCGTGTGAATTGGTCGGCAGTTGCCCATCCTCAAACCAATGGCCAAGTCGAGCGTGCCAATGGCATGATTTTGCAGGGGCTAAAGCCAAGGATTTTCGACCGCCTCAACAAGCACGGCAAGAAGTGGGCGGCCGAGCTCCCATCAGTTCTGTGGAGTCTACGAATGACTGAGAGCCGAGCCACTGGGTTCACTCCGTTTTTCCTGGTCTATGGGTCAGAGGCCGTCCTCCCCACTGACCTCGAATACGGATCCCCTCGACTCAAAGCCTACAACGAGCAGACCAATGAGGAAAGGCTAGCTAATGCCGTCGACCAGGTCGAAGAAACTCGAGACATGGTGCTCCTACACTCCGCGCGTTACCAGCAGAGGCTGAGGCAGTATCACGAGAAGAACGTGCGCAAGAGAGATTTCGAGGTCGGCGACCTCGTGCTCCGTCGACGACAAGACAACAAGGGGCGCCACAAGCTCACTCCACCTTGGGAAGGCCCATTCATCGTGGTCGAAGTGCTGAAACCAGGGACCTACAAGCTAGCCAACGAGGACGGCTCGATCCTCACCAACGCGTGGAACATCGAACAGCTACGTTGCTTTTTCCCTTAGACCTCGACGCCTTGTACATTTTTTCATGCAATGTACTGCTAGTATGAATGAATAAAGGCTTTGAAAATTAGCTTCCTACTTTTTTTCGTTCATATGCAAGGTGGGCTTGACTTTGTCTTCACAAAGTCCAGCCCCCCTCGGGGGCTAGACCAGGGGGGACCCCCTGAAGTTCTCGAAAAAACACGCTTAGTTTTTCTAAAGACGCTCGACACTTTCTTTTTCCTTCCCGCCTCGAAGTTCTCTCGAAAAACTAAGACAAGCATCACCTCGAACTCCCAGAGTCGGGACGATCGAGTACAAGGTCCCCTACGCTCCCGAGCTATGGAACCCCAACTCATCTCCCCTCGAGGCACTCGAAGCGCGATGTTAACATTTAGTCAAAAAGAGAGAAATCCAGGCAAAGAACAAGGGAAAGTTTAAGAGCATAGAGAAAGACTAAAACAAGTTGTATAAACATAGTGTTTCAAGGCCACACAGGCCACTTCACGACTGAATATCTTCTTACAAGGGCCTTCTTGCCCAAATATCGGCTCGCAGGCCGGCTGAAAACTACTGCATGCCAGGAGGAAGAACAAAAGGCTCGAAGCTCTCGGCCAACCGTGCCCCAGGTTCCTCAGCGTCGACTTTAAGCTGCTCGTGCCTCGGGTTCACGGCCCCTCCTGCTTCCCCTCGGTGTAGGTGAAGCCACCAGCGACGGTTTCCATCCCGACTCGAGCATCATCCCTCGAGAGGTCAAACCCGGAGTAGAAGATGGCGAGACTCCGGCGCGCGGCGAAGACAAGGGTGTCCCGGATTCGGTCCCGCAGGGAGAGGCCAAAGGCGAAGACGCGAGCGGCGTAGCCGCGTCCGGCGTCCGGCCCCTCAGCATCCACCACGGGCTCAAATCCCCAGCGCTCGCTAAGGGTGTCGATGGCGCCAGTGATCCGAGCCCTGGCACCCACCTCGGCGTCCAACGTCCTCTGGACGACTTGGAGAGCCGCGCGTGCCATGGTGAGATCAGCTTGGGCGAGTTGGAGAGCCGCGCGCGATGCGGACAGATCGGCCTCGAGCGCTGAAAGGAAAAACCCAAGTCAGCAAAGGAAAAATCCAAGTTGGCAAACAACAAGAGCGACTCGAGCACTTACCTGTACAGCGGGTCGACAACCCCTGCTCACGCTCAAGCGTGCTCGAGAGCTCGGACTGCTTCCCCTTGAGCGCGTGGCTGAGGTCGGCCTTCTCCACTCGCACCCCCTCGAGAGCTTGGCCGGCGGCTTGGACGGCGAGGTCTTTTTCCGTCACCATCTGGCGGAGATTGACCGCCTCGGCCTGAGAGTCATCCGCCCGCTTCTTCTCCACCTTGAGCGCACTCGAGAGGGACTCCTTCTAGGCAATCTCCTGTGAGACGGACGCCTCCAAGTCCTTCACACGGGTTTCGACGGCGGCCTTCTCCTTCTCGAGCTGCTCAACGAGCTGAGCCTTGGCCTTGAAGCCCGCGTTCACCGTGGCCGCGGCCTCCTTGAGTTGAGCAGCGATTTCCTTCAGCCGCTCGTTCTCCTGTCGAGCCGTCTCCGCCTCCCGCGCAGATTGGGCCAGCTCGTCCCTAGCCGCCTGGGCGTCCTCCTTGGCGGCGGCCAGCGCAGCATTGGCCTCTCGGAGAAGCCGGGCGGATCGGTGCAACTCCACCTCGGCATTCTGGCCCAGACGCACGAACTGCCTGATCTCCTCCTCGCTCTCGTGAAGGGCGTGGAGGTGGACGGACTTGGCATACGAGTGGCTTTGCGCCGACTGAACCACGAAAAGAAGGGGTCAAGATATAGACTATGACGATTCAGAAAAATGCAAGAAAGATGGCCGCGCTCCAGAACACTTACGGCAGCAAGCCGGGGCATATCCTCGGAGACGACCGACAGGGCGACCCGCAGGGTGTTCTCGAGCCACTGCCGGTACTCCTCGGACTCCGTATGAGTCCCGAGCTCCTTCTGATCGTTCATCACGATCGCAGGAGCCTCGGGATCGAGCGGGTCGGGGAGCACTAGCGGCGGCTTCTCCCAAATCGGGTACACCTCCCGCATGCTCTGGTCGACGGTGCTATGGAGTCCCCACACCGCCTCCAGGTCGATGCTTGCCGTCACCACCCGCTCGGCCAGCGGAGTCGGGTGTTGAGGTTGGCTCCAGGATGTCGACGCCTCCTGGGCGAGTGCTCGTGCCTCGATTCGCCTCCTCTCCAGGATGGACGACTCGGTGGGTTCGGTAGGCCCAACGCCGACCGCCCGCATATGGCTGTCGGCGATTGCGGCTGCCGGGTGCTTCCTCTGGGCCTCTTCCCAGTGGTCGGCCTGGGACATGCTGGTGTACCTCACCTCGCCCGTCGACGAGTCAAGCACTAGGTGGGGCACGAGCACCCCCCTTAGCGGCGGCGATTGCGGCGGCTCCTGGTGCGCCACCAAGGCGAGCTCCTAGGACGGCGCCGTCTCCCCTTTCGCATCAGCCCGCCGCTCCTCTTCCCGTGCTGTGGCAGGTTGCTCCACCTGCTCCTCCTCCTGCATGACGGCAGGGTGCTCCTCTGGCACCTCCTCTTGCGCCGTGTCTCGAGCCTCCCCCTGCTCGACCGGGTGTGCTTGGGGTACCTCGACCTGCTGCTCGACGAGAGGGCAGGCCTCCACGACATGAGGAGGAGTAGGTGCCCGGTCCGGCTGAGGGTCGGGCACCTGGCTCGACTCCTGCATCTCCTCGTCGACCACCGGCCGATCGGCAGCCGCCGAGCTCGTTTCCTCCTCCTTCTCCTTTCGCCCCTCCTCGAGCTAGCGCAGGCCTATTGGCCATGCCTTGGGACCGCGGCTCGGGCTCTCATCCTCGAGCGTGATTGGGTGCTGTTCCGACCCGACCCCCGTCTGAGGAGTGGCGACCACCGCCTCAGGCCCCGTCGCCTCAGCCGACGTCTTCTTGTCGCCGGCCGCCGCTTCATCTTGGGCGGCGGGCGACGGCATCTCCGGCGGGGCGCCTGTCGAGGCGGTAGTGGTGACGATGGCCTTCTCCCCCGTCGCCGTGGACACGGCCCCGGCACCTGCACGAGATGCAGCCGCCATCAGCTTCCCGCGCTCGATCGCCTCCTTGGCTTGCGCTAACCAGACCGGAGCAGTAGCAGGAAGAGTCACACCACCTGGAGCGGATGAGGTTCCGCTCAACCTTCCGGCGGCCTTCAGCTTCTTTGAAGGCAGGAGGGGAGGGAGTGACGGCAGAGGACGCTTGGTCCTAGAATAGAGGAATAAACAGAGAACAATGACGGCAAGAAAATCCAGAACAAAATAGGAAGACTATGAGAAGGGGTCCGATTGAGGGGCTTACCTTGTGGATGAGGTGGTGCCGCTCGAACCACCCGCGGGGTTGGCGACCGCCCCTGACTCGCTCGAGCCACGCGGGGGCTCCCGAGCCGCATCAGCGTCGCTCGAGCCATGCGGGGGCTCCCGAGCCGCAGTAGTGTCGGAGGAGCGGCTCGGGGGCTTTGTGCCCTCAGCGGCCTTCCCCGCCTCGGCCGGCTCGCTGGCCGAGTCCCTGGACGGGTCTCTCACGGGCTCCTGCGCCCGACGCGCCGGCGTCTGTCCAGATCGGCGGTCACTGGAAGGAGCCCGGCGCGCGTCAGGGCGATCGACGCCCTGAGTTGTCGTGGATGTGCGCGCATCTGCAGCCCTTTGCTGCCGGGTGCGCGCGCCCGATGATGAAGACGGTTGACGGGAGGAAGACCCCCGCTGAGATGGAGACGGCGTTCGATCGCCTTGGTCGGAACGGCGGGATGACTCCTCCCGCCGATCTCCTCGAGCCAGCGACGAATCCCCGCGCAGCTCGAGGCGGGGCTGCGCCAAGGGCTCCTCCTGCACAAAGACCGATGGAGCGTCAGGGCTCGAGCGGCGGTGGCGTCGTCGCTGTCCGTCGCCTCGTCATCCTCCTCCTCATCCTCTTTCTCCTCCTCGTCGTCAGTCGACTCCATGCTGGGACTCCAGTCACTTGGATCCGCCCTCAAGCGCATCTCCCACTCCCGGCGGTGCCTGGCCTTGCGCTTCTGCGTCTCCTCCAGCGCAGCGGCCTTTTTCGCCTTCTCCTCCATTTTCGAGAGGTTTGTTGAATGCTTCCTGTTAGAGTCAAGATGTCTCACCTCGTGGACGGGCGCGTCCTCCTTCACCGGGGGCGCCACCTCCACGTGGTCGGTGATTTCCTACAGAGGCACATCTCGGTAAAATTTTGACGAAGTAGAAAGAAAATTAAGACGAATGAGCAAGGGGCCTCGAGGAAACATACCCTATCGAGAAGATTGGCGTCGGGACGCATGGGGAAGAGGTTGACCTGGCCCTCGTCAAAGCTCCTCCCCTCGATCGCCTCGCACACCCGAGCGACAACCACGTCGGCCGTGAGGGGGTCGCTCGACATCCGGCTGGCCTCGAGGTCCTGCGGATCCGCGTCGGCGGTCATCTGATCCAACCGCAACGGGCGCTCGACGAGAGGGAGCACCCGGCGGTTGTGAATCCCGGCGAGAACGTGGGCGACGTTGAAGAAGACTTCACCGACCCTCTTGCTGCGCAGCACATCCATGGCGGTGGTCAGGGGGTCGAGGCGGTAGTGAAGCCGCGTGGGGTGACCGTAGTTCCAGGTGTGGAAGGGCACGGTCACCACCCTCCCGGTGTACCGAGAAAAATGGTTCCCCTCGTTGCGGAGGTAGAACCACTCCGAGGCCCACCCGGCATTATTCGTCGTCAAGGTGCCGAGGAGCCAGTTGTTCCGCCTCTTCAGGGCAAGCGTGCAGGAGCCCGCTCGAACATATCGGCGGCCGCACTCCTTGCCGTTCGCGTCCTTCACTGCCATGGTGAACAGCGTCGCCTTGAAGATATGTATGAAGAAGTCCCACTGGGGCGCCATCCCCAGATACCCCTCGCACACGCCGACAAAGCTGGCGGCGTGCGAGATGGAATTAGGGCTGAAATGCTGGAGCTCGACCCCAAAATGGTGGGGGAGTGCCCGCATGAAGCGGCTTGGTCGTGCACCGAGCCCCCGCCTATGGAACCTGAGGAAGCTCACCATGTAGCCCTCCGGCGGATTGGGCTCGCGGTCATCGTCGTCCGGTACCCGCCACTCCGGCGACCCCTCCGGCGGATTGGGGAGGAGCAGCCCCTCATCGACGAGGCGCTGGAGATGCTCCTCCCGTACCGGAAGTGGCGGCGCGAGCGGAGGGGCCTGGGCAGCTTCCTGGCCGGCGACGCCCTTGCCGGCGGCCTTGCCACCCCCCGCGGCACGGCTTGACCCCTGACCGCGCTTCCTTCCCATGGCGACGACGGCGGTGACGACGGAAATCAAAGGGTATGGCGGCGGCGCGAGGCGGGAGTAGCGGCGATGCAAGGCGGAAAGGACGACGGCTCCGGCGATGCGCGCGCTCGAATACTCTCACTTCCTCCCCTTGAGTCTCAGGCCGCTGCAGGTGGATGCGGCGGCGGCGGCGGCGGCGCTTAGGGCGAGAACGGGAGTGCAACTGGCGGCGGCAGGAGAGAAGGATGCGAGGAATGCAAAGGAAGGGAACCGCAAGCCCACTCCCCCAGATTTATAGAGCCCGAGCCGGACCATGTCGTGCGCATTCAACGGCCCAGATTTCGCAATCCAACGGCCACGCGGCTCCGACGGACTCGCCAAGAAACGGTAACCGCATTAAATTTCCCTGCCAACCGCCACCTACCTCCACTTACAGGACACACGCGTCGCGAGGCAGAACGGAACCGTCGCCAGACCACGATCATCATTGCACGCCGGTTTTCGCCTAAAAAGCCGCGCCACCAACGGACGGATTCCCCTCGACTGGCGCAGCGGTGGGACGTCTCGACAGACGGTTCCTTACACGGTAAGGCAACCTGGGATTCCGGTCCCACCTATAAGTCTCGAGGGAGCGGAGGCTGACCCACGAACGGGTTCGAACAGCCGCTCTCGAGCATCCGAGTTAGGGGTGCCTCTGGGGAGGATCCCTCGAAAGGCTCCGCTCGAGAATGAACCCTCGAACCCCAAAGGCACGTCCAAGGTAGGGCGCTAAGCTTCCAAGGGATTCCGTCGACGGAAGGCACTCGAGCCGCCGGCCCCCTCGAACGGGGCCGGTCCTCTAAAAGCTAGGCGCCTAGCTCTAATGAGAGCGCCCCCGGGCCTCGATGCCGTCTCCCCTCGAAAGGAGGCGAGCTCTCACTTGGATCCCCCGTTACCAGCTCACAGGGAGGCGAAGCACTCGCTCGACCGCGAGTAGTGCCAATCCTCCCACCACTTGGACCTAATCCAAGAGACCTAGCGAGGAACTAGATCACGACTGCGGCCCAGCATTTCGAGGCTCGGGGGCTCGAGTCACGTAAAACAAAATCCCTCGACAAGGGAAGAACAGGAAGCACTCGGGGGGCTCGAGGAATCATCGGAAACCCCTGCCGCGAGCGCTACGACTCCAGTTAATGATGAACGCTCTCGAAACGACTCATCTAAAGCCCCCAGAGGAATGCCTCATTCCTCTGGGGCCTCAGGGGCTACCCCCGCGGGGGACGCTCGCGCGCCCCCCACGGAAAAAGGAGGGATTGATCCCTCGAAACAAAGCAACGCTACCCTAAGTCTAGGTACTTTAACTCCACTTCATAATCCCTTGCATGAAGTTTTTCACAATCAAGCAAGGGCTCGGGGGCTACTGTCGGGTACCTAGATTAGGGGGTCCTAAACTCGGAGGTTTAGAGGCAAGCAAGCCCTGCTTTGCTTGCCCTAATCCCAAAAAGTCAATCAAAGGAGTTCCCTGTTCCCCCTCACGCCTCATAATGGGCCGGCCCATTATCGGGCCCATAACCCAACCAAAACTAGCCACCACAAGGAGTGCCCGCTCACCCGCTCGGACGATGACGGAAACCGCTCGAGCGGGCGACCACTCGAGACGGTGACGGAAACCACTCGAGCGGACAGCCGATCGAGACGTTGATGGGAGCCGCTCGAGCAAATAACCGCTCGAACCCGTCGCTTTTCCAGAGCACCCACATGGCTACAGGGCTCGATACAGCGTCATAGTACACCAACTCTGCCTAACTTCATGGCTACAAGGCTCGTAACAGTGGGTAGTACGCCGGTCGCTTCCACCATTACGCTGCCCATATCCTAGATTCGGGGATGGCAGGCGCCACTGTAACACCACGCCGCGCACTATGCCGCGTACGGCACCCCCTCAAACGCCATTGTCAACTCTCCGTACCCCCGAAACCCTCTGCTCAGTCCCGTCTCCTGGATCGCCAGCTCCTCGTCGCAATCCACCACCGCTCGAGGGATGATGGCTGACGCGTTCCGGAGCGGCGCAGGCGTCGACCCGTCCATCCCGCCTCGATCACCATACAACGGGATTCCCGGGGACAAACGCTCGTACGCAACCACGCCGTACCTCGACGCGTCAGCCTACGTAAACAAGGACGAGCAAGTTATCATCGCCCACGACTCAAGCACGTCAGCCCGTGTCAGAAGGAGATGGGCAGGCCATCATCAGCCATACTGCTACAGGCTCGAACCGGACCAAAGCATGCATCTACCAGCTCGAACCGGACCAAAGAAGGAGTCCACAGTTCCAGCGACTCGACAGGACACGCCGGCCTAGACGTCACGCTTACGATCGCCCTATCAATCCTGTGATCCTGAGCCTCCCCTTGGCCTATAAAAGGGGACGCCAGGGCTTAGTTTTGGGACATGCCTTCACGCTCACAACACACACACACTCCCACACGCTAAGTCTCAAGACTGCCTTGTACACACCCCCTGTGCAAGCACTTCGGTGCGAGATAATACAAGCTCTCCTCCCCCCGCTGGACGTAGGGCCCTCTTTTGCCCGAACCAAGATAAAAATCTTGTGTTCTTCTTGCATCACCATCCGGATTAGGGAGCACGCTTAGAAATTTACTTGTTGGTGTGGCACCCCCCGGAGTACGAAACACCGACAAAATGTGTCCCATTTTGCTTTGATCGCATTATAGCATTTGTGGTTTGTAACTAAAATTTCTTCCCAAAGGGCTATATTTAACTGTTTATCCCCAAATGGCTTTCAAAAACATGAAAAAAAAATCATCTAAAGTCCAGATACGAAAAAGAAGTATTTTTATCATGTGATTTCCCAGCACAAGTATTATGGTGAAAACAAAGTTCTTTCACAAAACATATACCAAAAGTAAGGTTTTAGATTTTAAATAAATTCGAAAGCATTCAAGACATAATTTTGCAAGAATGATGAACATGTATACGCTCCATAACTTGCTAGAATTACTTGGTTGTATGTATTTGCCTATATTTTTGCATGTCCATATAGAAGTATTCAAATAAGTAACGAAGGCCATGATTTTCACATGGAAAAAAATCAAAAATTAAAGATCATCTTTATCTTACTACTAAAAGGAATCAAAAGTCATCGTATCCACCGCTTTCGGCTGCCTCCAGCGTTAATTACCGTGCTAAGCACCCCGCCCCGCGCTAACCTCCGCGCACGGCCCCCCTCCCCCCCTCCGTGGTCGTGCTCACGCCCGCAGAACCGCCGCCCCTGCGCACGCCCACTCGCCCAGCTCGCCCCCGCGGCTCCTTCCTCCCATCCGCACAACCGCCGTTGCGAAAGCGGCAGCGAGGGCGCGGTAGTGGTGCCGGCATCCGGACGAGGAGGCGGCGAGGCATCCCGGCGCGGTAGTGCTGCCGGCCTCCGGACGAGGAGGCGGCGAGGCATCCCGGCGGCACAGCCCCGCAAGGACACCTTCCCGGCGGGCGGCGACGAGGCGTCGCGACATCCACCTCGACACCTTCCCGGCGGGCGGCGGCGAGGCGGCGCGGCATCCACCCCGACGCCGACGCCGACGCCGACGTTTCACCTCCCCGCTGCGACCGCGACGCTGCCGCGCACGACGTCGACCTCCTTCCCTCGCGTCGTGCTCGCCCCCGCACAAGTGCACAACCGCAGCCACGCCGCTTCGTCCGATTAGAAGCCGGGCCTCCCACGTCGTGCGGGGAAGCGGTGGCGGCGCGCTCCCGTGCGGCGAGGCGTTGGCAAGGCAGGTGCACGCGCTGCTACTGGGGATCGGCCGCGTCGAGCTTCGCCCGGAGCCCAACACCGGCGGCCGTCCGAAGCTCCGCGCGAGGCGAGGTTCAAGACGGCGACAGCTAGGCGGAGGTCGACGGTTTCGTCCCCAAGAGTTTGGGGAGGTGGTCAGATGGAGCTGCGGTTGGTGTCAACTTGCAAGGGCCGCCGGCCAAATCTAGCAGGACTCAGATCCAATCGAGGCTGTGCCATCTCGTGCAAGTGGTTCATCTACAACTGGCATTGGTCTCGCAACTCTCCATGATATCATCTTTTCTGCAGGTAATGTGTTTGATAAAATTCCCCGAGTTGTCCTTTTTCCTTTTTTTTTGGTGCCTAATAATAATATTTGATTTATAGCCCCATGTTTCCTGTGCACTGGACTCGATTTCCTATGAATGCAGCATCTCCACGTCTAGGAGCATGCTGCTAAGATCACGAGAATCACTCTGCTCAGCACAAGTTTCGTTTGTACAACTCGTATTCCAAATCCTACACATTTACATGGTATTATTATATGGATGGGTTGCAGACGCATGCTAAGCAGAGATTCATGTGTGCAACGTGCTTTGGAATTAAGATGTGCTTTTGATTCAGCTAGGACTAACACATTGAAAATATCATCTGGTACCTGAAGGGTTTGGTTCAGTAAACAAATTATGTAGATACAAGAGATAGGAGTATAGGACTAGCACATTGAAAAAACCATCCGGTACCTGCAGGTTTTGGTTCAGTAAACAAATGATATGAGAGATAAAAAAGAGAATCACTTATGTAGTTTTTCATGTCTTTATGCTAATTACTTTTATCTGATTCTATACTTTAAGTCTACACGCCAAGATTGAAGTGATCTTTCTTAATACAAATTACTTGATGATTTTTATTTGTGAAGATGAATACTGCTTAGGTCTGCAACTTGCTTTTCTTTGGAAGTGAAAATGTTTTGGTGTGCATCATTTTATCCATTTTCACATTAGAAGATTTAGTGGAACAATACGGGCTCACCTACTATTAAAAAAGAGCTTAAGTCCTTTCCATTCGCTCATCACAAATTCATAAATCAACCTAATGCTTTAGGCTAATAATTCTCCTGTGTGTGAGGATAGATGATTTGCTAATTTTTCAGTTCCTCATCAGAAAGCCAGATATTGCAGTATTTTTTTTAAAAAAAATAAATCATATATAGATTGAATTATTTGACAACAGTGAACACTCAGGATGTGACTGAAGTAAATTAAGAAAGCAATTGAACTATCCTATAATTAGGTACTAAGCACTTTGATCACATATGTACTCTGTGCTTTCTCTATAGGGAGATATAGGGAGATGCAGGACACTTTGATGTTCTCATTCTTGTATTTTTGCTAGAGCACAACAGCACAGGGCTTCAAGTTTTTTGTACCAGTTTTAACGATTGACATTATTCTTCACTTCCCAGATTGCCCAAGTTCCTGACTGCTGACAATATGGTAGACTCTCTACAACTACACTTGTTAAAACATGTTACTTTTCTTCGGACTTATTTGCAGAATATGAAATTACTCCATGTTTTTCTTCCGACTTAAGTGTAACATGTAATTATTACTGCTTTTTGCACTAAATGAACTGACAGAATGTTGTCGGAAAGCAGATTAATGGGAAAAGCAGAAGTTCAAGTTAGAACTGAGCATAATTGATGGGATCTATCTCCTTGCTTGTTGTGTTTTGACTTTCTATCTTTGAAATGTTGTAGAAGAGAGAAAAAATTGGCAAAATTGTTGTATTTGTCTATTTATATCAGAAAGATGTTTCTTTTTGTTTACCAAAATACATAATTTTTAGTTTGCCATAAATACATAATGTCGCTCTTGACTGAAATTTACACCAGATTACTTATGTTAGCTTCTTTTCTTGCTCGACAGTGGCAGGCTGGAGTTGGCATGGTGCAGTCATGGAGGCCACAGCATGCAAGCTGCAATGCTTGCCCATCCAGACAATTATTTTGTCTTCCGATTATGTGTCATCCTCCATTTAGTCAGATTTGCAAGAAAGGAAGCTGATTTAGTGAACCCTGGAGAATACCGGAGACCACAACTATGGGACCTCAACGTTGCTCTGGCAAACAAAAGTTGAAGTTGTAGGATGTGGCAGAGGGTTGGTATGTCTTCTTTGATAGTATGAGTCAAAAAATTACCCTTATGTATCCTAAGGTTGTGTCAATTAAGTTTCAAAGCAAGGCATTTGAAAATTATTCACTTTGGTAATTATGAGTTGCTTATACCTTCCTACTCATGATCAATGTTGTACTTAGATCCATAGATATCTGAAATTATTCCGAAAGGTTTGGCTGATGATTTAGTATAAGCTGGAGTAGTTCTGCCATGCTTGGTGCACATGTATGGTCGGAGGCTTGGCTTCTTGGTAAAGGTAAATGTTTAGTGATAATACTAGCTTGACATAATTGATATTGGTTTTTAACTTTGCCATGAAGTCATGTTTCCATGACTATCACAATAATGAGACGAAAACACCTAACATGTAATTGGTCTTCACAGGTTGCAAACTACCCGCAGGCTGAACCTCGATCCGCTTGAGCGTCACGGACATGACGCTAGGGAAGACTCCCGAGGACATCTATGAAAAGCTCAACATCAAGAATGACTTCACATTTGAGGAAGAGGAGGAAATGATAAGGGAGTAACAAAGTGGGCCTTTCGATAACAACAACAATATCCTATAACCAGGCCGTAGGGGAGGTGCGTTCAGGATGCGACTTTGGAGTAAGACTGTCTCGGGTTTGATAAATCGCTTAGAAGATATATCTTGGTTTGGTTGGTGTGAGCTTCTTATTTTGCTACTTCTATGTTATTTTTCAACCCAATTTCAGAGCATTGCTTAAGTGAAATATGTGGACGATAATAGCGTGCTGGGTTGTTTCATGTGAGTATCTCCTTTGAGAAACATTCACCTGGTGTCTCTTTTGACAACAAATTATGGCACATACATTTGCAGCTGATAGTCGTTTCTTCAGCCTCCAAAAGCATTTTGCAAGTTAAGCTGAGCACTAGACCGATTTTGCTTTTCTTGAGCTATGAGTACATAATCTTGTGGTGATCACTGCTATGGTTTGGTGAATCCGATGTCATCTATTTATTTTAACATTTGTGCTTGAGTATGTTAATTGTATGCCTTGTTCTAATCTTCTCCTGTAGCAACGCACGGGCAATTAACTAGTATAAAAAAAATAAAGAGCGTGATTTAGAGTATATACTGAGGAATGCACCTATTTCGAGGATCTAAAAATTTCCATATGGTATGGAATTGTTCAGGCTTGGTCGAATATACAGTAGAGCATATTTCAGAAACTGAACTAACATTGAGGAATTGATGTGTATGCGATAAAAAAATTGTCCAAGATTTTTCTCCCTCCTTCAAAACTTCTTACTCTATAGGCTCTACAGATATGTACACACTACACAGTTAGCAATTTACTTCAGTTTGACATGGATCACACTAATACGAAGTGATGTACAATGCCAGGAGAGGAGAGATCTCGCCCTTCACAGGGGGTCAAAAAAAAAATACAGAACATCTACATAGAAAACCGCCCAGTCACAGTGCCAAACTAGCTGCAAAACTGCTGATGTAAGGCCTCCTCGCTTCCTCAGACATCACCACTTCCCTGAGTGATGAATCAGGGTTGTCTCCCCTATGCGTTGCCGCGGAGGTGCCCAGCAATGTCATTGATATTTGAACTGTCCTTGCCTCCACTTCACTGTGATTACTATCAAATTCAGCGCGGTGATCCCAAGAATCACGGTGTCTCGCAGGTTTCCTGTGATATGCGCCTTTGACTGAATCTTTCCAAGCCAAGCAAACTTCTACCAAGGCAAAGCATAATGCTGATGCCCAGACATTATCAGCCTTGACAATAAGTGACAGTCTCCAGATCGCAATTGCAAATGACCTAAATAGTTGCCACAGATCAATAACACAATTCATCATCAGACCTTAGTTGGCTGCTGTTCCGTAGTGCTTCAGGGAAATTATCAGTCAGAACTTAACTTACATGTCATGAGGGTAAAGCAGCTACTCATTTGAATAGGCCTCATTAAAATCTTTAATTCTTTGCTTAATAATCTGGGGTAACAAAAACAAGGAAATTAGAAAGCAGATAACTAGAATGGTAGCCGAAGTACAATTTGGTATAATCAGTAGCATAGTAAAATATTACTCATGATTTCACACACCTGCAGTTCCTCATGAAGCAAAACGAAGACCTTCTTCATCAATTTATGCCTCTGCAAGAGATAACATTCACAATCACACTTTAGGGCTTCAGTTATTAATCAAGAGTTAAATAAATAGCAGAGTTGTTTAATAGTATCCCTTAAGACCCCAACAGCGGAGTTGTTTAATAGTTATTTGTTTAAGGATGCATGTGTAGATAGAAAACTTTTTAAGACAAGAACACAGAATGAGGACAATTAGGTCCCCCCTTCAGGCCATGAAAAAACAGAGATTCATGTTAAGTATATTGGTCGGGAAGGAAGAAAACATACTGCTCCTGATTCACGATACATGTCTCTGAGTCTTTCCACGGTGTTATAATACTGTTCCTTGTCTCTTTCTTTTGCAACATTGAGATCATTCTGGACCTTTAAAAATTCTGACCTGCATTAAAAAAAAAGTTCCAGGAGATTGTTATGGTTATGGACTAACAAAAAGAAATGAAGTGCAGAAAGATCTTCAAACCACGTACTTAGTTTTGTCTATCTGACTGTTCAAGTAAGAATAAACCCCATACTTCTCATTGTACTCCTGCACATAATCTTTGTATCTGGAAAAGAATAATCAATGGATTGTATGCATCAAAAACAAAAAATATTTTGTTAAAAAAACAACAGAAGTTATTTGGAATTAGAAAACTAATAGCTAAGAGCTTCAACAGTTGGCATTTAAAGAACAATTAAATTATACAGACACCTTACTGAAATGTAGGAATGATCATACACATATAATATTTTAGACAACACAGGCAAACTAAAGAGCCAATAGAAAATACCACAAGCATTGGGACACTGGTCGAAGTGTAAACAGTTTTAATAGTAAGAGGGGAGGTCAGAGGCATTATAAATTTATATATTGCTGGTCCAGGCCTGCTGATATAATCCAATCATTCTCAGATTTGTACCAGTAGAAATGTCTAGCAGGTTGCAGGTAAGCTGGACTGTGAGGGGACCCAAAAGAAAACAGAAGCATATACTAGTCTGATAAATACCACACGACTTACTAATTGAAAGATATGTAGGAATATCCAAAATCATATCAAATAGTTCAAGAGTAGGATAAGCCAGTCTATCAGCATACTTATAGCAACAAAAGTAGAGGAAAAATCAAAATGCACTAAACAAAATACTTCAAGGAGATATAAAGCTGAAATTGTGGAGGATATTGGAACTCACTGTGAGAAATCTTTTATTGGACCTTTAAGTTCGGGTGCATCTTTGTCATACTTGGAGAAAGATAAATTATCATCATCTGAAGAACTGTCCCTTCTCTTCCTACCTGTCTCTGTCTCAATCAAGGAGTTGTTCCTACTTCTTTCCTCATTATCTGATGGGGATATTGATTTCTGCATTCGAGACACTATGACATTATTAGCACCATTCTGTGGAAGCCTTGAGGTTAATTTCTTCTTCTGCGTATCAGCATACTCTAGCATTCCACCATGTGCCATCCTAGTTTCCCTTTTGCTTGTTTTTTCTCCTGACCTATCTGGATATATTACGTTCTCAGAATCTGAATTATCAATCCTTTGCAAATGCTGGCTGTCTGGAAAATTCTCTCTTTGCTGAGGCCTATTGTCATCAAACTCATACCCTGCTGCCTTCCTGGGAAACCCTTCCTGGTTCATATGGCCTCCAATTACATATTCTTGAGGTGAAGGTTTCCTCTTATCATGAAAGACGGTTGCAGGAACCTTCCTGTCATTCATACTAGGGTAGGAGTTATTTGCACTAGTTAATTTAGCATCAAGCGACTTGGAAGAACTATTTCTCTCAAACTGCTTCCTTATTCTTCCATCGTCATTTTCCAAAGAAGTCTCACGAAGTTCACCCAACTCAAGATCAGAAAGCTCTCTCTGGAGTTTTTTTTACCATAAGGTGATCTCTCAACATTATCTCTTTGTGAATTTGATGGCCCACCATTACTTTCGTTAGATTCAGGAAAAGCAGTTATATCATCAGGCATAATTTCTCTGGAACTTTTGGTTAAATTCATGGAATTTGCATTGACATTAGCGTCCTTCGAATGCTTAAGCATTTTATCATCAATAAAAGGATTCCCATGTCTGCTCTTTTTTCTTGTGGAAGAATCATCAGAGCCATCAAAATTGGCATGATGATCTACACCATGTGAATAACCTGGTCCAAAGTCACCATCCATACCATGCCATGGTTTCTGCACCTTATCTGATTTTCTCTTCGAACTTGATTTCACAGTATTTTCTTTTGTTCTATCAGAGTGTATTGTTGGGACAGGTAAATTTGGGCTCTGATCTATCCTCTGTAAATTTCCAGGAGCCGAAGGCCTTCCTTTCATGGCAGGACTGCTATCTCGTGAAGCATCGCGGCTAACATTCCCTGACTCCTTGTTCAATCTATCATTGGTATGTTTTTCAGGGGGTAAACTTCTTTTGTGCTCTGATAAAGAACCTATTGGCGATGCTATGTCAGCTTTGACCTTTTTGGCACTCTCAGGCTTTGCTGTGTTCTCACTACCAGAAGACCTTTTTAATTTGGGTTTGGCAATACTCACTGGGCCAAGTTTTGATTCATCCTTTGATGTTGATTTTCTCTTGTTGCCATGCTGCGCTGTCAGTTGACCAGCTTCCCCCTTGGGTAAGCTTTCACTGGCTGTTTTCATGGAGTCATCAAAAAGGTTGTCCAGAAAAGACATTTCATTATACTTGCTATCGCCTCCGATAGAATCCATTCTGGTGCTCGTCATGTTCTTGCTTCCCGGCATTTCAGATGGCTTATTCAGGTTGCCAGAACTAAAGCCCTCTGCTGCTGCATCATCATTGCCGGTATTAAAATTATTCAGATCAATATGGGGTGATGTACTCCTGTAGTCCAGATTTGTTCCAATGTCAATTTGTTCATCATCAACATCGAGTCTTGTCAAATCTCTT
This sequence comes from Themeda triandra, assembly GCA_018135685.1. Taxonomy (NCBI): domain Eukaryota; kingdom Viridiplantae; phylum Streptophyta; class Magnoliopsida; order Poales; family Poaceae; genus Themeda; species Themeda triandra. The sequence goes on along the minus strand of JAENPR010000191.1, from coordinate 206,787 downwards.
GGTGATGAAGACAAATTAAGGTCATCTACAACTTTTGTATGTGCTGTATTTGCTTTGTCATCATCACTTGTAATATCAACAATTGCATCAGATCCTTCCTTGCTGCTTGATGAGGCATCACTGTCACTATCGCTGCTGCTCCCACTACCAGTTTCCGCAGCACTTCTGCTTTGGCTCCCACTCTCACTTCCACTGTCACTGCTGTCACTATCGCTATCGCTATCACTCCCACTGTCACTGGAAGTTCCGGCCTTACCTTCACTGTCATTACTGAGCTTCCCATCTGTTGCAGCAAGTGGGGAGCCCACGATGTCAATCCTCTCTATATCAGAATCATCAATCTTTAGGCTTGGAGCAGATTCCTCAATGTCCTCACTGATGGATCTGCCAGACACAGCAATAGATGTCTGTTAAAGCATTATGGTAGAATTACAGACATGTAGGGATATAATTGTCCAAAGCTGAAAACCATGTTCTGCAGATCAGAGAGAGAGAGTTGTGTGTGTGTGGTGGTGGTGGTGGTGGTGGTGGGGGGGGGGGGGAACTAGATCTTGGACTTAAAGAAAAAACGATAATACCTTACTCCTTCAGATGCATGACTTTTAGAGCTTTGTACATCCAGCCCTGGTTTGAGAACATACCTCTCAGGTCCTTGGTAATTTGCAATCTGAAAGAACATCCAAATGTCAAGTGAGTTTACTCATTCCTTAAAATTTTCTTAATTGGGAAAGGACATGCTAAAAAATGTTTAATTACTCACATTCTTGACGATGCTCTCTATTTTCTTTGATGCATTTGGAAATGCGTCTGCAGCAGCTTTCTCCAAGGCCTGCATATGATTCATAACATGTAAGAACAAAATCAGACAAATCTTTGTAGAATACTAGGTGAAATATGCAATTTAAAAATCATGGGAAAGAATAATGGAATATGATGTCCATAAGCATCTACAAAGTATGATAAAACAAAAAAAAAGTTGTTACAATACATAACAAAGAAAAAACATTGTCGTGTATGATTGAACAAACAAGTGTTAATGTGCACTAAGTTCAAAAGGTAAAAGAGAAATAATCAAACCAAAGGATCTACAATACCACTTGATGAAAGCACCAAGATACAAATGGGACAGACAAAAGAAACAGCAGCAAACTCTACCTTTAGGCCCATTCCTTTTGGGTTTTCTGAGAGCACAGATATCAAGTAGCTTCGCATTTCATTTGTATTATCATCCACATTTGCAGCATGAGAACTTGCTCGGCGATTTATACCTTTGTTAGACATCTTACTAGCAGATGATTTCTCATATTTACTGGTTTCCCCTTTGTTCAAATCAAAAGGTGTTATGACTTCATTATTTGCATCTGATCCAACAGGAAATGAAGGATTGCTTCCTCCAGGTTGTTCAGGAGAAGGTGCAGGTGAACTTGAGATATTCCCTTTGGGAGTATTGTTAGATAACTTCACCTTGGAAACTGATTTAATTGGGGTGATAACAGCAGCTGGAGCAGGCGAATAAATGATACAGAGTTAAACATAAACAAATAAAACAAAGAAAAATATGACCCAGCAGGATTAGAACCTTTATTCTTTTTAGCAAATTCATTCTTCTGCTTCCAGTGCGCCCTCCGTGGATTACCTGGAAGAATAACAGCAGTAAATTGTAATTACAGCCACTAATATTAGCCAATTGAGAATTGGTATTTACTACTATTGCACATAGAAAATTCTGACACAGAATAATCACGCAGCAATGTGCATTTCTATTATGAATGCAGAATCTTAGGTAGAGATCATAGACTCATAATATAAAGGAAACATGAGGCATAGTTGAAAGGAAAGACCTTCTACAGCTGCAGCAGCCATTGACTTGGCCTGACTCTTGACAGATGGATTGGCAGGGTCCAGCACGATTGATCTACAGCCAAAAAAATTAAGAGGATATATAAGCGGTTGGGAAGAAAACTACAATATCATATAAAACAGAAAAAATTAGAAATCCTACATATCAGGATTTTCATAAATCAATAGAAACCAAGAGGATTGTAGAACAGGGAAAGCAGACAAACTTTCGAGATTTTGAGCGACGTTCAGCCTCCTCTGAGCGCATTTTCACAAAGTTCTTTGTTGATTCATCCAAAATGCGTTGCACATTCACCTTGCGCCAAGCAGAACCACACTCTAGAAGCAACCCATCTCCATCCTCTCCACTCTGGCGTTCTTCATAAATATCACACAAATCGCCACGTTCAGATGCCCAGGTGAATTTGAATTCTTTACCACTAACATCAATAACCTGGAGCACGAAAAAGGGTTGAGTACTCCATTTGAAACACTAAATGACTTTGGATCAACCTTAGAAGTCCAAAGTCATCCAAAAGTGAACACCAAATCAAATACCATGTAAGAACTAATTGTACAACTATAAACAATGAAAATGTGGAGACATGGAACAAGAAGATGAACTGAACTGAAAGAATCATGAAATAAACAATGTGCTGATATGGAACAAGAAATTTAGCTGAACTGAAAGAATCATCAAATAATAAATGTGCTTGTTCCAATCAGCCTAAAATAAATAAGAATAGCCGGAAGTCTAGGACCATAATGCATGGGAAAACGCAAGATGCGTGAGGAAAATTGCTAAGCCAAGTCCCAACCAAACAATACAAATGTCCGATGAGAATGTAATAAGCATTCAACTTTGCCCCGTCAAATCAAAGTAAGTGCAAACTAAGCAACAGTGTTCCTTGAAATGGGAGCATAAGACAGCAATGATATGAAGGCTTGAATTGCAAATTACTAGACCAAATGCATTTGACCCATCATATACACTGAGACAGGAGCACCGCAAGGTCGCTGTAACGAGATGAAGAGAATCATTAATCCAAGAAGAACACCTAACAGATCATGCTGCCGTGAAAATCCAAACTATCTCGCAAGTACCATGCTTAAATTTGATTGGAGTGAATGCAGACTACAGAACTCACTCAAACCCAGTAAAAGTGACAAAACAAGGAAAACAACTTACCAGGATATATTGTACATTGATAAAAAGTATCTAAATTTGTTAGGTTAAAACTTCAGAGGAACTCAAAAGGGCCAGACGGAGCTAAAAGCCAGAGGGCGAGGGAAAGCTCACGTTTTCAGAGGAACCCATCATATTAGGGTTGAACTTGATGCGTGCGCCTCCACCGGCCTCCTCCGCCCGCCGGATCTCGTCGACGAGGTCGGGCGTCAGCCGTATTATCGCCGCGAAGGCGGGCGGCCCACTGGACTCGAGGCGGAACGTCTCGTCGCGCCCCGCCGGCTGCGTTGCGGCGGCGGCGGCGGCGGCGCGACCGCGAGGCCCGGCCATCCCGCCCATAGAGGAGGCGGCGCCCCGGCCGCGGCCGTGGGGGGGCGGCGGGCGCTTTGCCGCGCCGCTGCCGCCGCGCCCGCCGCCACGGCCGCCGCCGAGCTTGTACATGGCCCGCGGCGAGCGGCGGCGCCGGCGGGAGGGTTGGTCGTACGGGGCTCGCTGGGGTAGAGTAGCGAAAACGCCGAAGAAGATGGCGCAGAAATCGTATGAAATTTGCCCCCTTTTTTTTTTTTTTTTTGGTTGGGTTTCTCCTGTATTTCCTGCCAGAGTGTTTTTTCCCCTTCCTTCTCACCCTTCACCTTCAGTACCCTGTTTCTGACCAGGATACATACAAATAGAAATCAAGATTGAATCATGATTACTTTTATTCTTTGACAAGGTATAATAAGGTTAATTTTCCATCTGGAAAAGGACACCGTAGATAAGGAGTAGGTCCAAATGGGACGTTTAGATAATTGTTCTCTAAATGCTATTCTCCATTTTAAAAATCTCCTTCATTTAAATGAAAATGTTTTATTAAAAAATCTCCTTCATATTAGCTTGAAACTTGCATTTATTTATTATCTCTTTGTTGCTCATTGACTATCACTTGCATATATTTATTACCTCTTTGATGCTCATTGAAGTGCTCCTTGTCAATGGGCTAAAGGCTTGAACAGAGATGATTAAATGTAAAACTAATGCTATTATCAAACTAAAAAAATATATTTAATTAAATAGACTAAACAACCAATTAAACTGAATAAATAGTTGATTGAATGAAAACCATGCACTTACTATAAAGTGTCTACATGGTATTTAAATAGGCTAAATGGATAGTGCATATATTTTTTCATGAACATATCCAAATCATGTAAAGTTTGTTTCACATGAGATGAACATAAAATAAAAATACAAAATAATCCATTTTTAATATGTTGCAAACAATTATGTGTTTTTATAACAATAATTAGTATCATTAGAAAGATCTTGACTTTTCAAATTTATTTAGAGATACAAATATTGTTATCTTATCTCTTAACGATAATTAAAAAGAGGTTTTTATCTGTTTGCCAAGAGGTTTTTATCTTATCTCTCGTAAATATGTTTTCTATGTATATTTAGAAGATGGACAAGTAAAATGAAATATATGGTACAATGGTGATGTAGCCAATTTTAGTATTTTTTTCACAACCATATATTAACCTCGCAGATCTTCCATGAGAAAAAGTGTCTTGATAAAACTTTAGAGCAATCTGCACCCTAAACGGACGACCAAGTAGAGGTAGGAAGCCCTAGACTAGTAGAAAAAAACTATGGCAACCGGAACAAGGTGAGCTTAAGTGATTTACATTACATTGCTGAACCATAGATGACCTCATAAGAGTGACTCTAAATTTAAGTTTCTTATAGACATATAGTTTTTTTCTATAGACCTATATTTTCATAAAAATTAAACAAAATCTAAAGAAGTGAAAATGATCTAAAATATTTCCATTATTTGTTCACATAAAATTGGAATGCTAAACACCCAAAAACTTGCCCCAAGGGCTAAACGGAATTACATGAACGAGGGACTTGGTTTAAACAAAAGATTACTAGTCAACAATTTTTCATTTCCCAAATGACGAATGAAGGAAAATGGTTATTATATCAATGCTACACCTGCATTTGTCTCTTTTAAATTTTGGCATGGGGGCATTGCGTACTGATCAACAGACCATATGGCACTGGCTAGCTAGTGGATATCATACTGTGATTATGTTATCAAGTCCTCGTCAAGCTGTCAGCATACAAAACATATCACGTGGGCCACAACACGCGAGTTGTTGTTTTCACGAGTCATGACCCGTCATCAAATCAAATATAAAAAATGAGAAAGGAAAGCAACTTCGTATCTCTGTACCTCATCATCTCAATCCTCTTCAAATCAAGTGGCAGTAACCCAGTAACTACTACTGTACCTTGGGAAAACCACAGCGATTCTGATTTGCGAAGACTTGTACCTTGTCATCACGCGTCCGAGACCGCAGCTACGGACCGCGACTTGTCACCCAGCCACCCGGACCGGGACCGGGCTCTCGGCGCGGTAGCAATCTCGACGGAAAAAAGGGCAAACAAAACAAGTCGGTGAAACTTATCCGTTCCCCATGCCACCATCCCGTTGCGTTGCGTTGCGTTGCGTCCTAGCAAGCTCGCACTGCACGTCGCCGTTCCGGCGGCTTGCGACGTCACGAGTCACGACTGGCTCGGGCGCATGACACCACCACATGGGTGGCATATCCTTTGGCTTCGTGTAAAAAAGCTCGGAGGATCTACTTGGTGGACGTGGACCCCTTCCAAAAACCGGGACTGCTTGCTCGCTTGCGCTGACTTGCGAGGCGTGTGCTGGTACAGTGGTACCTCCTGATGGCGGTGGAGTCACGAAACGGCGGCTAAAGGTCCCGCCGGCGGCGTGCTGGTGCTACGGCTACGGCCAACGAGACGTATGTATCATCCGCATCCGCTAGTCTGATCAGACTGATCTGATACCTTGAAAAATCAACGAGGCACTGAGGTAGGGTGCTTTCAGGAGGCTGCCGTTAACGGCAAATGCCAATCCCAATCGCGAGCGTAATAAAAGCCTAGCGCCTGGTGGCTGATGACGATGACAAGCAAGCACGCAACGAGCGGCAGCAGCAGGTGCGGCTGGTCGACGATAACGTAACCGGATAATGGATGGATCGCCGCAAGTGGCAAAAGCATCTGCCTGCCTTTCGCTTCCCACTTTCCAGAGAAGGTTTTTGTGGCCTTTTGGTCTCAGTACGGATGCCAAATTGCCAAGCGCTGAAGCGCATTTTATGGCAGAATGGATGAGAAAATACATATTTTCAGAATTTCTGATGTTCAGTTTCAGCCACGCGGGAAACATGAACAGCTGAGCTTGGTTTCCGGCCGACCGGCCCCGTTCTCAGTACAAAGTCGTACAAGCGGCGAGACTTGAACCCAGCAGATCAGGATCGTGTTCATGTACGCCTGCTTCCCTTACAGTACAAGGGGGCATATGCCAAGATCGCGTGAACAACCGATTTCGTGTTGGATGTTCCTTTCGTTCGATCATGGGACTCGCAAGTACAGCGGACAACCAATTTGTTCTAGACCAAACTGTTCATGTGCTGCTCAACTCCCTCGCGGGCAACGGTTCCTCGGCGCGAGTCACCATCAGTCATCACATCCCCCGCGTGTTCGAGTGCTGCTTGGCCTTGGCGTTAGGCTAACACAGCGTTCTTTTTTTTTTTTTGATAATGTAAAACAAAAAAGGGAAAAAGAAAAAGAAAAACAAACAAAGAAGCGCCACCCAAGTTTTTTCCTTAGCTAAGCCTAGCACACACAGCCAGCCAGCATATTTTGTTCACTCGTTGGCACCGAGAGAATCGACAACCGTGTTTTGTTCCAGCACATTTAAGACCCGTTTAGATGAGCTAGGAGTAGTTGGACTCAAAATTAGCTCAAACTACCCAAGATTGGTTAGCTAGTTGACTAACAAAAGTTTGAGACTTGTCAAAATAGTTAGCCATTGGTCCTCCCGTTTGTAAAGAAAAAGCCTGCAATTAGCCCTTTACCCCCAAACATGTCCTAAAACACACGCTGTTTCAATTATATATTCCTTCTCAACACGGTGGCCTCAACCCTTAACTCCGCGGTATTTTAAAATGGTTTATCCGGGCTCCCACCATATTATTAAGATCCGGCGCCGGTGAACGCCGGTGCGAAACAAGTCGCTGTTTCAGTAATCACATTGCGACCAAGAAGAAAGAAGAAAATAAGGGCGGGCGGGCGGGCACAAACTAAGAACAGCACGCGGCAAAGCAGTCGGCGTGGATCATATTCCAGTTGCAAGGTACACAAGTCGGCATCGGTCTTTAGCAGTCACATAATAAATGCCTTCGTTTCCACAACCACCCCAGTTTTATTAACCGGGCAAAATTGCAGGGCCTATTAAGATCCTACCCTCCCCTCCTGCCCCGGCCGCGCCCACCGCGCCAGCCACCCCGGCCTCCACCCCCGCGTCCTCCTCCTCCCCGGCCCCCACCGCCACCCTTGTGGTGGCCACCAGACTTCTTGCCATTGCCGATCTTCATGTCCTCAGGGAGAGGCAGTATGTTGTCCACACATTTGCGGAAGCTGAAGTCATCCGCGGATCCATCAATCCTGCGGATAAAGAAGCAGCGGCTCTGCCACACCGGGTGGTTGCGTATCTCGAATGCTTCGACTCCTGCTCCAATCTTCTTGGTGGGATCAGCATGGCCTTTCTTCAGCAAATCCTCCAGCACCATTTGTTCATACTGCAAAAGTTGAGATGAAAATAAGAAAACCAAGTGTCCATGAGCAGATATTAATGATGGCTTTGTCAATGACGCGACCTTTGTGCCACTATAGGGCCAGTTATCTAGTGGGCACTACACAGATAGCAATCATTTTCAACAGCACAATTATGCTGGTTTCAGGAAAACTAGATAACAATCATTTTCAACAGCACAATAGCCAACTAACTGATGTTTCCATCATCCAACTTGTTAAGTATGCTGGTTTCAGGAAAACTAGACTGCAGTCATGTTCCATTGTGTTCATATTAGTACATGACGTGCATATATATAGACCATGTTGGTAGATTTATCCATTAATTGCCCAGTGTGCAACCAAGCATTTTTGAAATGCTACAAAAGCCATCCACTATTGACTTTATAGTGCTACTAAACCACAGCCGCAGTTTATTTCATTTTCCTTCTATGCACCACAAATAAAAAACACACGCATGGACAAATATAAAGTAAAAATGTATAGAATTTGAAGATATATAAAAATTCACACAAATTATACAGAATATAGATTATAACAAACATAAAAAAATAATACATTTGGAAAAAAAGGTTCACCAACACTACACCAGAAAAGAAAAGGTTCGTATAATTCACTCCATTTATATGATATATATAACATAACATGAAGCAATGAGATCCAAAGTATCCCAATTGTCTAAGATCATTGAAGGGAGATCATGCTAAGGTTAGCAATGCATACCCAAAAAAAGGGGGAAGCAAGTCCTTCTCTAGTATCACATATGTTTCAAAACTTGGAAGAGAAGTAAACATCAATTCCAGGACTGTAAATTACAATTTTGTGGACAGCTAAAGCTAACAACAGCGAAGTTTCCTTACTCAAACACAAGAAAAAGCATTTGGAACTCCAAACTGAAACCGCAAGCCCCACAAAGCATGTTATAAACAGAAAAAAATAACAAATGATGTTCAAAACTCAAAGCTCCTAGTGACTGTGAAGTGATGCTAAATATGAATGAAGATTTAAAATGTGTACATATACATAGATCTAGACATCATGGAAAAAGAACATTAACACACGCACCCCCACAAATTATCCAAGCTGATCAAACATAACATGGAGACTCACTTGTGAAACCCAAAGAATCAAGCCACATAATATAGGTTCTCATTTGGCAACAAGTTCAATCCAAAACTTGATTTAACAATCATAATGATCACAGAAAATTCAAACAAAGCTAAGAAAAAAAAATGAAGCAAACAGAACGAAAATGACAAGACTTCCCTAGCAATAACAACTTGAAAACCCAACTGCATCACGGCATAATAAATATAAGTAAAGCACTAAAAATAAGGTCTTTTCTAGTGCATTCATTTCCATAGCTATGACTGATAAAGACAGTGGAGCTGGAAGGCACAGGACACAATGCAGGATCCAACCTAGAACCCTTCAGAACAAACTAATCAAGTAATTGCGAACTCACAGCCTTAGAGAATGGATTTAACATTTCAAATGAATATGATGCCTGCAGTGAACTGATGTTTGAGAGCAACCTTGTCTAGTACAAGTAAACACACTCCGCGAACTCACTGAAGCTTATGAAATTTTAGCTAGTATTGCAAGCTTGCTACTGCCGCAGCATGGCAAGCAATTCATCAGACCGAACTAAACTCCACCACACATATCAGATCAAAGCTAAAGGAACAATCTTCTTCGCAACCAAGATAATCAAACGCTAACCCTCACCTTGTTGAACTCAAGCTGCGGCGTCCAGGAGTGGAGCAGGGCGAAGAAGTAGTCGAACATCTCGACAGCCGAGGCGAACTCTTTCGGCCCCAGCTTCACAGGTTTGCCATCCGCCTCCACTGCCTTCTCCTCACCCGCCTCCTCTGCCTTCCCCTCCTCCGCCTCCTCTGCCTTTCCCTCCTCCACTTCCTCTGTATCCTCTGCCTCCTCCTCCACCTTCGGCTTCTTAGCCGCCGCCGCCGCCGCTTCCTCCTCCTCCGCCGCCGCCTCGCCGCCTTCAGCAGCAGGATCACCTCCTTCCTCCCGCTCCCTCTTCTGACCGGCTGCTGCAGGCGCCTCGGTTTCCATCGCTGTGGCTGCGGCCACCTCCACCTCGGGTTCAGCCATGGCCGGAGAAGCGCGGAAGGCCGACGCGGAGCTCTCCAACTGTCGGCGCTGGCGGTGGAGGCTGCTCTGGTTCGAGTAGGGTTTGGGGCTCGGGTGTTCGTCCGAGGAGAGGGGTTAAGAAGATGCGAGTTGCAGCGTGGGCCGAATGCAATGCTGTAAACCCAATACGGGTCCATTCAAGCCCACCAGGGCCCAAGAGAGGAGCAAGTAGGAATCGGGTCGTTCGTGAGCCACCAAGGCAAGGAAGGTTCCCGACGGCAAGGCGTACATAAGCGGGTCCATCGGAGCTGCCGGAGATGCCACTCCCCGCGCCGTTCCGGGTCTTCTCCCCACCCTCCTCCGCCTCCGCCGCCAGTCCCGCCGGAGCACAGCGCGCGCTGCTCTACGGACGCCGTTCGCCGCTCGCGGGAGCGCTCCTGTTCTTCAGCATCGGCGCCGTCAGCGCTGCGGTCGCCTGCAGGACGGGGTGCGCCATCTCCCCCCGACGCCTCCCCTTCCTCGGGTAACTTCTCCGTCCCACTGTCTCTCTTGAACATCTTTGGCTGATGGCCTGATGCGAGGAAGGCACTCGCATTCCCATGGGCCATGGGTTCTCAAAATTTGGTGCTGCCGCAGTCTACAGGTACTGGTAGAGTGGTAGTCTTTAACGTGGATCGACTTTGTTGAATCACAGACCTGTACCCCAGTACTCTCTGTTTCAGAAACGGGTGCTATGTGGAGCTTGACTAGAATAGAACCTTCGCGTTTCCACACAAAGGGTGGCTTAGAACTTGGTCTATATTGATATGAATGTGAGACAAATTAGAGACGGGTGAAGATGAATCATGGTCACAAAACTCATGGATGCATTAATGTTAGGTTCTTTGTTTGTGATTTTGGAACATTACTTTAGAGTAACTAAGTGCTATTTGTCATTCGTCAGGTTGTGTAAGATCATATGTAGTACCATTGCACGATTTAGATGGCACAATGCCTGTTTTGAGTTCCGATGCCCATTGCTACAATTGAACTAGTGAATTGCTAATGAGAGTGTAGGTTATGAGAAACTGTTGTTCATGTGGTAGCATGATGCTGTGAAAACCTTGGAGGGTAGAAATGCTGGGTCTTATTTCTGTCATACACTCATAGCATCTGCAAGCACATGTAGTGACTCCAAGATTGAGGAAATTCAATGATGTAAAATTTTGCAGTGCAAGAGGTCTCAGTTCTACTCGAATGGAGTCCGCTTCCACCACAGTGCCATCCATTGTCGTGTATGTGACAGTTCCAAACAGAGAAGCAGGTAACTGGTGCCTAACTTGTTGTGCCGCCTTTTACCACTTTGAGTCCTTGCTAGTCAATCTGTGCAATTCTGTCCAATGAGAAAGCAGACAGTTTAGTACTGCCACCATTCCAAATTATAAGGCATTCCAAGAATCTTGGAGAGTCAAAGTTTTTCAAGTTTGACCAAATTTTTACGAAAAAATAATAATATTTATGATGACAACTAAGTATCATTAGATCTCCATTACTTATATTTTCATTGCATACCTAATTGATGTCATAAGTTATTATAGTTTTTTTCTATAACTTGGTCAAACTTGAAACTTTGACTCTCCAAGATTCTTGGAATGCCTTATAATTTGGAATAGAGGGAGTACCTTTTAGCTGGTGGCCGCCCAATGTTTGTCCACTTGATTTAGTGTTATTTTCTAAGGTTTTTCCTTTGTTGTTATTGTTGTTGCATTTTCTGTGTATATTCTGGCTGTTGCTTTAGTTGTCTTAAATAACTTTTATCACATCTATCGCAGGCAAGAAGCTGTCACAGAGCATCATCAACGAGAAGCTTGCTGCTTGTGTCAATATAGTGCCTGGTTCGACTTCAGTTTTCTATCGCTTATTTCTATTTTTGGACAAATTTTGACATTATGAATGCAGTACACAAGAAAATATGATTTCTCGTTTTTTTCAGTTATTTATTTTTCCTCAAACAGAAAAAATTATTCTGTGTAAATAATGATGAAAGCCCCGGGAAGATCTAGATCTACTTATAATACTGTTCCTGAGGGGCGGCAAGCAGAGTCTTGGGCTCTTGATCTCCCGAAAAATATTATTTTTTTACTGAATATTAAACACTAAATATTCCCATTTCTGAATTCTTCGGCAGGTTTCCCTTTTAAGTTGTGCTAGGTGAAGTAAGGCACTAGGGCTATGATACATCTATAATGAGATGAGCTTGATAACTCTGCATTGTCAATATAGCCTCTAAGAACTAAACTGTGGCATACTGAAACGATTAGCTACATTCACACGTTAAATATAACTTTGCATATCTAGTTTCAGGCAGCCATAAACTGAATGAAAAGTGTAATTTTGAAGGAAAAAGAGGCATCCTGCCCATACTGCCATGCAAGAATTACCAGTAGAATTGCATATAATTTGCTCCTTGATTTCATTTGAGTGGTTATTATGAATATCTTACTGTGTTGTTTATACGAATCTTGGAATAGAATGTGCTCTTTTTTTGAAGTGGTGAAATAAACTGAAGCCCCCATACCTTTTTCAGGCGTTGAATCCGTTTACTGGTGGGACGGAAAGGTATGGTGCTAAGATTTGCATGCAGACTGAATAAATTTGTTGGTCTTTGCTTGTACCTATTTGGTATCCAAAAATTCTAAAAATCCTCTTGAAAATCTCTCCCTGCTTATCAAACTAAGCATATCTGATCAAGAATCTGCCCTTTTTTCAGGTGCAATCTGATGCTGAAGAGTTGCTCATCATCAAGACCAGGGAATCACTTCTGGATGCCTTGACTGCACATGTCAAAGCCAACCATGAATATGAGTAAGCTCCATTCGGTTTACTGATGCTGTGTGCCCGTGTTTGTCGATCGAAGTACATATGGTGTACAATGTTACTGCTGTTCTGGGATTTACGTGTTACTGGTCCATGCAGTGTTCCTGAAGTTATTGCTCTGCCCATAACTGGTGGTAACACCAAGTATTTGGAATGGCTCAAGAACAGCACTCGGGACAACTGATCTCTTCTAAAACTCGATGTAATGCGAAGATCAAAGTGCCCAGGAATATGAAGTGACTGCTCTGTTCTTCCAGTGGCTTGCACGAGGGGGTTTCCTCTCTTTACCTGTATAATATCTAAGTACAAACATTGCTGTACCGAATCCATATTTACCATCTTCTGGTGACAAGTGATTTGGTGTCTCGTTTGTGTACCCAATTCCATGCATTGCTCTGAGTATTGTCACAGATTGACCCGTGTGAATCTAAGCCAGATCATATCCAAACGTGCATTGTTTGCTCTTGATCGATATTTGTGCTGAGTTAATTTTCTGCTGATGTGCCTGAACCTGACGTTGCGCCACCGGTGGTTGATGTATTGCTGTTACCATGTGCACGCTTGTTCCGTGATGATTGAAACGAGGAGGAGAGAGAGTATGGTTTCACCATGGTGAAAGCCCCGGGGTGGCGTCGTTCCCAGGCATTGAAACCCGAATGAAACCAAGACTGAGCCGTTTCATCTCGTCGTCCCATACGGGATTAAAGTGTATGATCCCATCTGTCGCGTCACGGCAATTAAGTCTTTTAAGTCGGAAACGGTCGTTAAAACTGATGCGTTGTAGAGGGTGTTTGATGTTTGTTTCATAGGAGGCTTTGTTAGCGATTTTGTTTGGGAAACGGTCTGACAATCCACGACCGAGACTACCTTACCATGTGCACGCTTGTTCCGTGATGATTTTTTTAAAAAATAGTTTGTTTATATATCTGATAAAATCAACATAGTACGGGCTGTGATTTTTTTAAGAGCAGAGAATGAGAGAAATTTATGCTGAAGCTGAAGCTAATACAGCGCTCAACACGGCTCGCCAGGATGCTCGACGCAAGCATTCCACTTCCACGACTGCTGGGCGCCTGGGCCGGCCAGTGCCTGCGAGGCTGCGAGCGTGCGCTGCGGCAACGCGCGGGCGCAGGCAGCCGTCTGTGCGATCCATTCCGCCCACCACCCGTTCGTCCAAAGCCCCCAACGTCGCCTCCCGCGCCAGCGCCATGCCGCCGCGCGCGGCGCTCCGCCGCCTCCTCCCCACCCACCTCCACAACCCCGCCGCTCGCCGCGCTCCGCGTCAGGCGCCTCCTCCGCCTTCAACGACGACCGACGAGGGCCCCCTCCCCGACCCGTACGCGCTGCTCGTCCACGACCCCATCGACCTGCTCTCCTCCCTGTGGCGCCGCGCGTTCGCGCACCCGCTCCCGGCCCCGTTCCCCAACCTCTCCGGCTACGCCGCCCGCCTCGACCTCTGGCTCCTCTCCTACCAGCGCGCCTGCGCCCACGCCACGGGCACCTTCCCGCCGCGCCACGCCGTGCCGCTCCCCACCCTCCACTCCCTCCTCCGCCTCCGCGCCGCCGCGCTCCGCCGCCACCCGGCCTTCCCCTGGGGCGCCTCCACGCACCTCCTCCTCCGCTCCCCCGCCGACCCGCCCTCCACCGTCCCGGTCTCCCGCCGCAAGCTCGAGGCCCGCTTCGCGGACGCGCCGCCGCCGTTCCAGGACCGCGTCGTCCAGGAGCTCCTCCTCCTCCTCCTCGAACCGGTCTTCGAGCCGCGCTTCTCCCCTAAATCCCATGCCTTCCGCCCCGGCCGCGGGCCCCACAGCGCCATCCGCTCTGTCCGGTCTCGCTTCGCCGCTTACCTCTGGTTCGTCTCCGCTGACCTCACGGCGGTGGTCGACGGGCTCTCGCCGGACACCATCCTGTCATGCGTCCAGAAGGCCGTCTCCGACCGTAAGGTTCTGTCATTGCTCAAGTCCGCGCTCAGCGCCCCTGTCCGGCCTGGCTCTGTACCCCCAATGGAGAAGGACATCGATGGGCTGGCCAAGAAGAGGCTGAAAAGGAAGGTGCTCAGGAAGAGCAGGAAGAAGAAGGTGCTTAACGAGAATGAGCCGAAGCCTGACCCATACTGGTTGAGGATGTTCTTTGGGTTCGCTCCAGAGCAGGCACGCCATGTGCCGAATTATGGACATTGTGGGATAATCAGTCCTTTGCTTGCCAATGTGTGCCTTAACGAGTTCGATTGGTGGATGGAGGAGAAAATTGACCAGTACTTTTGTCCATCCAAGCATGATTCAATCTGGAAGGAGGTGGGTGATGATGGGTGCCACAACCCCGCTTGGCCTGAGTTCGTCCCATCAGCTGGGAAGGAGAAGACAAGGAAGATGGATTTCCTTCGATTTGGTTCCCATGTCTTGATTGGGATCAGGGGGCCGAGGGAGGATACAGTTGAGATAAGGAGACAACTGATGGAATTTTGTGAGAGCACATTTGGTTTAAGGCCAGAGAACTCGATGGTGGAAATTGAGCATATCACAAGGGGGATTGAATTCTTGGATCATGTGATCACGCGCAGGGTCATCTACCCAACCTTACGATATACTGCCAGTGGAGGGAATATTGTCAGCGAGAAGGGTGTCGGAACAATGTTGTCTGTGACAGCTAGCCTGCAAAGGTGCATAAGACATTTCAGGAAGCTTGAGCTTGTAAAGGGGGACAGGGATCCTGAGCCATTGCCGTGCTCACCGATGCTGTACTCTGGGCAGGCACACACTAATTCCCAGATGAACAAGTTTCTTGAGACAATGGCTGATTGGTACAGGTACGCAGATAACCGGAAGAAGATTGTAGGGTTCTGTGCTTATGTCATAAGGAGCTCACTAGCAAAGCTCTACGCGGCAAGGTATAGACTGAAGTCTCGAGCTAAAGTCTACAAGATTGCTTCACGGGATCTTAGCCGTCCTTTGAGAGAAAGCACAAGGAATGATGCGCCAGAATACTCTGATCTTTTGAGGATGGGACTAGTTGATTTTATTGAAGGTGTACAATTTGCACGCATGTCATCGATTCCATCGTGTGACTACACACCTTTCCCTAGGAACTGGGTGCCACACCATGAACTTGTATTGCAGGAGTATATTAAGCTGCAAGATCCAAAGTTCTTTTGTGAACTTCACAAGACTATCAAGCGTCAGGAAATAAGTTCACCGCAGGATGACATATCAAAGATGGTGTGGTATTATAAAGTTCATGGTGTTTATGATGACAAAAGATCCTTAGTTGGCGTCAAGGAATTGAGAAATGGTGAAGTTATTAATGGGAACAAGCAACTTCTATTGGATACATAGTTCTGAGTCCTATGTTCCTGATTGTTTATAGAACTACTGATATGTTATATTTCAATAGTGAATTAAGCAGATGTTTCACCTGTGATTCATGGGTATCCTTGAACTATTGACAGATGACCCAGTTCTCTTTATTTTAGAGAATAATGATGGGTATCTGTGAACAACATGTTATCTATTTTGGCACTGAGGAGCCAAGACTACTTATTTAGTGTTCACAGAAGCATTTCACCTATTATCTCTTCTGTTCTCATTATTCGGTGTGCCGTGCCAACTTTTTAAGTGCTGTGCTCCTAACAGTGGAGCATTACTGTTTCCCAATTGTTAGCAGAAGTAGAATACAGAAATACAGGCAATATTGAAGTGCTGCCTTGTGAAGCTTCCCTGAAGCCACATATTTAGCATTATGCCAATTGCCACATGTTTAGCTTTGTTATAAACGAACATGGCATTTGACTTTGCATGCTTACACTATCAATATGTTCTTTTTCTTCTCTTGTACTCTAACTTGTTGAAAACTTTGAGGTACCGAAGTAGGAGTAGAAATTCCAAGCTTCCACATTCATTATTAGTTCAAATATTAGATGTAGGGGGTGTACCACACTGCAATCATGCAAGTTCTGTGTGTACTGGTATTGTCGGTGTTTCGTACCCCGGGGGTATCACACCAACGAGTAAATTTCTATGCGTGCTCCCTAATCCGGATGGTGATGCAAGATGGACACAATCGTTTATCCTGGTTCAGGCAAAGAGTGCCCTACGTCCAGCAGAGGGGTGAGCTTTGTATTATCTTGCACCGGGGTGCTTGTACAGGGGTAAATACAAGCGAGTCCTGAGACTTAGCGTGCGAGGAAACGTGTTGTGAATCAAGGCGTAGAGACCCCCCTTTAGACTAGGCCCTGGCATCCCCTTTTATAGGCCAAGGGGAGGCTCAGGAATACAAAGTAGATAGGGCTGTCGTGGCGTGACGTCGAGCTACATGCACCGTGTCAAGTCGCCGAACCGTAGACGCTCCACTTGGTCCGCTCGAGTCGGTAGCGGCATGGCCGACGATGGCCCGCTTGGTCCTTCTCGATCGTGGCCGACGTAGTCGAGGTATGGCGGCTCGTCGTAGTCGAGCGTGCGCCGGGAACCCCGCAATATGGTCGTCGAGGTGGGAAAGATAGAACACCGTGTGTCCCTTGTTCGGGTTAAGTCCCGTCACCACTCCTCGAGTGGTTGGATGCTTGCCTCGAGGGCGATGATCCGAGCGACGGGACGGGACGACGTAGTTGGTGGCACGAGTGTTGACGATGGCGTCGGGAGAGAGTGCCGCACGCGCCACGGTACCGGCGTGGTGCAATAGTGCAGCTGGCACGCCTGAATCCCGGGTATGGGCGGCGGAATAGGAGAAGCGACCGGCATACTTCTCACCATGCCGCGCACCGTAGCCATGGGGTTAGGCGGAGCAAGCATACTTCCCACTATTACATATACCGTAGCCATGTGCGTGCCTTGGATAGGTAATGATCGTGGGCGGACTCGGCGGGCGCTCGCTCGAGCGTTCTCCGTCCCGCTCGAGCGGTCGCTCGCTCGAGCGGTTTACGTCATTGTCTCGAGCAGTCGTACGCTCGAGCGGTTTCCGTATTTCTCTTCTCGAGCGGGTGAGCGGCCGTTGTTTGAGCCAACAGGTCTCTGAGGCCTTGCGGGCCTGGTAGTGGGCCGGCCCGGTGTGAGGAGGATTGGGGTTTCTCCTAAGGTTAATTCTTGGGAGATTTAGAGGTAAGACGGGTTGGGTTACTTTCCTCTAATGTACTGATTTGGGACCCCTAATCTAGGTACCCGACGGTAGCCCCGAGCCCTTGTTTGATTGTGAAACTTCAAACAAGGGATCATGTAGTGGAGCTGAAGTACCTAGAGTTGGGATTATTGTCGGTATTTCGAGGAGTCATTTCGTCCTTTCTCCGTGGGGGCGCGGCGTCTGTGCGGGGTAGCCCGAGGCCCCAGAGGAATGAGGCATTCCTCTGGGGGCTTTGAGATGAACGATTTTGGGCAAGAGTATTATTAATTGGAGTCGTGGCATCTCGAGGTAGGGGCTTTTCAATAACCGTTCGAGCCCCCGAGTATTTCCGGCTCCTCCCGTGTCGAGGGAGGTTTTTTGTATGACTCGAGCCCCCGTGCCCGGATAGCCGGGGCCGGAGTCGTGATCCGCCCCTCGGATCTCTTGGATCGAATCCAAGTGGTGGGAGGTCCGGCGCTACTCGCGGTCGGCGAGCGCCATACCCCCTGTGAGCCGATGGCGGGTAGTCCAAGTGAGAGCTCGTCTCCTTTCGAGGGGAGACGGCCGTGGCCGGGGGCGCTCTCATTAAAGCGGGGTTCTTAGTTTCCGGAGGACCGGCCCCGTTCGAGGGGGCCGGCGGCTCGAGTGCCTCCGTCGGCGGGATCTCTTAGATACATAGTGCCCCGCTTGGACACGCCATGCGGGTTCGAGGGTTCGTCCTCGAGCGGAACCTTTCGAGGGTTCCTTCCCATAGGCGCCCTAACTCGGGTGCTCGAGGGCGGCCGTTCGAACCCGTCCGTGGGTCGGCCTCCCGCTCCTCGAGACTTACCCGTGGGACCGGAGTCCCCGGGTTTCTTACCGTGTAAGGGACCGTCCGTCGAGACGTCCCGTCATTGCGCCCATTTGATGCGCATTTGTCCGTTGCAAGCGGTGCGCCTTTTTAGGCGGAAACCGGCGTATCGTGGTGATCGTGGCACAGCGACGGTTCCGCTCCACCTCGCGTCGTGTGCGCCTAAAAAGTAGGTGACGGTTTGTCGGGGCATTTAATGCGGTTACCGTTTTTCGTCGAGTCCGCCGGGTGCGCGGTCGTTGGATGGCGTAATGCGGGCCGTTGAACGTGGTTCACGCGGATCATCTTGGGCTCTATAAATATAGAGGAGCGAGCTCTGGTTCTTCTTCCCCGCAATCTCGCCTTCCTCGCCGCCCACGCCCCGGCGGTTGTGCTCGCTTTAGATCCAATCTGCCGCGCCGTCTTCGCAATCGCCGTTGCCGCCACCGCCCGTGACCGCCGCGCCATTCTAGCCCGTGACCGCCTGCGTTCCCTGCGCCACCGCTCCGGCGCCACCGGCGGCGCTTGCGTTGCGGCCGCCGCTGTTGCTCCCCGTTCCGCTCCCGTCACATGTCATGGGGAGGTCATCCAAGAAGACGGGCCGGAGCTCCGGCCGGCGCGGTGGCAAAGGCAAGGCAGGGCAAGGGCAAGGGCGCCGCCAAGCCTTCTCGTGCCGGTGGTGATGGCGGACGCGCTCCGTGGCCTCGGTCTCACGGTGACCGAGGGAATGCTTGCTCAATCCGGTGAACGGCGGATTACTTCCGCCTAATCCGGCGGAGGGGTTACCAGAGTGGAGGGTGCCGGACGACGGCGACCTCGAGCCCAATCCCCCGCAGGGCTACATTCTGAGCTTCATCAGGTTCCATCGGCGGGGACTTGGTGCGCGGCCGAGTCGCTTCATGCGGGCGCTCCCCCACCATTTCGGGGTCGAGCTCCAGCATTTCAATCCAAATTCCATTTCGCTCGCGGCTTCCTATGCCGCCGTGTGCGAGGGATATTTGGGGATGGCGCCGCAGTGGGACCTGTTCACCCACGTCTTCAAGGCGACGCTTTTTACCAAGGCGGTGAAGAGCAAGAAGGCCGCCGACGACGATGGTGATGATGATGACGAGGAGGAGGAGGAGGAAAACGAGGAGGAGAATGAAGAGGAGGAGGAGGAGAAGGAGAAGGCGGTGCAGCCGAAGATCCGCCGTTATGTCCGAGCGGGTTCCTGCTCGCTCGGCCGAAGAGGAAGGAGTCCGGCTTTCCGGCACGTGGTCGTCGAACAACTCCGCCGGGACCGGGAGTGGTTCTACCTCCGTAATGAGGAGGCCTCTTCCGGAGTACACCGGCGCCGTGCTTACCGCGCCCGGTTTCAACTGGGCGCACGGCCAGCCGTCGACGCGTCAGCCCCGCATGAACTCCCTGCTCGACGCCATTTCGAGCCTCCGCAACCGGAGGTCCGGCAACTTCTTCCTCAACATCGCGCATGTGGTTGCCGAGTTCCACGGCCCGCCGGTGCTCCCGCTCGTCGAGCGCCCGCTGCGGCTCGACCAGATGACGGAGAACGCCGACCCTGCGGCGCTCACGGCCAGCAGGATGTCCGACGAGCCTCTTCCGGTCGCTACGATCGTGGCTCGGGTGCGTGACGCGATCGATGGGGGGAGGAACTTTGGCGAGAACCAAGTCGGCCTCTTCCGCATGCGTCCGGAGTACAACCTGCTCGGCTACGTAAGTTTTCTCGAGGTCCTCTTTTCGTTGTTTCTTTTACTCGAGCAGTCCTTATCGAGGCCTGTTTTTTTTTTGTCCAGAATATCAACGACCACGCGGAGTCGAGGCCCCCGGTGAAGGAGGACGCGCCCGACCGTGAGGTAAGACGCCTGAGGGGCGAACGAGCACACACCGCCGTGGTCTCGAGGAGGGAGGAGAAGGCGCGAAAGCCCGTGCGCTAGAGGAGAAGGAGAAGCGCAAGGCTAGCGCCGCCGGAACGTGAAATACGCCGGCGGCGGACCCGACCCCACCGGACCCCCGGTCTCGAGTCGTCCGATGAGGACGAGGGAGGATGACGATGACGATGATGATGATGCGGCCCGCGGTGATGACGCCGTCGTCGCTCGAGCCCCGACGCTTGCTCGCTCTCGCGTGCGAGCCAACGTTAGCGCGCCGTGCCTCTGCGCGACGACTCGTCGTTGGTTCGAGCGGGTCGGCGGGAGGGGTCGTCGA
Organism: Themeda triandra; assembly: GCA_018135685.1. Taxonomy (NCBI): domain Eukaryota; kingdom Viridiplantae; phylum Streptophyta; class Magnoliopsida; order Poales; family Poaceae; genus Themeda; species Themeda triandra. Next base: position 186,043 of record JAENPR010000191.1, on the reverse strand, counting down.
GCTGCGGAGCTCGAGCGCGTCACCGGCCCAAGCGGGGCAACGGGGTGGGGCGTCCCAACACTCCGGCCCCGCCGCTCGTCGTCGCCGCCGCTCAAGCGGGGGCGGCGGGAGGAGTCGCCCGTCCTTCTAGCCATGGCGGGCGGGCGCCGTCTCCGGCGGCGCGGCGCCGTCTCCGACGCGGCGGAATCTTCCTCCCGCCACCGTTCTTTTTCAACGGGCGCGCACACCCGGCGGCGGAGGCCGCAAATGTGCGCACTTCAAGTTCTGCGCGGCCGTCGAGCCACGCCGAGCTCCTTCCCGCGGCCGCCGGCCGAGCGGACCTCGACCCGCAGAACCCAGGATCCCGCAAGGGACCCCGTGCCGGACCCGGCCAAGGAGTCGGCTGGAACGGGGCGGCCGTCCGGGTCTCGAGGCCCCCGAGCGGCGCAAGCGGCCGGGCTCGAGGTCCCCAAGCCCTCGAGCGACTCGAGGGGGCGCTGGGCTCGAAGCCCCGAGCGGCTCGAGCCGCGCTACCTCGGCCCGCGGGGTAAGTCTTCTTGTCGACTGTCCACGATCGTACTTTTCGCTTGCGTGTGAATATTTTGTCACAATGATTTTTTGTTTTTCTCTTTCTTCCAGGACTAAGCGTTCCCTCGCAGTCCTTGCCATCCCTCCCTTCCATGGTGCCTACTAAGAGGCCGAGGACCACGGGAGGGTCGAGCGGCACCCCGTCGATGCCGAGGTGGAGTGACTCTCCCTCCCTCTACTCCCATTTGGTTAGAGCGGGCCAAGGATGCGCTCAAGCGCGCGGTCCGATGGCGCCCGCATCCGTGTAGGTGCCGGGGTCGTGGCCAAGGCAGCGGAGGAGAAGGACGCCACCACCACCACGGCCTTGACCGCCGTCCCGCTCGAGACCCCGACATCGTCAGCGCGGGCCAGGTGACGCGGCGGCGGGCGATCACGGGGCAACGGTGCCGGAGCGGCGACGGGGGCTGGATCGGAGCGGCGGCCATCGTGCTCGAGGAGAGTCCGAGCTCGGGCGCCAAGTCTTCCCCCGGTCGGCTGCGCCAGCTCGAGGAGGAGCACAGGGAGAAGGAGGGGGAGGAGACGCCCGCAGCCGCCGACCGGTCCGTGGGAGACGTGGAGATGCAGGAGGCGGGACCAGTGCCTGAGCCTCAGCCGAGCCGGGCCTCAACCCCTCTTCGGGACATGGAGGTCGAGCCGGTGGTGCAGCCTGCCGCCGCTGGCATCGAGGAGATCCAGCCGCAAGTAGAGCAGCGGGCTGGGCAAGAGGAGCAGCAGCTGGAGGTGGGGCAGCAGGCGGAGGAGCCGCCCGCCGCCGTAGGCGGCGATGGGCACCAGGGCGGCGATCAAGGGGAGGAGCGACACGAGGAGCACTGCCTGGCGCCACATCGCGCGCCGCACGCCCGCGGTTGGGGAGGTCGTGGTGCCTCACCTTGTGCCCGACTCGACGACGGCGAGTGGAGTTCACCATTATGTCCGAGGCCGACCACCGGAGGAGGCCCGGAAGGAGCGGGCGGACGGCGGCGGCCATCGTCGACGGCCATATGCGGTCGGTTGGTCTCGGACCCGTTGAGCCCTCCGATGCCTCTATTGAAGAACGGAGGAGGCTCGAGGCGCGGGCGCTCGCCCAGGAGGCGTCCTCTTCCCAGGGCCTGCCTCAACGCCCGACTGCCCTGGCTGAGCGGGTGGTGACGGCGGGCGTCGATTTGGAGGCGGTGAGGAGACTCCACTCCTCCGTCGACAAGGAGATGCGGGAGGAATTCCCTTTGTGGGAAAGGCCGCCGGCCGGTGCTCCCCGACCCTCTCGACCACGAGGCCCTGCGATCGTGATGAACGATCGAGGGAGCTCGAGGCGCATATGGAGGCCGAGGAGCGCCGTCGCTGGCTTGAACACGCTCCGAAGGCCGCTCGTCGCTCGTCTCCGAGGACCCGCCCCGGCTTTCTTACGTAAGTACCTTCGAGCACGACCCCCTTTATTTGTGTTTGACTTATCGCTACTTGTATTTGACTTTTCCTCTTTCGTGGCTTAGACGGCGCAAAGGCCGTTCATACGCCAAGTCGGTTCACATCCGCGCTCTCTGTGAGAGCGAGGACGAAATCCGGCGGTATGTGCGCTTGGGGCGGGATGCTGAGGCGGAGCTGCACCGGTCTGCCCGGCTTCTTCGAGGCCAACGCCGCCCGAACGCCGCCAAGGAGGATGCCAAGAAAGCTCACGACGAACTCGCTCGGGTGGCGCGGAGGTCGGGGTAGCGCGGCGGGGCGAGTGAAGCTCGCTCAAGCCGCGCAGAGGCCGAGACCGCTCGCGGAATCATGCGCGGGCGCATGCGGCCTTCGAGCGGCTCGAAGCAAGATGCGGCTACCGCGCCGTCGGGCTACAAGGCCAAGCGGCGGGACATGGAGCGGCTCCGAAGGAGAAGGCCGGCGTCGAGGCCTACGTGAAGGAGCTGCGAGGCAACGGTCACCCGGGTGGCTGCCGAAAAGAGGCCCTTGCTAGCGCGCTTGAAGCGGAGAAAGAGCGGGCGAGCGGTCTCCAAACGGAAGCGGTCAATCTCCGTCTGGAGATGACGACGAAAGACCTCGCCATCCGGGGGCGCCGCGGGGCTTATGAGGAGCTGCGAGTGGAGAAACACGACGTCGAGCGCGTCCTCCAGAGAAAAGAGGGTGAGCTTACGCGGGCGCTCGATCGCGAGCAAAGGCTCTCGACCCGCTGCACCGGTAAGTGCTCGAGTCTTTTAGTCCTTTTTTGTGCGTGACTTATACGGGTTGCTCGAGTACCTGATTAAGTACTTGGTCCTTGTCGTCCTTTTTCAGGTTTGGAGGCGGACCTGGCGGGTGCGCGTGAGTATGCCAAGTCCGCCCATGCGCTAGCTGAAGGCGTGATCTCGGCCAAGGCCCGCATCACTGGCGCCATTGACACCCTCAGCGCCAAGTGGGGCTTCCCGCCGGTGGTGGACGTCGAGGGCCGGATGCGGCGAGCTATGCTAGCCGGGTCCTCGAGCTCGGCGCCTCCTCGCGGGATCGTATCCGGGAGGCCCTTGTTTTTCTTTGTGCGCCGGACGATGGCCATCTTCTACTCGGGATTCAGCGTCTCGAAGGAGGAGGCCCGGACCGGGATGGAGGCCGTGGTGAGCGGCTTTGCCTACGTCGAGGGCGAGCAAGAAGGAAGGGTCAACCCCCGGATCGAGCAGCTCAAGGCCGAGGCCGAAGAGCCGGCGCCGTCTTGGAGGCGATCTGCGCATGAAGTCCTCCCGCCCGGGCGTAGAGTAGATTCCAACCGGCCGCGAGCCGTAATCTGGGCAACAAGGCCCTTGTAAGAAAACAAGTACTTTTTGGTTATGGGAGTGGCCCAAGTGGCCTTGGACCGTAATACTCAGATGTTTATAATCGTTAATCGTTATGCTCTAGTTTTCTCCTTGCGCTTGGTGTCATTTTCCACTTCCTGCCTTTACTTTGTTTTAGCTAAGTGTTGGCGCTGTGCTCGACCCATTTCGAGAGGGGATGAGTTAAGGTGCCGTAGCTCGGAAGCGTGGGAAGCCTTGTGCTCGATCGCCCGGCTCAACGAGCTCGAGGTAACGCAAATACTTAGCTTTCGAAAAGTTTCGAGGCGAGGAGGGAAAGATGACGTCGAGCCTTGTTTTCGAAAAAACTAGGTGCGTTTTTCGAGACTTCGGGGGGTTCCCCCAGTCTAGCCCCCGAGGGGGCTTGACTTTGTGGAAACAAAGTCGAGCCCACCTTGCGTATGAACAAAAAGTAAGAAATTGACTTATTTACTCATACGAGCGGTAAAATTTAAGCGAAAATATGTACAAGGCATCGGGGCCTAGGAGAAAAAGCGACGTAGCTGTTCGATGTTCCACGCGTTGGTGAGGTCGAGCCTTTTCCGTCGGCTAACTTGTACGTCCCTGGTTTCAACACCTTGACCACGATGAACGGACCTTCCCGGGGAGAGAGTCGGCTTGTGGCGCCCCTTGTTATCTTGGCGTCGACGGAGCACGAGATCGCCGACGTTGAAATCCCTCTTGCGCACATTCTTTTCGTGATATTGCCGTAGCTTCGTTGGTAGCGCGAGTGTAGGAGCGCCGTGTCTCGAGCTTCTTCGGCTTGGTCGATGGCGTTTGCCGGTCTTTCCATTTGTCGCTCGTTGTAGGCCTTGAGTCGAGGGACCCGTATTCGAGGTCGGTGGGGAGGACGGCCTCGAGACCCTTAGACCAAGAAGAACGGGTGAACCCGGTGGCTCGACTCTCGGTCGTCCGCAGACTCCACGGGACGAGATGGGAGTTCGGCCACCCACTTGTTGCCGTGTTTGTTCAAGCGTTGGAAAATCCTTGGCTTTAGACCTTGCAAGATCATGCCATTTGCGCGCTCAACTTGGCCGTTAGTTCGAGGGTAGGCGGCGATCGCCGACCCGGTTCACACGGATGTGGTTCCGATCGCGAAGTCCAAGAACTTTTGCCCGTGAACCGGGTGCCATTGTCGGTGATGATGACGTTAGGGACTCCAAAGCGATGGATGATGTCGGTGAAGAACTCGACCGCTCGCTCCGAGCGGATGTTAGTGATGGGCTTGGCCTCGATCCACTTGGTGAACTTATCGATGGCCACGAGCAAGTGGGTGTGGCCTCCCGTTGTCTTTTTGAGGGGTCCGACGAGATCGAGCCCCCAGACCGCAAATGGCCATGTGAGGGGGATCATCTGGAGCGCGTGTCTTGGAAGATGCGTTTGCTTGGCGTAGAATTGGCATCCTTCACACGCTCGAACCGGCTTGATGGCGTCAACGGTTGCGGTGGGCCGGTAAAAGCCTCGCCGGAATGCGTTCCCGACAAGGGTTCTTGGCGCGGCGTGGTGACCACAAGCCCCCGAGTGCATGTCTCGAGTAGCTTCCTCGCCTTCCTCGATCGAGATGCACCGTTGGAGTACGCCGGTTGGGCTCCGGCGATAGAGCTCTCGTCGTCTCCGTAAAGGACGTAAGTTTTGGCTCGACGAGCTAGTCGTCTCGCCTCGTTCGATCCTCTGGCGGCTCCCCTCGAATGAGATACTCGAGGAATGGTGCACGCCGGTCGGTTGGCGGGCTTGTAGCACCGGTCGATCTCCATGACCGTGGCCCCGTCGAAGGGCTCAACAGTAGTCTGCCCGCCCCCCGAGTCCCACTTTACGGATGGCTCATGGAGGTCTTTCGAGAAGACGTCTGGCGGTAGCGGCGCTCGAGATGAAGCGATTTTGGCCAGCTCGTCTGCAGCCTCATTGAAGCGCCTTGGGATGTGTCGGACCTCACTGCAGTATGCGTCCATTTTTTCGTCATGGCAGCTCGAGGCTTTCATTACTTGGTCGATGACAAGCTGTGAGTCGCCCCGAGCATCGAGGCGTCGGACCCCAAGCTCGATGGCAATGCGCAACCCATTAACGAGCGCCTCATACTCTGCCATGTTGTTTGAGGCGGCAAAGTGGATGCGCACCACATAACGCATATGCACTCCGAGGGGCGAGATGAAGAGCAAGCCCGCGCACCTTTGCTCTGTCTTCATAAGTGACCCGTCGAAATACATGGTCCACAGCTCGGCTGGATCGGGCCCGGGGTAGTTGGACGTCGGTCCACTCGGCGCGAAGTCGGCCCGGTACTTGGGATTTGATAGCCTTTCGTGGGGGCGTACGTGATGGTCTCGCCCATGAGCTCGGCCAGGCCACTTGGCAATTCGACCCACGACTTCCCGGTTCGGATAATTTCCCCAAGTGGGAATGATGTTACCACCGTCACCGGGTGGCTAAGAAAGTAGTCTTTGGAGTTTTCGACGGGTGAGTACAATTGCGTAGAGCAGCTTTTGGATATGGGGGTATCGAACCTTGGCGTCGAGAGCACCTCACGATGAAATACACCGGCCGCCGGACGGGGAGTGCGTGCCCCTCTTCCCCGCCGACCACTATGACCGTGCGACCACCCGAGTGGTTGCGGCAACATAGAGGAGGAGGGATTCGGCGGGTATACCGTCTCGAGCCGGCCGAGGCGGCACGAGCACGGGAGGAGATGTGAGCATGCTTTTCGGTTTCGAGAGGGCCTCACTACGCCGCCGGCGTCCACGTGAAGTGCTCGGATTTTCCGAGGAGCGGTGCGGGCGGGCTTTTCTCCCAGGCGCGCAATGAACCGACCGAGTGCGGCTAAGCATCCAGTGATCTTTTGTACCCCTTTTAGGTCTCAAATCGGCCCCATTCTCATGATGGCCGCGACCTTCTCGGGATTGGCCTCGATGCCGGCTACGGGAGACGATATACCCTAATAACATGCCTCGAGGCACGCCGAAGACACACTTCTCGGGATTCAACTTGAGGTTCTTAGCCGGAGGCATCCAAACGTCAACTTGAGGTCCTCGACAAGGTTTTCTACTTTTCGAGTCTTGACAACGATGTCATCGGCGGTCTCTCCTATGTGTTTTTCGAAGACATGGAGCATGCGGCGTTGGTATGTTGCCCCGGCGTTTGAAGGCCGAAAGGCATTGTGACATAACAATACATGCCCATGGGGGTGATGAATGAAGTCGCGAGCTGGTCGGACTCCTTCATTTTGATTTGGTGGTAGCGAGTAGGCGTCGAGGAAAGAAAGTACTTCACAACCCGCGGTGGAATCAACGATTTGATCTATTCGAGGTAAAGGAAATGGGACTTTGGGACATGCTTTATTTAAACTAGTGTAATCTACACACATCCTCATTTTCCCATTCTTTTTCTCTACTAATACGGGATTAGCTAACCACTCGGGATGATGTACCTCCTTGATGAATCCGGCCTTCTCGAGCTTCTCGACCTCTTCGCGGATGATCCTATGCTTCTCGTCGTCGAAGCGGCGCGGCGTTGCTTGACAGTCTTGAACCGGACGGATCTCCAAGGCGTGCTCGCGACATCCCTCGGTATGCCGAGGCATGTCGAGGGACTCCACGCAAACATGTCGGCGTTTGCGCGGAGTAAGTCGACGAGCACCTTGCTTCCTATTTGTTTATCGAGGCGGCGCGATGACCGCGTCTTTTCCCCGAGGAGCTTGGATCGAGCGGAATCTTCTTGGTGTCGTCGGCGGGGTCGAAGTTGCCGGCTGTCGCTTGGGTGTTGGAGGAGAGGCTCCGAGTTTGCCATGTGATCGAGCATCATGGCTAGGTCTTCGAGATGTTCCCAGCACGTTCATCGGTGATTCCCCGTTCTCGACGCACTCCACATCGCGGTGGTAGGCGTGCTCGTACGTGGAACCGACGGTGATGACTCCTTTTGGTCCCGGCATCTTGAGCTTGAGGTAGGCATAGGCGGGGATCGCCATGAACTTTGTGTAGCACGGCCTGCCCGGGATAGCGTGGTACGTCCCCTCGAAGCCGGGTACGTCGAAAGTTAAGACCTCTCGACGAAAGTTCGAGCGTGTCCCAAAGACGACGGGGAGGTCGTGCGGCCGATCGTGAGCGCTTTCTTGCCGGGGACCACCCCGGAAGCCCCGGCGCTCGGGCCGGAGTCGGCTCTCGTGAGGCCGAGCAACGTAAGGGTCTCCATGTAGATGATGTTGAGGCCGCTGCCTCCATCCATGAGAACTTTGGTGAAGCGGGCGTTGAGGATGATCGGGGCCACGATGAGAGGGTACGAGCGGGATTGGTGACGTGATCGGATGATCATCACGGTCGAACGTGATGGGAGCATCCGACCGGTCGAGGAATTGAGGCGTGGCGGGTTTCATGGCGAAAACCTCCTGCGCTCGGCCTTCCGCTCTCGGCGTGTCATCCGGGTGGTCGGGCCGCCGTAGATCATGTAGCACTCGGTGATGGGCGGATACCCACCGTCGTCGTCGTCGTTGGCTCGATCCTCGCCACCCTTATCCTTCTTGCCATCGTCCTTGTCAATGCCAAGCTTCTTGAAGTAACCTCGAAGCATACGGCGGTCTTCGAGGTTATGCTTGACCGGCTCCTTGTGGTAGGGGCACGGGCGCCCCGGCATCTTGTCGAAAACGCCCCCATCCGGAGGGTCTAGGCTTTGCGCTCGGGCTGCGGCCACCTCGTCTTCCACGACCGCGCGCTTGCCTTGCGATGCCTTTCTTCTTCTTCCCGTTCTTCTTCTCGGTCCTTGCTCGAGCCCTCACCGCCTCCACAGGGGACGGCGCGGGCTTGTTCCCGGCCCCACCAAAGAAGGCCCCCACGGCCTCGTCGCCGGCGGCGTAGTCGGCGACGACGTCCATGAGCTCGTTCACCGTCCTTGGGCGGTTGCGCCCGAGCTCTCGCACGAGCTCTTTGCACGTGGTGCACGAGACAAACGCCGGGATGACGTCGTGGTCCGGGATGTGCGGCGGCTCGGTGCGCGGCTTGGAGAAACGTCGAGCAAAATCCCGGAGAGATTCCGTGGTATTTTGCTTGCAATTACGGAGATCCCACGAGTTGCCGGAGTCGGATGTACGTGCCCTTGAAGTTCCCCTCGAAAATCTGGACCAAGTCGGCCCAATCGTGGATCGATGGGGGAAGTTCCTCGAGCCACCGTCGAGCGGTGTCGAGAGAAACAGTGGGAGGCGGCGTATGATTGCCTTATCCTCTCGAGCCCCTCCCGGGCGGCGGGCCGGCCGGAAGTCGGCCGGCCCGAGCTACGGCTTGGTCTCCCCGTTGTACTTGACCACGCTCGTGGGGGTCGAAACGGGTTTGGCAACGGCGTGTTGCGGATAGCTCGGCCCGAAGACTCGAGGGCTGGTGGCTCGAGAACCCGCCGATCCTCGTCGCTGTCGTAGCGTCCCCCTCGATGGGCTTTGTAGCCACGGTCCTCGGCACCCGCGGCCTTGCGTCGTCGGTTGTCGTTGATGTCATGACGCGCATCTTGAGGTGCACGGTTGTCGAGGATGCGTTCTCGGCGGGGGCCCTACCGCCTCGAGGGTGCCTCTTGGTGGACGGAACCCTCCCGCTCGTGCCGTGGTTGTTGCAGGGCTGCCTCCACGCTGTCTCGAGGCCGAGCTCTCGGCCTGCTTTGAACGGCCGCGAGTTGGAGGAGCCCTTGGATCTCATCTCGCATCCGCAATGCATGCGGATTTGAGGGCGCCGGCATGTCTCGCGGCGGCATAGGCGCCGCGAGCACATTTTGGCTTGCTCGAGGGAAGTGGGGCGGCTCGGGCGGCGCCGGTCGCCCATCGTTGACGATGCGGTTGAAGACGTCCGTGCCCTTCCTCGAGCGCCAAGAGCTCGAGGAGGGGCGGGTGGTTCTCTCAGCGCGCGCTTGAGCGGCTCCGGATTTGCGCGTTCCTCGTCCATCTTGGCCTCGATCTCCCGAGCCGGGCCCATTGTGCCGTCGAGCATCGTCTTCAGGTCGCCGGTTATCTTGGGCTTGTGGTGGCGGTCCGCGCGGCTCGATCATCTGCAGGGCTGCAGCTGCCGACGTCCCGACCACCGGGGTTACGTCTGCACGGTTGGCTGTAGGGACGGCCACGGCGGCTCCATCTCGGTCTCCTCATCCCGACGAACGTTGTCGTTGAGATGAAAACACTCGTGAGCCGGGTCATAGCACCCACGAGTCGAGTCATCGGAGTGCGGGTTAGCGGCCGGACGTCCGAAGTCTCCGTGCTCTCCTCCTCGATCCGGCGGCGCATATCCCCGGCCGTGGTGCGGCGTTGTGAGCCGGGCGCTCTGTCAAACCCGCGGTCCCGATGCCGGCCATACGATTTCCAAGTCCATGGTGGCCCGCAGGAGGGCCGGGGCTCTCCTCCCGCGGTCCCATGGCTGTCCCGATCTCGTTGGCATACGTGGTGGCGGCGTTGGTGAGCCCAAACGGAGCTGCGATGAGCTCGGTAGGTCCGTGTGGGAGCGGGTTGGGCAGCGTCGGCGTCCGCCGTGCGCGCGTCGGGCGCCGGGCTCTCTCGGCGAGCGCATGGCAAGCGTGAGGCCGGGGTCCACATCAAGGACTCCTGTCCGTGTGGCACCTCCCGCCGCACACTTGGCACCCGGGCCGGGTGCGTCGTGGCGTCTGGCCGGAGGGCACACGACGGGTGTTCAAGGCTCGTGCTGCCGGTGATGACGATGCGATCTTGGTGACGTCGGCGACGTGGTGGCGAGCCGCGGTAGCGCGGTCGGCGCGCGGCCCCACCAGTGCGTGGGGGTGACGAGCGTCCCCCCCTGGTTCACCGATCGAGAGTAGAGCCATGTCGTGGCCTGGGCCGAGCGACACGAACTCTAGACTCCCAAACCAGATCACCGTGGCGAACGGAAACGAAGGAATGGGTGATGCCATCCGAAAAATGGCGGGAATCGGGTGAAAACACGCGCTTCCCCTACCTGGCGCGCCAACTGTCGGTGTTTCGTACCCCGGGGGGTATCACACCAACGAGTAAATTTCTATGCGTGCTCCCTAATCCGGATGGTGATGCAAGATGGACACAATCGTTTATCCTGGTTCAGGCAAAGAGTGCCCTACGTCCAGCAGAGGGGTGAGCTTTGTATTATCTTGCACCGGGGTGCTTGTACAGGGGTAAATACAAGCGAGTCCTGAGACTTAGCGTGCGAGGAAACGTGTTGTGAATCAAGGCGTAGAGACCCCCCTTTAGACTAGGCCCTGGCATCCCCTTTTATAGGCCAAGGGAGGCTCGGGGAATACAAAGTAGATAGGGCTGTCGTGGCGTGACGTCGAGCTACATGCACCGTGTCAAGTCGCCGCTGTAGACGCTCCACTTGGTCTCGCTCGAGTCGGTAGCGGCATGGCCGACGATGGCTCGCTGGTCCTTCTCGATCGTGGGCGACGTAGTCGAGGTATGCGGCTGTCGTAGTCGAGTACGTGCGCCGGGAACCCCGCATATGGTCGTCGAGGTGGGAAAGATAGAACACTGTGTGTCCCTTGTTCAGGTTGCGTCCGTCACCACTCCTTGAGTGGTTGGATCTTTGCCTCGAGGGGGCGATGATCCGAGCGACGGACGGGACGACGTAGTTGGTGGCACGAGTGTTGACGATGGCGTCGGGGAGAGAGTGCCGCACGCGCCACGTACCCGGCGTGGTGCAATAGTGCAGCTCGGCACGCCCGAATCCCGGTATGGGCAGCGGAATAGGAGAAGCGACCGGCATACTTCTCACCATGCCGCGCACCGTAGCCATGGGGTTAGGCGGAGCAAGCATACTTCCCACTATTACATATACGTAGCCATGTGCGTGCCTTGGATAGGTAATGATCGTGGGCGGACTCGGCGGCTGCTCGCTCGGCGTTCTCCGTCCCGCTCGAGCGGTCGCTCGCTCGAGCGGTTTACGTCATTGTCTCGGCGGTCGTACGCTCGAGCGGTTTCCGTATTTCTCTTCTCGAGCGGGTGAGCGGCCGTTGTTTGAGCCAACGGGTCTCGAGGCCTTGCGGGCACAGTAGTGGGCCGGCCCAGTGTGAGGAGGATTGGGGTTTCTCCGGTTAATTCTTGGGAGATTTAGAGGTAAGACGGGTTGGGTTACTTTCCTCTAATGTACCTGATTTGGGACCCCCTAATCTAGGTACCCGACAGGTATACACTAGGGAGTAGAGATTGAATTTTCCTTCCACTGCTTAAGTAATCATTATTTTTCCTAAGTCAGAAAACTCAAAGAACTCAGTAGTGCTTAGTCTCTTTAGTATCTTACCTTCTTTCGACCTTTAAGCTTCTAAACTAAATCGTTTTTAGGCCCATTCTTGTTGATGGCAAGCTCATGCTATCAAAAAGCTAAGTTATAATCAATTGAGTGTTTAACAAAGCAAATCTTAACCTGAGTTCAGCATTCATTAGGATCTCAAACGAAAGACTATGAAATGAAATGTGGAATATTCTCATTGAAATTATCAGATATTTTGACCTTTTCCAGCATGACTAGCAGGTTTTTCAGAAAGTTTTGGCAGTTAGTTTCTCTTGAGTCTTTTCTCCTACTTCCATTACCTGTATTGATTCAATTTATCCTTTTTTGAATTTTGACCAAACTCATTATTATTTTGCATTACTAGTCAGTTCATATTCAAATATCTACACAGGAGATAACTTGCTAAAATATTGTGCTTATATTTTGCATACAAAATCCATTTTGTGTGAGCAACTCATGGTCATCTTCATTCCTGATCTTATTCTTGATTGATAGGGCACTCGTATTTTTACATTCACAGTTCCATGCTTTTAGGGCTTTTCCAAAATCGGATGCCTGGGAAGCCTGCCTGGGCCAGGCAGCGCTTTCAAGCTGTGAAACATAATTAATCTTCAGAAAACTAACTCATTCATGGCCGGTATTTGGAAATATCACTGATGAGTTGGCTAGTACATTCAAGGGCAACTAATGTTATAAAAGAACTTATCCCTGAGAGAGATATCCATGGGCATTGGCCCGAGAGTCGGAAAAAGGTCTAACACCGGTCTTACCCCACAGGGAACGGACAGTGAGACCTTTTCCCCCTGGTGAGACTGAGCTACCAAGGGTTCGAGCCCTAGCCAGTTTCACTCTCACCTGGAGGACTCATTGCTACACTAAATGAGTGTTTTTATCCTTTATATGTGGTATAAAATGGCTTTCTTAAGGATAAGTTCCTGTTTTCATGTGTATTCCTTTTATAAAAATCTGGAATATTTTACCGTCATTGCAATTTTTGTTTGTATGTAAATATCTACATTTGCATATGCTATTAGTGTTCCTAGATTGCTCATTCAAGCTGATTATGATCATGATGTGCATATCTGTTTTTCATCACTTTTTGTCAAATTTTGACCTTAAGAATGCAGTGCACAAGAGAATGCGATTACTCATTTTTCAATTATTTATTTTCCTAAAATGGAAGATTTTATTCTGAATAATGATAACAGCACCGGGAAGATCTAGTTCTACTTAAGTTCTATGAGGGGCAAAGAGAGTCTTGGGCTCTTGGTATCCCAAAAAATATTATCATATTATTTTTTGCTGAATATTAAGCACTAAATATTCCCATTTCTGAATTAGTTGGTAGGTTTCTCTAAGTTATGCCAGATGAAGTGAGGCTATGATACATCTGTAGATGAGATGAACTTGATAACTCTGCATTGTCAGTACTCAGTATAGGCGTATAGCATGTAAGAACTAAACTGTGGCATAGGCACATAACTTACTGAACGATTAGTTAGACTGACCTTTTAAATATAAATTTGCATATCTAGCTTCAGGCAACCAAGAATCAAGTCAAAACAGCCATAAACTGAAATAAAGAGGGTAATTTTCGGACAATTACGAAGAATGACCAGTAGGCATTGCATATAATTTGTTCCTTGCTGTTCATTTGAGTGGTTATTATGAATATCTTGCTTTGTGTTGTTTATACAAGTGTGGTCTTTTCGTTGAAATGGCAAAATATACTGAAGTCCCCCATACCTTTTTCCTGCATTGAATCCATTTGCATGCAGAGGAAAAGGTATGCCGCTAAGATTTGCATGCAGACTTAAATTGTAGACCTTTACTTGTACTTATTTGTTATCCCAAACTTTCTAAAATTCCTCCTGAAAATCCCTCCCTGCTCACCAAATAAGCATATCTGATCAAGAAGCTACCCTTTTTCAGGTGCAACCTAATGCTGAAGAATTGCTCATCATCAAGACGAGGGAATCGCTTCTGGATGCCTTGACTGCACGTCAATGGCAACCATGAATACGAGTAAGCTCCGTTCAGTTTACTGATGCTGTGTGTGCTAATGGAAGTGCATATGGTATGATACTCTTGTTCTGGGATTTACATGTTACTTGTCCATGCAGTGTTCTCTCTGCCCATAACTGGTTGTAACTTGTAACACCAGGTATTTGGAATAGCAAAAGAACACTAGGGCAACTGATCTCTTTTAGTGCTCGAAATAATGCGAAGATCAAAATCAAAGTACCCAAGAATATGAATTAACTCAGCGCTCATCCAGTGGCTTGCACAAGGGACTTTGCTCCCTTGACCTGTAGTATATCTCAGTTACATTGCTGTACCAAATCCATATTTACCATCTTCTGGTGACAAATGACTTGGCGTCTCCTGTGGGTACCCAAATGCATGATTATTGACAGATTGACCCGTGTAAGTCCTAGTTTTTTTTTTCTTGATCGTGTGAGTCCTAGTCAGATCATATCCAGACGTGCATATTCTTTGCTCTTGATCGATATTTCATATTTGTGCTGGGTTCTCTGTTGATGTGCCTGAGCCTGATGTTAGGCTACCGGCTATTGAAGTACATATTCACGTCCACGCTTTTTTACGTGATGATTTTATCCAATCGCTTGTTGATATTTTCAGGCATTTTATGGTTGTCCTAGTATACCTTCGAGGCACAAAGGTTGGGCTGTGGAATTTTTTTAAGAGCAGGGAATGCGAATTTTATGCTAAAATGGCAATAGCCCACTGCCCCTGCCCACCACAACGCAATCTGGGCATCCTTGGAACCTTGGAGGCGTTGCTCCTGACGCTAAGCTTGACATGCCAATTCCAGGCGCCCAGGCCGTTGATGCACGGGACGAGACGTGAGTGCCGTCCGCCCGTGCCATTGCTAATCAAGCGGTTTTCATTCATTCCACGTGAAAACCACACGGACTGCATGGGCATGGCAGTTCTCTACACCCGGCTAGGTGTTTCTGTTGTAGAACCTCCCTATACTGGGTTTACTGTGATGGACAAATAACCAGAAGACAGCTACGCGCGGCCTGGACCGGAATGGTACCCGTTCAGGTAATCAGATACGGCCAAGTGACAGCTTGTGAATCGCATCGCAATCCTCTTTCGTATCCAAGATGAGGCAACTTTTGTACTGTACTGAACATGCTCGTGACACTGCCGACGTACGAATTTGAAGTTTTCACCACTTCCAAATTAACCTCTTGAAACAGACCAACTGAGAACATATAAACGAAAGCAATACACACTGGCAGGCAACCTTACGTGATTCTCTCTAGCTACACGTGAGTCCGTGACGAAACAATTCTTTTTTGCGCGTCACGTCCGTTACTGCAGACAGCATTGGAAAGGAGCATAAGCTAACAACAGGACAACCAACTGCTGAACTGCACACCGATCGATGCGGCAGTGCCGTCATCTCTGATGGCGCCAGGAACACAATCACGAGCGTGGATTAGTGGCTAACCTAACAAGAACGCGAGATCGAGGATGAACACGCGCAAGAACACAGGGTTTGGGAACTGTCCACAGGGTGACAGAGCCCCTTTTCTCTCTTGATAATTTCGTGTATGTCCCACGATTACAGATAATGACGCAACAACTGAACACTTCTAAGTTTAGGCTTTATATACCAGCCATACAAACTCACACACACCATGCGAAATTTGAAACACCACACGATACAAGACGCGCAGACTGCAACTGCTGTTGACCGCGACGTCGTGGGCGCGCTCACCGCGCGCACCGGTTGCTGATGGGTTTAAATCCTGCTTTCCCGCTCGTTCTGCTGTCGAGGCTTCACCAGCTGACTCAGCATCCACGTGCACAAGCTAGATTAACCCAACATTCTCCCCCTTAATCTTGATGTGCACTGACATCTCGAACACCAATGAGATGCCTCATTACTTCAAACTTTCCTGCAGCCAACGGCTTTGTCACAATATCAGCCTTCTGATCATTTGTACTGATCCTCTTCACCACAATCTGACCCCTCTCTACACATTCTCTGATGAAATGAAACTTAGTATCAATATGCTTGCTTCTTCCATGGAAAACAGGATTTTTCATCAAAGCTATTGCTGAGGTGTTGTCAACAAACAAGGTGACAACTCTTGGCTTAGTTGAGGTGAGCTCTGACAGTACATTCCTCAACCACAAAGCCTGCATTACTGCACCAGTAGCTGCCATGAACTCTGCTTCACAAGAGGACAAAGCTACTGTCTTTTGTTTTTGTGAACACCAGGTGATCAAACACTCATTGAGATAAAATGCCATTCCAGCAGTACTCCTTCTCCCCACCAAATCTGCTGCTAAGTCACTGTCTGAATATCCCTCCAGCACCTCTGAATTGCCTCCATTGGTGTACACCAGACCATAATTGATGCTTCCCTGTATGTATCTGATAATCTGCTTTACTGCTTTCAGATGCATCACAGTTGGATTTTCCATGTACCTGCTTGCCATTCCCACAGCAAAAGCTAAATCAGGTCTTGAGTGTAATAGATATCTCAAACAGCCAACTACACTCCTGTAATCTGTTGCATCTACTTTCTGACCTCCCTTGTCTTCATGCAACTTTGTACCAGGATTCATGGGAATTCTTGTAGGATTGCAATCTTCCATACCAAACTTGACAAGTATCTTCTTGGCATAACCAGCCTGTTTTAAAGTGATGAAGTCTTCATGCCGTTCCACCTCTATCCCCAGATAATAGGACAGCAGACCAAGATCACTCATCTCAAACTCCCTTGTCATTTGTTTCTTGAACTTCTCAATTTCCTGTGTTTCACTCCCTGTGATCAACAAATCATCAACATAAACTCCCAAAATTAGAGTGGTTTTCCCAGCACCTCTCTTGTACACTGCCTGCTCACTAGCACATTTCACAAAACCCAAATTCCTCAGACTTTTATCCAATCTGATATTCCAGGCTCTAGGTGCTTGTTTGAGTCCATACAGTGCTTTGGTTAGCTTCAAAGCATACTGCTCCTTTCCTTTGACAGTGTAACCTTCAGGTTGAGCAACATAAACCTGTTCCTCCAATTCCCCATTCAGAAATGCTGTCTTCACATCAAGATGATGAATCTTCCACCCTCTATTTGCTGCCAGAGCTATTATCAACTTTACTGTATCAATTCTGGCAACAGGAGCAAAGACTTCTTCATAGTCTACTCCTTGTTTCTGCACATAGCCCTTTGCCACAAGTCTGGCTTTGTGCTTGACTATCTCTCCATCAGCATTTCTCTTGAGCTTAAAAACCCACTTGAGACCTATTGCTTTCTGACCAGCAGGCAATTTTGCTAGCATCCAGGTCTTGTTTTTCTCTATAGACCTTATCTCACTATCCATTGCCTCCACCCATTCTGGGCTCTCTGCTGCTTCACTGTATGATGTTGGTTCATCAGATTCAGCCAACAAAGCTTCTATCTCCTCTGAATCTTCCAACTCTATTTCATCAGTGTTCTGATAGATCTCATTCAAGCTCCTGAAATGCTGTGGTTCTTCATCAGATAAGTCATCATACACTGCATTAGAATGTGACTGACCCCCACCAGCATGTGATCCTGAGTTGTGGTGCACTGGACTGTCTGCATTTCCACCAATGTCAGGTTCATTGTCCTGTGGCACAGCTTCATTTCCTGAATCATCTGCAGGCTGAGCTCCCCCTAGCTCCTGCTGTGGTAACATGGGATCATCACTTTGTTTCCCGGCTAATTAGCACATGACGCTTATATCAACCCGGTAGTCCGTGAAACCACGAAGGATTTCAAACTTTCCACAATACAAACACTGCCCGGACCGAATTAAGTTCAACATAATACCATTCATAGTAATACATAAGTTCACAAATAATTGGTTACATCGGAGTATATGAAATAGTTATTACATTGCCAAGTTGAAAACCAAACTGCGGAAGCAAAATAAAGTGTTGTCTTACAAACGCACACTTAGTTAAAAATAGTGCCTGGCCCATCATCAAATCCGGCAAAAGCATAGAGGAATGAGATATAAGAGATGACCTTGCCCAAGGTCTAATCCTCCCGTAGTGGGATACAGGTCCATCTTGTTGCCACAGCAAAGGTCTTATGATCTCGCAACAAGTGGGAATAAAACCCCGAGTACAAGAAGGTACTCGGCTAGACTTACCCGTCATAAACCAAAAATAAAGTGACACCAAGGAGTATGCAAGGCTTTATAAGTGGGATAGCCGACTCATTTAATTGCAATAAAAGATGAGCTTATTAAATAATCATTTAGTGATAAAGGACTCTCTAGCTTATCATCTTTTAGGTTGGATCCCGACATCACTAAATTAGCACCCGTACTACTCCAACTCCGTGGTATGAGCAAACAACACTATCCTTATCCTTTCGGTTGAGCATACCAAAGATCAACAACATAGAACCATAACCATCTTACATTGCACAATGATTTGCGACATGCCGCTTTGCTCGGTCAAGTGTTCACCGTCCGGGAACGATGGCGATTATAATCGATTGCAAACCAAATGGCGGGTATTCCTCACACAAACCACACGTCTCCCGTCGGAGTCGATTAGATCACCTTGGTCTATTCGGGTGGAATCGCGGATTTCAAAGCAAATACGATTACACCGGGGCATGCCCGGCTACCGAGTCCTCCGGCGCGACCGGCCACCGGCTTTAATACCGCGCCATGGGCAATACACTCAACTCGCTGAAATTCCGGCCCAAACATCCTCAAGGCTTCGCGGTCGGATGATCGCATCCTTCCGGCTATCGTGAGGCATTGTTCAACATGATCCGAGGACGTACAAAGCCATAGTCCCTTAAGTGACATCGCCGGAGTTTCCGTGGTCTAACACACCACAAACTCCGACTAGTCGTGATTTAACAAGGCCACATGGTTATGTTCTCTAAACCAACCTCCATAGTATCAACCATAGGGTAGTAACCACCTACCTCGCGGATGAGGGTCAATCACCCGTCTTCTACCGATCTAATTAAGCAGTGCTAAGCATATGAACGATCCCGAACTTAAAAGGGTAAAGGTATTCAAGTGGATCAAGGTACTCATAATGCGAAGAACGGTTCCAAGTAACGCCTATAAACTTAATGCATCATAAACAATAAAGGACGCAAAGTAAATCATTTTGCAAACCGTAGGAGAAATGCTCCGGGGCTTGCCTTCCTAATACGATCAATGTTGAAGCTCCCAAAGACTTGATCACTCCACGTCAGTTCCTGGTTCTCGATCACCTCACGTGCCGTGGTTCCCCTTGGTGACTCCTCCTTTGGATCCTTGTCCCACGTCACGTTCGTTCTCCTAGCGATCCCGTATGATGCGGGTGCATGTATGAATACTAAGAATACACATGGTATGATCATGCGAATGCGTGCTTTGCTTATTCTTTCTACAAGGTAGTCAACATCATCCAAGAACGTGTACCATAAGCACATGTCATCTACTACGTTTTCTACTACAACAATGTAATCCTAGTACGACATCCCTTTCTACTATCATCCGCAAACAAGTCATACTAAAGCCAAATCACCTTGAGACTACACTCACACATAATCATCCTAACCATATAACTAATAGATCAGTAAATAAATCATAAATAAATAACCATAGACCCTATGGATATGAATGAAGACATTCTGGAAAGCTTATGAAATTCTCCATCAAACATATGAAGACATCACAAACTGATTCCCAGGTTAACTACACCTAAAACACAGAACATCAGGACTGATTCTGGAAAAACAGCCACTAAAACAGCCCTGGTGACCATCTTGTCACACCCATAACTCCTAAACCATTCATGCAATGACCATGAAACTTTAACAGTAGATGGTCAAGCTAACACACTAACTATCATCTTTAGACAAGTTAACCAGAAACTTAACTTATAATTAGATTAGCCTAGCATCAATGGACTTAACCCCTAATTTGAACATCCAAGAGTTGAACAGGAGCACCATGATTGGCTACTCCTAAAATCCTACAAAAATTACAGTAGACATAGCATGGCAATACTAGTCTACCAACCAAAGTTTATCCCATTTGGATAAACCCACTGTCCTACACAAAATTCACAAGTGGCATGGCAGAGGGTCACCTAAAAATACTTTGTACTACGAAGTTAGTCAAACCATGCATATCATTACACCAGGGGCTACATTATAACATATAATGAGACCACAAAAAGTATCAACCCCATATCACACCTATATAAATCATTTATGAATTATTTCCCTCATAGCCTTCCTAGCACACTTGAACTACAACTCCTAAATTTCACACAACAAGCACACATGATATCTTATCCATAGAGTTCATCACACATAAAGGACTAACAAAACAACAATCATATTTTTCTGAGCAACATACTAATTACTATGCATTTCTAGAGATAGCACGCATTTTCAACATTTAATTAAAGTCCTATATAAAAGTATCACAAACATGGCATATGATATTTTTACTGCATAGTACACCTCATAAGAAAAATACTGCAAGTTGAATCACTCAAATCGGGCAAGTATTCTAGGAGATATGGATTTTACAAACTTAAAACTATTTTCTGGAAATCTATTACGAAAATCAGTAAAAGGACAGACATTTCCCTCGACCCCCCTGTAGTTTTGACAAATCTGCGAAGCCCAGATCTGCAAATCCTTGTGTCTACACGTTTTGCAATTAAATCCACAAAGTGTAATCTATTTTTGCCAATCCTTCCCTTCCTTGAATTCTAAACTACGGGTCCGAGCTCGGGCCGGCGAGCCGGGAGGAGCAGAGGCGGCCCGGCGCGGGGGCCCCTCGGCCCGGCGGCTCGCCGCGACCGGCGATGGGGACGGCGAAGGACCCATGCGCGCCCGCTCGTGCTTGTGGCCCGCCGGTGCGGCTCGTGGGGCCGCGCGGCCTACGTGGGCAGCGGGGCCGCCGCGCTGCGTGCGGCGCGCGCGAGGTGATGAAGATGGCGGACGGAGGAACACGGCCGCGGCGCGACCGGCAACCGAGGCGATGGGAGCGCGTGCGAGCTTGGAACCGGGCGAAGACTGATGGTGGAGCGCGGCTAAAGGGGGATGGCGCTATTGGTGGCGAGAATGGCGGAGGAATCGACGTGAGCAAGCGGCGGCACTCCGCGCGCTGGCGGCAATGGCGGCCACGGCACTGCTGCGATGGGGAGAGTGAGGGAAGGGAAATTGGAAACGGAGCGGAGTGGGCGCGTGGGGCGGACAGCTTTATAAGGGCGGCTCGGCACGCTTCAATTTGGACCGGAGGGGTCACGGGCGAGCGGGCAGGGGCGATGGCCATGGCGGCGGATGGCGCGTTCCGCGCATGGGACAACGTGCGAGCGAGGACCATCGCGCGGCGTTCGCGAGGGTGCTTGAGTGCTGCGCGGCGTGCGAGGCGGCGCGCGCATGTTTGGCGGCTCGCTTGGCGCGCGTGGTGTGCGGCATCGGGACGGGCGTGCGGGCGGCGCGTGGGCGCGGCGGCGTCAGGCGCGAGCGGCGGCTAGGCGCGCAGGCGAGGGGGACAAGCGTGCTTGACGCGATCGGGTGCGGCATCGGGGGCAGACGGCGGCGGGCGAGCGCAGCAGCGGCGTGCGCGGTGCGCTTGCTCTGCACGGAAGGAGAGGAAAAGAGGGGAGGATGATGACAGGTGGGGCCCGGGTGGGTCCCACTTTTTTGTCTTGACTTGAAAAGTTTGACCTTGAATAACTCCAAAAATATGCGAATTTGGAAAAAGTCAAAACATGAAAGTTTCTCCATTTGATGAGTAGAATACTTTTCATGTTGGAAGTTTTTGCTAATTCGGCCTAGATTTGAAAATGTGAATTAGGGTCAAATTATAATTATAAAAAATTATTTTTTTCAATATTCCCCTTTCTGTTTTTGCCCTTTTTGAAAGCCTTAAACCCATTTTCATGACTTGGTGTAAAAACAAAGTTTTCTCCAAATAATTTTCTGCATAAACTTTGTTAAAGCTCCATTTTGAGAAAAGCATCACAAATATGACTTCTAGCAAAAATTTGAAAACCCTATTTGTATTTTTAATCCAAGGAAACAAGCATTCAAACAATTGCTACACAAAATGCACATATGATGCTTATGGGATGATTATGCTCATGAAGATGCAAGATTTAAAAAGCCTAAAATTGGAGTTGTTACACCTACCCTTAAAGAAATCTCGCCCCGAGATTTAAAGCAAGAAAGGGGGAAAAGGGGAGAAATAAGAGCTTTATTCATAGATCTGGATTTACATCGAGGATTACACGACTTGGATACAAAGCCTTTCAAGATTTGAGAGAACAAGGCTATGAGAAATACACGAGAATCATTAGCCTAATCCGATAGCGACCGATACATGGACAATGGAGACACGGGATGAACACGACGCTCCAAAACGTCAAGAATGTCCACAAGAACCGAAAAACCTCCGGGTGAACTCAACCATCGTGAACCCAACCAGCAAAATCAATCCAAAACAGATCGAGTTCCTCCATGAAATACATATCTTTCTTCTCTCTTACAAGCCGGCGACTCGGATCCACGACAACCACCGAATCTTGCAACTCGCTCCCGATTGCTCTCCCTTCCAAAGCGATGGCTTTCCCAAGTTTCTTCTCTCAGAGCAAGGTTTCAGATTTGGGGATGGAAAAGAAGAACAGATGCACAGGAGGGCATCCACGATGGAGTGGGAAGGCAGGATGATGCAAGGCACCAGAGTGGAGGCAAGAGAAAGAAGATGGACGACGAGTCACTCACGCACGGGCGAGGAGAAGATAAAGGAGGGAATAGATTCACTCGGCGAGGAGGTGGGCGAGTGACCGTCTTTTGAAGTCGGGAAGGAGAGGAGGGGTCCGGCACGAAACGAGGACGAGGCGCGAGAGCCGACGGGGACAGGATAAAGGAGGGTTCCTATGCGGGTCTTTGCGAGTGCGGCGATCACGCGAACACAATGCACAAGTGGGTCCCCTAGGATTGCAACGGTTCTCATCTCGGTTGACTTGCTTTGACCATTCCAAGTTGTCCACATATTCATTTTTCCACTTCCAAGACCATTAGAGGACATTCTTCTACTTATCCCATTCTTCTAATCGATGTCAAATCCTTTTTCTTAATCGAAGTATGAAGATGACAGAATAGTACGATGTACTCTCTCATTAAACCCCAAAATTACTACACCACTAGGGCAGGTTATCGCAAGGCGTAACCAACAATTACCCTATTGGAGGCATCAAAGGGTTTAATGTGAGAGAATCTCGCTACTCACATCATCAAATACATCAAATGGTGCTTCAACCCTCAAAGTGTTTACCACTACGAAGCGAGTCAAGCCGAGGTTTGCACATCTTCAAGCTAAATCCAAATCAAGTTTGTTGTCAATAAGAATAGCATCGCAATACTTTCTACAATATCACCAAGGACTTGTGTGCAAAAAGACAAGCTGAATTGGGTATCATCATTGGATTCCTTGAGGTGAGTTCAACACGGCATAATCCTTCATAAGAGCACAAGATAATGTATGCTAATATGAACCATCTAGATCGAAGAAGTCCACTCTTTTGCATGTAGAAGTCAAAGTTCTTAGGTCAAAGACATCCAGATCATCTCATGTAGCAATCAAAATTCCTAGGTCAATGATTCTCTAACTCCATAGAAACCAACCAATTACCTCTCTTATTGGACAAAAACGGTAACATGAGCAGATTCTTAGGCAGGGAATCATGATTACCAATTCCTTTCTATAAGTCATGCTCTCGAAGCAGGGAATTGTTGAGTTTTGTTATCCAACCAAAATTCCTTTCCAATGATAAGCGTGTAAATCTTTCTTTCCGAATGTTGCCTCTACTGAACCAAATTCTCATATTCGACGACTTTTGTTTGATACTCAAAGCGAAAATGTATTTTGGTAAATCCAAGATTATACCCAAGCACTTGTACGATGCGTACCCAATGCATAGCTGAATCCGACATCATGACACTTGAGTCATGACCGATGCAACCCCAAAATTGTTGCCATAATCCGTTTATAAGAAGTTTTTGTCGAAGAATTTCCTTCATGGTCCCCCATAAAGCATGAATACTCCATAAGGCCTTAGAATACCTAGTAGATGTATAGGAGTTCTAAGTCTCTACTAAGGAGTACCATGGAATAGGAAACCATTCTCTTGATCGACAAACACCGGTATAGTCCTTTGTCTACCACCTCTTGTGGTCCGATTGGTCTTAATGTACGCGATCTTATTCTCTTTGATATGCCTATTTTGCTCTTCGGAAGAAAATGTCATAAGAGATTGGATGATAAGTATCGAGAGGAGATCAAGGTAGGTTCACGCAAAACGACACCTCGAGGCAATCTCTGTAATAGGTCGAGATCAACAATCGTGATACTGCGCGTGCCGAGCAAAGACATCCATGTGTCTGCGGCCACGGGTGCTCTCGGTTTCGTCGCGGCACCATCGGTCATTAATCGGGACTCCATTACAAATCTTGCGTTTGAAATGCAATTCCACATGATTGAAGGTATTCCCGCACGAATAAGCATTACGTGCAAGGCAAAAGTGAGATATACGAAAGATAGTCACAAGGACACAAGGTAATAAGAAAAGGTCAACTACATCAATTTGTAGCAACCTACCGTCATAATATCATGGCGCGATTTGAATGTGGGTGGATTGCATTAACAAGGATATGCATAAACAAATATTCAAGGGAGGTTTTATGACAAAGATGTTGTCTTGGCTTAGACGAAATAACGGGTTACGATTAATAATTACAATACCCGCGTACCCCTAGTAATCCATCTAGGTGCGTCCACCAAAATGGTCTAGGTTCTTGTCGCGGCACGGTAACTTATTAACCGAGACAATATTGCCATGACTATGACCAATAGAATAATTCGCCAGATAATCGAATTATATACGATATCTTGTACAACTAAGCTCTGTGCACAAGACAAGGTGAAGGAATTACCGAGAATTTCAAAAAATTGTGGATAGCAAGGAATACTTTTGAATGACATAGCATGTGCTACATACTATCGTCGTGTCATTCCCAAGTGATGATTAATGACAATATTCACTTAACGATTGGTCTAGGCATGTGACAACAAGAAACCAATGTCAACATATCATTATAGACCGAGAGGAATAGAAGTGAATTTACATGGACGAGGATAGAATACAAATTTGACCAACGACTGAGTTTTGATGTCCAAAATGCATGACACATAAAACTTGTCCTTGCAGGCTACATAGGACCCATACATCACTGAAACACGCTAAGTGATTCATAATCTCTAACTCACAAACCATTGTACTATCTGCTTAGGAGTACAAGTCATTACAACAGTCCGCTCAAAAAAAACATAACATTCTTACTAAAGACTTCTCATCAAGCTTACTCCTCATGGTCATGGTCCATGTTCTCAACACTTTCGCATTTCCGGTATTCGCACTATCAATGTTGGGCACTATCTCGAAGTCCTTCCTCATCCACACCAAGAGAATTGGGGTGAAGCCGGTTGTAGACCCGTTGCGCTCTCCTTGCAAAGCACCATTGATGACCTCTAATGCAAGCACTTGCTCCCTCAAACAGTATTCCTCATTCCAAGCTTCATTTCGTTGTTGCTCAACTATACCAAAGGCTTGTTGCCACTGACCAAGTAGGGCAAACAACTCCAAAAACTGACTTTGTGCCACCAAGGTCTCATGAACAGCAGCATTTTCTCTCTGAAGAGCCTGATCTTTGGAGATGGTCATCTGCTCAAGCAATGTGGTCAGTCTTTCAACTTCCTCTTCATATTCTTTCTTCATCTCTCGCTTAAATGAGGTGACGTAGACGAACTCGCGATTAAGGGATTCCAATGCATTCTCCAGACAGGAGTAACTCTTCATCATAGCAAACATTGCGCTACTAGCAGGACCATTGCTGTTCTCAGCCTCATCTTTACCACCGACAAGTGCAGTCTCACTAAGCTGACGCCACACAACATGGTATGGGTCACCCTTAGGAAACACACCTGCAGTGGCACGAGCAACCTCTTCTGGGCATCTTTTGAGCAAATCCCGTAGTGCCTTGTATGCAACCACATTTACACCTTCCAGAGGATTCCTACCTCGAGCAATGAACCGACGTCCACACCAAAGTGACGCTCCTTCACTCTTGGCGGGAATTAGCACTTCAACCGGAATCAAACTCATACGCTGACTCTCCAGCTCCTTACTCCACTGATAGCGAGGTTCTTTACCCGTGGGATAGCCCACTGAGTGCAGAATTCGCCATAGCAAGAAGGCATTCCATATTCTTTTAGAAACTTTTTGGCACCACGTGGCTCACGGGTGGCAAGCCGCCGATGCAAAACTTTTCCCTTGGTTGACTTGGATTTGATGCGCTTCATTCTTGCCATCTCATTCCAACCGAATCACAACTCTCATGAGATGGAGATTAAGTTGGTGACTTTTATCGAAAGAGAGAATCATTCTTTTATAAGGGAAGAAATAATGCGGTTGCCATGAAATGATTATGTGTCATGATGCATGCACGTTCCGTACGTCCTCACAAATCTAGAAAATTAATAAATTCTAGCGTTTTAGACGGTGGCATACCAACGTGCTCTCATATAGCGTAAACTAGTCGGGCTACACGATCTTGCGTAGTTAGTGTACCTGCCAAAAATTCATTTCAGCCCAATATCCCAATGAATGCAAGCGACGTAAAAATCCACGCACCTTCCGAACAAGGTGAAATCTCCGATTACTTGCACCCATTCCCGAGTGCATACTACCCATCAAGTCATCGAAGACGACACCCTCACATGGGGTACCTTCTTATAAACATGTGTGAACATGTATATAATCCAACCAATAAGCACTCCCCTAGATCGGCATTGCGTCCGATCATGCTCTCACAACTCACACTTACCTTAGCGTTGAACCAATCTTACCTTGGCGTAGGGCAAATTGATCCATACATAACCATTCAAGTGAATGGCCCTCATACATATCCGTCGTGTATGAGCACAACAAATAGAAAATATGATGCAGTAATCCCCCAAGTTAGTACTGATATAAGCCACCTGAAGTCCTTAATTGGGCATAAAGGATATGACTGGTCCAAGGCACATATATAAGTTTTGAAAACCACACACTTTTGAAAAGCCTATATATGAGATTAAGTGGCTATAAGTTCGTAATTACTGTTTATAAAACAAATTCATTTTGTTTTAAATATACTTATGAACAGTAATACGTTGAACCTGCTCCGATGCCAGCTGTAACAGAACCGACCAATTAATATAAACATAATGTACTAATGATGTCGCCTAAGCAACTTAATTAGCACATGACGCTTATATCAACCCGGTAGTCCGTGAAACCACGAAGGATTTCAAACTTTCCACAATACAGCCCAAACCGAATTAAGTTCAACATAAAACCGTTCATAGTAATACATAAGTTCACAAGTAATTGATTACATCGGAGTTTATGAAATAGTTATTACAATGCCAAGTTGAAAACCAAACTGCGGAAGCAAAATAAAGTGTTGTTTTACAAACGCACACTTAGTTAAAAATAGTGCCTGGTCCATCATCAAATCCGGCAAAAGCATAGAGGTATGAGATATAAGAGTTGACCTTGCCCAAGGTCTAATCCTCCCGTAGTGGGATACGTGTCCATCTTGTTGCCACAAAGGTCTTATGATCTCGCAACAAGTGGGAATAAAACCCCGAGTACAAGAAGGTACTCGGCTAGACTTACCCGTCATAAACCAAAAATAAAGTGACACCAAGGAGTATGCAAGGCTTTATAAGTGGGATAGCCGACTCATTTAATTGCAATAAAAGATGAGCTTATTAAATAATCATTTAGTGATAAAGGACTCTCTAGCTTATCATCTTTTAGGTTGGATCCCGACATCACTAAATTAGCACCCGTACTACTCCAACTCCGGGGTATGAGCAAACAACACTATCCTATCCTTTCGGTTGAGCATACCAAGATCAACAACATAGAACCATAACCATCTTACATTTTCACAATGATTTGCGACGGTGCCGCTGCTCGGTCAAGTGTTCACTTGTCCGAGAACGATGGCGATTATAATCGATTGCAAACCAAACCGGCGGGTATTCCTCACACAAACCACACGTCTCCCGTCGGAGTCGATTAGATCACCTTGGTCTATTCGGGTGGAATCGCGGATTTCAAAGAAATACGATTACACCGGGCATGCCCGGCTACCGGTCTCCTCCGGCGCGACCGGCCACCGGCTTTAATACCGCGCTGTGGGCAATACACTCAACTCCGCTGAAATTCCGGCCCAAACATCCTCAAGGCTTCGCGGTCGGATGATCGCATCCTTCCATCTATCTGTGAGGCATTGTTCAACATGATCCGAGGACGTACAAAGCCATAGTCCCTTAAGTGACATCGCCGGAGTTTCCGTGGTCTAACACACCACAAACTCCGACTAGTCGTGATTTAACAAGGCCACATGGTTATGTTCTCTAAACCAACCTCCATTTTCCTCAACCATAGGGTAGTAACCACCTACCTCGCGGATGAGGGTCAATCACCCGTCTTCTACCGATCTAATTAAGCGGTGCTAAGCATATGAACGATCCCGAACTTAAAAAGGGTAAAGGTATTCAAGTGGATCAAGGTACTCATAATGCAAGAATCTGTTCCAAGTAACGCCTATAAACTTAATGCATCATAAACAATAAAGGACGCAAAGTAAATCATTTTGCAAACCGTAGGAGAAATGCTCCGGGGCTTGCCTTCCTAATACGATCAATGTTGAAGCTCCCAGCACTTGATCACTCCACGTCTGGTTCCTGGTTCTCGATCACCTCACGTGCCGTGGTTCCCCTTGGTGACTCCTCCTTTGGATCCTTGTCCCACGTCACGTTCTGTTCTCCTAGCGATCCTGTATGATGCGGGTGCATGTATGAATACTAAGAATACACATGGTATGATCATGCGAATGCGTGCTTTGCTTATTCTTTCTACAAGGTAGTCAACATCATCCAAGAACGTGTACCATAAGCACATGTCATCTACTACGTTTTCTACTACAACAATGTAATCCTAGTACGACATCCCTTTCTACTATCATCCGCAAACAAGTCACCTAAACCTTGAACACTTGACAATAAGCCAAACAGACTACACTCACACATAATCATCCTAACCATATAACTAACAGATCAGTAAATAAATCATAAATAAATAACCATAGACCCTACGGGTATGAATGAAGACATTATGGAAAGCTTATGAAATTCTCCATCAAACATATGAAGACATCACAAACTGATTCCTAGGTTAACTACACCTAAAACACAGAACATCAGGACTGATTCTGGAAAAACAGCCACTAAAACCGCACTGGTGACCATCTTGTCACACCCATAACTCCTAAACCATTCATGCAATGATCATGAAACTTTAGCAATAGATGCATAAGCTAATACACTAACTATCATCTTTAGACAAGTTAACCAGAAAACCAACTTATCATTGGGTTAATCATAGCATCATTGGGTTAACCCCTAATTTGTCCAACCATGAGTTGAACAGGAACACCAAGATTTATTGCTCCTAAAATCCTACAAAAATTACAGCAGACATAGCATGGAAATACTAGTCTACCATCCAAAATTTCACCTCATTTTGACAAGTCTAGCACCCTACACAAAAATGACAAGGCAGCACCTATAAATGGACCTAAAAATACTTTGCACTACGAAGTTAGTCAAACCATGCATCTCATTACACCAGGGGCTACATTATAACATATAATGAGACCACAAAAAGTATCAACCCCATATCACACATATATAAATCATTTATGAATTATTTCCCTCATAGCCTTCCTAGCACACTTGAACTACAACTCCTAAATTTCACACAACAAGCACACATGATATCATTATCACAGTAAGTTCATCACACATAAAGACTAACAAGCAACAAGAATCATATTTTTCTGAGCATCCTACTAAATTACTATGCATTTCTAGAGATAGCACGCATTTTCAACATTTAATTAAAGTCCTATATAAAAGTATCACAAACATGGCATATGATATTTTTACTGCATAGTACACCTCATAAGAAAAATACTGCAAGTTGAATCACTCAAATTGGACAAGTATTCTAGGAGATATGGATTTTACAAACTTAAAACTATTTTCTGGAAATTCTATTTACGAAAATCATATAAGACAAACACTTTTCGAAAAACCCTCGTTTTCTAGAAATTAACCGAGCCCACGATCCGTGGTTTGTGTGAGTCTTGCTCTTTTGCGGGACCCTCACCTTCCCTAATTCTAAATACGGCCCTCGAGCAAGGAAACGAGCAGGGCGGCGATGTGGCTTGGGGCCGGCCGATAGGCGGCTCGCCGGCGACCCCGATGGGCGGCGAAGGAGCACGCGCGGGGCACGCCCAAGCACCCACCGGTGCCCACGGAGGGGCTCGCGGGCGCTCCCCATGGGGCCGGCGGCCACACCGGCCGTCGAGGTCGAGGCGGCTCGCGGGGCGCGGTGGCGGCTCGCCGGGTGAAGGGGGGGCGGGCGGGCGGTGGCGAGGCTAGAGGAGGTCGATCGGCTAAAGGCGGGTGGGAACGGTGGCGGCGCGCGCGGAGGAACGTGCATGACGGCGGAGCTCAAGGCGGCGGCAATGGCGGCCTTGGCGAAACCTTTGGCAAGGGAGAGAGAGAAGGGAGCGGCGCGGTGGAGTGGGCGAGGTGGAGCTTAAAAGCGGCTTACGCGGCCAATTTGGCCCGGCGCTTCAATTTGGACCGGCGAGGCGGTCACGGGCGAAGCGGGAGCACGGCGGCCATGTTCCGCCGTGAGCGTGGCGCGGCGTGCTCTTGGCGCGTTGGCGGGCGCGCGCAATGATGTCGTGGCGGCCGGCGTCGGCTAGCGCGTGGTGGTACAAGCGGCGTGCGGCATCGGCGGGCGGGCGGGCGGCGCGATGCGGCGGCGGGCGAGCGGGCGCGCCCGAAGGGCGGCGAGCGCCGCTGCGCTCTCTCGGCACGGGAAGCGAGGGGAAAGGGAGGAGATGATGATGACAGTGGGTCCGGGTGGGTCCCACCCTTTTTTTTGTCTTTACTTGAAAAGTTTGACCAGCGATAACTCCCAAACGGTGCCGAATTTGGAAAAACTTTGAAACATGAAAGTTTCTCCATTTGATGAGTAGAATACTTTTCATGTTGGAAGTTTTTGCTAATTCGGCCTAGATTTGAAAATGTGAATTAGGGTCAAATTAGAATTATAAAAATATTAATTTTTTTCAATATTCCCCTTTCTGTTTTTGCCCTTTTGAAAGCCTTAAACCCATTTTCATGACTTGGTGTAAAAACAAAGTTTTCTCCAAATAATTTGCTCTAAAACTCTATTCGGGTACCAACTTGATTTTGAGCAATGTAAACATCTTTTTGGAAAAGTTTGAAAACTACTTAATATATATAAACAAATAAATCTATTTAACCACAAGGAAACAAGCATCAAGCGATTCAGACAATTATGAGCATGAGATGCTTATGGGATGATTATGCTCATGAAGTGCAAGATTTAAAAAGCCTAAAACTGGAGTTGTTACAGCCTACCCCCCTTAAAGAAATCTCGCCCCGAGATTTAAAGCAAGAAGAGGGGAAAAGGGAAGAAATAAGAGCTTTATTCATAGATCTGGATTTACATCGAGGATTACACGACTTGGATACAAAGCCTCTCAAGATTTGAGAGAACAGGGCTATGAGAAATACACGAGAATCATTAGCCTAATCCAGATAGCGACTGATACAGGGACAATGGAGACACAGGATGAACACGACGCTCCAAAACGTCAAGAATGTCCACAAGAACCAGAAAACCTCAAGGGTGAACTCAACCATCGTGAACCCAACCAGCAAAATCAATCCAAAACAGATCAGGAGTTCCTCCATGAAATACATATCTTTCTCCCCTTCAACGCCGGCGACTCTGGATCCACGAACAAACACCGAATCTTGAAACTCTGCTCCTGATTACTCTCCCTTTCCAAAGCGATGGCTTTCTCAAGTTTCTTCTCTCAGAGCAAGGTTTCAGATATGGGGATGGAAAAGAAGAACTGATGCACAGAAGGGCATCCACGATAGAGGGAAAGGCAGAATGATGCAAGGCACCAGAGTGGAGGCAGGAGGAAGAAGATGGACGACGAGTCACTCACGCACGGGCGAGAAGAAGATAGAGGAGAGAATAGATTCGCTCGGCGAGGAGGCGGGCGAGTGACCGTCTTTGGAAGCCGGGAAAGAGAGGAGGGGTCCGGCACGAGAACGAGGACGAGGCGCGAGAGCTGACAGGGCGACAGGATAAAGGAGAGTACCCTGTGCAGGTGCTGCGAGTGCGGCGATCACGCGAACACAGTGCACAAGTGGGTCCCCTAGGATTGCAACGGTTCTCTTCTGGTTGACTTGCTGTGACCATTCCAGTTGTCCACATATTCATTTTTCCACTTCCAAGACCATTAGAGGACAATCTTCTACTTATCCCATTCTTCTAATCTGATGTCAAATCCTTTTTCTTAATCTGAAGTATGAAGATGACAGGAATAGTACGATATACTCTCTCATTAAACCCCAAAATTACTACACAAAGAGGGCGAGGTTATCGCAAGGCGTAACCAACAATTACCCTATTGGAGGCATCAAAGGGTTTAATGTGAGAGAATCTGCTACTCACATCATCAAATACATCAAATGGTGCTTCAACCCTTAGAGATTTTACCACTACGAAGCAGGTCAAGCTGAGGTTTGCACATCTGTCAAGCTAAATCCAAATCAAGTTTGCTGTCAATAAGAATAGCATCGGCAATACTTTCTACAATATCACCAAGGACTTGTGTGAACAAAAGACAAGCTGAATTGGGCATCATCCGTTGGATTCCTTGAGGTGAGTTCAACTCTGACACAGTCATACATAAGAGCACAAGATAATGTATGCTAATATGAACCAGCTAGACTGAAGAATTCCACTCTTTTGCATGTAGAAGTCAAAGTTCTTAGGTCAAAGACATCCAAATCATCTCATGTAGAAATCAAAATTCCTAGGTCAATGATTCTCTGACTCCATAGAAACCAACCAATTGCCTCTCTTATAGGACCAAAAACATTATCATGAGCAGATTCTTTGGCAAGGACTCATGATTACCAATTCCTTTCTATAAGTCATGCTCTCGAAGCATGGAATTGTTGAGTTTTGTTATCCAACAAACATTCCTTTTCGATGATAAATGTGCCAATCTTTCTTTCGTAGCGTTGTCTCTACTAACCAAATTCTCATATTCGACGACTGTCGTTTGATACTCAGAGTAGAAATGTATTTTGGTAAATCCAATGTTATACCCAAGCACTTGTATGATGCGTACCCAATGCATAGCTGAATCCGACACCATGACACTTGAGCTCATGACCAGATGCAACTCCAAAAATTGTTGCCATAATCCGTTTATAAGAAGTTTTTGTCTGAAGAATTTCCTTCATGGTCCCCATAAAGCACGAATACTCCATAAGCCTTAGAATACCTAGTAGATGTATAGGAGTTCCAAGTCTCTACTAAGGAGTACCATGGAATAGGAAACCATTCTCTTGATCGACAAACACCCGGTATAGTCCTTTGTCTACTACCTCTTGTAGTCCGATTAGTCTTAATGTACGCGATCTCATTCTCTTTGATATTCCCGATTTTGCTCTTCGGGAGAAAAGGTCATAAGAGATTGGATGATGAGTATCGAGAGGAAATCAAGGTAGGTTCACGCAAAACGACACCTCGAGGCAATCTCTAATAGGTCGAGATCAACAATCGTGATACCGGCGCGTGCCGAGCAAAGACATCCATGTGTCTCGCGCCCACGGGGTGCTCTCGGTTTCGTCGTGGCACCATCGGTCATTAATCGGACTCCATCACAAATCTTGCGTTTGAGATGCAATTCCACATGATTAAAGGTATTCTCGCACGAATAAGCATTACATGCAAGGCAAAAGTGGGATATACGAAAGATAGTCACAAGGACACACGGTAATAGGAAAAGGTCAACTACAACAATTTGTAGCAACCTACATCATAATATCATGGCGCGATTTGAATGTGGGTGGATTGCATTAACAAGGATATGCATAAACAAACATTCAAGGGAGGTTTTAGGACAAAGATGTTGTCCAGGCTTAGACGAAATAACGGGTTACGATTAATAATTACAATACCTGCGTAACCCCTAGTAATCCATCTAGGTGCGTCCACGGAGATGGTCTAGGTTCTTGTCGCGGCACGGTAACTTATTAACCGAGACAATATGGCCATGACTATGACCAACAGAATAATTCGCCAGATAATCGAATTATATACGATATCTTGTACAACTAAGCTCTGTGCACAAGACAAGGTGAAGGAATTACCGAAGATTTAAAAGTTGTGGATAGCAAGGAGTATTTTTGAACGACATAGCATGTGCTACATACTATCGTCGCGTCGTTCCCAAGTGATGATTAATAACAATATTCACTTAACAATTGGTCTAGGCATGTGACAACAAGGAACCAATGTCAACATATCATTGTAGACCGAGAGGAATAGAAGTGAATTTACATGGACAAGGATAGAATACAAATTTGATCAACGACTGAGTTTTGATGCCCAAGATGCATGACACATAAAACTTGTTCTTGCAGGCTACATAGGACGAATACATCACTGAAACACGCTAAGTGATTCAGAATCACTAACCCACTAACCATTGTACCATCTGCTTAGGAGTACAGGTCATTACAACAGGTCCGCTCAAAAGAAAACATAACATTCTTACTAAAGACTTCTCATCAAGCTTACTCCTCATGGTCATGGTCCATGTCCTCAACACTTTCTGCATTTCCAGTATTCGCACTATCAATGTTGGGCACTATCTGAAGTCCTTCCTCATCCACACCAAGAGAATTGGGGTGAAGCTGGTTGTAGACCCATTGCAGTTCTCCTTGCAAAGCACCATTGATGACCTCTAATGCAAGCACTTGCTCCCTCAGACGGTCTTCCTCATTCCAAGCTTCATTTCATTGCTGCTCAACTATACCAAAGGCTTGTTGCCACTGACCAAGTAGGGCAAGCAACTCCAAAAACTGACTTTGTGCCACAAAGGTCTCATGAACAGCAGCATTTTCTCTCTAAAAAGCCTGATCTTTGGAGATTGTCATCTGCTCAAGCAATGTGGTCATTCTTTCAACTTCCTCTTCATATTCTTTCTTCATCTCTCGCTTAAATGAGGTGACGTAGACGAACTCGCGATTAAGGGATTCCAATGCATTCTCCGAGCGAGTAACTCTTCATCATAGCAAATATTGCGCTACTAGCGGACCATTGCTGTTCTCGGCCTCATCTTTACCACCGACAAGTGCGGTCTTACTAAGCCGACGCCACACAACATGGTATGGGTCACCCTTAGGAAACACACCTGCAGTGGCACGAGCAACCTCTTCTGGGCATCTTTTGAGCAAATCCCGTAGTGCCTTGTATGCAACCACATTTGCACCCTCCCAAGGGTTCCTACCCCGAGCAATGAACCGACATCCACACCAAAGTGACGCTCCTCCACTCTTGGCGGGAATTACCACTTCAACCGGAATCAAACTCATACGCTGACTCTCCAGCTCCTTACTCCACTGATAGCGAGGTTCTTTACCCGTGGGATAACCCACGAGTGCAAATTCGCCATAGCAATGAAGGCATTCCATATTCTTTTAGAAACTTTTTGGCACCACGTGGCTCACGGGTGGCAAGCTGCCGTGCAAAACTTTTCCCTTGGTTGACTTGGATTTGATGTGCTTCATTCTTGCCATCTCGTCAAACCGATTCACAACTCTCATGAGATGGAGATTAAGTTGGTGACTTTTATCGAAAGAGAGAATCATTCTTTTATAAGGGAAGAAATAATGCAATATTGCCATGAAATGATTATGTGCCATGATGCATGCACGTTACGTACGTCCTCACAAATCTAGAAATTAATAAATTCTAGCGTTTTAGACGGTGGCATACCAACGTGCTCTCATATAGCGTAAACTAGTCGGGCTACACGATCTTGCGTAGTTAGTGTACCTGCAGAAAATTCATTTCAGCCCAATATTCCAATGAATGCAAGCGACGTAAAAATCCACGCACTTCCGAACAAGGTGAAATCTCCGATTACTTGCACCCATTCCCGAGTGCATACTACCCAACAAGTCATCAGAAGACGACACCCTCACATGGGTACCTTCTTATAAACATGTGTGAACATGTATATAATCCAAAGACCAATAAGCACTCCCCTAGATCGGCAGTGTATCCGATCATGCTCTCACAACTCACACTTACCTGAGCGTTGAACCATTCTTACCTTGACGTAGGGGCAAATTGATCCATACATAACCATTCAAGTGAATGGCCCTCATACATATCCGTCGTGTATGAGCACAACAAATAGAAAATATGATGCAGTAATCCCCCAAGTTAGTACTGATATAAGCCACCTGAAGTCCTTAATTGGGCATAAAGGATATGACTGGTCCAAGGCACATATATAAGTTTTGAAAACCACACACTTTTGAAAAGCCTATATATGAGATTAAGTGGCTATAAGTTCGTAATTACTATTTATAAAACAAATTCATTTTGTTTTAAATATACTTATGAACAAAATACGTTGAACCCGCTCCGATGCCGCCGTAATGTAACCGACCAATTAATATAAACATAATGTACTAATGGTGTCGCTTAAGCAACTTAATTAGCACATGACGCTTATACCAACCCGGTAGTCCGTGAAACCACGAAGGATTTCAAACTTTCCACAATACAAAATTTTTAGACCGAATTAAGTTCAACATAAAACCATTCATAGTAATACATAAGTTCACAAGTAATTGATTACATCGGAGTTTATGAAATAGTTATTACAATGCCAAGTTAAAAACCAAACTGCGGAAGCAAAATAAAGTGTTGTTTTACAAACGCACACTTAGTTCAAAATAGTGCCTGGTCCTTCATCAAATCCAAAGCAAAAGCATAGAGGTATGAGATATTAGAGATGACCTTGCCCAAGTTCTAATCCTCCCGTAGTGGGATACACAGTCCATCTTGTTGCCACAAAGAAAGGTCTTATGATCTCGCAACAAGTGGGAATAAAACCCTGAGTACAAGAAGGTACTCAGCTAGACTTACCCGTCATAAACCAAAAATAAAGTGACACCAAGGAGTATGCAAGGCTTTATAAGTGGGGTAGCTGACTCATTTAATTGCAATAAAAGATGAGCTTATTAAATAATCATTTAGTGATAAAGGACTCTCTAGCTTATCAACTTTTAAGTTGGATCCTGACATCACTAAATTAGCACCTGTACTACTCCAACTCCAGGGTATGAGCAAACAACACTATTTTATCCTTTCGGTTGAGCATACCAGCATCAACAACATCAGAACCATAACCATCTTACATTGCACACATATTTGCGACAGTGCCGCTGCTCGGTCAAGTGTTCACTGTCCAGGAACGATGGCGATTATAATCGATTGCAAACCAGCTGGCGGGTATTCCTCACACAAACCACACGTCTCCCGTCGGAGTCGATTAGATCACCTTGGTCTATTCGGGTGGAATCGCGGATTTCAGCAAATACGATTACTCCAGGGCATGCCCGGCTACCAGGTCTCTCCGGCGCGACCGGCCACTGGCTTTAATACCGCGCCTGTGGGCAATACACTCAACTCTGCTGAAATTCCGGCCCAAACATCCTCAAGGCTTCGCGGTCGGATGATCGCATCCTTCCAGCTATCTGTGAGGCATTGTTCAACATGATCCGAGGACGTACAAAGCCATAGTCCCTTAAGTGACATCGCCGGAGTTTCCGTGGTCTAACACACCACAAACTCCGACTAGTCGTGATTTAACAAGGCCACATGGTTATGTTCTCTAACCAACCTCCATAGTATCGACCATAGGGTAGTAACCACCTACCTCGCGGATGAGGGTCAATCACCCGTCTTCTACCGATCTAATTAAGCAGTGCTAAGCATATGCACGATCCTGAACTTAAAAGGGTAAAGGTATTCAAGTAGATCAAGGTACTCATAATGCAGTAACGGTTCCAAGTAACGCCTATAAACTTAATGCATCATAAACAATAAAGGACGCAAAGTAAATCATTTTGCAAACCGTAGGAGAAATGCTCCGGGGCTTGCCTTCCTAATACGATCAATGTTGAAGCTCCCAGCACTTGATCACTCCACGTCTGGTTCCTGGTTCTCGATCACCTCACGTGCCGTGGTTCCCCTTGGTGACTCCTCCTTTGGATCCTTATTTCACGTCACGTTCTGTTCTCCTAGCGATCCTGTATGATGCGGGTGCATGTATGAATACTAAGAATACACATGGTATGATCATGCGAATGCGGGCTTTGCTTATTCTTTCTACAAGGTAGTCAACATCATCCAAGAACGTGTACCATAAGCACATGTCATCTACTACGTTTTCTACTACAACAATTTAATCCTAGTACGACATCCCTTTCTACTATCATCGCAAACAAGTCAAGTAAAGCCAAAAGAGACTACACTCACACATAATCATCCTAACCATATAACTAACAGATCAGTAAATAAATCATAAATAAATAACCATAGACCCTATGGATATGAATAAATACATTATGGAAAGCTTATGAAATTATCCATCAAACATATGAAGACATCACAAACGGATTCCCAGGTTAACTACACCTAAAACACAGAACCTCAGGACTGATTCTGGAAAAACAGCCACTAAAACAGCCCTGGTGACCATCTTGCCACACCCATAACTCCTAAACCATTCATGCAATGACCATGAAACTTTAACAGTAGATGGTCAAGCTCACACACACTAACTATCATCTTTAGACAAGTTAACCAGAAACCCAACTGTAAGGTCCTAGATGGCTAGAGGGGGGGTGAATAGCCTATAAAAATTTCTACAAACTCACTAAGCAAACTTCGTTAGATAAACAAACGGCGGAAAGCAAGTTACGCTTAGCCTACTAGATGTTGCAAGCCTCCTATCCAAACAATTCTAGTAGGTGATCACTAGCACACACAATAGCTACCGCTAGTGATCAAGAGTTCTACCCACGGATTTAATCTACACAAAGAGTGGTTCCCGACCGACCACACAAGCAATTCTACCCACGGGATTTAGTCTACACAAGATGTGGTTCCCGACCGACCACGCAAGCAATTCTACTTTGCAAGAATGTAATCAAAGTAATACAAGAGGGGGTAGGAGCTTGTTATACCGACGTGTCGAGTCGAGGTTGCCAATCACAAAGGAGATGAACAATCAATCACAATCGGCAACACACAAAGGATGATGACCAATCACCGGGAGACAAGATGAACACAATGATTTATCCCCGGATGTTCACTTGGGCACCGCCAAGCTACGTCACCCGTTGTGTCGACCAACACCTAGATGGTTCCTCGGTGTGACCCTCAAGTCACTAGCCCCTCAAGGCTCGCCCCGCAAGGCGCCGCAAGACACCACTCTCAAGCGAGGTACTCAACGACACGCGCAATCCACTAGGATGCTCTTCGTGATCCCCACGAGGTGAGCTCAAACCTCTCACAAACAACCGGAGGTGGCCAAGAACAATCACCTTCTCTTGCCAACGCCTCCAACAATCTCCAAGCCGGCTAGGAGCGGTACTCTCCAAGAGTAACAAGAAATCCACCGGCTAAACCACCCACAAGTGCCACTAGATGCCCTCAAGCAATGCAATGCACTAGGTGATTCACTCAAACTCTCTTAGGATGAACAACCAAGCAAGGGAGATGAGTGGGAGAGAGTCTCTTAGCTCAAAGAATGCACAAGGGATGAGAAATGGCAAAGAGGGCTCCCCAAGGGCCGGCCACCTTCTATTTATAACCCCTCAAACAAATGTGACCGTTACCCCCTCGGAGGCCGAGCAAGACGCGCCGGACGCTGTCGCGCAAACCGCCGGACGCGTCCGGCGCTTCTTCCTCGCGCGGCCCGAGCCGACCGTTGGCGCGCCGCGGCCAACCGTGCCGCCACGTGGGCGTCCGGCGCGCGTCCGGCGCACGCCACGCCGCGTCCGGCGCCGTATCCGCTCGCAACGCCGAGCTCGGAACTTTCGTTCGAGTCCGGCGTGCGCCGGACGCGGCACCCGCGCGTCCGCCGCCTTGAGCCGAGCCACCAAGCATCGCGCCGTCTTCCACAGAGCGCCAGACGATGCACAGGAACCACGCAGCGTCCGGCGCGCGCGTCCGACCCGCGTCCGGCGCGACGCCCGGCCGAACGGTCGAAAACCGTAAACTTTTCGGGTCGGCGTCCGCCGCTCGCCGACGCGTCGCCCAGCGTCCGGCGCCTCGCTGCCAGCGCAGCCTCTCCGTCTTTTTCGTCGCGTGCCGTGACACCAACTTCTCCAACATGCTATCCAACAAGTATACCAACTTGATCATCGAGATAGCATGATTTCAACCAAATTTTGCATCCGGCGCAATAGAAAATATGCATCCATTTTTCTCGAAAGCGCCAATCCCGCTCACAGGCTCGGCGAGGAAGAGAGGGACCCAAACCCATCTCTACCCCGCAAACCACGCACCAACACGCCACCTTTGTAAATGTGCCAACACCACCAAGTGTACATCTCCATGTGCTTGTGTGTTAGCTTTTCTCA
Source organism: Themeda triandra (assembly GCA_018135685.1). Lineage (NCBI taxonomy): Eukaryota > Viridiplantae > Streptophyta > Magnoliopsida > Poales > Poaceae > Themeda > Themeda triandra. The sequence goes on along the minus strand of JAENPR010000191.1, from coordinate 145,725 downwards.
AACATTTCCCAAAGGTTAGGTTAGCTCACTAGGCCCTACATGCAAAGCACTTCATGAATTCACCTAGTGGCACCCGTGCATCGAATAGCCGATAAGACTTCCCCTCTTAATAGTGCGGCTATCGAACCTAAACCACTCACACCCTCTATGGTGTCTTGAGTGCAAAACAAAATGGCCCTATAGGTTATACCTTTGCCTTGAGCCCATTTTGTTCCTTCAAATGATATGAACGCTTCACACCATCATGTGACCGTCTCGATCCATCGATCTTGACTTCACTTGCCCTTCACCGTGCATCGGTCCATCGGCGCCTAGTCTTGCCCGAGCTTCACCATCGCATGGTCCTTCACTTCGAAGCCTCGACTAGCCCTTCACCTTCAACACCGGTCCATGGAGCCAAGCATTGTCTTGATCTTCATCTTTGATCACACGACACGTGTCATGCTTCATATTCAATATGCTCATCATGTGGACAACCTTTCTCTAAATCAACCACTTAGATAAACAAGGTTAGTCCTAGGTTTCATCAATTAGCCAAAACCAAACTAGGGACTTTCACCAACTTATAATTAGATTAGCCTAGCATCAATGGATTTAACCCCTAATTTGAACATCCAATAGTTGAACAGGAGCACCATGGTTGGCTACTCCTAAAATCCTACAAAAATTACAGTAGACATAGAATGGCAATACTAGTCTACCAACAAAATTTCATCCTATTTGGATAAACCTACGACCTATGCATAATTCACATGTGGCATGGCAGAGGGTCACCTAAAAATACTTTGTACTACGAAGTTAATCAAACCATGCATTTCATTGCACCAGGGGCTACATCATTACATATAATGAGCCCACAAAAAGTATCAACCCCATATCACACCTATATAAATCATTTATGAATTATTTCCCACATAGCCTTTCTAGCACACTTGAACCGCAACTCCTAAATCTCACACGTAAAAGCATACACAAAATCTTCACCATAGAAAGAGCATCACATAAGGAGACTAACAAAGCAAGAATCATATTTTTCAGAGCATCCTACAAATTACTATGCATTTCTAGAGATAGCAAGCATTTTCAACATTTAATTAAAGCCCTATATAAAAGTATCACAAACATGGCATATGATATTTTTACTGCATACTACACCACATAAGAAAAATAACGCAAGTTGAATCAATCAAATTGGACAAGTATTCTAGGGGATATGACATTTACAAGTCTAAAACTATTTTCTGGAAACTATATTACGAAAATCATATAAGACAAACACTTTTCAGAAAGGGCCCTCGCTTTTCCAGAAATTAACCGAGCCCAGATCCGCAACCGTATGAGTCTTGCTCTTTTGCGATCTGCCCCTCACCTTCCTTGAATTCTAAACTATCGGCCCTCGAGCAAGGGAAACAGAGGGGCGGCGATGTGGCTTGGGGCCCGGCCGATAGGGCGGCTCGCCGGCGACCCCGATGGGCGGCGAAGGACCGCGGGGTCACGGCGCACCCACCGGTGCCCACGGAGGGGCTCGCGACGGCCCGGCGAGGCGGGCCAGCCACACCGGCCGTCGGGTCGGCGACAGGGGGCGCGCGGTGGCGGCTCGCACCGGTGAAGGAGGGGCCTGGGCGGGCGGTGGCGAGGCTAGAGGAGGTCGATACGAAGCTAAAGGCGGAGCTGGTGGTGGCGCTGGCACGGAGGAACAGCAGCGCGGCGGAGCTCAAGGCCGGCGGCAATGGCGGCCGCGCTTCCGGTCTTTGGCAAGGGGAGGGAGAAGAGGAGCGGCGCAGTGGAGTGGGCGAGTGTGGAGCTTAAAAAGCGGCCCGGCGCGCTTCAATTTGGACCGAAGGGGGGGGTCACGGGCGAGCGGGAGCACGGCGGCCATGTTCCGCCCGTGAGCGTGGGCGCGCGTGCTTGCTGCGTCGCTGGCGCGCGCAATGATGTCGTGGCAGTGGCGTCGGCTAGCGCGTGGTGGTAGCGGCGTGCGGCATCGGCAGGCGAGCGGCAGGCAGCAGCGAGCGGGCGAGCAGGACGGCAGCGGCGGCAGCGAGGCGCCGCTGCGCTCTCTGGCACGGGAAGCAGAGGAGAAAGGGAGGAGGGGTATGACAGGTGGGTCCCACCCTTTTTTTTTGTCTCGACTTGCAAAGTTTGACCAGCGATAACTCCCAAACGGTGCCGAATCTGGAAAAAGTTTGAACACGAAAAATGTTCGTCTCGACGAGTAGAACCTTTCACCTTTAGGAAGTTTTTGCTAATTCGGCCTAGATTTGAAAATGTGAATTAGGGTCAAATTAGAATTATAAAAATATTATTTTTTTTCAATATTCCCCTTTCTCGTTTTTGCCCTTTTGAAAGCCTTAAACCCATTTTCATGACTTGGTGTAAAAACAAAGTTTTCTCCAAATAATTTGCTCTAAAACTCTATTCGGTACCAACTTGATCCGAGCAATGTAAACGGGGCTTTTTGAAAAGTTTGAAAACTACTTAATATATATATAACAAATAAATCTATTTAACCACAAGGAAACAAGCATCAAGCGATTCAGACAATTATGAGCATGAGATGCTTATGGGATGATTATGCTCATGAAGTGCAAGATTTAAAAAGCCTAAAACTGGAGTTGTTACAATACCCTTCTCCCCCAATAATTTCAATGCCCTGAAATTAACATGTCCCAGCCTAGCATGCCACAACCAGGCTGGTTCTTCCAAGCTTCCCATCAAACAAACAGGTTCAGTCAACTTGAGCTCAATTTTATACACCCTGTTAACTGCTCTCTGAACTTTCATCAACAATTTCCCTGACACCTTATCCATAACTTCTAACCAGTTATCATCTAGTGTCACTCTATATCCAATTTCAGTAAGTTGACCCAGACTCACTAAATTACTCTTCATTTTAGGAATGTAGTACACATCATGCAGTTGCCATTGATCATTTGTGGTTCTACACTTGAACAACACTGAACCCTTTCCCATGATCTCTACTGCAGACCCATCCCCAAATCTGACTCTACCAACTACACCATAATCAATCTCCTTGAATTTACTCAAATCACCAGTCATGTGATTACTAGCACCGTTATCTAAATACTAGAGATTACCAGTGCTGGCCCCAATGCCAGTGAGGTGTAGTTCAGGTGTCACCCGAGGTTCATTCAGAGAGACAGCTTGCCGCTGCTCTGAATGTCGACGCAGATTCAGATCCTGCTCGAGCGGCTTCGGCACCTCCGCGACCGCGAGCAGAATCGCCGGCTCCACGTCCTCCACCCTCGCATGATGAGCTTCCTCGCCCTTCTTCTCCTTTGGACACCGGTTTGCATAGTGCCCGTACTCCTTGCAGTTGAAGCACTGAATGTGCTCCTTGTTCTTCTTGGCGCCACCATCGCGCCCGGCTGCGTCCCCACGCCCACCACGGCCACGACCTCTCCCGCGCCCTCGACCACGGCCACGTCCGCCGCTGTCAGGCGATCTCCCCCTCCCCGAGGAATCACTGCCGCCATTCTTCTTCTGCCTTGCCTCCCATTCAGAGAAGGTGAGCAATGCCTGCCCATCACTGGTGGTTCTGGCACCTGATCCTCCAGCTCCCCGCTGAATTCTCTCCTCAAATGCCTTTAACCTCCCGATCGCCTCCTCAAACAACAAGGTCTTGAGGTCATAGAACTGTTCTACTCCTGCTACAATGCCGAGGAACCGCTCAGGCACTGTATCGAACAGCTTCTTGACCATGGCTGCATCGTCAAGAGTTCCACCCAAGTTGCTGTATCTAACCGACATGGATGTCAGTTTCCCAGCATACTCGTCGATGGGTTCATCCTCCCTCATTTGCAACGCGTCAAACTCCGCCTTCAGCGTTTGGAGGCGCGCATCACGGACTCGATCCGCGCCCACAAATCTCGCCTTCAGGCACTCCCAGATCTCTCGGCCCGACTTCTTCTTCGCTACCTGCATCAGGAGATCATCCGGCAGGCACTGCAAGAGATGAGCCTTCGCCTTCTTGTCTTTCGCCGTCTGCGCCGCCGTAAACGCCGAGGTGGACGTTGCTTCTGGCGGCTCAACTACCTCCCACACCCCCTGATCCTCCATGATCGCTTGCACTCGGATGCTCCAACTGACATAGTTGGTCGCCGTGAGCGGAGGGTACACCACCCTTCCCCCATCTGCGCCGCCGGTTCCCCCGCCGCCGCCCCGAGGTGGATCACTCATCGTGGATGTGTGCTACGCGATTGATGGCTCTGATACCAAATGATGGCGCCAGGAACACAATCACGAGCGTGGATTAGTGGCTAACCTAACAAGAACGCGAGATCGAGGATGAACACGCGCAAGAACACAGGGTTTGGGAACTGTCCACAGGGTGACAGAGCCCCTTTTCTCTCTTGATAATTTCGTGTATGTCCCACGATTACAGATAATGACGCAACAACTGAACACTTCTAAGTTTAGACTTTATATACCAGCCATACAAACTCACACACACCATGCGAAATTTGAAACACCACACGATACAAGACGCGCAGACTGCAACTGCTGTTGACCGCGACGTCGTGGGCGCGCTCACCGCGCGCACCGGTTGCTGATGGGTTTAAATCCTGCTTTCCCGCTCGTTCTGCTGTCGAGGCTTCACCAGCTGACTCAGCATCCACGTGCACAAGCTAGATTAACCCAACAATCTCTATCCCGTGCTCAGTTGCAGGGCTCCCTCGCGAATCCGACGCGCGAGCCGGCGACGTCGACGACGACCCGGACGTTCTGCTGCTGCAGGTTGGCCACCACGTTGACGACGCTGTTCACGTTCTGCGGCGCCTCGGCCATGGCCAGGCACGCCAGCGGCGTGGCGCTGCTGTGGATCAGCGTGTTCTCCATGGGCAGCGCCAGGTCCACGCCGCCGCTCATGTGGAGCGTCACGGACGGTGCGCCGCCCGCCGCCACCTCGTCCGTGTTGAAGCAGGTGTCGAACGCGCCCAGCGACGTGTACCCGCTCGGCGCCGCCACCTGCCGCCGGAACTCCTCGCGCAGCGCGGCGTACACGGGCGCCGTCCACCGCGTGATCACCGTGCCGGAGTCGATGACCGTGCCGGCGCCGGTGGATGGGTCGAACGCGAACGACCCCGCGGGGACCTTCACCGGGGTTCGCCCCACGCTTAGCCCCGTCACGTTGACGTAGTACAGCGACGGGCGGTGCGGGTTGGTCAGCAGCGGCGTGTACCGGACGCTCCTGGGCTGCCCGGCGGCGCCCAGCCGGAGGGAGCCGGAGAAGTAGTAGGACCTGTAGCTCGGCAGGCAGTACGAGAAGACGCCGTTGTACCTGCTCCCGGTCTGGGACAGCAGCGACATGGGGCCCCGGCCGAGGCCGAGGAGCCCCTGCTTCGGCAGGTTCGTCGTCGGCCCGGTCACCGCGCCCACGCACCCGAACGTGTAGTTGGCGATGGCGTCCCTGCCCAGCCTCAGCGTGTCGCTGCCCAGCGACGCCTGGAACGCGGTGTCCGCGAACGGCTTGGAGAAGGCGCACGTCGGCAGTGGCGCCGTGGCGTCCTGGTTGGCGGGCACGGCTGGCCGTCGAAGAGCGGGCACCAGTCGGAGGCGCACGGGAGGGACGCGTACGAGGACGAGCTGGCCGGGATGAAGCGGCTGCCAGCGGGGCACGTGTCGCACGGCGCGCAGTGCGACCAGGTGGCGTCGGCGCTGGTGTCGAGCGCCAGCTGGAGCTGCTGCACCGGGGTGCCCAGCCCCGCGCGGACGACGTACGAGGGCGGGGTCTGGCCCGAGGCGACGGGAGCCGAGGTGACGCCGCCGGACGACGACGCCTTGGACGAGAGGAAGAGGAGCCGCGCGTCGTCGGCGCGGGCCAGCGCGATGATGGACTCCAGCGGGGACGGGGACGCCGGGTGCACGTTGTGGTACACGGAGAGGTCGGCCGCCGAGGCCGCGGTGGCCGCGACGAGGAGGAGAAGGATGGTAGTAGCGGTGGCCGCCATGTCGAGGGAAGCAGGGAGCTAATAAGTTAGGGAGTGAGTATGGAGTGATGAGTGTGCGATGTGGGTTTATATAGCTGGGTTCTTGCAGTACTACTGCGATGTTTTAGCTAGCTCAGTTTTAATTGCATGTAAGTTTGTACATCTGGCAAATCTTGTTCTTGGCGTGGCCATATCCTTGGGGAGGGGTTTGACCATCTAGTTTATCTTGGTTGGTCAGAATCACTAGAGAAAGAGGGCAACAACCAACTTCCGTCGCACTCTCACAGACCGTCCACGGGAGATTTACTTGGGTTGGACCTGCGCCAAAACTGTTTTGCCCTCAAGAATTTCCAAGGACGACGGATTATACTTGGCGTGGCCATATCCTTGGGGAGGGGTTTGACCATCTAGTTTATCTTGGTTGGTCAGAATCACTAGAGAAAGAGGGCAACAACCAACTTCCGTCGCACTCTCACAGACCGTCCACGGGAGATTTACTTGGGTTGGACCTGCGCCAAAACTGTTTTGCCCTCAAGAATTTCCAAGGACGACGGATTATATTTATGTCATCGTGAGTCGATGACCGTGTGGACTAATGCAAGATGGACATGCCAATCTCAAAAAGCACGGTGAACTGAACTGGAATCCAAAGACAAGTCATAGAGCGGTACTACGAATACTTGGGCGGAAGTAATTTAACGCTAGCTAGTTGTTGTACACTTGTACTACCCATGTGTGAAATCTTGGCTGCTGCATGCATGCAGCCGTATACCCTGGAAAGGTATTACGGGGACGAGACAGGTTCTTCACGGGTCAACAAGGACAAACATCATCACATCTTTGTCGACTCGCCATCGCCAGCAGGTATATTCACCAATCACCATTCATGCATGCATGTACTGCCGCCAAGCAATTTCCTACGCGTCTCTGAATTTCGACACCTCGCAGTCGCTCGCAGCATTGCTGTGGACTGTGTGCGACTGTGGTTAACTGGCCAGTGACGACCGACCACACCCAGGCCACCACGGCATACATTCGCTGGGCTGGGACCCGTTACGTTGGCGTGCCGATCGAACCGGTGGTACACGCGCGGCGGTCCGCGGCGCGGCCACACGTGATTTGATCAAGGACCACGCTTACACTAGGCGAATAGGCGATGGATCGGTACTCTCCCGTGCCTGTGCAATGGTACAGGAGGGAAGCTACAAAAGACGATGATAAAAAGATAATGCATGCATGGCGCATGGGGTATGTACAGACACGGAGAACGGATCTCAGTCTCATCTCACCATTTTTTGGTGGTCGCGCCTGCCGGCGGCCTAGTATTTGCTAATTACACGATCAAAAATGATAATCCACCGTTGGCGCTGCAGCTTGAATGGGCGAAGCAGCAGCCAAGCCAACGAGGAGCTGCGGCTTTCACTGTTGCACACGGCACACCCACCGCAAGTCCCCTGCAGGCATGAACAGTACGACGCGCTGCAATTTTTGTTGGCGTTCAGACCTTCGGTTCACGAGCGGCACTCTCCAGCACGGCGTGCACGATACGGCCACGCGCCACATGTACTTGGGGGGCCAGGCAGGCCTAGCTAGCTCAGTGGCTCTGCGTTTTTTTATTTTTTTATTTACATTTTCCTTTCAATTTAGGTCTAATATTAGGAGGTCTCGAGCGCACAACATTGTTGATCTTGTTTCTACTAGTAAGTACTACATGGTAGGAAGATGCTACGGAGCCAATCGTATGTGTTTGTGTGTTTGGTTGGGGGTTGGAGCGAACTGGGTTGGGTTGAACCTATCCCTATGGCTGTTTGGATGCAATTCGAGGTGGGTTGGGTTGGCTCCAGAAAAAATATTCGTGTGAGATGCGGGTCAGCTCCGTCCGCTGAAATCTAGTGGACGGAGCGAACCCTCGTTTCTTCCGTCGGGAGCGTCGTGCGGCTCGTGACGCGGTCAGGAGGGAGGAGATGCAGGGGAGGAAGCAGCGGACGGAGCTCAGTGGCGGCGCCATGCCGGGTTCGCCCAAGGTCTTCTTCTCCTCCTCCGCTGCCTCGCGCCACGGCCAGGAGGGAGGAGATGCAGGGGAGCTCGCCTCGCACTCGCCCGGAGATGCGTCGAGCTCGCCTCGCCGCCCGTCCTCGTCCCCGGACGCCCGCACCGTGCCGCCCTCGCCGCCCCGCGCGAGCAGGAGACAACAGGGCGTGTTGGGGAGCAGCTCGTCCCGCCGACCGCCCGCGTCGGAGAGGAAGGCACGAGGCACTGGCGCGCCGGACACGGAGGAGAAGAGGAGCTGCGTCGCGCTGGACGTGTGTGGGGAAGATCGGGTCGTCTGTCACTGCGCGGGCGTGAGGAAGAAGATAAGGTGGAGAAAAAAATAAAAAGAAAAAGAAATATGTGAGAGCTTGACAGGTGGGGTCCACTGGTGGCAAGTGGGATCCTCACTAACGGTGTTATCATGCCATCCAACCCGTGTTTCTAATTTCTTCAGCCAAACACTGGACGGGTTGACTCCATCCCCAAAATCAGAGGTGCAACCAAACACTGGACGGGTTGGCTCCGTCCCCAAAACTGGGTCGGATCCAACCCAGCCCACCCACCCACCAACCAAACACACGGTTAGTTTTTTCCCCCCAATCTCATGCAAAGACTTTACATCCAAATTAATAATCGCCTGAACCTGTCGTCCTAGCATTCACCACAAGCTAGCGGTCGAGACACGCCGGCAGTCAACAACACTTGGCCACAAAGCACGGAGGCATTGCTCAAGAACGAGTACGTCTATCGACGGCAAAAGTATATGTCCATGGCTAGGGACAAAAAAGAGCATCGCGTATAGTACAAGAGATTAGAAGTAGTAACTCTTTGTCACCGAGTAATCCTCTGTCTGAGTTTTTTTTTAACACGCCACGACAGCGGTCAGAAGCGCACTAGACGACCGACGAGCTCGATCAGCGACCCCGGCGAGTGTCGGCCGGACCGAGCACAATGACAACAAAACCTCGCCTGTTCTCCTACGTGAGCTTCAGAACCAAACAAATCAGCCCCTATTAATAAAAAAATACTCTCTGTAGCCTTCCTGACGAATACGATTCCTCCGTGGAATTCCCGCGCCGGGCCGAAGGCCATGGCAGGGGCTCCCGTCCACGCCCTTCCTATTCCTCCGCTTGCATGATCCAAAGGCAGCCAGGTCACGGGTCCCTGGATCCGCAGCGATGCGGACAAAGGCTCTCATCACTCTCAGCAGCTAGCATTTTCCCTGGATCGTTGTATTGTACAGTAGGAGTAGCTCTAGCTCGCTGTCACACACGCAGCTAGCGAGCCAGCAAATGGGGTGCGCGGTGCGCCGCCGTACGAATCGTGTGCTCTTCCCCCAACCAACTGGAATTCAGCTGCGCAGCCGCGGCACGAACGACTGTACTGTAACTAGTACTCCCCAAAGGGAATTCTAAGTACGGAAGAGATTCTGCGTAGCGTTACTTTACTCCTAGCACATCTGGGATGGTGCTAGAGTATGCCTCTTGCCGTACCAAAAGAGCTCCGCGATCGGACGCATATCGTGTTTCAGAATCAGAATCAGCACGAGGGTAGCGTATGCGCACACCTGATGATTCTATACTTTTTTTTTATGCCAGCTTGCATTTCTAATAACCCAGCTGAACGGAGCTATGAGTAGCAGGTCTGATTGTACTGGAAGTGTGGAAGCATAGAGCAAGGGAACTTACTCTGTTTCAACTATCTCTTTTGGATCCGCATAGCACGGGAACCACCAGTACAGGTACAGAAACGCGCAAAGGAGTTGGATTTGTTTCAGTGTGCTTCGGTTAAAACACTTAGGCCTCGTTTGGAACGTAGGATAGGCAAAGGAATTTCACAGGAACCAAATCTTTTACCTTGATGATGTCATGTAGCGTTTGGATCAAAGGAATGAGCTGTCGTTCCAAAGGAAAGTTTCCTTTGCACGTAGAAAACGGAGGAATGAAAACATCCACGGCTCTCTCTTGTTTTCCATTCCTTCAGGAAGTCCAAGACACTCATGCTCACTAATGCGACGTGGCGTAGGTTTTTATGGAGACAAAGGACAAAACACTCATTGATTACACGGTAAACTAGGGTCCATGCAAGCACCAACACATACTCCCTCCGTTTCATTAAAGATGTCGTTGAAAATCCGTACCCCTCTCACAAACACGTTTCCCGGACGATATCTTCAATGGGACAGAGGGAGTACGTTTGGTCCTGACACACATAGTATGTGTCGAAGTAGTAATCATGTATGTTTATCCGTAGATTAAAGTTTTACGCTGAATGACAAATATTTAAATAACAAAACAAGTGTTGATCTCTTTTAATCATATCTCATGTGTTTGAGAATCCTGTGTTACAATTCGTGCATTCCAAACACCCCTCATGTTTCATTCCTGTATTTTGGAATCCCATAGTTTTCTACCTTCTACTCATTTCTTTATTTCTACTTTCCTTTATTTCTACTTTTCCGTGTTTCCTCCCATTCCTTTGTTTTGTATTCCTGCATTCCAAACAGGCCCTTAACTTAACGGACGTGTATCCCAGAACCATCAAGCATACGAAAGCTTTATTATAATTAAAGAAATCAGGCAAGTGTTTAGTTACCGCAAATAAATAAATCGAACTTCGTCAATCGGCATGTAACCACCACTATACGTCTATACCAGGGCAGAGTAAGCAAGGCGTTTTGCAAGACATTGTGTAACTATACATGCAATCTCCGCTGATGTTTAGCAAAGCCCTACAAGAAGCTGCACTCATAAAACAGGGCCAAGCATAGTGCAGAACAAAAACAGGCGAGCAGGAATACAACAGAGTTTGACACGATGCCAAGCCGGATGTCAGCGGAGTGATGTCTGGCCTGCGAGATGGAGCAACGCCTGCTTGTGGTAAGCCGTGCGGAGCTTCTTATACTTCTGCACAAAGGTTGCAAGGTCGACGTCTTTCTCCAGGAATTTCTGGTGCAGCTCCTCAGACTCCTCGTCCAGCTTTGCCATCGATGCTGAGGAAACAACAATACAATTAGTTTGTGTGACAAACATCCTACAAATTCAAATTAAAATACTTGGAATCTTGTATTCCTTTTTTGTTCGTGTTTTGAACTGGCATCAAATATGTTTAGAAGAATCTAGTATATAGCGTGCACATACAGATTTGTCTGAACACTGGCATGCAATTACAATTGTACATTGTATCCGATTATGGATCAGAAAATAGCCAAACTCACATACAAGTACAAGTGTACTACTGATAAGAAAGGAGCTCAAGATGTTATTGTTCAGAGTACTTACTTTGGAGCTTGGCAAGCAGTGCGGCAGGGGAATAGGACCTCATAATATCATCCTTTTGCCTCTCCAAATCATTAAGCTGGTCTTGAGCAGCAGCCAGTTCTGTGGTTCTAATTATTGTGCACTGCACAGAATTATAGATGCAAATGAAATTTCAACAAAGAAATGAAGCGATGAAAATATAAGAACAAATCAGTACAGAGCTTCACAGTAACAGTATTACAAGGTTGTCGTTTCATGGTACTAACAAATTTTATAAACGATGTTGATCTTTTGAATGTTAATGAATATCCCAACAACAATGTTTTCTATCTTCATGACATATAGGTGACAGTGCTGTACCTGATTCCTAAGCTCCAAAATCCGCTGCTCCTTCTCTAAATTTTCCCCTGTAGTTTACAACACCAAAGAGAGTAAGAATATGTTACATATATCTTATTTGAAGTTCTGTATATCAAAGGGTACCTTAGAAGCATCATTATTTCTTTGAAACCAATTCAAACACCACTATTTAAACAAACAGAATATATAACTCACTTGCAAGTTGCAATGTCTCCTTTCTAAGCTCATCACGCACCTGAACATTAAGAAAGAGGGCCCAGTCAGCCAATACACAAGACTTCAGTAATTCCCTATATGGGTATGCCAGAGATGAGAAAAACAAAGCACTAAACCAGATAAGCAGCAGTCCCATCACAAAATAAATACTTGCAAAACAACCACCAACACATGGTGAGGCACCAGAGGAAAGATGAAACATGTGTTAAAAACTTAAAACTTAGTCCACAAGAGGATTGACAATATGTAACTTTTCAAGGATTTCTACACTAGATGGACTGAAAAAAAGAAATAATGAACAAAAAGAGTAGCAATAATGAACAGAAAGAGTAGCATTGGAACTCTGACATCATTAATTAATCAAGAAGCTTTCAAAACTGTTTCCAAAACCAGTGGTGAGGAGGATATATCCAACATAGACGAGGAGACACTCTTAGGAACCACAAGAATAATTGGAACCACCAAACCAAAGAGAGCTAATTTCAAAGCTCAAAATCCAAAGGAACCTGAATAACAATATCAGGTGAGGAGACACTCTTAGGCGCTATTTGGATTGTAGGAATTTCAATGAATTCCAAAATCCAGAGGAATGCAATTCCTATGTATTGCTGACGTCAGGTGCCATTTGGATTGGAGCAATGAATGTCACCGTTCCTCAAAAGCACACTTTCCTTTGCAAAACGCAGAAACAAAAACATCCGCTCTGACCCAAAGTTTTTCACGGATAGCCAAGGTGAACGCACACATGAAAGAGAAAACAGAGGTAAAGGTAGCTCAGAGAAGCAATTGTGTCATGGCCACCAGGATTGAAGCAAGATTTGCACTGTGCAATGACACTGCACAGCCTATCTCAACCTCTCCTCTCTTTCCAGCTTCCATGCGAATCAAGCGCCTACATGTGTGCAAAATGGACCTGGAACGACATTGAGAACATGCCCTTGCCAGTTGGGAGAAGTCAGTAGTGGATGCGTGTGGGATGAGATAGGTTCTTGCCAGTGAAGGAGACACCAGCTGAGGTTTGGGGAAGAGATAAGATCGAGCTTGGGTAGTAACGAGCAGCAGAAAGTAGATAGATGAACCACTCAATCTTCACTGCTGTGGGCTAGCAATTTGAATGGTTCATATATCAGTGGCTAGGAAAAAACTCTCATGACTATAGAGATGTATCCATCCGTTGATGACTATAAATTAAGCTGTGCACAACTGCACATCCAGTTCAGGCAAATTGGATTCCTATTCCTATTTATTTCCAATTTTTCCTATGCTCCTATTCCTGAATTCCAAACACCAACTTATACAAAATTCAAGTGTTTCAATCCTCAGTTTTGCCACTACACTTCTTTATTATTCCTATAGGTTTTCCTTTCCGGTGTTTTTCATTCCTTCATTCCAAACAGGCCACAACAATGTTGGTTATGCAGAAAGGATTTCAGCATCCTCTGGTGAACTCAGCATCACAAATATAAAAAGGTGGTTGTGCAACAGAGCTTACATTGTTCTGGGTTTTCACTTGATCAAGTGAGTTAAAGAATGCATTATATGCCTCTTTGTCTTTCAATATCCTCTGTAACTCCTCAACACTGCAACAAAAAAAAAAGATTAAAAAATAGCATGATATAACAAGGTTGTCAACTCCAGCCAAATGATGCATCATTAGGGAAATTAAAATTGTGCAAATTCATATGCTGTCAACATATAGATTCACAAACACAGCACAAAAATCAGCAATGCATAAACAGTTGATCCAAAATTATACAGCACTTATCAACTAGTTCTTGAACCTACACGAAATGCCATGTTCAAGACAACCAGTTCATATCTACTTTTATTACTCTTATAATCACCCTACAAGGTGCCTGATTCTGGCCGTTCAGGCTTGCCTTAACATATGTACAACACAGATATGAGATGTCAATCCATAACACAATGGTATATGCTGAAGGACCATGACCTACTAAGGTATCAAAATTAGGGCAGTCAATGTTATAGATCTGGACACAGTTTTATTAAATGTCCCACTTTGGGGATAACCGTAAAAGCATGCGATTCGTAGTAAAAGGATGACAAAGTATTTCGATGCAACATAAAAAATATGTGACAGGAGACAATCCTGTATGCTGGAAACCAGAGATAAATCATTATAGGAAATAAGACTATGTGCGAACCTCTTATCCTTCAAACGGGCAATTATCCCTGCAGCCTCAGCAGGTGATGGTTGCCCACGGGATGAAGACTGCGGGTTATCTGAAGCTCTTTGATGTGGACTCGCACTAGAAGAGGTAGGGGTGGATGGACGTGAAGTCGACGAACCAACAACCGAGGGAGGGTACCAAGACTGCGTAGGGATGTCCTGGAAATTTGGATCTGTTTGCTGCTGCTGAGAGCTGCTATGAGCGCAATTCAGCAGAGCCAATGACAGTAACCAAGAGAAGCAAAATTTTCAGAACTTGTAAGGCATAATTTCTTATATGGCATCCTTAAACATTCAGTATAACTGTTAACATGCATCCACAGGAAATGGCACATATAGCAATCAGGTAAGATTCTCTTTGGTTAACTATAAAGAACTTTTGGACTGCAGGGTTGTACAGGGAGAGAAAAAAAACTAAAACTAGGCACCATAGTGTTGTGATTGCACAACTTATTTGAACTAGCAGGTTCCAAAGAAAACATGTACCAAATGCATATAGGAAATTAGGAATATGTAATAAAACCTAACTAATTAGACAGGTGAATGAGATGCCAGGGCTCATAGAACATAGATAATGGCAACAACATAGATTTATTTCAATAATGAGATCAACATACCCGAAAAGTGGAAATCTCCAGCTCATCGTACAGAGTACTCTGCATTGACAGAAAGAAAGTTACGGATATCCATTGATAAGCTGATTGGGTGATGTAATTAGAGATGTTTGAGCCCTTCTTATTTGTGGAGATCAGATAGACATCCAAGTAAATTTTGACGGAAATAGCATAATAACAGTGGTAATTAGTAATTAGTGGTTGCGATGAACACTATGATCCTGGGTACAGAACCTCCAGTAGAGGCAGGGGCGGAATTAAGGAAGGGCACCGGATTCAGCTGAACACAGGGACGGACGCAGATGGATGGATCACCAGATAAATTTTGGGAAAACTGAAATTAGTACGAACGATTCGTACAGTTTTGATTGATCAGATCCGAATACAGATAGCTTAAGGTAGGGTTTGGGGACTCGGGTTCTCACAGTCACAGCAGCAAGGGAAGAGAAGGGGTGGGCGTACCTGTACCTGCTCGTCGTCGGCACAGGTCCCGAAGATGGCGCCCCGATGGAGACCTGGGCACCCGGCCGGCGGAGGGCAACGGCGGCGGTTGCCCAGTCGTCGCCGTGCGCGGTAGAGGAGAGAGCACACGCGTGGGAACGAACGAGAGAAGGAATTTGGGTTTCCACGCGTTTCTTTCTGTTCTGTGCTTCCGTGCCTCCGTGGGCTGACCAGCTTCGGCCCAATATTGCACGCAAAGATTTCGGAGGAGTCATGCCGTGACCTCATCTCTGCCATCCACCCTCCGAACATGATCCAAGGGGCGAGATCGATTCGGGACCTGCAGCCCGCGCTGGGCGGCAACCAGCAGGCCAATAAACGGATTCTTTGGCTACTTGATCGTGCAACTATGCGAGGAACATGTGGTTAGCTAGCAATCTCAAAGCTGCGGCGCGGTCATACGCAGAGGACCACCTGCCTCTGCCTGCCGCCGCCGTAGGACCCTCCACACGATAATGTTATCCAAGCTTGTGTTATATTAAACAGCCATTGTCGTCTTCCTCCCTTCGGTTAGCTCGTGAGTGGGACTCGCTTCCGCTGCCGAGTTCCTCCGTTCCCCCTCTCCTCCGGCTGCCTTCTTGGCACCGGTGAGGATGGGGAACGGGGGCTGAGGTGGGTGGTGTACATAGCTTTTGTTTGGCTGCTAGTGTTATTTTCGCTAGTGTGTGCCGTGGTGTCGTTTGGCTTCTTCTTCCCGGAGGAGTCGAGGTGTGTCTTTCCTAGTGGTGGCTGTTGGGTGGAGGCAGCGCCATTGGTGTGGAATAAGCTTTTTCGGTCCGTTTTCCACCTCGCTGGTGTCTGCTCCGATGCTGGCGGCAACGGGCGCGGAATGTTGAAGCCTGTGGGATCTGGAGTGGGTGATGTTGCTGGCTCTGTTTCAGATCTTGATGGCTTTATCCTAGGAGCCTGCTGCTTGGCGACTTATCCAGATATGGTTAAGTTGTCGGCAACTCGATGCAGAGGATTGGCTGTTGGGTTTGAGGTTTGCTGGTTGGTGGATCTGTGCACTGCGACTGCGTCCATTGCCGGCCGGCGAGGTGCACTGATCCCTGGCCACAAAAGCATGGGGCGCGTCCCCGGCCGATGCTCCTCCATGGATGTTATCAATTGCGGCACGAATCAAAGCCTTGCTGCGAAGATGCTTCTGTGGGCCTTGGTATTGCCATTCTCTTCCATCTCAGGTGGTGGCTTTGGCGTCAGGAAAGCACAAAAGATCTTAAGGGTCTGGTTATAATTTTATCTTTTTCTAGGGTCTTTTGTGTATGTTTGGTTGAACAGCTGGTCTCTCTGCACCTCTCTAGAAGGTGCCTGTATCTTCCTTGTACGTGTACGTTTGTCTATTGAATGAATGCAGGTACTTATCAAAAAAAATAATAAATTAATGAGAACAGTTCTGCGTGATATGTCGTGTGTGTGCATTTGCAGCTCTTTTTCTAGCCTTTTTTTTTTTTTTTGCTGTTTTTCGGTAGAAAAGAATACGTGGTTGTTTATGTTGATTCGCTAAATGATTACACAAAAGCAAATGGATCAAATATAGGATTTTTGTTTTTTTTTAATTTCAGTTTATGACTAGCAAAACGTGTTGGTGGATCGAATAGGTATACCGTACTATCAAAACAAACTCAAGTGAGAAGTTCTGAGAGAAAAAAGCACTTGAGTGGGTTTTAGCGTTAGTGGTGGAGCTAGAGAATATTGGAGGGACGTGTGGCCTTACATGCTAAAGGCTAAATCAATTATATAACTTACTAGGAGAATTCTTTGCACGTTGCTGCGGGTATTTAAGAGAAAATATAAATAGAATTGATGTAAACCACTAAGAAATATAGATGGATCTGGATGTAAACTACTGAAAGTTA
This sequence comes from Themeda triandra, assembly GCA_018135685.1. NCBI lineage: Eukaryota > Viridiplantae > Streptophyta > Magnoliopsida > Poales > Poaceae > Themeda > Themeda triandra. The sequence goes on along the minus strand of JAENPR010000191.1, from coordinate 128,745 downwards.
TTAAGTAGTATATATGTATGATGTTGGAAATGCATGTACACTTATGAAATAGTTATGTAAGTAAATCACACATAAACTGTGGGAAATAAGAATCACAAAAAGAAGTTAATATGCATGTACACAATGTCATCACTGCAGTTAATATGCATGGCGATAAGATCCTACACATACGCTTGCCCATGCAAGAGATATATGTCGCGCGAACGGCTAGGTGCCAGTACTCCAAACCATGGTTCTAGTTGTGGCACTCCGTGTGCGCCTCTATGTTAACGCTAAAGGAGTTTGGACACATTTGGGGAAGGCAATCATCAATCTTGCTTGCATCTGGTTCGTCAGCCAGCTACTTGATCTGCTAGCACTTATAGAATGTCATGTATTTAAACACGAAGGTAGTGACGATTCAGTTTACTTCGCATGCATTTTTTAGTGAACCTTTTACATTCCAACGACTATTCAATTGAATCAAGCAGTGGTGGCAGATGTGCATGTTCGTTTCATGAACTGAAGAGAGAGGACGGCAAGAGCACTATCAAATGATTTATAGAAAATTTGTGCAATATTTATATATTTAAACATTTTTATTAAAATAGATTTAAAGATCTTTTCGATAAAACCAATTACTTAGCATAAATATTAATATATAATTATAGATTGCTATTTCTCGAGGAGCGGAAACTACACTCATTCGGACACAGAGAGAGTATATTTGTTTCTTGGACGAAGAGTCTCAGCAATGAGACCGCCGGAGAACTAGCTACTTTTTTTCGCGACCGGGTCTTTTACCCGTTTTTCATTAAGAGGAAAAGAGCCACAAGAAAGGCCAAGTCGCGGTTACAAAGGGGCACACAAGTAATCCAGAGATTACCGGCAAAGCCCCAGAAATAAGAAAACAAAAACACAATAAAGCAAGAGTACACAGGGAGGGGACAACCCCGCCTCAAACACACCAACTAACTAACTATGCCTGCAAAAAAGAATTACATCCACACAAAGGTCGCCAAGATGGTGTAGATCATCCCCAGTGACCAGGTAGCCACTACGGGGTATAGGCGACAACAACAGCCAACACATCCGCCCATCGGCCAGGTAGCCGCTGCGGGAAGAACAACGACGACGGCACCAAGCGCCCGGCAAACCAATGTGAAGACGACGACGAGGCACATACAGGCACAGTGAAAGGGGCTTCTCCGACGAAAGCGGTGACAGATGGAGGCCTGCCGAGACGGACTAAGCTTCGACGACACCTTCAGCAAGGGTAATGACGCTAGCGCGCCACTGCCGTCGGCCCGAGCAAGCCGGGCAAGCCGGACATGCCACTCCAAGTCCCCAGCAACACCGGCGCCACCCCCAACGGCTCCCGCAGGAAAGTGGTCTTCAGCGATGCCCCTGGAGGGTAGTAACGTGCATGCGCCATCATCACTGGCCCGTTCGCTGCCGGCAGCGAGGGCGGAGTTTTCACCCGACTTGACCTGCAGGAGACGCCGGACCAAGGCCGAAGGCGGCCGAGGCGCCGCATCCCAGGCAACCAGCCATCCGAGAAGCCGGCGGTGCCACCCCAAGCGGCACGAGCGCCCAGTCCCGGCCCAGCCGAGCCCGGTCCAGGTGCTGCCGCAAGGAGGGGGGTGGGGGGCACACCGGCTGGACAGGCCAACCATGGAGCCGCGGCCGCAGCACCGGCGAGCCGCACCGGCCCGGACCCCACCGCCGGAGAGGTAGAGGGGGCACGGCCGGGGGAGGCGAGATCCAAGGCCCCCGGCCCCGGACCTGGCCATCCACCCCGCGCATGGGCCCATGGCACGGAGGCGAGCCATGGAACGCCCGCGCACGCCTCCGGGGAGGTGCCAGGACCCACCGCCCGCACGGGCCCCAGGCGCGGGGGCTCGCCATGGAAGCAGCAGGGCCGCCGTCGGTCGGCGCGGAAGGGGAGGGGGGTCACGACGCCCCAGACGACCGGATCCGTTCCGCACAGGGGTAGATCCGGCCGGCCGGCACCCGATCTCGCCGCCGGAGAGCCACCAGGAGAGGTTGGAGGTGAGGGGGAGAGGTGGGGGGGGGGGAGAAGGGGAGACGTGCCAGGGCGACCCGTTTTTCGAGCTGCCAAGGCTGGCCGCCACCGCCGCACACCGAGGGCGACGGCGGCGGCCGGAGGGCTCGCCGGGGAAGGGGTGGCGGCGCTAGGGTTGCGCTCCCGCCCGAGCCGCCCCCAGGGGAGCGGCGCGGGGGGCGAAACCAGTCTCAGTCCCGAACTAGCTACTCCAACCGTGATGTCAAAGGTAATATATTTTAACATATAATTATCGATGGTTATTTTTTAAGAAGCGAAAACTACACTCATTCAAGCACGGAGGGAGTATTCTTGGACCGAGAGTCTCAGCAATGAGGCCGCCGTAGAACCCGGAGAACTGGCTACTCCAGCCATGATGCCAAAGGCAAGACATGGGTGGTACTGTGGTAGCAGGCTCGATCGGGCCGGTTGGTAGCGCGACACGCCGTGTAGTCCGTTGGTCCATCGGCGGTGCCCTTCGGCCTTCCTCACTACCGAGAAAAACACCCCAAAACAGCATCTTCGGAGAGCAAAAAAAAAGGACGCCCAGTGTCGGCCTTGTTAAGATTGCAAAAAATTTCAACCTGATGGTAACTCTTTTGTCTTATTTGAAAAATATTATCCAATCGCGGACCAACTAAGCTTAAAAGATTCATCTCGTGATTTCAAACTAAACTATGAAATTAGTTATTTGTTTTACCTACATTTAATGCTCCATGCATGAGTCTAAAAATTGATGTGATTGAGAGAGAGTGAAAAAACTTGGAATTTGGAGGCAATCTAAACAAGGCCCTACTACTGTATATAGTGGAGTGCTCCAACCTGTAAGTGTCAGTGGACTGTATAGTGGAGTGCTCCAACCTGCAAGAGATCAGACCGCCAGACGCAGGGCGGCGTACATACAGTAGCGGATACGGTGACCTTTCAATTTCAGCACCGTATCCTCTCTCACAGGCTCCTCTCTCACAGCCTGAAGCAACAGCGGGAAGCAACAGGCAACGGGGAGCAGCTGACGCGCGGACCAATGGCGCGGAGGGTTGGGGCCACTCTCTCCCCTGACCACCTCGTGGCGGACACCTGGCTCCATCGGTCTGACAGGTCGGAGCGGGCGGCAGTGCGGCACCGTAGCAGGCGGTCAGGTCAGGCAGGCACCACCGTGACCTTTGCCATAAAAAGCGACTGCTCCTTGGTACGACGCTGTCCTACTGCTGCAGCGCTTGCTGCCCGGCTAGTGGCGGCTCCTGTTCATGCTGGGCCGTCCTCATCCATCCTCCTCTCTCCTCTCTCGTCGCCATTGGCTAGTTTATGCGTCCGTTCCATAAATAGTAGTAGGCAGTTGCTCACTGGTCCTTTGTGCAAAGAGTAGTGTAAAAGTTACTCCTCCTACCATCCTCTGGACTGCTCCCGAAGCGTGCCGCAGATCTACGCCAACACCTGTAAAGGATTTTGCTGTCGCCGTTGCTTTTCCGGCCCCTAGCTAGGGTTATTGTTCTTCTCCCTCGCTGTTCTTGCTCTTCATCCTTCCTCTTCTTTTCTTTGCTTGGTCAAATCACCACTTCATCAAAGCCTGTGCTTTAGCTCTTCTTGTTGCGGTTGTTGGCAGTTGCAGCGGCGGCGCCGCCGCCGGCGGAGGAGCTGAGCACGATGGCCGGGAAGAGGGAGCGGATAGCGATACGGAGGATCGACAACCTGGCGGCGAGGCAGGTGACCTTCTCCAAGAGGCGGCGGGGGCTGTTCAAGAAGGCCGAGGAGCTCTCCATCCTCTGCGACGCCGAGGTCGGCCTCGTCGTCTTCTCCGCCACCGGCAAGCTCTTCCACTTCGCCAGCACCAGGTACCTATCTATCTATCTATGGACATATATAGACCTTGCGCCCTGCGACTGCGATGGCTGCCATCCGCCCGGTCATCTTCCTCCTGCGATTGTTCTTGGTTTGTCGATCGATGCGTTTGGGACACCGCTAGCTCTTGGATTTTAATTTCGTTCTTGATACTGCATCTTGGTACTGGATGCCCTAATTTAGATTCCGTATTTGTCTTTCTTTAATTGGGCGTCTTAATTGATGGATCGGTTAATTCCACAATTAGAAACCTGGTATTTCTCTATTTCTTGAGATCGGGGATTCTTGTCTCCCGGTCTCCAACAACGGTATGCGGCTGATTCGCTGCCCCTTTTCTGGAACCAAGCTTGTCTACGACATGTTGTTACATGTGGATTGATATTTGATGGTCGATATTTCAATGTATATCATTAATAAGTAACTCCTGCTGGTCGTTCTGTTGATCAAAGGAGAAAGTTCTTGCTTGTTCGCCAATAAGTTCCTTTTCCCCATTGTCAATAATGACGTCTCGAGATCGATTATGTATTGGATTCCCATTTTTTCAGAGGTTCTCATATGCTTACTTCGTGGTCCTCACCTGTTCTAAGCTGGGACGGAGGAAAAAAACAGCATTGTTCCTTGATTTATCCTGTCGCTGGCTAGCAGATGCAGAGTTTATTAATGTTAACTAGTGTTATTCTTTTTTTTTTCTATCCGCATAATGATACTTAAGGTTAGTGGTAAATTTAATTCGCCTGAATAATTACTTTCAAGTAATTAGGCAATACTTTCAGTAACCCTCCCAAAAAACAAAGTGGGAATTCAAGGGTATGTTGATCACTCAGCGTGTTTTTTCATCATAGCCAATTTCTTATTCAGGTTTCATCTATTGTTGTGAATTGATATATAGAATAAGGTTCATTTTCTTATCTTGCCTAAACATTACTAGGAATATAGTATGCATTTCAATGACTTTTTTGCACCGCTCTTCTCCTACTCATGCCGTCCCTAAAGAATGCACATATCTTATTTCTTGTAGGAGTCAAACTTTAAAATTTAATCAAAGATTTATAAAAAGTATAATAATATATATGATGTGTAATGTGTAATAGGTATTATTAGATAATAGTTTAATATATTTTTAAACAAATATATTTAGAGATACCAATGTTGATGTTTTTTTGTCAATCTCTAGTCAGAAATAAGAGAAAATGACTCTTTGTAAAAAGAAGGCGTGTTTTTGAAATCTGTGGAAGGGACTAGACAGATGGATGGTTTATCTTTTGGCAGTGCGACCAGTAAAAAACAGATGCTCTTTGAGAAAAAGCAGATGTCACAAGTCTGCGTTCTGATATGCAACTAAATTTTTTTCTTCCGCCTTTTGTACAAGTTGCTTCAATTTCCATGTTTCTTCTATTGCTCTTGTCCTACCACGTTTACATTTCCATTTTTTAATGCACGATTATATTTCTTTTGACTTCACCAGCGAGGTGGACCGTCCAAATTAACCGGGCATCCTTCCTAGAAATGCTTTCTAGCTGGTCCGAGCTTTCTGCGCGTGTATTCCCGGGCTCGCCAGGAAATGCCTTGGAACGTTCATGCGACCTAACATGATTGATATTGTCTTTGCCCTAAGAAAAAGAAAATATGATACCTCGTTTCCTACTTTACACATACTGCGATCTCTGTTCCAAATTATAAAATCATTCTATGACTTTTTTAAAGAGTCAAAACATTTAAGTTTGACTAAAATTATAGAAAAAATACAACACATTATGACATCATATAGTATAGTATTAAAATATAATTAATGAAATGATACCTATAATAAATGTTATTATTTTATATTATAAATTTGATCAAACTTGAGATGTTTTGACTCTCTAAGAAACTTGGAATGACTTATGATTTGGGATGGATGGAGTACACATACCATTTTGTTTTAACTTTTGCTCCCTCACTTTTGAAATATTGAGGTTTTTAGTTGTCCTGTACTATGTTAAATCATCCTAAGTTTTACTAAGTTCATAAAACAGTATAATAATATTTACCTATGAAAACATATATTATATTTCTAATTAAGCTCTTTGAATCTTGATTTAATTTTTGATGATTTGACTTAAAAACATATGGAAATCTCTTATATTCTAGGACGGATGAAGTAGTAGTTAAGGCATATTTTTTTTCATATTTTCCAATGAAATAGTGATTAAAATTGCATATTGTTTATGTAATCATAAAATAAACGATTAACTGTTGACTTATGTTTACTCATGAAATTTAAAATGTCTTTTTACAATGATGACTTTGGACACATGTAAGTCTAACATCATTATGGTAGTAAAATGCTCTCAAGTTTGGATAAAAAAATCTTGTGGATAAACTTCACCGTACCTACTGAAATAGTTGGAGAAAGCAAATAAAATTAAATATTACTAATTTATTGATGGGAGTAATTTGGACCTTTCCGAAATAAGCCATATAAATAGTTCAGCTTGTTTCGGCATCTAGTTTGATATTTTTATCATAATGTTCATAACCCCATTACCATTAGACATCTTTATATAGGCCATGTGCATTTCCTCTTTTGGTTCGTAACACGAGTGGTGTGGGCCTTGCAAGCTAGTTCAAGTACTACAAACCACATTTAGTTACGTTTAATTAATATATATAATGTGAAATGGTGTCACTCGTTTGTAGTGATGGTGGGCACCTAGCACTGCTAGCAGCCTTTGGTGCAATTTTTAGTTTCTATTATGCAAGCTACCTGCAGCCGGTGTTTAGTTCACTGTGTAGCGCTTGCAGCCACTGCTAACTGTGTAGAAACTTAAATTCCTGTCAGGGTTCTGTAGCTAGAGCTGTGAAAACGCTGCAGGAAGCGAATGGGCCAGGTTATTTATTACTACTTGTTTTTTCACATGGTTATGGAAATAGTTTTATTTTTACTCGTGACGATCTCATCATGCATTATATTGTGCTAAACTTGATAAAAAAAAGTAAAATTAGATGCTAGACATGTTTGGTTGCTGGCCCAACTTAGCATGGCTAGCTCTACCTAGCCAAATATTGCCTAAGAATTGTACTGAAGTACATGGAAAATGTTTGACAATGAATGAAGCATGTCCTTGACACTAAACATGTTGAGTAAAGGCAGTCCTAATAATTACGTTATATAGACTCCATGTATAGAAACTGCAATTCGATCAGGAAGGATAATTTCTACAAAATATTTTTTCAGCCAATAATCCACTATCTTTTCTCTGCTATCGTCCACATATTATATAGTACATTTAATCTAGTTTCCGTGTAGACATAGTTTCTTGTATAAGAAACCATTTCCCTTCTCTCACTTTTTTTAATTCCAATACAACACTATTTTGCTTGGCATCCTAGCTTATCCTATAGAAACTATGTTCTAGTCATCTCATTAAGACTGCCCTAATATTTGATTTATATTATATGTTTAAAATTATTTTTTTAGACAGAGTCCACGGTACATGCTTGGCCATTATATGCTTTCAGGAGACACGATAGTTTTATTTAGGCATAGTGGTCAAGCATGTATTGCGGTCTAAAAAAATAACATTTAAAATTTAAAATGTAATTGTAAATTTAAAAATATATTTACCATAAAAATATATTCTACCATTAATTTAATAACACTTATTTTATATATAAATGTTGGTATATTTTTATATATTTGATCAAATTTAAAATTGAGCAAATTGCATTTGTTTAGACCGTTAACATTTATTTTTTTATATCCACAGAAATTCATGCACGGAGCACGGAGAAATTACTCTAGTCTTTCATGGCAAACAGTGTGCGATTTTAAATCACTGGCACTAGCTGCCACAGTGCATGACATCTCAGTCGACAGGAGGACCGGGCTAGTGAAAAAGATGGACCAATCCTATCTGAAATTTGCGCATCGTAGTTCGTTCCATATTTGCCCATGAAGTTGTGCATCCTAGTTCGTTCCATATTTGCCCGGAGAGTGGGTGTCAAAAGGCAGTGGGCAATTTACTAATAACACGATAAAGGTTAGCATTACTGGCCCCGCCTGGGCAGTCTGCCAAGATCGATAGGACGTAGCACCACCTTGCATTACTGTAGCTTGTTTTCACATGGTTGCGTTGCAGTCATTTTCGCTGTAGGTGTCTATATGTAGGTGTCTATATAGGTTCAATCTTCAGGCCAAGGCATACAATTTTGTTGTGGCATGGATGTTTTTGTATTATCAGGCAAGAAGCAATTAACTAAAGAATTTAGAATCACCAATCTGCTAATGAAAATGCAAGTTTCTGCTGAATCGTTGCCTTGCATAAAATTTAAGCAGGTAATTAAGGTTTTATTTAAGTTTAACACTGCTAGGAAGACCATTTCTACATATTTTCTACCTAATTAATATACAAGTTATGAGGCTTTTACTGTCCTGTAAGCTGGACGAAGTAGGCCTAAAATCCCCGGTTCAGTGCATGAAATATCAATATATAGTTACACAACAGTATGTTGCTATACTGCATGACCTAGTTAGTATGGGTTTCTAGAAGAATAATACTACATCTAGTTGCTGAGACAAATTGCCTTGGTATTGAAGGCATCGTCTTTATCTGAAGGACGTCAGTGAGTCGTATTTATTTAATCTTTACTTCACTGTGTAGTCGTCAGTTGATCTGCCCAATATTTCTGCAGCATGAAGCAAGTAATCGATCGGTATGACTCTCATTCCAAGAATCTCCAGAAGGCCGAAGCTCAGTCTCAGCTGCAGTCACATGTGAGCTAACCTGAATTCATCCTGACGTTTATTTACTCCAAACTGCGAAAACAAATGCACTGGCAGAATGGGTATACAACGATGTTGGTACTAACAGCTTTAGGTTCTGTGATGTGTTACAGATTGATGACAGCACTTGTGCAAGGCTAAAGGAGGAGCTTGCTGAAACCAGCCTTAAGCTCAGGTGCACATTTATTCTACAATTTAATCTACACACACATGTAGTTCAAAAGCCGGACAATAATCAGCCTGTTCGTTTGAACTTATCTGCCCAGCTTATCAGCCATGGTATAATATTTTTCTTTCACAATAAAACAACACCACCTTCTTTTTTTTTACTTAAGAAACCTCAAGGTCACACAATTTGCACTATTATACAGATGATTTAGAAAAGCTCCTTAGGACAAAAGCCTTCTTTTTTTTATTTAAGCAACCCTAAGGATACGCAGTTCCCTCTACTATACAAATGATTTAGAAAAGTCCCATTGTTTTATAGAGATTACTGTGATTTTTATATGCCCGTGAAAATCCTATAGAGGGGCCATGGATCGCCATAGAAAAAATAGGGGTGGTGTACGTGTCCTCTTGGTTGTTATTTCTACCTGCGTGAACCCATATTCACTATGAATTCCCAGTAGTTATGGCACCACCACTATGTGGTCATGTTGGTTTTTATGCAAGGTAGTGTTTGGGTTGTCACAAGTGAAATCTCTACCTAGTTTTTGCAAGTGTCGACAATTATTGTGTCGGCAGGTGTAGTTCACGTTTTTGGGGGTTAGGGGTTATCAGGTTCACCATACATCCTTTGGTTTTGTTGGGTGAAGAGTCCACCTTTTGGTTGTGTTGGTTGTTCATCCTTTATCTGCTTAGCCATGAAATTTCCTTCTACTCACTGTTGTGATTATATGGTCGAGTGTTGTTTGGTGCTTAGAGAATCAGTCATGGGGGTGTATGAGGAAAGCCCTAGTTAGATTTTGGTCGATACTACAATTTTGTGCCCTAGAGTTGTTTGGTGCTTAGGGTATTGGATAGGTCATGGAATGTAGGGTTAAAGCCTGATCTACCTCTAGTTGAGGCTGACGGTGGTGACTCTAACGGTGTCATGACCGGCTACATGTCACGAGGTTACCAGTGACGATGTTTGGTGGGCTTCAATGAAGGCTGAACTTGATGGGGCGATGGTGAATGCAAAAACAACTTGATGGTGAATGCAAAAACAACTTATACTAATTCAGGCTGAGAGAGTAGCGTAATACCCTACATCTAGTTAGGTGTGTTGCCTTGCGTTGTATTGTTGTGTATGAGATGTTTTGTACAAGGGGGGCTCCTGCCAGAGGGGAAGCACATTGATCTAGTCCTAATCGACTATGACAGAAGAGTTCCAATCTAATTACAGAGTTAGGCTTTCCTAGAATCCGACTAGGTCAGTCCTTGTAGCCTTAGAGATTAGGCCACCTTGTTCAATGCCCTCTAGGCATACCTTGGGCCAACCAATCTCATTGCTATGTAGCCGGTTCTATGGAAAACCCTTAGGATTTTGGCCTGACAAACGCTCTCAGGTGAGACCCCATTCCACCTAAGGTTTATAGGTGAAAACCTAGTTCACTTTCGTTGGATGAACAATGACATCGCCTTGTGGGTTATGCCCTTCTAATTAAGAGGCATTGTCTTGAGAACTACTCCAGTTTATCGTTGCTATCGGCTTAGGTACAAGGTCATTGTGTTCCCTACTACTCCTACACGTAGGAAATTGTTGCTTGGTCATCACTTGGTCACCTAAAGCAGCTCTCTCACCGCGGGCTCTAGTTACTACTTGGTCACCATTGTGGTGTTGTGTCGTCTGCTCTCTTCTCGTGGACTCCTTGTTGCGTGGTCATCCTATTTAGTTGGGTGTTTGTTCCTTGGTTGTTGCTTGCGGAACTAGCTGCTCTTTAGTGATGGGCTCTCTAGATGTAGCTTGGTAGTCTTGTGGTGCTATGAAGGCTACACTCTGGTTATTGCTTGGTGACGCTTATGGTGCTTTTGTGGCTACTTAATAGTTATTGATACTGTTGTTGCTCGCTCATCCTCATCGCTTATTTGACTATTGCTTACCTTTTTTATGTTATTTTTCGCATAGTCGTTGTCTCATCGCTTAGTTGACTATTGCTTACCTTTTTTTTGTTATTTTTTGTATAGTCGTTGTAAAAACTACCCATTTTCTAATGCAATGTGTGCAAACGATTTTTGTCTTTTTGATTAAAAAATAGGTGATCATGATGTGTTGTAAAAGTAACCCTTAATTCTCTACAGGCAGATGAGAGGAGAGGAGCTCCAAAGGCTGAGCGTCCAACAGCTGCAAGAGCTTGAGAAGACCCTCGAATCTGGCCTCGGTTCTGTCCTCAAAACCAAGGTATCTGATACTCGTGAGTCGTGACAGCATCAGACTATACAGAAATGATGCGTAGCAAAATCATCTCTTTCCCTGTCAAAATTGCAGAGCCAAAAAATCCTTGAAGAGATCAGCGGTCTGGAAAGAAAGGCAAGCATAACTCCCTTTTCAAACTGCTTTATAATTAATTAATTTCAAAAACAAGATGCTTCAGACCTAGGCTAGTGTTGCAGCATAATCAACTGTATGGTAAACTTCAGAGAACTTTCAACACCTTATATGATGATAAAAGATGCAGCTGAAATCTTTTACGTTACATTCAGCCAGATCATATTTCCTGCCTTCTGAGAGTGTCACCTGTATTGTTAAACAGAGAATGCAACTGGTCGAGGAGAATTCAAGGCTGAAGGAGCAAGTAAATCCCTGCTCTCCACTGCTGAGTTTTCCATTCTGCTTTTCATTTGTTTCGAGTGATGTCTGGGTTTAAGCCACGGCGATCTGAAGCTGCAGGTTACCCGTATGGCAAGAATGGAGACGCAGCTTGGCGCTGATTCAGAAATTGTGTATGAGGAAGGGCAGTCATCTGAATCTGTGACAAACACATCCTATCCACGCCCATCAACAGACACTGACGACTGCTCCGATACATCGCTCAGGCTCGGGTGAGTCCACAGTTCTTCCCCAGCAGAGCTCACATCAGATAACTTGTTCATCTCAAGCCATTCGTGAGATAACGCATATGGAAATAGCATTAACTATATGAATCTGCATACCGTAGGCTACCATTCTTCAGCTCGAAGTGATGGAGAAACAGGAAACTTGACATGTTCGGTAGCGGAGCGGTGCCGATTACTTGCACTCTCCATTCTGAATTGGGGAGCAGGATTGCTGGATTAACGACCAACGCGCCGCATCAAAATAAGGCATTCTGTTGTATAATGTGTGTATTCTGAAAGTGAGGCTTGCTTTTGTTATATACAGGCAGCATGGTAATTCATAAAGGGTACCCGCTAGGATGCTACCTGCAGTCCGTGTTCTGTCCTCTGTCATTAGTACTCGTATAATCCCCCTGCAAACCATGTTACCTGCGGCTCATGCTATTGTTATACAGCATGATCATCGTTAGGAGTTATTCCAGTCCCTGCAAATGACTTTCAGTACTTCAGCTCTTCACAATATCAGACATGTCACACTGTTAGTATTGAGGATTTGGACACTAATCACTTTTTGTAATAGGAACTTCGATGTGATCTTGGCAATATCAGAGCTAAAGAGGGCGATCTTGGCATCCACAGGCAGACATGTAGTAGGATTTGGACACTGTTACGCTATTAGTATTGAGGATTTGCTCTTCACAATATCAGAGCAGGTGAACTTGCAGCAAATTGTTAAACTAAAGATACTCCAAGCTAAAGAGGGGGATCTTGGCATCCACAGGCAGAGATTTGTTTGAACTTTCTGCTTAATTCGAAATGTCCGCGGCGTTGCCGCTTATGGCCATTCTATGGCCTATTGAAAGCACTGGTAGATAATATTTTTATAGTTGTTTTGTCAAGTGTAGTAGGGTACCAAGTGAGAATATACCTATTGAAGATGAAGGATCATGTTGTGTTGAGAGCTGTACCGAGGAATCCATTCAACAAGCATGGGCAACTGGTTGTCCTCTTCTATGCTACGTACGAAGATAATAATCTGCTAGCTCAGGTTTAGGTTTACTTTCTTAACTTCTAAGCAGTGATAATGAAAGCACACTGCTTACAATCTTAGCATTATATAGACTAATATATTACGCCTTCGCACAGGCAGTGAACATGATCTTTCTTCTCAAAAGGTAGATCTATTGCATCAGGTAACAAAAGTTGTATCGACAACGATAAGCAAAAGCATCAGTCCACATTGCTGTACACCAAGATATCCTTCCCTTTAGTTTCAATTACGTTAGCCCTGACCCTGTTTTAGATAGGAAAAATAAGAGAGCACATAAATATGTATGTATGCTAAGTGGACTAATAAAATGCAGTGGTAAAACCAAAATATGAGATCTCTAAGAGAATGGACAGATTTTTGTTTGTCTATAAGGCATAGGAAAATTCATATGAAATTATGTGGTTTCCAAGCTGTAGCAAAAGTGTTTAGCTCTCTTCAGTTTATGGATTCAGGAGTCAGGACTAATAGAAATAGGGAGAGGTTACAATAAAGATAAATTGCTTTTTGTTCTTCGTGATAGAGAAATAAATCTTTGGTTTTGAATCAGGTTGCTGATGATAACAAGTTTAATCATGGAAGAAAAATAACAATCTGAGCATTATTATGAGTACTATGGAAAAGACGTTCTAATTTCATTGTTATCTTAAATTTAAGATAGGATTTGAGAGAAGTCAAGAAGGAAAAAAGAAAAGGGAAAAGGAGACGTACACAGTGGATGTAATTGGTTGCAAAAGCCTACAGGCAGAAATAGTAGGGTTAATTTACCTTTGATCATTGGTTAATTTTTAGCTTCTTCCTCGCATGTTCCTCGATGTTTGTTGTCATCTTCGGTCAAAAAAAATGTTTGTTGTCATCGTTGTCGTCATTCTAGGAAAAGACACCAAAAAAGATTGCATATTATATTCTATATTTCATTGTATTTTTTTGTTAATATAAAAAAAGGATTACTTGTGATTCAATGTGTTTCTCTGTAGTATCCCAAGCACTATAACTGTTCAAAATATAATTAGAAGTTGCAATGGGATATGTGTATGAGGTAGTAAGAGTACACTTACTCAGACTGGTGGTGGTCTAGGTCCATATCTTGTATATCTGTGAGTTGAGAATTGTATGATGATGATGCCTGCAAGAAGTGTATATTTAGCACAAATATGTTTAATAAAACATGGAATAAATAATAGATTTTCATTTGCCGCACCTGCTCGATCTTTTTTTTTTATGGTATTGTCATCAGTGGTGGGAAGATCATCATTTGATCCATTATGTATAATGTTTGGTAATGTTGCTTGTTTTCCATGTTTTTCTTTGATCATCACAACCTCAAAAGAAGGCTCAATCCTTCTGAGACTTCTTTTGAGTAGCACTTTCACTATGAAAGTGAATTTATGACCAATCCATTGTCATATCTCAGGTGGAATCGAGCTTGGATCATACCTTTTTTTTTAATCATTGGGCTTTACTTATTTGGGATCAGTTCTTCGTAATGGTTCCTGAAATACATGGTAAATAAATTTCTGTTTGAATAAATAGTTCTGAAGTTAAAAGCAATGCAATCTGACATATCACTATAGCAGCACATACAACATTAAAATGGGGGCACTCATGAATGAGTTTAGTTGTGGGATCAAGGCTTGTTTGGAGGCCTGCGATTGTAGCTGGCGTCAGGCACATTTGCTACTACGACAAGAGGGTGAACAGTACAAGCTAGTAAGAGCTTGCACTATGGTACTAATATATGCAGATACTTGCAAAAATTATAGGAAAATAACTATAGATCCAAACATTATAAAATTAATTTTCTTGCATCCACGACATAATTCTCTAAGTTATAAAAATATTTCGCACATGTACTACACCGTGCAGCCACCATGTTTTCCCTTTATTCTTCCCACAAGAGCAGAGTAAAGAATGTGCTTGGCACATTGTCGATTCTAGCCAGAGTAAAGCGTCCAGCGTTTGGGGTCTACCCTGGCCGGGCTGGCGCGCACCGTCTCAGTTCGAGCAGAAGTGGCTCGTGCCGCACGACCACGGGTGCCGCTGGCTGCGCCCGTGCGTTTTGGCAGCGGCGGCTCGAAGAATGGATCTGAAGAAAGGGTTTTGGGACCACTCGACTGGGAAGAGTTTTGAGGTGGAAAAGGATACTGTAAAATCTAAATTCACCTGGAGAAGAAGATGGATTACCTTTGCTTGACGGGAGATTTCTTCGGCCTCTTCGGCTTGGACGGCGGCGATAGCGACGAAAGGAATAGCAGGAGACGGAAGACTGGGAGAGAGAAGGACCTGGTGAAAACGCCTCGCTTTATTGTGGCCGTGACTTCCGGAGCTTTCAGGAAGGCAATAGGAGGCCCGTTGGTTTGGGATCTGATGGATGAGAATGAAGCGGTCGACGTGGCCCAATAGGAGGCCTGAGAATGGTGCGTGAATCGTAGTTAGAAGATTCGCACGTGTTATACCTAACTCTTGGTTCGCATTTTGGCTTTAACGAATGAGACACCCACTAACATGCATGAAGCCTTTCAAGCACCTCTCCTGCTTTATACAGGAACATAATTGGCCTCATATCTTCAGATGATAGCGAGGTGAGACATGATGACACTTTAGAATCTTTTAGCTGAAACCTGGAGGATAATCATGTGGGGTCGGTTCTGTTCTCTTAATCGCGTTCACCTGAAGCAAAAATGCAATCAGACCAATCAGACCTTTGGTTTCTAACGCTGTAATCAGATCTTTACTGCATGATTTAGACATGCTTTGAGATGCACAGTTTAATTTCAGTGGTGAAGAAAAACGTCAGTTTTAACCTGCTTCACTTTCTTTAGCTTTTTACATGTGTACTGTCAGCCTGCCTCATGTAATCATGTTAGGATGCATGGTTAGTACTATAAACGGAGAGCGCATGGATCATGCATGCATGCGAGACACAACGGCAAACCCGGGTCAAATTATTTCAGCTTTCAGGATCATTTTATTCCATAACCAGATGCTACATCAGACGGCGGCGAGCCGCGGCCGCGAGACATGGGCGGCGGTGCAGATGATGGCTTCATCATGAGGGTCACGGGCTCTCTAGCAAACAAGCTATAGGAGGCGCCTTCAGAAGCGTCAGGCATCTTGCATGGCGCGGCCTCCCTTGCGATCACCAGCAGGTTTCCAGGGAAATGGTCTCCCCATATGTCGTAGGTGAACTCTTTCTTCGGCGCAGGAGCAGCACCCACGTCTCTGTTCACAGCCTTGTCTTTCATCAGGTTGGAACCAGGAGCACGACAGTGTGGAGTGATCGGGGAAGATGTGGCCAATGACGGCGAGCGCCATGTGGTGGTGGTCAGTGCAGGAGATGGAGGTGATGTGATTCCAGTTCCAGGCGAGGCTGAACGCGAGCGAGGCTGCTCCCTAGCGACTTGCGACCAAGTTTTCTTCTCATGCTTACTGCCAGTTGATGATGTGGTTGCATCGACATCGAACCCTGTCTCGTGTTTGCTCCCATGCTTTGGCTCCGATGGTGTCCCAGAAAAAGACCAACCTTGTTTTGGGGTTGAACTTTGTGACAATGGTGAAGACGGTGTTGAGTTCCCACTGTGGCTGCTAGAAACCTCAAACTTCCCTGCCAGTCCTGCACCAACTCTCCGCTTCCTTCGTTTCCCTTTGTCTCGAGCAATCCTGATAGTAAGGTTTTCACTAGTCTGTGGAGCTTCTCTTGAGGCCTTGTCTTCCACTGGAATAGCTTGGGACACAGATACAGTCGAAGTTGTAGGCAGTTGTTCCTCAGGATTATTCTTGTCATCTGCCCTCTTTGAGCTATCAATAACATTGGCAGGATATTTCTCAGCAACAGCTTCTTCAGTTCTTTTGTGTTCCTTATTTGTCCTGTGCACAAATCACAATTGATCAAACTTAAATAAATGTGAAATTAAAGTGGACTTGGGAAAAAGTAGAGGCATGATCAAAGGCTCAAAGCTAACCTGGACTTTTTGCTGCTCTGGTGAAGGAAAGAGGGCTTCAGAGTCTTGCTGATTGTACTTTTCTTGTTCTCCTCAAAAATGGTACTTTTCTGGTCATCAATCTTGATGTAATCTTGAGAGCCCACTGTCAAAGAATCTGGGACATATCGGGCAAAGACCAGAATAAGCAGTGTTAAAGCTCCAAAGAAGACTACCAACAGCTTCCAGTGGGCAGTTCTAAGATAAGATTTTCTGCACTGGTTAAGCATGCAGACTGGAATAGTTGCGGTCATAGGGATCGGAAAGATTCCAGTAGTCATGACCAACTCAAGATCTCTCTGAATCATGGCTGAAGAGAAGTCAGCTTGAAAAGAAATGAGCATTCTTATTGATTCACTTGGCGCTAAGCTAAATCCCTTGCAGTTGTCCACAGTAAATCCATCCACACCACAATCAGCTCCTGAAACTTTAACCTTTGTCACTTGGAGAGGAAGGTCACCGCTGTTTTTAACATGTATCTCTTTGGTTAGCTGTTGGCTGCACAAAGAGCTTGGGACCTCTTGTTTGGTCATTGTTGATTTATTCTGAAGATTGGACCCAAGGCTAAACTCTAGCTTCCAAGCAGGTTCAGATTCCTCTAGAAGAACAATAGATTGCCTTCCACCATATGCCCGGAGAGGCAGCATCTCCACGCCAGACAGGTTGTTTCTGATCAAAACCATGCTTGACCACATGCAGTGATTCGAGGGACGGAAGACAACAGGACCAAGCAAAGCAGTCTCTGAAGGATCAACATAGGCCTCAGTGATTGCTGCATCACCTAACGAGAAACCAAATCTAGTCTCAGTTGAGTTAATCTCTGGAGATTTGCTTGAGAATGTGAGTTCACATACATCAGTTACAGTTTTGCATTGGTCAATGATCTCCTCAGAGTTCACTATCAGCTGCATGGCTGCACGCTCCAGGCTTGGGTTATGGACCTTTATCCATTTAGAAAACTGTGAACCAATTTGCACAACGGGAAACATCATCTCATGATCCATAAGAACAGAAATCCCGTCACTTGTTCCATGAGATTTCCATTGTCTAAGTATTCTATCATCAGCTTTGACTGCTCTCATGACCATTGGCTGCAAATAATTTTACAAAATTACATCAGCAGATTTACACACAAACAGATATAGACTGATGTATTATCCAACTGAAATAAGCAATCAAACAGCTGCCATCACTTAAGCACAAGGATAACAATAAAATGTAGGCAATTGGAAGGCAAAATTCTATTTTGAGGAGCGATTTTAACTATTATAACAAGAATCAAGTTACCAAGGTGCTCTGCTTATATACAGCTATAGGCATCAATCTCAAGATCAGAATAATCTATTACAAGTAGCAGGATCAGATAAAAATTAAGGATTACTAAAAAACTTTTTTTCTCTCTAGAACATCAAGCCATTCTAGAGACACCTGATTAAGAGTTAAATACTCAGGGTTAGGTATTGAACATATTCTCTTCAATAATAATTAAAGACCAAGCTCCACAGGTGAGTAAGCTTAGCATACCAATTACTTGCTAGTTAAGCATAGACTCGACATCATGCGGTTTCCATGCTAAGGGATGAAGACATCGCAGGGAAATGGAAGCTACACGTGATGGATTATGTGGGATTGACATGAAAGAAAAAAGAACAATACAGTGGGCTAGATATAACTACTCCATATCAAACAGTATAAGGTAGTGCTCATACTAGACCATATGTCAAGTACAAACTCCTAGTAAGCATTTAGCAGTTCAACAAGAAAAGGCGTTTAATATCAATGTAATCAATGAAGGTTCTATTTCTTGGTGAAAAGAAAACCCTAAGGAGGAATACCTTCACATCATATGAGTCTTCTACTTGTAGCATGCTGCCCAATGTTCTTGTCCTTGCATTAGCAGAGATCTCTTCCTCATGTAATGATCTGGCAAACGGTCCATCGGATTCAGCAACAACAGCGTTGCTAGTATAGAAAAGAGATGCACGCACTAAATCTTTGCACGGTATTATGATTGAACTACCAAGGGTACTGTTTGTTTCTACAACTATATTGCAGCTGTCAGATGAAATGTCCTCTGGAACTGAAGAAGTATATCTTACTAAAGCTATATCTGTTACAGTATCAGGGAAGAGTATCGATCCATTCAGGTACTTAACCTGAAAGATCATTGGGCCATTTCTGTCATCCTCAGTAACACCTACAATCCTCAGTAACTCTGGTCCATCATTCCGTAAGGAAAGTGAAAATATCGACCCAGTTTCATCACAAGTCAACATATGCTCAAATATGACAGCAATTAAGCCACTGGAATCATAGTAAGTTCGCGTATGCACCTCTAGCTCAATAGGTATCACAAAAGTATGAACTGTGTTAGGAGTGCAGTTGCGCAGTTTCAAGCAGATAGCACCAAACACCTTGCCTTCAGAAACAGCTTGCAGTTTCAACTCTATTACAGTGTTGCTCTTTGAAGGAAGCACCTCCCATTGCTCACTAGGCCTGATATAGACCACTGGCCCTCCAAATTCCTCACTGCTTGCTGTATACCAGTTGCTACCTGAAGAAGATAGCTCCAATGCTCCATCAATGGGGCCTACCTGGCAAACAAGGTGGGAAGAATACCTTGTGCTCTCCAACGAAGACATCCAAACAGCCACTTCCTCAACATAGAGAGTATCATCATAGGGGTTGTGTATCGTTAAGTTCCTCTCTAGCTGTCCACCAATCACAACATCTACCCCTGTCCATGGCAGTATCTGATAGGGTGAACTGACAGCCATGCCCTTTGCGTGTATAATAAATCCACCAAAATTTGTCTGCACAACTAGGTGTGCTGATGAAGAGCCCAACAACTTTGGCAAGAAAACGAAGGTGACTGTGGCATTCTCCCCAGGCTGCAGCTCCAGATCCTCATAACCATACACATAAAACTGGGGGTCAGTGCTGAATGGCTCATACAGACGCAGGGCACTGTTGTTGTTCAAATTCACCACGGTCAAGTTGGCCTTGGTTGCTGCATACAAGTCGCTCCTGCCCCAATCCAGCACCGGAGGGTGAATTTCCACATTCATCGACAAGGGACTTTGAAGACCAGTCGGGTCGGCATCTGTGGCCGTGCCATCCACCTCCATGGGCACCCCAGCTGATGCCCGCATCCAATTGTCCGGCACAAGCGGCGCCTGGCATGACGCGACATTATACCTCGTTCTAGCATCGTCGTCTTTCCCCAATCCATTGCGCGGCGGCGAGTCGACAGAAGAGCAAGTTACGATGCCTCCGCCGCCGGACATCGGGAAGGACAATGGCAGAGAGGTCGGTCCACGGCCCATTGACATCTCCAAATCCGGCGGCTTGGTGCCATCCTCGCTTGCAAGCAGCACCTGAGCCACCGAGGACGAAAAGCAGAAGGAACTCCGGTCTGGGCAGCCATCCCGGAAGCTGAGACAGCGACCGTCCCCATCAGCCCCGTCGCTCTCGTCAGCGCAATCCTCCGCCGCCGCGGCCGACACGGAGAAAACAAGGAGCGTCAAGCAGCACAGCGCAACCAACGAACCCCTGCAAATTAAAAGAAACCCAACACGCCCCGGTCGCAAAAGAATTAGCACACGGCTGCAGTTGATCGCCAAATAGGGAAAGTGGCAAAGAATAGCAAGCAGCTCATCGGCAAACAAAACCACAGCATATTCAAAATAAAACATACAAGAACCTATATAAAGGGAAAAAATCGATGCTTTGGAGCGGTTGAAGCACGGATCAAGCTTAAACCACCCAACAGCACAACTTCAGGGAGGGAAAAGGAAGAGCAGTTCGTTCGTTCGTTCGCTTCAGGATTGCAAGAAACAGACAGGGCAGAAAAGGATGAAAACGGGAGTTGGAGGAGTGGGACTCACCGGGAGACGGAGGAGCAGGGAGGCGCCGGCGGCGAAGAGCGGCGGCGGCGGCCGCTCATGGAGAAGGAAGCATGCGGCGGTGGAGACTTCACTGTGGTGACCATGGGAATCCACAGCGGAAAATGGGAAAACGAAAAAAAAAATAGAAAAAGGAGAGGAGGGGAGGGACAGAGGCTCTGGCAGGCAGCGGGGGAATGAAAAAGAAGGAAGGCGAAAAGAAAATGAGTTGGGTGTAGGTTGGTTTCGGTCCCGAAAGGAAAATCTGAGACTTTGCAGTTGGAATTGACAGTTTTGCCCCTGTTTCCTTTTTTAGGTCTCCTAAGTGGGTGGAACATTTAGAACATCTCGCTTCCGGGGCTCATTTCTGTAAAGATAATAACCCCGTTTCTTTTTTTTCCATACTATATAATCGTCAACAAGTAGGAAAACAGTGGAATTGTAGAAAATTCTGAAAATTTCTCAATCATATGTTATCCCCACCTCCTCTCCCAAAGTGCAGCCATGGCAGATGTTGTGGCAGCACCATCGGATTCGGCGACGGTGATAGTGGCATCAGATCCGCCACAAGGTAGGCCTCCTCATCCCCCTCTTCCTTCTCTTAGAGCGGCTATCTAGGGTTTTGGCGAGCTCTTTCCTTATCTTCCCCAACTCCAGAGGGCATAGAAAGCAAGTGAAGGGGGTTTAGGGGACGAAGGTTAGGGTAGGCAGTGGGGATGGTCGTTGGGTAGCTTAGCGGAGCTAGTAGCGATATGGGCGGTCGGGCCAGGTCAGGGTGGGGAGGCTCACCCGAGCTAGAGAAGATGGTGGTGGTGAGGGGAATAGGGCGGCCGCCGTGGGCGCTAGGGTTCGCTGGAGTTGCGATGAGCAAGGTTCGCTCTGGCAAACCCTAGTGCCCACGTCGAGCGGTGGGCCGGTGGCGAGGACACATGAGTTAAGGGGATAAAAGATATAGTCTTTTTCCATTTTTAACAACCAAAATTATTTGTTTCCTAAAATTATATGCGGACACACGCCGCTGCTCTCAGCAGCAGAGGATGTGTTGGCTGGCCGCGGTTCCCTCCCCGCACGTCGTCCAATTAACATATATAAGCCGCAGTTGTTCCCAGCATAGTCGTACTGCCCACGTCGCCTGAAATTCGTTGATTGGTCCACCTAGACGCCATGTCATCTTGGGCTTATTTCATTGGTCCACTTCACCCACCATCTCCGGATATAGGCCGCCCCCTCGAGTCGTTAAAAAAACACCGCCCGTAAGCTTCTCTCGTTCTCTCGTCTCTCCACGGCGCGCCTCCGCCTCCGTCTCTCCCCGCCGCGGCGTCGCGGAGGCCACCGGCCGCGCCGGCGCCTCCACCTCGCGCCCCTCCTCTCTCGCTTCCTCCCTCTCCTTCTCTCCCTCTCTCCCCTCCTCATGCGGCGATGCGGTGGCGGCGGCGGTGGCACGACGGGGCCGCGGCGCGGGCGCCGTTCGGACTCGGCCGTGCGTCGGCCACCGGCGGCCGCCGTCCCCGGCCATGGCACGGCGGCGGCGGACGCCGCGGTGGCCGCCGCCTCCGCCCCGTGGCGCGTCCTCGTCCCGGCCGCTCGGCCGTGGCCCTTCGCGTGCCTAGGGTTTCCACGGTGTCGCGGCGCGGCCGGCCTCCGTGGTGGCCGCAACTCGGCTCGGCGGCGGTGGCCCTTCTCCTCCTCGATGCCCACCTCGTCGGCCGCTGCGCAGGCCGTCCTCGTCTCCTCCATCAACCATAGGGTTCATGGTCGCTCTCCTGTTTATAGACTCGGGTTCGTCCCTCTTCGATCCCCGTCTCGCTATTTGATCTTTGTCTTTTCTTCTCTCGGATCCACCGGTGGAGGACGCCCATGGACTTCAAGAATGCAACCATGAACTCAAGGACATCAACCCTTCTCCAAAAAACAGAATGTCTATGGATGAACAGGATCCCGTGCTCCCTGAAGGTCGTCCTGGTCTCCTTATTTGTAGTGTCTCATTACCGAGTTATTTGATTTCTTACGTGCTTGCACTTATTTGTAGTGTTCCATTTTTTTCTCGCAGAGGTTTGTTTGATTTGATCCAAAAATTGAGCCTTAAAAAGGGTCTTGCGCGCACAAACAGCGCAAAAAGGTCGCAAAGAAAGGTAACAAAGCAAAAGTACCGAAAAGCTTCGGAATCGCGGACAAACAACACTCCAGTGAAAGTTGAAAAATGAGTTAGACTGAAACTCCTAACTCATAAATGATTCTATGGTTAGGTATCGTGTCGTGGAATTCTGCTTAGCATAGCCTAATACATAATTTTTCCATGCTCATACTCATAGTTGCTTGGATCTCATTATCTAAGACATGACTGTCTGTTCGTATTTTGGACATTACCTTCATCTTGCCGTTGTCCTCGCATCCTCCGGAGAATTAACTCACCGTCGCTTGTTTTTTTGGTTTTCTGATTTACCATGTTCTCATGTTAGTGTGTTATTTATACTCCGTTTTCTTCGGCGTTCGGCCCTAATACAGAATGGTTGCCTACCATTTCTTCATTTGCGGGTTAAGGTGCCTTTTACCGGCCCACAAAGTGCACTGCATGTAGTTTTTGTGCACCATTCCATTCTTACTTTAGAGCGGTTCTATTCTATTCTATTTTCCCTTGGGAATGGACCAAAGCACGACTTGAATATTTTGCATGGCAGCTGTAACAGAACCGACCAATTAATATAAACACAATGTACTTATGAGTCGCCAAAGCAACTTAATTAGCACACTGTGGCTATATTAACCCGGTAGTCCGTGAAATCTCAAGGATTTCAAACTTTCAACAATACAGCCCAGACCGAATTGAGTTCAACATACAACAGTTCATAGTGATACAAAGGTTCACAAATAGTAGATTACATCGGAGTACGAAATAAATATTACAATACCGAGTTCAAATCCAAATTGCGGAAGCAAATAAAGTTTTGGTTCACAAACGCACACTTAGTTGAAACATAGTGCCTGGTCCAACATCACATCCGACAACAGCATAGAGGTACGATAGATAGGTTGATCGTGCCCACGATCTACTCATCCCCATACGCGGGGTAGAAGCAAGTTGGGCAATACCCATAGAATATCTCACCATCTCGCAACAACAAGGGAATAAAACCCGAGTACAAGAAGGTACTCGCTAGACTTACCCGTCATAAATGAAAATAAAGTGACACCAAGGAGTATGCCAGGCTTTATAAGTGGGGTAGTGACTCATTTAAACTTGCGATAAAAAGGTGAGCTTATTAATAATCATTTAGTTATAAAAGACTCTCTAGCTTAACATCTTTTAAGTTGGATCCCGACATCACTAGGTTAGCACCTCGTTGCTCTCCAACTCCAAGGTATGAGCAAACAATGCTATCCTATCCTTCAAAGTTGAGCATACCGGATCAACAACATAGAACCATAATCATCCTATTTTCACAATGATTTGCGACAGTCTGCCGCTCGGTCCAAGTGTTCACCGTCCGGAACGATGGCGATTATAATCGATTGCAAACCAGGCCGGGTGGATATTCCTCACACAAACCACACTCGCCGGCCGAACGAGTGACGGTCACCTTGGTCTATTCGGGAGGAGACGGATTTCAACGAATACGGTTGCACCGGGGCATGCCCGGCTACCCGTACCTCCGGCGCGACCGGCCACCGGCTTTAATACCGCGCCGTGGGCAACACACTCAACTCCGTTGAAATTCCGGCCCAAACATCCTCAAGGCTTCGCGGTCGGATGATCGCATCCTTCCGGCTATCTCGTGAGGCATTGTTCAACATGATCCGAGGACATACAAAGCCATAGTCCCATTAAGTGACATCGCCGGAGTTTCCGTGGTCTAACACACCACAAACTCCGACTAGTCGTGATTTAACAAGGCCACATGGTTATGTTCTCTAACCAACCTCCATAGTATCAACCAAAGGGTAATAACCACCTACCTCGCGGATGAGGGTCAATCACCCGTCTTCTACCGATCTAATTAAGCGGTGCTAAGCATAAGCGAGATCCGAACTTAATTAGGATAAAGTATTCAGGTGGATCAAGGTAATCATAATGCAAGAACGGTTCCAAGTCAACGCCTATTAACTTAATGCATCATAATAAATAAATGACTCAAGTAAAAATATTTTGAAAAACTGTAGGAGTAATGCTCCGGGGCTTGCCTTTCTCAAAGGAGCTAGGGTGATGGTTAGGGCACTCGGGCAAGTCGGCGTCCGGATCCTCGTCCCCGTGCTGCCTCCCCGCAAAGATCGCTCCCCTTTGCTCCTCTCCTTTCGGCTCCTCGGGAACTACTGGCGTCACTCCTTCCGGCAATCCTGTATGATGCATCGTGCGTATGAATATCGGAAATGCAATACGAAATCAAAGCGTATGATGATAATGATGAACCAATTATGAAGTTACAAGGTAGTCAACATCATCCTAACATGTTACACCTTTTATAACCCTAATTAAACGTAGCAAGGACCCTAGTTAACCTAGACTTCAACGATTAACCGATCATGATTACAACGGGGCATAACAGCAACCTATAGCTAGACTGCTCAGAAAAATCTACAAAAATTACAGTAGCTAAGCTAGGTAACAACAAGCCTACCATAAATTTTTCAGGTCAAAACAGTGAACCATTTATTCTATACAAAAAGACAAAACAGCATTAAACCAAGACCTAAAAATACTTTGCATTATGAAAAGTGTCAAACAACAGATCTCATGTGATTAACAGCTACTTATAGGCATAAAAACATCCTAGAAAAATTATCAAGCCTAAACCTTGCATAAATAATTAATTATGAATTTCCTAAACTCTAAGCAAAGCAAGCACAATAAATAAACAGGGCATTTTCTACACATGACATATATAAATAATATTTTTCATAGATGAAGCATCTCATAACTAGAGCAACAAAACAAGAACCACATTTTTATGATGAACCTACAATTTATTATGCATTTAACATGATATCAGCAATTAAAGATATTAAATAATACTGTACAGAAAAGTATTTCATAAAAATAAACCAATACTCTACATGCATAAAGCTCATCATAAGAAAAATATAGAAATTTGAATCACCCAAAATGGACTTAAAATAAGGGAGATATGATTTTTGGAAGATTTAAATCAATTTACGAATTCATTTTCAAAAACCGGAAATACACTAAAACGCTACGCGCACCCGGGGTGATCCCCCCGCGGCGGCTGACGCGCGGGCCACGCATGCTACGCGTACCCCGCGTGGCGCACACGGGCGCGCACTGCGCCAGTGGCGCTGACGGGTGGGACCCGGCCAGCGGGCCCACGTGTCGGCCGCCCGGACGCGGGACCTCGCCGTCGGCCGGCGATAGCTCGCCGACGGCGACGAGTCCGGCGACGCGGGTGGTACCGGCGTGCTCGTGGCGACGGCGCGGACTCAGCGGAGGTGAAGATGAAGGCCCTAGCGACCTAAATCGACCAGCGCGACGGACGGCGGCGAGATGGCGGCGCGGCTCGACGGCGAGACGCCGGAGCAAGCCACGGCGACGTACATGGAAACGCCTACGGGCCTCGCGAAGTCAAGGCGGAGCTTGTGCACGTGATTTAGGATGAAAGTGAGGGCGGACGTGCGCGGGCGACGGCGCCGAAGGAGCTCGCCGGAGCAAGGCTCCCGGCGGCGGAGGGGAAAGCGGCCGATTGGCCTCTACCTTGGGATGATTCGGAGCACGGATTCGCGGAGAAGGTGGAGGAAGGAGTGGCGATCACGGTGACGTGCTCAGGGATGGAAATGGCTGGACAGTGGGGCGGCTAGCCGGAGCGGCTCGCGGCGGCGGCCATGGCGAGCTCCGCGGTGCTCTCTGCGGGCGAGGGAGGGGAAATTGAGAGGGGCGAAGTGAGCTGGGGAGTGAGGCGGGCGTTATAACACCACAGGGTGTGTCCAATTCGGACAGGCGGAGTCACGGGCGCGAGCGGGAACACGGCGGGCGGCTCGACGGTTATGGCGGCCCGGCGCGATGCGCCATCGTCGCAGGGTGGCTCAGCGGGGCAGTGGGGAAGCGAGGCTCGCTGCGGCGGTGCTCGAGTGCGGGCGCGCGTGACCGTTGCGTCGTCGCGAAGCGCTTGGCGGCACCGCTTTGCTGGGCGTGGTGTGCGGCATCGGCGGCGGCAAACGGCGGCTCGGGCGTGACGGCGGGCGGCGCGAGCGAGGAGGGCGAGCGGCGTGGGGACAAGACGGGCGATCGGCAAGGCGACCGAAACGGGCAGACGAGCGGGGGCGCGAGGCGGAAGCGGGCAGCGGCGGGGCGTCGGCGGCCTGGCGTCGCGCTGCGGACGCGACGCGACGGAGGGGAAGGGGAAAAGATGATGACAAAGTGGGGCCCGTGGGTCCCACCCTGGTCAAATTGAACTGAAATTTTTGACGGCCCTAGTTTGGAAAATATTGCGAATTTGAAAATGGTCCAAAAATGAAAGTTACTCAAAATTCAAAGATGAATAACTTTCATGTAGAAAGTTTTTGCAAAATCGGCCTAGATTTGAAAATAAAATTTTGGGTCACATAAAATACCTTTAAAAATTCATTTTTGAAACTGTTTTTGCCATTTTTGAAGCACCAAAAGTCATTTTCATAAATTGGGGTCAAAACAAAAGTTTCTCCAAAAATTCTTCTCTACAAACTTTGTTAAAGCTCCATTTTGAGAAAAGCATCACAAGTTTGACTTCCGGAAAACCTTTGAAAACTCCTATTTGCATTTTTAAAATAAGCACTCAAAATATTGCCACAAAAATGCCATAAATGATGCTTATGTGATGATCATGCTCATGATGCAAGATTTGTCTAACCCTAAAACTCGGAGTTGTTACTGACCTACCCCCTTAAAGAAATCTCGCCCGAGATTTGAGCGAACTAACCATTGCTTATGGAAATTCGGGTATGCGTCCTTAAGGTAGTCCTCAGTCTCCCAAGTAGCATCCAGATCATCATGATGACTCCAACACACCTTGTACGTTTTAACTGTTTTGTTCCGGGTCACTCTCTCCTTGACATCCAACAACTTTACTGGCTTCTCCTCATAGGTCAAGTCTGGCTGCAGTTTGATATCTGACATCTTGATCTTTTCCTTAGGGAGTCGCACACACCTCTTGAGTTGAGATACATGGAATACAGGGAAAACAGCACTCATATCTTCAGGTAATTCTAGCTTGAAGGCCACAGGTCCTTTCTGTTCTATGATTTTGAAAGGTCCTACATACCGAGGTGCTAATTTCCGTTTCACACCAAAACGTTGCACTCTTTTCATAGGGGACACCTTCAGATACACATGGTCTCCAACTTGAAATGTTACAGTCCGTCTTTTCTTGTCGGATAACTTTTCTCGTCGGACCTGTGCGGCTGCAATATGCTGTCGGATAAGCTTGACTTGCTCTTCTGCTTCCTTAATAAAGTCAATACCATAGTATCGTCTATCTCCCGTCTCAACCCAACTGGCAGGTGTTCTGCAACTCCTACCATACAAAGCCTCAAAAGGCGACATCTTAATACTCTCTTGATAGCTGTTATTATAAGAGAACTCTGCTAACGGCAACCACTTCTCCCATGAGCCCTTCCAAGACAAAACACAAGCACGTAATAAATCTTCCAAAATCTGATTCACTCTCTCTGTCTGGCCTGAAGTCTGAGGATGATAAGCAGTACTATGCAATACTTGAGTATTCAAACCCTTCTGCAACTGTTCCCAAAAGTGAGCCATAAACTGCGGTCCTCTATCAGACACTATCTCTTTAGGTACACCATGCAATCTGACAATTTGTTGGACGTAGATATCGGCATACTGAGGTGGACGATATGTTGTATGGACAGTATGAAGTGTGCGAGACTTGGTTAGACGATCCACTATGACCCAAATAGAATCATGACCCTTTGGTGTAGTGGGTAATCCAAGAATGAAATCCATACGATACATTCCCACTTCCAATCGGAATTGGCAATGGTGAAGTAAACCACCCGCTTTCAAGTGAACGGCCTTCACCCGACAACGGGTATCACACTCTCGCTACATACTCGCCACATCTCTTTTCATGTGAGACCACCAATACCGACGTTTCGGATCATGAAACATCTTACGCTACCGGGGTGCATAGATAACTTGGACAAGTGAGCTTCATCCATGATCTCGCTTTCTAAGTTCCTTGTCCCGTGGTACAACTAGACGTTTATCGTACCACAAGACTCCTTGATCATCTTCCTTGAAGAACCGAGATGGCATGCTTTTGATTCTTTTCTTGATCTCTCGAGATTGCATTGTCGACTTTTGACCTTCCTTAACCTTACCCTCCAGTTCACAACTGATGCGAATATTGTTCAAGA
This sequence comes from Themeda triandra, assembly GCA_018135685.1. Classification (NCBI taxonomy): domain Eukaryota; kingdom Viridiplantae; phylum Streptophyta; class Magnoliopsida; order Poales; family Poaceae; genus Themeda; species Themeda triandra. Next base: position 99,809 of record JAENPR010000191.1, on the reverse strand, counting down.
TCACTGAATGCATGAGATTATGTCCTTCTACCAACTCTGACGGAAGAGCATCACTCTGAGATTTCTGACTCAAAGCATCGGCCACTACATTGGCCTTACCAGGGTGGTACTGTAATTGCAAATTATAATCCTTGATCAATTCCAACCATCTACGTTGCCTCATGTTCAAGTCTTCTTGAGTAAAGATGTATTTCGAGTGCTCTTATGATCCGTAAACACATTGCAAGGGTTACCAAGGAGGTAATGTCTCCGGATCTTCAATGCATGCACTACAGCGGCAAGCTCTAGATCATGAGTAGGGTAATTTACTTCATGTTTCTTCAACTGCCGAGAGGCGTAAGCTATGACTCTTCCTTCTTGCATGAGCACACATCCCAAACCTATCTTGGATGCGTCACAATATACATCAAACGGCTTCTCAATATCCGGTTGCGCTAGAACAGAGCGATGGTCAACATTTCCCGCGAGAGTGCGGAAAGCATTTCGCACTCTTCGTCCAAGCGAACTTGTGCTCTTTACGCAACAATTTTGTCATTGGCTTGGCAATCTTTGAAAAGTTGAGAATGAATCGGCAATAATACCCCGCTAAACCAAGGAAACCTCTTACTTCATGAACTGATTTGGGTGTCTTCCAATTCACTACCTTCTCTATGTTGCTAGGGTCCACAGTTATTCCTTCATCGAGAGGACATGTCCAAGAAATTGAACCTTCCGAAGCCGTAACTCACATTTGCTAAACTTAGCATACAACTTATGCTTCCTCAATCTCTCCAAAGACAATCCTTAGATGCACAAGATGGTCTTCCTTATTCTCGAATATATCGGGATATCATCAATAAATACCACCACAAACTTATCAAGCTCGGGCATGAAGACCGAATTCATAAGATACATAAAGTATGCGGGAGCATTGGTTAATCCAAAGGACATAACCAAGTACTCATACAACCCATATCTTGTAGAGAAAGCGGTCTTAGGAACATCTTCTGGTCTGATCTTAATCAGATGGTAACCTGATCTAAGGTCAATCTTCGAGAACACCTTAGCCTTCAACAACTGATCAAACAGGATATCAATACGTGGTAGAGGATACTTGTTCTTGACTGTGACTGAGTTAAGTAGGCGGCAATCCACGACCATTCGCAAGGATTGGTCCTTCTTCTTCACGAACATAGCGGGACTACCCCATTCCGATGCACTGGGACGAATGAGACCTTTATCTGCTAACTCTTGCAACTGCTTCTTGAGTTCTTTCAACTCATCAAAGGACATACGGTAAGGTCTCTTAGAAATTGGGGTCGTTCCAGGCAACAACTCAATGCGGAACTCAATCTCCCGATCGTGGTGGAAGACACGGAAGCTCATCAGGAAAGACATCCGGAAACTCACATACTACCGGAATCTCATGTAGAGGGGTCACTTTAGTAGCATATACCACAGTTTCTAACGGAATCTTCCGAGGTAAGGGTACCTGGAAAGTGCCCTTCCCCATCGGATTCCGTATAGACACCATCCGATTGGTAGTATCCAAAACTACACCCCAATGATGCATCCAACTTATTCCTATGATAACATCCACACCTAGTCCGGGCAGAACGATCAAGTTCATCCGGAACCTCCACTGATCTAACTCCAAGGCTGCATCGAGTACCATTTGTCTCGTGGTGATGTCGGCCCAATTTGCACTCACCCGAAACTCTAAATTCAACTCCTTTATGGTTTGACTATGCTTTTGTGCAAATGCTTGACTCATAAAGGAATGCGATGATCCAAGTATCAAACAAAACAACGCGGAATCTGTTCACGGGAACATACCATCACGGGTTCTCCGAAAGAATCTCCTCCAAAGACGTGTGATGCACACGAGCGGACATTTGCTTCTTTGGATGAGGACATTGCTTGTAGAGATGTCCAGACTGACCACAGTTGAAGCAAGGACCCATCACTGCCGGCTTGGCACCTGTTGACACAAAATGTGGCGCACTGTGTCTCACACACAGCAAGCCGGAAAGCCTAGCTTCAATCGGGTGCCGGTGTCCGAATCCGGTGGCGTGCCGCCGATTTGACCTGAAAATCGACAAGAGATAAAACGGTAAGATCAAAAACTGGAACGTCTTTGGGTGAAACCGACAGCTTCCATCTTTACGGCCCCGAAGCCACTTACGACGACACATAGCTATAGAAGCTATCGCAACAGATTGCGGTTCATTCGGCTAAAGTAACATAACGATGTAAACAATGAACTTGCCGAATACGGTAAATGAAGACATGTTTGAACAAGATTAAATTATTAAAGCATATCAAACTATATCTCGGGTTTAAAGCATCATCAAGCACTAATAACTAAAGATAAGTAACTTATAAATGTAAATCTACTAAATAACACATGCATAGGCTATTCCAACTAGTCCGCCGCACGTCTAGCCTTCATAAACCCGTCGAGCATAAATCCAAGCAAGCTAATCCACCGCATGATACCACTCGCTATGAATTTACACCACTCCTTACTACTAGATCAATCCACCGCATGATACAATCTAACAATAAAGAGCTTAAAGCACGTAATTACCTAACGAGATCTATAAATACTCGCTACATGTATAAGCATAACCGTATCGGCAAGATTGCCGAATCGGGGTCCATGAAGAAGGAACAAACGAGTAACATGTAAAAAAGACCTATCGATTAAACCGATCTCTAGTCCACCGGATGACTAGCTCTAGAGTAACCCAAAGACCCGCATCCGCCGCACGATACTCGATCTGTCAAGGCTTATTTACATCTAACGCGAATGAACCCGCAACACGTAACAACCTAGATTGATCTAATTCGGCTATATGAGCTTGATCTACCCGAAAAGAGTATCAATCTAGATTGGGCAAAAGAGTGTTGCAAACAAATAAACATTAAATAAAACATGCAACACGTGATAACTTAATGAATCTATTAGATCTTGCCAAATCTAAGAGAGCCGATAACTATCTTTACTCATGTCTTAATCCGCCGCACGATACAAGGCACAAGCAAAAACTTCCCATCATTAAGCTTAAATCCGCCGCACGATACTAAGCAAAACGGATGAGACTACTTGCATCATAATCTAAATCCGCCGCACGATACTAGACATGATAGCAAGGTTGCTTAGGGACTTACGGAGGTCGACGGATCGATTGGCCCTCTCGAAGAACTCGACGACACGACTAAAGGACTCGAAGGGTGGCACGTAGCGGTTGTATTGAATTGGTTGTGAACCCTTATTACAATGGTCGAGGGCTTATATTTATACCTGGACGAAACATGAGTCCTACATGCTTACGAACTATCTAAACAAAATTGGAAAGACAAAAACGCGCTAACTCTATCCATAATCGGAGTCCTTGACCATTACGACTCCTTCCCTTTTCGATCAGCTTCCCTTCCCTTTTTTCCGCCTTCAAACGAAGCAGTTGCCGACCGCTTGGCCATTTGCCGAACACATGGAAATTAGCCGACCGCATATGCATTTGCCGAATCTCTCTCTCTGCCGCCTGCGGGTCCACCTGTCATATTCCTGACCAAATTCTGGTGTCAACAGCACCAGCAGCATTGGCCTGACCTGGTTTTCCCTGAGGCATAGGCATCCTGAATGGCCTAGAGAACTTCTGCTGATTTTGAGCAGGAACATTCTTCTTCTGGGGAGGCCTAAACTTAGACCCCGGACCATGGTTGCGAAATGGAGGACGATATGCGAGGTGGAGCCCTCGGCGGGAGGAACCACCTTCATTAGCCCTCTTACGGTTCTTAGCGGCGGCATGCGAGGTTGTTCGATTCTCCCGAGTGAGACGGTCATTGTAGAAGTCATTGAAAGTCACACGGGTAGAGGTACCCATGGTCTTCATCGGCTTTGTACGAGACCCTTCTTGAAAGCAAGCAATCTTATTGGCTTCGGTACTCACAAACTCGGGTGCATAACGAGATAGGTTCTGAATGCATGATGATAATCCTTCACGAACGATTCCCCATGGTCAAGTTATGGAACTCTGTCTTCTTCATTGCCATAAGACTGGGTGGAACATAAGTTGCACGGAAGTCACGAACAAGCGATCCCAAGTGATAGGCTGACCCTCAGGAAAGGTGTGGCGATGTGTATTCCACCACATCCTAGCGTCACCTTCAAACATGTGTGCAGCATAGGTAGCCTTCAGTTCCTCAGATAACCTCAGCAAAGAAAACCTTTCTTCCATAGTGTTGATCCACGCATCAGCCATGAATGGATCAGGGGCATCCCTGAACACTGGAGGCTTGGTGTCCATGAAATCCTTGAATTCACTGAACTGATTAGGCTGATGATCCTCACGGTGTTTGTTGTTTGCTTCAAAGTTGGCACGCGAAGTTGCTCTATGTTGCGCGACTTCCCGAGAACCGTGCAAACAAGCGCTCGGCGGTGAGGGGAGGAGGGGGTGGTGCACCATGCGCTTCTTCCCCATCACGACCACCATGCCCTTCTTCCTCATCACGACCACTACCACGACCATTGCAGGTGATCGGCGCCATCCGCATGTTTCAACCATAATATTGATCCACTATTAGGAGCCGAATCTGAATCTCGAGGGTAAACGAATAAATAGATCATGCCGTGCGAAATTAATTGAAGGAAAATTAATTCATACAATGAACCACACATGGCACAATAATTCATTTTTCCACATCACAATTTGCACTAATAATATTATGTCGAAACATCACATAGAGTCTTACAATATCCATGGTTGCCAGCACACACGAACACTGGACTTTTTAGGCATAGTGATGACATAGCATTACAACAACGTGATCCAAGGTCACATCCAACTCTTACTAGCGTACCAACTACAGACACACACATAAACAAAAGAGTCGCAATGGACCACGAAGGACAGCAGTCCGACTAACACTAGCCAACACACTAGTCTAGGCGCACACGGCTAACACTCTCCTGGCTAGCAGCATCCTCAAGCGGAGACTCAACCCACTCTCCGTGCTGTCTCGCGTAGAGCTCCTCACGCAGGGCGTCGATGTAGACCTCCTTCTCGTGCAAGTCCTCCCGGAGAGTGTGCTGAGCAGCCCTCAAACCACGTGCCTCAGTCCGGGCTGCATCCCGCTCTCCAACTATACGGGCCAAAGTGTCTCCAAGCTTCTTGATAGTGGCATCACGCCTGCCAACTCTAGCCTGAAGCTCTGGACTCGCCGCAAGGCCAACTTCTCTCTCGATCGGCTGGTCTCTCTCGCTCGCCATCAATGCCATCTCCTCTCTGAGCTCCTCGAGCTTCTTCTCATACATCTCCTGTAGCTGCTCCTTCTCTCTCTCGACACGCTCCAGCTTGTCGTGCCTAAAGAGAGCAAGCTCCTCCTGTGCTACATACGCCTTCATCAAGGCGAACACAACACTCTGCGCAAGAGCACCGGCGGTCCGCCTCCCGAGGTCCGCCACTAGTGCCATTCCCGGAGCCTCCTCCACGTGTCAATGCGGGGGCTAGCCAAAGGAAAAACACTAGGAATGAGCCTCCGAATCTCATTAGGCGCTCTCTGTCACCATCTTCTCAAGTATCGGGAAAGCGATCCCGAGCACCATCGATAACGGTGATACCCTCACCCTTGGCCGTCCATCCGAGTCCAAGTCTCACTATGGCCCAAGGATGGCACCACAACCACCACGAAACAAAGCCATGGTTCTTCCGGTCACCGGCGTCCCAAGAGTGCCGTGGCTCGTGCCCGTGAGGGTAACCGGCACCGTGCGAAGCCTCCGGAGGAGAGTGGGCAAGCCACTCTTCCCCCGGAAAAGTGGCAGCCTCCCCGAGCCGGTGGGACGGCACTCGACGCACCACAAGAGGAGCGCTTCCACGGGAAGCAAGCTTGCGGTGGCGGGGTGGACGCGAACTCTTGCGAGCGGTCTGCTTGGTCCGAGCCATCTGAAAAGGAGTTTTATTTTCAATGAGCAACAATTTTAATAATTAAAGCATGGAGATGTGGAATTGAGACAATTTAATTGTAAGGGAAGAGGAGAATGTAATGAATGACATGAGCATATATGTAATTCATGATGCATGCACGTTCCATACGTCCTCCTTTGCCTAAAATTATGATCTAATACGTCTAGGCGGTGGCATACAAAACGTGCTCTCATATATCGGGAACTAGTCGGACTACACGTTTTACGAAGTTAGTGTACTGCGAAGATTCATTTCAGCCCAAATCCCCATGAATGCAAGCGACGTAAAAATCCGGACACCTTCCGAACAAGGTGAAATCTCCGATTACTTGCACCTATTCCCAAGTGCATACTACCCAATAAGTCATCGAAGACGACACCCTCACATGGGGTACCTTCTTATAAACATGTGTGAACATGTATATAATCCAGCACCAATAAGCACTCCCCTAGATCGGCATTGCGTCCGATCATGCTCTCACAACTCACACTTACCTTGGCGTAGAGGCAAATCGATCCATACACAACCATTCAATTGAATGGCCCTCATACAAAACCGTCGTGTATGAGCGCGACAAATAAAAATATGATGCAATAATCCCCCAAGTTAGTACTTATGTAAGCCACCTAAAGTCCTTAATTGGGCATAAAGGATATGACTGGTCCAAGGCACATACATAAGTTTTGAAAACCACACACTTTTGAAAGACCTATATATGAGATTAAGTGGCTATAAGTTCGTAATTAGTGTTTGTAAAACAAAATCATTTTGTTTTAAGTATACTTATGAACAAGAATACGTTGAACTCCGCTCCGATGCCGCCGTATGAACCGACCAATTAATATAAACACAATGTACTTATGAGTCGCCAAAGCAACTTAATTAGCACACTTGTGGCTATATTAACCCGGTAGTCCGTGAAATCTCGAAGGATTTCAAACTTTCAACAATACTGACCCGGACCGAACCGAGTTCAACATACAACGGTTCATAGTGATACAAAGGTTCACAAATAGTAGATTACATCGGAGTACGAAATAAATATTACAATACCGAGTTCAAATCCAAATTGCGGAAGCAAATAAAGTTTTGGTTCACAAACGCACACTTAGTTGAAACATAGTGCCCGGTCCAACATCACATCCGACAACAAGATAGAGGTACGATAGATAGGTTGATCGTGCCCACGATCTACTCATCCCCATACGCGGGTAGAAGCAAGTTGGGCAATACCCATAGAATATCTCACCATCTGCAACAACAAGGGAATAAAACCCTGAGTACAAGAAGGTACTCGCTAGACTTACCCGTCATAAATGAAAATAAAGTGACACCAAGGAGTATGCCGAGGCTTTATAAGTGGGGTAGGCCGACTCATTTAAACTTGCGATAAAAAGGTGAGCTTATTAATAATCATTTAGTTATAAAAGACTCTCTAGCTTAACATCTTTTAAGTTGGATCCCGACATCACTAGGTTAGCACCTGTACTACTCCAACTCCAAGGTATGAGCAAACAATGCTATCCTATCCTTCGGGTTGAGCATACCAGCATCAACAACATAGAACCATAATCATCCTATTTTCACAATGATTTGCGGCAGTCCGCATTTGCTCGGTCAAGTGTTCACCGTCCAGAACGATGGCGATTATAATCGATTGCAAACCAGCTGGTGGATATTCCTCACACAAACCACACTCGCCGGCCAGAACGAGTGACGGTCACCTTGGTCTATTCGGGAGGAGACACGGATTTCAACGAATACGGTTGCACCAGGGCATGCCCGGCTACCGAGTACCTCCGGCGCGACCGGCCACCGGCTTTAATACCGCGCTGTGGGCAACACACTCAACTCCGTTGAAATTCCGGCCCAAACATCCTCAAGGCTTCGCGGTCGGATGATCGCATCCTTCCGGCTATACGTGAGGCATTGTTCAACATGATCCGAGGACGTACAAAGCCATAGTCCCATTAAGTGACATCGCCGGAGTTTTCGTGGTCTAACACACCACAAACTCCGACTAGTCGTGATTTAACAAGGCCACATGGTTATGTTCTCTAACCAACCTCCATAGTATCAACCAAAGGGTAATAACCACCTACCTCGCGGATGAGGGTCAATCACCCGTCTTCTACCGATCTAATTAAGCAGTGCTAAGCATAAGCGAGATCCTGAACTTAATTAGGATAAAGTATTCAGGTGGATCAAGGTAATCATAATGCAGTAACGGTTCCAAGTCAACGCCTATTAACTTAATGCATCATAATAAATAAATGACTCAAGTAAAAATATTTTGAAAAACTCGTAGGAGTAATGCTCCGGGGGCTTGCCTTTCTCAAAGGAGCTAGGGTGATGGTTAGGGCACTCGGGCAAGTCGGCGTCCGGATCCTCGTCTGTCTTTTGCCTCTGCTGCTAGATCTTGCTCCCTCGCTGCTCCTCTCTCCTTCCGGCTCCTCGGGAACTACGGCGTCACTCCTTCCGGCAATCCTGTATGATGCATCGTGCGTATGAATATCGGAAATGCAATACGAAATCAAAGCGTATGATGATAATGATGAACCAATCATGAAGTTACAAGGTAGTCAACATCATCCTAACATGTTACACCTTTTATAACCCTAATTAAACATAGCAAGGACCCTAGTTAACCTAGACTTCAACGATTAACCGATCATGATTACAACAGGGCATAACAGCAACCTATAGCTAGACTGCTCAGAAAAATCTACAAAAATTACAGTAGCTAAGCTAGGTAACAACAAACCTACCATAAATTTTTCAGGTCAAAACAGTGAACCATTTATTCTATACAAAAAGGCAAAACAGCATTAAACCAAGACCTAAAAATACTTTGCATTATGAAAAGTGTCAAACAACAGATCTCATGTGATTAACAGCTACTTATAGGCATAAAAACATCCTAGAAAAATTATCAAGCCTAAACCTTGCATAAATAATTAATTATCAATTTCCTAAACTCTAAGCAAAGCAAGCACAATAAATAAACAGGGCATTTTCTACACATGACATATATAAATAATATTTTTCATAGATGAAGCATCTCATAACTAGAGCAACAAAACAAGAACCACATTTTTCTGATGAACCTACAATTTATTATGCATTTAACAAGATATCAGCAATTAAGGATATTAAATAATACAGTACAGAAAAGTATTTCATAAAAATAAACCAATACTCTACATGCATAAAGCTCATCATAAGAAAAATATAGAAATTTGAATCACCCAAAATGGACTTAAAATAAGGGAGATATGATTTTTGGAAGATTTAAATCAATTTAAAATTCATTTTCAAAAACCGGAAATACACTAAACGCTACGCGCACCCGGGGTGATCCCCGCGGGCGACGACGCGGCCGCGCATGCTACGCGTACCCCGCGTGGCGCACACGGCGCGCGCCTTGCGCCGGGCGCGACGCGGGTGGGACCGGGCCGCGGCCCCCTGTCGGCCGCCGGACGCGGGACCTCGCCGTCGGCCGGCGATAGCTCGCCGACGGCGACGAGTCCGGCGACGCGGTGGTACCGGCGTGCTCGTGGCGACGGCGCGGACTCGCGGAGGTGAAGATGAAGGCCCTAGCGACCCTAAATCGACCCCGACGCGACGGACGGCGGCGAGATGGCGCGCGCTCGGCTCGACGGCGGACGCCGGAGCAAGCCACGACGACGTACATGGAAACGCCTACGGGCCTCGCGAAGTCAAGGCGGAGCTAGTGCACGTGATTTAGGATGAAAGTGAGGGCGGACGTGCGCGGGCGACGGCGCCGAAGGAGCTCGCCGGAGCAAGGCTCCGGCGGCGGAGGAAAGCGGCGATTGGCCTCTACCTTGCGATGATTCGAGCACGGATTCGCGGAGAAGGTGGAGGAAGGAGTGGCGATCACGGTGACGTGCTCGGGGATGGAAATGGCTGGACGGTGGGGCGGCTAGCCGGGCGGCTCGCGGCGGCGGCCATGGCGAGCTCCGCGGTCTCTCGCGGGCGAGGAGGGGGAAATTGAGAGGGCGAAGTGAGCCGGGAGTGAGGCGGGCGTTATAACGCCACGGGTGTGTCCACCCGGACGGCGGAGTCACGGCGCGAGCGGGAACACGGCGGGCGGCTCGACGGTTATGGCGGCTCGGCGCGATGCGCCATTGTCGCGAGGGTGGCTCGGGCGGGCGGTGGGGAAGCGAGGCTCGCTACGGCGGTGCTCGAGTGCGGGCGCGCGTGACCGTGCGTCGTCGCGAAGCGCTTTGGCGGCACCGCTTGGCTGGGCGTGGTGTGCGGCATCGGCGGCGGCAACGGCGGCTCGGCGTGACGGGGACGGTGGCGGCGCGAGGAGTGGGCGAGCGGCGTGGGGACAAGACGGCGTCGGCAAGGCGACCGAACGGCAGACGAGCGGGGCGCAGCGAGGCGGAAGCGGGGCAGCGCGCTTGCGGCGGGCGGCCGGCGTCGCGCTGCGACGCGGCGAGGGGGAAGGGGAAAGATGATGACAAAGTGGGGCCTGTGGGTCCCACCCCGGTCAAATTGAACTGAAATTTTTGACTGGCCCTAGTTTGGAAAATATTGCGAATTTGAAAATGGTCCAAAAATGAAAGTTACTCAAAATTAAAAGATGAATAACTTTCATGTAGAAAGTTTTTGCAAAATCGGCCTAGATTTGAAAATAAAATTTTGGGTCACATAAAATACCTTTAAAAATTCATTTTTGAAACTGTTTTTGCCATTTTTGAAGCACCAAAAGTCATTTTCATAAATTGGGGTCAAAACAAAAGTTTCTCCAAAAATTCTTCTCTACAAACTTTGTTAAAGCTCCATTTTGAGAAAAGCATCACAAGTTTGACTTCGGAAAACCTTTGAAAACTCCTATTTGCATTTTTAAAATAAGCACTCAAAATATTGCCACAAAAATGCCATAAATGATGCTTATGTGATGATCATGCTCATGATGCAAGATTTGTCTAACCCTAAAACTGGAGTTGTTACAGCAATAATGCTTCAGTACTGCTTGCCCTTCCTGTTCTTAAGAGAATGTGCTTTGAGTTTACCTACTTCCAAGTTCATCACTCTTTTTGCATGGCCTTCCTGTTGGCCTGATTCTCAGGCTGTTCAATGTGATGAGCACAGCAACCTTATCTCAAAGTCAAATGTACACCTACGTTTGAATTTTATTTGCCCTTTCTAACCTTCTTTGCGGTACCTCATGTCATGCCAATTCTTGCTCCCTTAGCATAGCATCTTAGTTGTTCATTGGTCTAATAAACCTTTTGCTGATACCTCTTTCTTGCTCTTCTGCCTTTCTAGGTTTTGTATGCGCGCCCATTTACCTATCCATGTTTATTTAACAAAGATACATATAGTTGCTAATTCACTAGAATGGTGATGTTGGTTCTTTGCTTCCCGGAGGGCTGATTCTCTGCTTCCGAGATCCACTACAATGATGATGTTGGTTCTCCATAGGTGAGGCTTCGCGAACCTATTTTATCGCATTCTCCGAATGAATCATACGCGCTTAGATCTTCACCCACCAACTAAAATTATACTTCTCCGGTTGTTGTCACCTAAGAATTATAGAATAGAATTAATGCAAATTCAGGTACAAAAGGCTGTTTTTTTGTTACGGTGTGCCTATGAGTTATGCCAATATCTTCATGGAAAGGCAAAGTGATGGTGGACAATGGTGATACTAATAATAAATAATGGAGCTCCACTCATGGAACCATGATTCTAAAATTAGAGTATCTTAAGACCTAAAATGTGATGCTGCATAGTTCTACAAACCTCTCTCATTGCTATGGTCTTCACTAATAGAAATCTTATTTGCTAAACAGTCTCACGACTTGCTCGTTCGAAAAAGCCACCAGCAAACGATTATGAACCTCTATAAAGGGTCTCCCACCATCGTTTGTCTATACAGATTTCGCATTTGCATTGCTTCGGTTCCAGAAAAAGTACTATGTCAAAAGCCTATTTGTGAAATTATCTTCTACTTGTCTCATATTGTTCATGCATGGAAAATATTGCCATAGATAGATATATAGGCTACAATGCATATTCGATTCTACTACATGCTGCAGTGGTGCCGTATTCCTTAACAGGCTAATATAATGCCTAAGATTATGTAATGGCAACGTCCCCATAACTACATTTTAATCTGCCTAGAATTTCCAAAAATTGACATGATTATTTCTCCAATGCTAACATAGGTCGCTTTTCGTCTGCTTTCTTCTTAATGACTCGATTTTTTTTACTATCGACCAAAACCATTGCCATGCCGATAAGTCGGTTTAGATTAAGTTAATGAGCATGACCTTATTCAAGTGGTTCCACTAGATTCGTTTTTCTTTTTAACTTGCCATTGATACAGAGATCATATCACCGTTATTGTAGTTTTCTCCATAGTTTTTGGGTGGTCAAACCACTTTACCATGTATCATGCCTTGTTACAAATTTATGCAGCCTTATAGAATATAGTCATTGAGATTTTAGAGTCACAAATTAATTATTGTGGACTATAACTTGATCTAACCTTACTTTTTTTCTTGCCATATGCTTTTGACAGTCCTAGAAAGCAAGATGAATGCTCCTTTGAGTTCCTCCATGTCCAATGTTGTCTATATTTGTTTGCAAGGTTGGTTCAACCAAAGCCATGGATGGTGCTTTTGCTATGTGTGCTAGCCTTAAATATGTGTTGCCCCCTTGCAGGTTTGGGTTCCCAGACCACCTGAAGAGAGGTGAGGAATTCAGCCAATTGCTAATGTACCATTCTGATTAACACTTTGTGCGTCATTACTGTGATGTCCTAAAGTTCACGCTCTATAGGGATCTTTATAGTTAGTAGTGTTATATATAACTAAAAATATTCTATATAGAATGTTACCTGCTATTTTTTCCGAGAAAGCTCCGAAATTATTTGTCAATGCTCTTAATTATAGATCCAAAATTGGTTGTAGTTAGGATCAATTTATTGGATTGGTGTACATGCAGTTGGTCATGTTATTTTCAGTGCAAAAATTGAATTGAGATGTTTGCATTTTTGTGTCCATGCAAAGCGCACCTGAGGTTTGCTCCTCACCGAGTTTACCAAGATGTCTAAAGCTCTAGGCTTTTAGGTAAATGTCTCTAGGATATCCTAGGTTACAAAAATATTAACATGGTTCCTCTTGATATTTCTACATCTTCATACTACATGTCTCCCATTTGATTAGTTTTCCCCGTAATTTGTTCGAACTAATTGACATTGCTTGATGGTGTATAGATCTTTTACGGTTAGGTTCATGGCTTGTTCCTTGTGCCAACAGTTTCGTCTAGTGACTTGGGCTAACAGTCAGCATGTGCTAATTGACTTGATACAGCCTCGCTTCTCGTGTGACATTGAAAGGTAATTTTTCCATATAATCATTAAATCTCCTTCGTACTACCGTATTACACTTCCTGTACCTGCGATTGTGCTTAGCCTACATATATTGTGTCGATTAGTTACAAAAAAAGCACCTTTTCCCACTCCAGATTAGACAAGGACCCACTAACGCCAAATTAACTAATGATTTTTCTTTTCTTTTTCCAAATTACATTACATTAGTGACTCATTATCTTTGGAAATAGTTACAAATAGACCAATGCCATCCGATACTTCGATGGACATGGCAACCTTGAAACACGGTATTTCAGGTACCGGCCTCTTCAATCATGCTATCTTTATGAGGCAATTAGTTTTGTTGTCATCACAGCAATTGCTCTAATTAGATGCTTCAGACCGCTTGACTTAGGAGCCACCGACGATTATTTCTTTCCATGTGCATTGAGTGACAAAAAGTGACGTCTTTCTTGAAAGTGACGGCTACTTTTATTTCACTCTGCCATAAAGCGTTGTTACAACATATCGATTTAATTATGATTATGTATATTTACTAAATTGTGCATTTGCTGCCTTATTCAAATACCTTCAGTCTTCTTTGTTTTCCCGGGGAGATAGAATGTTCAAATGATTCAAATTGTCCGGTCTCTTTTACCAAAGACTGGGTTCATTTGGTGCTCACTACAAGTTTCTTGGGATACAACCTTCCGGGAGCCAACGGCCCGATATAACAAACTTTTGATGCTTCCATCGGCCCAATTCTACAATGGCATTGTCGGGTTTCATGTGTGTCACAAAACTCATTCGCATTCCTGCACTCGATCTGCAGTCACAGTTCAGTGTATTTAGAGCAACTTTGTTTTTACTTTCCAGTTACCCTTTCGAACTGGACTTAACAGATGGAAGCTTGCGGACGAAGTAAGTCAGTTGGAGCTATTGGAATTTCTGCCTCATAGTACCTGTTTTCCGTGTGTTTACTTACATCTGATTCTCATGGATTTACCATATTTAATTTAATTCCAGGAGCAATGGAAGGGGTCACACAGGATGGTGATGCAGTTCTGCATTGGATTTGAGTCGGGAAGACTAAATGGTCTGTGAACAATTTGTTCAGGTCTTCGATATCATCCCCTCGTGTTCTTTGCAGTTCCAGTTTGATTCCTATAAGGCTGGGGTTCCAAAGCATCTTGAGAAGGCGCCGACAAGATTTGTGGTAAGTTGCCTATGTCCCTTATTTTTGCCCTCAAATATGCACTTTTATCTTCACTTCGATATATATTATCTTCTCCCTACAAAAACTATGTTCTTCTCTGGTACGGATTAAGGCAGCAGCCATATTCTAATGAGAGGCTAGCCAACTTATCTCCTGCCTTCATCTTATATGACCCTCAGTGCTGTTGTTTCATATTCCATCCAGATATAGCAGTGTCAACAAACGCCAGATTTTTTCTCCTTTAGTAAGCTCTACTGACCCCTCCAGCGTCCTCTATTTCCATTCATGATAGTAATGCTAATGCATCACCTCATGCTTTTCTTACTGATACAGTGCTTCTCCTCGGTGATTCAGTGATTTCAAGTGGCAGCAGACGTGGTGCCTCGAATGACAACTCCGCAGCGTTCTACAGATGAAGATGCCTTCCTTCCATACAGAACTATCGCTACCCTTCTTGAAGATTATAACAAAGGTTAGGTACCAGTTTCTCGATTTGAGAAATCATGGTTACTATTGTTAATTAGTCACAGGTGAACAAAATCAGCTACAATAAAAAGGATTCAAGGATCAAGCGCTAAAAAGCTGACTGTCCTCCTGTTTTCGACAGCCCGACGATATCGTTTTCTTAGATAATTGATTGGATATTCTTCATCACTGCCCAGTATATGAACTGGCCTTCAATTCAGAATAATGTAGACCATAAATAACTGTATGTACCTTTGTGTCGCTATCGTTAGCAAGACAACATGCTTGTATTAAACTGATTAGTGTTGCTGCCTTGCTTATATTTCCTAAGACATTAGCCAATATTAGTTCCAGCCAAAATAATACAGTGTGACAGCCCAAACACGCTATGTAAATTAATACCACTATTTTATTTTCCTATTAATCTGTGAAGGTATGTTCCTGTCCCAAGTCATACGTTTATATTGTTCCAAGCCCAAACTCGATCTATACCTAACTATGCTATCCATTCATGGATCCGGTATTATGTATATATTAACCTATTACTCTTAATTAGCTTCTCATAGAATTTTAATATATCACACCTATATCATTTGCCACACGCGCGCAGGGTGCGCGCTTTCTACTAGTTCCAATTCCAAGCGATGTTGCTATAGCGGCCATTATCTGGAGGGGCCCGGGCCAATGACGTACCGTGTGACGTGAACTCGTGGCTCTATCGTCCAATGCATGTCCTCGATTGGACGGTGTACGTTTTTATATGCATGCAGTGCATCATGATTGGATATATGCTACTCCTACAGTAGACGAGACGAGACGAGACGATACGATACGATACGTGACACACGACACAGTCTGGCATTCGGGGTGTCGTCGGGGGCATGGATGTTTCTCCATGTTCTTTGTTTGTCCGGGCCTCAGGCACATCAAATCGAGCACCGTATGTCCGCGTATTATATTAATTTTGACAGAACACAATAAATATGATATATAGGGGTATTTGATTCGTCTGCACCGATCGGGTCTAAGGCTAGTTTTAATGTAGGTTTCACCTACAAATTTATAAAAAGTGATAATGATCATGAAACAAGATTTCTAGGTGCATAATTCCATTGTACAATTTAATAGGATTATTTTAGCCTTTCGTGGCTCCCACCGTCCTCGTCGATGTGCAAGAAGAAGAGGGTGTCCATGCCCAGTCTGTGGCGGCTGCCGCAGTGGTCCTGGTCTTCTTGGGCGGGCAGTCGCGGACCTTGGGCAGCCCCCGTAGTGTCTCCTTCACAGCGGCGTCTAGCAAGGTCTAGGCAGGTTCTTGGCTTTCGGTAGGGCATCCGCAGCCACTCCCCGTCCTGGTGGACGACACCGATGGCGACTTGGGCGGCGGCGCGGGGGCGTTCAAGTCCCGCGCCTTGGGTGGACGCCGCACTTAGGCAGCTCATCGAGGGCGGCGTTGGTGCGGAAGCAGTTGTTCTTGCGGAAGATGAGCTCTCCAGTCTACTTCATGCATGGCAGGTGCACGGTCAGCAGTGACTTGTGTGACAGGGGTAGCTCGCCATACTTGCCCTCGATGTACTTGGAGATGGCCGATTTGTTCGACCCGTTCTTGTCGCATCGCCCTCCCCGTGTGCCGTCTTCGGCGAGGCGGCCTTCCCCGCATCCGAGGTCGACGAAGAGGACCGCAGGGGCATTCGGGTCCCGCACCTTGGGTGGGTCTCATGCTTTAACGGCATGTTGGGGGTATCAGCGCGGGAGTAGTTGTTCTTTAGGAAGATGAGCTCACATGGCTCCTTGCGCGCTAGATGTGTGGTCATCAGCGACGCGTGGACTACGAAGAGCTCACAACACTTGCCCTTGATGTACTTGGAGATGGCCGACTTGTTCAAGCCGTTCTTGTCGCCTCGCCCTCCCCGCGCCGTCACCGATGAAGGTGGTCTTCGCCATGTCCATGGCTGGTGAAGAGGACCATGGCGACAAGGGGACGTTTGGGTCCCACGCCCTGGGTGGGCGCCCACGCTTCGGCAGCACGTTGGGGGCATCGACGTGGAAGTAGTTCTTGAGAAAATGAGCTTGTCTGACTCTTTCATGCGTGCCAGGTGCACAGTCAGTAGCGACACATGGGCCGGGAAGAGCTCATCGTACTTGTCCTTGATGTACTTGGATATGGCCGACTTGTTCGACCCGTTCTTGTTGCCTTGCCCTCCTCGTGAATGTCACCGGCGTAGGCCTTTCCCCGTGTCTGTGGCCAGCGAAAAGGACCATTGCGGAGGACCCGTGGCACAAGAGGACCATGGCAGAAGTAGCTCTCCCTCCCCACGCTCGTGAAACGAATCAACTCTCTTTTTGGAAAGAGCGCTCACTCGTTTCATCCCATAAAATGTTTTCTTTCTCTCTCCTCCTTAATACTACTCCCTCCGTCCCAAAATAAGTGTGTTTTGGGTTTTCATGCCACAAGTTTGACTTAATTTGTAGAAAATATGTGCAACATTTATATCTCCAAATAATTTGTTAAAAAATTAGACTTAAAGATCTTTCCGATGATACTATTTTTTTTTTACGCCTCTCATCTAGGTACAGCTGTAGCATCTGTTCGTGAACAGACACACACCAACACCACACACACGCACACCACACTCACACCTAGTACACAAACAGACCCTACAACTACACGTAGATTCGAAGATCGCGTCCTTAAAGAGATCACCGAAACCATCCGGCTCCGTAGGCAACGGGCACGTTGCTATCCCTTTGTGGCTCCACGCGAGAGAGGCTGCACCTGAAAAATATAGGAGAAAACCCTGGTGGAAATCATGGGTCGAGCATGGCTCGAACCCACGACCGGCCGCTCCACCACCGGAGCAACTGCCGCACGAGCTATGGCTCGGTTCCGATGATACTAATTACTTAGCGTAAATATTAATATATTTAATATATAATTGCTAGCAACTTTTTCTCGAGAAGTGAGAATAACACTTATTTTGGGACGGAGGGAGTATATCTTCAAAAGTCTATTTTAGCTGATGCGGCACCCTACTTAGCGTATATGAAATTCCTTAAAAGGAACGGCTGCTTGGTTCTCTGGAAGCCGACCGGAGAGGGGCGTGTTGGGAGGGGAGCGCCTGTGATTTGTGAACCTGGACGCCCGATGAATTTGGACATGGAAGCCGTCTGGACTGAAAACGAACGAAGAAAATGAGTGGCAGTATGACCCGGCAGGGGAACCTGAGTTCTGACCAGCTGACGACGACCGAGAATAAGAATTTTTCGACTATAAAGACAATTGACCGCGCATGTTGTTATCCATGCATGCATCATCCCGATTGACTTTGTGATTTGTGAAGAGAGACGACTGTCGCAGCCGCGCACACTCATCCCCGGTTAATTCTACTCGTGTGTTCTCCGCTACCGCTAGTACACTTTAGAGTCACAAAGTATGAAAGCAAGTGTTGTTTCAACTTTTTGGAATTATTTTGTGTCCTTGACAGATGGCTGCTCTCTCATAGTACGCAGAATGTGGTCACAGTACACCTAGTTAGAGCTATTGTTGTAAAAAAAAAAAAAAAATAGAGCTATATGTCTTGACCACACTTTGCTATGGAATGACACATAAGTTTAGTTAGAGAAAAAAATATTGTAGAAACTACGTTATTACTAAAAATGGCGTACATATAAGTTTAGTTAGAGAAAAAGTATTGTAGAAACTACGTTATTACTAAAAAATGGCGTATAGGTACCAAAAACCATGCTTTCTCAGTCTTTAGTCGCGAATATTTTTGACGTACGCCTGTTTGGTGCAGCTCCACTATAAAATACGGTTTCTCTACAAAGCTGTACTGACAGGGGAAAATGCAATAATAATAAATCAGTCAAATAAGTGTTTTAGTATGGATGGGACTATGGAAAGAAGTGTGGTCGTAAAAAACTGCAAATCAAGGTGCAATTCAACCGGCATTGGTGAATGTGACGACCTACAACATGCTTTTCGGTTTTTGGTATAATATGCGTCCTATAGTATTTGATTGCTCCACGCATAAAAGATACACCAATAAATCTATATTTTATTGGCAGGAACCCTACCTTGAACTAACAAGAAATAAAATAAACCCAGTTTATGAGAAAAAATGAACTAGCACTGAAAAATTTATAGTCACACGGTTTACTAAATTCAAAATAAAAAAGATACATAGCCCACAGTTCCAGGCTGCTAGCTATTACCGTTGCAGTGATGTTTCCCCTTGTGTTCTTTGTGTCCTGCACATTAAAGCATTGTTGTTTGTTTTGTTAATTCGGATCTACGAAGGAATTTTATCCGAAAGAATTTACGTGCCAGTGTCGACCGTGCGTGCTATATATAGCCGTGGTAATTTGGATCAAATCTCAAAGCCAAGAATGAATGATGCGCTTAGTCCACGTTGTCATCGTGAGTGCTTTTGTTTTGCAACTCTCCTGCGAAAGTTAGGGGATTTAAGGCGGTAAAAAGAAATATAGTGTAATGATGAAAAAACAAGTCATGGAAACAAATGTTTTGACAGCTTCCTTGAAGGTCTCCAACTCATGATTAAGGACTTAGGCTGAATGTATCTTAGATGGTTAACATGAGAAATAACTTTAATATGCATTCTTATATAAAAGTGTTTCTCAGATTATATACATGCTCAAAAATATAATTGTGTTAAAAACAACATTGGTTGTTTTCGTGGGCATATCAAAATAAAACTGTAGCGTTAGCATGTATATTATACTGTATTTGATAACCCACGATTTGGCGGGGACTTCCGAAGCATTATTAAAATGAAAATATTAATTAAGAGGAAGTATAATTGTATAATAACATGACCAAAAGGGTTTTATGAGTTGCCACTTTAGATTAATGTTGATATGAAATAGAGGGAAAAGAGAGAGGACTGAGAAGATAAACTGAGTAAATTATTATTCATACTCTAAAGATTTCTAGTTGCTGGTTAGGTGAAAAATCCAAGGACCCCATGGTCTAAGAGCTGTCTATATGCTGAAATCAATTTTCACCGGGCCTCCATTTCTCCGTCGTGGGACCAGAACGCCTTTTTTGGTAGGAGCTGATTGATCCCTCAAAAGCTCAGCGGAAAAACAAAAGGAGGAATTGTACGACATGGCACACAGCTGCTGGTCGTGGTTGGCCTGCATCGTGCCCGCCACTAATGTCAGCTTGCTTACTGACAGCGCCTGCTAAGCACATTGGTTGAACTAGTCCTTTGTTGTGTTAGAATAACCCCTTTGAAAAGGTTCCACTTTTAAAAAAGGCTCCCAAATCTGCCATTATTGGTTGGGAGAAGGAATTGAAGAATCCTTAAATCTGGTGTTGGCTGGTTTAATTTGTTAATCTCTCACGTCAACTTCCTAGGGAAGCCTGCTGGGACCGAACTTGCGTTGGCAAAAGTTGTCTGGATCATGCATATGTCTTGCGGGGGCCAATATTTCACTAGTTGAAAAATCCAGGCGCATCTTCCAGCCTTCATCTAAAAAAAAAAAGCAACGTCATCAGGTTTATCATAAACAAAAGTCAGCTCGTGCTCCGCGCACATCACAGGTGGATGCCGGTTGAAACAAAATTTTATCCCAGGTGAAACCGGTTGGCCCCATATATAAGTCAGTGATTGTCAAAATGTGCAGTAGGTAGTGATCTCAGAGAAAACATTGCAAGCGAATGGCAACAAAATACCATGGCTCATTTTGGCACAGTTTCGGCTCTGGGCTATTCGTCATCTCTTTCAGTTTTTATTTTTTATTTTCACTTATGTTACTAAGCCCTATTGATGTTAAGTTCTAGACGAAAATGCCTCTGTTGTTTATTTCAGTCCTGATGTTCTCTTTTGATGGTCATTTCTGTTTTTTTTTTTTGCGTATTTTTATGCTTCTCAAATGGAAAAAAAACTCAAAACTAGAAAGTTGTATATCTCATCAAAAGATATAGCTTTCATATAAAATATCTTTATCCGACACCATATAAGAAAAAAAATATTTTTCAAAGAAGTTAAGCTCCGGTACATAATTAATATGCTTCTAGAAATTTATATTATTTTCATAGAATCTTAGTAATTAATAAACAAACTCTCTCCATTTCAAAAAGTATAGGCGGCTTTGATTTTTATACATATTTTTCTATGTATCTAGACATATGATTATATCTAAATGCATAGTAACAATATTGATGCACCGAAGAAGTTAAAACTACTCTAACTAATGAAGGGTAGTATGGTCTTCTCTACATCTAAAATCAGACCATCGAACTTATTCAGGAATAGATGGAGTACCCAATCATCCCAAAATAAAAATCAGACCATCAAATAATCCATGGCATTTTATGAACTGTGTGTAGATTAGCTAATAATTATTCTTGTTTTGCCAAGAGTGTCGATGCGTCAATGCGTGCGTGGAACTGGAGCGCGAAGCAACAAAGCAACGCATATGAAGCTGCGGACGCTAACACCATCCACTAGGGTTGATTTTTCGTTTTTATTCTCTCTCCCCATGCTCATGATTACCAGCTACTTCGGATGGAGAGAAATGGAATTCCAGTCTCCCATACATAATCTGCATGATGGTACCTCGAGTCCCAAGTAGCAATCGTGCCGATTCATGCGCCCAAAGCAGGAACTATCAGGAATGAAAAAGAAAAATAAAACAAAATCCAAGGCAAAAGCGGTGGAGAAAGCAACTGCACTTGCACGTTTTGTAGCGGCAGGTTCAGTTCCCCTGAGAGAGGTCGACACGCGTCCGTCCATCACACCTAACGGTCGATCTAACGGCAGGAATCTCCGGCGCGGCGGCGCTGTCGCCGTCCAGGCGGATTCCGCACCCGGCCCGTTCCTTACCCGCCTCCGTGGCGCGGCTGTGGCTCCTCCCGTGGGCCCGCGGGCGTGTGGGCGGGCGGTAGATTCCGGTGAGGATAGCGGCCCGCGGTGCGTGTCGTCGGGCCCGCGGAATCTGACGGCGGGCCGCACGGACGTGTCCTGCGGTGGTGGCCGCCGTGTCGTTTTCGGTCTGGGTCTGTTGGTCTCCTGCAAACAGGGCTTGGAGAAGGGGCATAATCACCGGTTTGCCATTGATTTCCAAGACCAAAGCACCTGTAGGCAACGGCAAGGAAACACTTTTTTTTTTTTTTTTTTGACAAAAAGCAAGGAAACACTTTGGTTGTGCGAGTGTGAACTGAATTGATTATTTGATTACTGAAAGTCTGAAATTATTACACTGAATGAATGACGACATCTGACAAGAAAGTTTGAGCGGTAGTGGTATTAGTAGTAACGTGTGTTAGACTTCAAAGCTGCATCAATTTGCTGTCATCACCGGATTGAAGAAGCAGAGCATCACAGATGGGATCATGTGTTTCTCCGGTCGAACGACCTTTTTGACTAGCGAGATCAGGCGTTATCTATCAATCACCAAACAGCATGGACCAGGCAGGGTCCATGCTCTACATCTGCATTTACAAACGGCGCCCGTGCTTATCAGTGATATACACAGGCTGAACATGCAAGAGAGTAGTTGTTGCCAGGCGCGATAGCTGAACAAATACAGTACAGTACAGTAGCTGCCGATCCAATGGGGAGGATTTGCGATGGTTGTACGCAACCCCAGTGACCACAACAGCCAAATGCACTGGATTAATTAATTAATAGATAGAACCAAGTGGCAATACACGTACACGTACTACCGCCAACACCAACAGGCGACAAGTCGTCGCGGCCTGGACGCTAGCAGGTCGGCAGTAAGAGCCAAGGTAGCTCTGTGTTACATCAGCTAGTGCAATAATCTATCTTTTCCTCTTTGGATCAGTTTGGGTTACAAGTTACATGCTCTTAACAAGATTGAAAAGATGGAACGGTTCAATACCACTAAATGTAGCACGCACTAGCTAGTAATTGTAGTAGTCATTAAATATTAGTCAGTGCATTTTGCACGACTAGACTGTCTCTAACGACCACGACTCAAAATACAAAGATTCATTCATCATTTGGATACTTATTTTTGATCTTCTCTAACAACAAAACCCAAAAGACAACCTTTTATACAAATAGATCTCTAAAAGAGAGTATGCTCATATTTGGGTTATGCCTCCTTGGTACTCAAAATGGGATGCGAACAAAAAGAAATGGAAGAACAACTCCTCCATGCACTCTGAGTCTCATTTTTTCAAATCTCCTGCAATGGGTCATGTTGGAGACAGCATAAGAGCACCATATACAACAAGGACTAACCTTAGAAATACAGCGCGCAGGCGAGGCCAGAACTCACGGCCTCCAGGGCGCGGCCACCAAAGCTCGCGGGCATTGACAACAAGACAACAACGGAGGAAGAAAGAGAATGGCTCGTGAGGAGATTAGAAAACTAGAAGAAATTAAAAGAAAAGCAAAAGGAGGTAGTATACTCAATTTCTTCTTTTGGCCTACAGATGTTATAAAATAGTTTTTAAAACAGTTTATGCTGAGAAAGCTAGAAAAAATAACTTTACTAGTGAAGCTAAATTGTATGCAAAACAGAGCCTCAATTTTCCTTGTCGTTCTGCTTTCGCCCGAAGGTCCCTCTCCATGAAGATGGGATGGAATCGGATACGTTTGATCTAAGACTCCATACGCATACAACGAATATTTGGATACTGCACCAGTATAGTGGACGTGGAACTGCTGACGGCGGTCCTGGACCCTCAGACCGTCTGCAGCGGTGCCTCTAAAGGCAACCGGAAAAGATCCACCTCAGCTTTGGAGGCTAAAAAGAGCTGCAGCGGCAACCTGTAACCGGGACGTAACCCGCGCTGGGACGCCAAACTTGGCGGTGGAGAGAGAAGTTGGCGTTCGTCCGTCATGCAGACATGCAAAGGACAACGGTCCCACCACGTGCGTGCGGGAGAGTGAGAGGAGAGAGAGGTAGTCCATGCAGAGGCGGGCCCCATGATTTCAACTAGCAAAAAATGTTATAGCTCATAAACTAAAACTCCAAATTAAATTTCGATTGCACCATTAAATTTGTTTTAATTAATCCTTTAAAACTAGATCTCACATGGATATATTTACATAAAGTGACAAGTGGGTCTGGTTTTGGTATAAATGGAGTAAGAAAATAGAGTCGATGAGTGACCGACGATGTAGGTAGTCTCAGTCCCTCACCGTGCACGTTAGACCGTCCGCACTGAGTACCTTAAAAGCAAACGCTATGATGCCAGCTCAGTATTTACCGTCTCAAATCGTCTGCACCGGAAAATGGTATCATTCACTGTCACTGGAAGCTCCCGTGTTCGGTATATATGGCGCAGTAGTGTTGCTCCTGTACAGGCCAGAGGCCCCACCACGAGCACGAGAGAAGCAAGCGCGGCGGCGGGAGGCAGGAGAAAAACATGCATGGCTCTGACACAGTGGCGGGTCCCATTTTTTTTACTAACAAAAACTATTATAACTCACAAACCAAAAGTCCAAACTAAATTCCAATTACACCATTAAATTTGTTTCAATAAATACTTTAAAACTAGATCTCACGTGGATATATTTAAATAAAGTGATAAGTGGACCCATAACGAGGAGAGAGAATGGTAGTTGGGATGGTTGAATAAAATATATGGTAGTTAGTATAGAGTAGAGATATAGAGATTAAATGAGTGCGGGAGAAAGTAGTATAGAGTGGGGAATCTTGATGACAAGGATGGATAGAGTAGAAATTTAAAGATCCATGAGTGCGGGTAGTCTATGGTAGTCGAAGATGACTGCACAGCAACAAGTATACTAGAAATAATAGCAGTCTATACAACTAGAAAGATATTTTACTTAGATCTCTATTAGCACTAAAAGGGCCATGCAATCATTTGGATGCAACAGTATAAATAAGGTACCTTTGGTATCCTGTGTCCGTCCATCTTCAGCGTCTCGACACGGCGACACGTTACCTACAACATACCAGTACTCCGTAGTGGAGTAGCCTGCTGTGCTCACAACAAAACTCCTGCTTGTCCTGGGCCATCTTTTCCGGACTGGATCGGCTTCAGTTTCAATTCCATCGCTGCCTTCCGCCCAGGTCATGCCATACGCTAAAAATCATCCTTGTTGCAACAACAACCGCAGGTAGGTCGTCGGGCAGGAAAGATGCTGCTATATATCTTCGGACTACGCGAAGAAACAGAAATGGCAGGCAGGCATGAATCAGGCAGCTGATCGTTGTTGCCAACTCCAACTCCAAGCTTGACTCCCTTGTGATCCGATTCCAACCGGCGTCAGGTAGCAGCGGCTGTGGCCTGGCAGTCTCCACCACACGCGACGACGTGTGAACCACCACCAACAGGAAGAGTGATCATCACTAGTCTGGAGAATCTCAATCTCCTCGCCTCGCTCTTGACTCTTTCGTTCTCGATTGAGCTTGATTAGCTCTTGTTAAAAAAAAAACACAACTAGTTGTAAAATAAAAGCAAACACGGTGGTTAGGCCGTGCTAATCTATATAGCACGCTGGCTTCCCAGTACTCAGGACTCGTACTTAATTACTAGTTTTTTTTTATCTCTCGTACTTACTAGTTTTACCACTACTGGTAATTTAGTAGAATCTACTCTATTACCATTCTTAATTAATTATAAGCATTCCTCGTGGTACCAGTAGATTAATATTTGTCGTTAACAACACCAACTCTAGTCCACACCTTTGCGCTCGCCAACAAGTTGCAAAAGCCTTTTTTGCGATCGAGGTAAAAGTCGCCCCCGCTCTGGCGACACGGGGCGAACCCTAGCGCCGCCGCGCCCCCTCCCCTTCCCGCCCACCCCGCCTTGCCGCCGCCGGAGGTGGCCGGGGAAGCCCGTCGGCCCCCTAGGATGGCGGCGGCGGGGCTCTTTCCCGGTTCCCGGCCGTCCTGAGCGGGGTGGCGGGCGGCGGACATGGCGGCGTCCGGTCGTGGCGGTGTCCCCACCCGGCGGCGCGTAGTGGGGAGGTGATGGAGCGGCTATGGAGGTGTGGTGGAGACCCCCCCGGCGTCGGCCGCCGGAGTTGGAGGTGGTGGAGCTTCGTCGATCGCGATGGAGCGGCTCCCGGCCTGTTCGAGCGGATCCGGCGTGGGCCTCGCCGGATCCGGTGCCGGCGCGTGGGTGCTCCTCGCCGTCTGGTGGTTCCGGGGCGTCGCGGGGCTGCCCCGGGCGGCGGTCCTGGCGCGTCGGGGCCCCGGATCCGGTGCCCGGTGGCCGGATCCGGTCCCCGGCTCGGGCGGCGGGGTGCGGGGCGGTCGAAGGCCTGCGTCCCCGTCCGCGTTCGGCGGCTCGGTGGGGCGGGAGCGCGGTTGGAGCGGTGGTGGCGTCGACGGCCGGCCCATGTTCTTTCTCACGGAGGATCGCGTCCTTGTCCCGCGGTTGTCCTTGGCGGCGCGCGGTGGCTTGGTGAGTCCCCCCCGGCCTCTCTACGTGGTGCCGGTTTGGGGGCACATTGGCGAAAGCCATGCCGGATCGGCAAGATGACGGTGGCGCCTTTGGGCGTCGCTCCCCTCCTGGAGGCGTCATTATGGTGTGTCCCCCCACTCGGCCGTGGTGGTAGGGCATCGGCTAGCGCGATGGTAGCGTGGCCGACGGCGGCTTGCTTGGTGGTGGCGGTGGCGTCGTGGTGGCGGGATTCTTGATTGCCAGGCTGGACACTAGTGACGCCATGGTGGTGTCCCGAGGCTCGGGCCGCTTGGGCTTGATGGGGTGGCCGGCATAGTGTTCGGTGGCCGGCGTCGGACGTGGCGCGTGGTGGTGGTGGCAGTGGCATGGTGGAGAGGCTCGGTCGAGATCCCAATCTGATCGAGTAAGGCCCCGTCGATGTCCCAATCCGACAGGAGGAGGAGATGGCCGGCGTGTGCCTGATGATCTTCGTGTCGATGCCCCAATCCGACTAGACGAGGTGAAGGCCATGGTTTTTATTGCTTTTCTCAGAAGCTCCTAGTTTTGTGCTCTTGGACAGCTGAAATCTTGGCTGCGGTGAGATGATGGTGAGACTGTGGGTGGCTCGGTTGTTCCATCTCACCCCGACGGCGGAGTAAGCTTGGGACCTCGGTGAACCAAGGAGTAGTTTCGAGTGGTTCTTTGCGGTCGATGCCCCAATCCGACGCGCTGAGTGGAAGTTGTCGTTGTTTTGGGAATCCGGGGTTCGGGGTGGAGATTGTTTGTTGGGTGTGTTTGGTGCGGCTTGGGAAGCTCCTCTGTTTTTCTGCCGTTGTTTAGTCAAAGCTGGGAGATCGGAGACTAGGTGTGCGTCGCTTGGAGTTGACGGGACTTTTTGGCCTTGTTGTCGTAGTTGAGTAGTTCTTATTGTAGTTGGGTGCTTTTGGCTGTCGAGTTAATTTGAGTGCTATATGCGTAGGGTAAGATGCCTCTCTAACTTGTATGGTTTTTCGGTTTAGGTTTCCAGTCAAAAACCTGCTGGCGCTGCCTTTTCTTTTTATTCGTTTAATAGAAATAAATCCCGACAAAGCTTTTCTTAAACGCTTTCGAAAAAAAAAAAAAAGTCGGCCGGAATAATGTGCCCATCGCCGAAAGGACAAAGGACGACGAGATGGCAAAATTCGCCATAGATTTCGAGGCGCATATTCGCAGTCCTGCAGGTTTTCTAGACTCTAGTTGGTGGTGGGTAGGCGCAGCAGTCCTGGGGGCGCTCTCGGCTCGGCCTCGGCGCCGGCCGTTCGTTCGCGTCGGCGACGGTGACCTTGCCCGTACGTCCGCCCGTGCGGTACGCAAAGCATTCCACCGCCGTCAGGCAACTTTTGACCGGCCGTGATTAGTGCAGTATAGTTAATTAATTAGCCAAGCATAGCAGAGGGTAAGTTTGCTTGGACCTGCAACCTTCAACAGGGACGTCGATGGCGATTGGCCCCGTTGTTGGACTTGAAACTGAACCAACCAATGGGATTGCTAACTACTACCGGCTGCAGTAAAAATATTGTTGTACTACCGTAGACTTCATAATATTATTAGCCAAAAAAAAAGTTCTGTAGACTTGGGGGCAATGAAACGTGACGCTGACACCCATATGTGCCGGATCCGCAAGGGTAAAATAAATAAAATAAAAAAAGAGAGAAAATCATCTAACATGATAAGTGCAGGTAAATATCGCTATTCTTATCGTCACGCGACTCGCGAGCTGCCACTAACGTGCGGGCTAACAATTTTCATGCCGGCGAGTTTTCTTGCCAGCTATGATTGGTCAATCATGTGTACAAATTCAAAGACGAAAAGGAATCTTTGGTGGAGCACGACGCAGGGCGGAGATTCCATAGCCTCGCTGATTATTCTGAATCTTCCTAGCGGAAGAATCCCATCGGTTGCGTCAACCACCACAAGTACAACGAACCGTGACGACAGTACGCAATTATAGCGAAACAGAGACGGCACTACTAACCTACGGAGTACATGAAATGGATAGACTGATGCAATGCAATTGTCTTGAGAGTAGGATGGTGCAACCTCAGGAAATGAGTTACAAGTGCAGACTACACAGATGGGCCTTTCGGCCCGGGAAACAATTACAACTTGGGCCAGTGGAAAGGCCCATGCGTTGACAACACCCCGCCTGAGTATGCACAGGCTCCTGTAATTTTCTTCTCTGATCTGATAAAAAAAACTACTGTAAAAAGTTGGTGTCCCATTCCACCACATCACGGTACCGCGATTCAGCACTAATTGAATGCTACACTGAACACCTCAAATTACAAGTAGTTTCGCCTACATCAGGTGATGACACGGTTTCACTGACAAAACAACAACAGGGGTGATTTTAGTCAAAGAAGCAAAGAATTCTTCGACATAAAGCCGGCTATATCATACCAACGTCAAGAAGCAGCCCCGCCATCCGGTACAAGGGGCTGCGGGTGCAGGCTGCCCGTTTTCAACATTCTGGGGCCTACAGCAGAAACAGGGAAGGTCATGACGACAGAAACCAAGAAAAAACAGGAGAGTGTACTCACTAACTGAAAGGGGGAAGAACGGAACCTCTTTTGATGTCCTGTGGACGCTGAGTGCCTCAAGAATGCTTTCAACCCACCTGTGAAGTACAAAGACAAAGATGCGTGGAGATTAGGCAGTAGTCAAGGGATGTACAATAAGGTGTGCACACCAGTTCGCAGTGTTCAATATAAGTGACGTTGACAAGGTAATGGATAAGGTTACTAAAAGGTGTATCATGATGTATGCATACCCCTCAAGTCCAGGGGTTGTTGGGTAATAGATGCTCTTTAGGCCTAGTTTCTTCGCTGCTGATGCAGTGGTCTCACCGATGCAAGCGATAGAGTTGTTCCAATTATCAACTTTTGAAATAAGGCTTAACCATGCCCTGCAATTAAAAAAACCCCTGAACAATGGAACCACACATAAAAACTAAAGTGGCAAAATGGAAAACTATCAAAGGAGACTGATGATTTAATTAAGGAATGCCAGTTGGAACTATTTTATAGTGTTAAACTAAGCTCCCACAAAAGTATTTGATGCTCACTTCCTCAGTTCCAAATTATAACCCACTTTGACTTTTTTTTTGTTACATCAAATTTGCAATGTATCTAGACCAACGCTATATCTATATACATAGCAAATACGATGTATCAGAAAAGTCAAAGTGAATTATAATTTGGACGGAGTTAGTACATGCTAATATCTCCAGATCTATACCACAACAGCTTTACCTTGCACAATTCATGAACACAATTTGTAGAAGAAGTTGTCGAAATGACAGTGCATAATTACCTCAACGCAGAAGGAGAAGCTACCGCAACAACTGGAGCGGATATAGCAAGATTTAATGTTAGTGGTTCGACATCTTCTACAGGAACCTGCATGCACACACAACACCTTCATATGTTACCATGTTAGCAGAAGACTAATATGTACAGAAACTGCAAGTAATATGAAACCGATGGTCAATATTTTTCTGATTCTCCATGCAAAATCTCTACTCTGTTCAAGTGTGTCACAATCAACTTATAAACTAATTGCCACTACCGTTGCTCAAAAAAAAAAAAAAAAAAAAAAAAAAAAAAACTAAATGCCACTACCAAAGGAAAGAAGGCAAGCTTTGAATTTATCATATGTCAGGCTTGAAGTACATCATGATTCATGAGGTTAAGCATCTAGAAAAAGAATACATGACCAAGAGTGGCATTGTGTTCAAGAGATTATTAAAATTTTACCCTACAGGAGTAACTAAACTGTTGAAAACTGGTGAGTTCTAGAGCTCACTACAGGAATTTTAACCTACACTGTTGAAAAACTTGGTTCATATGAAGACCAATGGCTAACACAGAAATGAAATAAATATTGCAAAAGCAAGTAATATGAATATTTGTGCAACAAAACAGGTTCTACAGACTACTGGAAGTAGCACAACAAGATGCATATGATGAGTTTGTGTGTATGTGGTGGTAAAGTAGAACAAAAAAAAAATTCCTGCATAAGTGAAACAAAACCTACAGTGGTATATGTATTCAGTCGTGTCACATCAAATCCTCGTTCTGATAGCCCATCCTCTGCATTGCAGATAATTATGTATCATGAAGCCAACAGTCATTAAATAAAAAAAGAAAGAAAACAAATTAAGAGTTCATAACCATAGTAGTTCAACTAGAAAACCGAAATCGACAGGGGCTCAGAAATCAGAATTAGTTCGTAACATCCTCAAGAAAACACACCATTTGGGAAAAACTGAATACGAGAAACATGTAGTCCTAGTGAAAGCAGATAAAAAGTAATGAGAAAAATGCTCATTATAACACTAAAAGGACTCACGGATTTCATGGCCAGCCTTTGCAGATGCAGGATATAATACTCTACATGAAGTCTCATTGCTCCTTGGAAGCTCTGAAGCCAAGACTTTACCTAATGCTGTAAAATTGAACAAATTGATTAACACTGATAAATAATTGAAGATGAATGGAAGAGCATATAGTCTTGAAAATACACATGCACCAAGTATTGAAACTACGAGGTAGGATACCTTTGGAAGGTGAAAATGCAACCTCAAGAGATTGATTATCAGATTCTGATACTTCATGAAAAACCCTTGCAGTTCCTCCTCCAACAACAGCTACTCGCACCTTAGGACTTCCAGCAGCCCTGGCATTGAATCATTGTGTAACTTGAGTGCTAAAATGGCACCCTTAGATTATGTTTCAGCTGGTGATGCTGTGCACCAATAATATAAAATCAAGGATTATATGCCTGTACAAAACTCTAGAACCAACATAGACCATGCATTTTGTTAGCCAATAAAACACAAATCTATGGCATCAAAAGTTATAAGGAATGAAGCGTAAATTGAGGAATAATTACTACATGTATAACAACATTGTGCACATAACTGCAATGTAGTTGATGCTTACTTCCATCCCTGAAGGAACACTGCAGCTGCCTCAGGAGAGGTTACAGTAATCCAGTCGAAATTTTCATCTGTAAGTACAGAATAGTATTGATTAAATCACAAATTTTCATTGCAGTTCTATACAGCAAGTGTGAAGAGGAGTATATATGAAATGAACAACTATAATATCCACAGGAGAAAATGGAAAATAAAAAACAAATGTGAAAGAACAAAATGTTGTATGATGCATATCCAAAGAATGAAACTCTCTAAATGAAATTCAGATGATGAACATGTTTAGATCATGAAAAAGGAAAGCCTAACACTCACTTCGTAGGACATCTGAAAGCCTATCCGTATCAGGGCCTTCAACATGTTTAATAAGAGGAAGTTCCAGTGAGTGTATATTATGCTTTTCCTACAGAATACAATTAGAAAACTGATGTAAATGCAAAGAGTCAATAGATAAAGTATGCTATTTTGAATTTTTTTGATTATCTTACTTGGCTAGCCCACAAAAACCTAATTGTTATCATAAAACCCAGTAGTTTCATGATTTATCTGATTTTTCATTAAACTACAAGGTATTGCTATCGTCAATTAAAGAGTAAAGGCCATTGTTCAAGTCACCTCGACAAAATTTCGAAGCCAACATTTATTAGAAATTCAGAATCAGCAATGCAGTGTGGCCATTAGGCTTCGTACAAAACAGATGAAAGGAGGAAGGAATCACACGGAACCGAATAAGAAAAGAACTTTCCAAGATAGAACGCTACATTTCAATCACAGGAATTTGGAAGTGCTAACATAAACTCCTCAGTCCTGATAACAGTTCCAAAAGGTCATCATACTCATACAACCAGTGAGACCCATTAGCACCATGAAGAAAATTGGCCCTGAATGAAGTTGTAAATTCCAAGCCCCATTCTATCCCTACGTCCAAGAAATCAGTAAGGTACCCCAGCCTAGCGCCAATGCCATGGCCTCTCATGTGGGGAATAGCATAAATAACCACCGATTCGGTCCTTGTACAGACATTCACCAAAGGTCATCCGCCAAACCTACCAAAATTAGAGGACACCACAGCACCAACCAAGCCGTTGGTCCTGCCACCGCTCCGGCCCTCTAACAACTGATTTCAACAAGAAAGCACCATGGACGACGGACCCATTGGGGAGACTCACCAGCGCGGCGATAAGCCTGGCGTTCTTGCCCTGCTCCCGCGTCACCACGACGTCGGGAGGGGGCGAGGAGGACGCCACGAACCTCCCGGGTGCATCGGCCCGGAGCCTCCTGGCGGGATGGGCTCGGAAGGTTCCAGAAGGTGGGGAGAAGGGCGCCAGTGACGAAGAGAAGGCCATGGCGCACTGGGGCAAAGCCGCCGGGCGTCGGGCCCCGTGGGCCCGTGGACGTCGGAGCTGAGGAGTGAGGAGCAGCAACACGGAGGATTGGGGCCTGTGGAGGAGAAGAGCGAAGAGGAGGAAGCCTGACCATATGGGCCGGGCAGGCTATCCTAAAGGCCTACAGTTACAGCCCAGCGTTTTAGCCCAACAGCTACGGCCTTCTTTGCCTTAAGGAAAAGTCCATATTTGGCTCAAAAAAATGAAAAGTCCATATTACATCCTCAATTTTCTCAAAAGTTCATATTTGCTCTCAAAACTCTAAAATCAGGCGAAACTCCTTCCTCAGCTTAAAAAATGTTTATCTTACCTCCTTGCCCTGGTTATAAGCGATTTTAAAGGTGATTTTCTCTTTCTATTTTTTTATTTATTTCATCTAAAACTTTGAAAAATCGCCTATTCAGGGCAAGAGAAATAAATAAAAAAATAGAAAGAGAAAATCACCTTTAAAACCATAAAATAGAAAATTCAATTTCGTTGGATTCTGTATTAGTAGCTCTATATACATGTTGAATATATAATATGGTATGTTTTAGTACATGTTGAACGTCTCCATCTTACATTTCTCACGTCTCCCTTAAGTCCCAAAGCGTGTGTCACGTACTATTTCCTCCGTGGTGTGGAGTACTTGAACATGCATGTGCTGGAGTCACTGGTCAGTAAATCTCTGATAGTCCTCCGTGGGATGCACGTATATTCACTTTAGGAAAAAGTCTGTTTTTGGCCATTCAACTCTTGGCCAAGTCCAAGAATGGCCATTCAACTCTGAAACCATCTATCTTTGGCCATCAATTTACAAAACCGGACATAAAAGGCCATCACCTGGTTTTGACCAACCTGGGCCACACCTGTCAGCCTCTAGTCTCATGAATCGAAGAGTTGAGCCACAGAAAGAATAGGAACGAACGAAACAGACGCTGCCGGACTCGCGCGGCCTTCCTTCGCGCTAGGGTTCGAAGACCGCGTAGCGGCGGCGCACGACGGCAGCCTGGTCCGGCCTCTCGGCGGGGGCAACGCGAGCGTGTGGCGCGCGACGACGGCCTGGTCCGGCCTCGCGGTGGCGGCGCACGGCGCGCGACAGCAGCCTGGTCTAGCCTCGCGGCGGCAGTGCTCGGCTGCTCGCTACCGTGGTGCGCACGGCGGTGGCCTGGTCCAGCGAGCGTGGAAACGGCGAAGCAGCAGACTCCTCTCAGCGGTCCTGGCGCGACGAACGTGGAAACAACGAAGCAGCAGCCTCCTCCCCTCTTAGCTCAAGAGGGCCAAGTCCATGGTTATGCAGAAGGTATTAGATGCCACTAAGGGTCAGTATCTGCTATGCAAGTGCCAAAGTTGATACAACTCCTTTTGGTTCAGCAACTATGCACATACACTCCAATGTGCCATTTTCCAAAGTTGGCTCCAGTGTTTCAATCACTATAAACTCAGGGAAGGCTGAGGTTCATTTGAAAGCTCAAGGACCACCTCCTTCAAAAAAACCTCCCAATTAGAAGACCAGCCAAAGGCCCTATGTTGTCTCTGCCCAGCACCTAGTGATGCTATCTGAAATATGTGTAACATCCATGCTTAGTGCCAAACTGTAGGCTTAAGTTAATGTTGCTACCATCTAAATTAGGAACTGTGATGTGTAATGCCAGACTATGTCTTTTACTGTGTCAGCATGTGAATTGTAAGGAAATTTCATGTGTATGTGACATTGTGGTGTCAAAACCACCGAAGTGTGCCATCAAAACCAAGTGAACTGTTGTCCATGGCTCTTTGTGTCCGGTTTTGTAAATTGGATGGCCAAAGTTACACGGTTTTAGAGTTGAGTGGTCATTCTTGGACTTTGGTAAAAGTTGGATGGTTAAAAATAGACTTCTTCCTTCACTTTAATCCATATATGTTATAGTGGATTGAAATAAAATTTAGCTTAATTTCACTCTTCTAAGTTCTAACCTAGTTTTTGCCTCTGGTTTCTAAAGTATGGATTTTGAGTAAAAACTGATAGGGTGTGGATCCACTAGTTTTGAAGAATTTAGCTTCATTTATTGCTCTGTAGTTCACAAAAATGAGAAAAAAGTATTAACAACTTCCTAGTTTTTTAAGAATGTGGCCAAATTGTGTTTGGATCCCACCCGGTTTCTAAAAACTAGATTATTAAAAACTGGTGAAAGTTCGAGAGATCTAAGCAGGGCCCTAGTACAGAGATGACCTAGCTAAAATTTTTTATTTTATTTAAATGGGTCCAAAAAAAATGACATGCCAAGCTTCGTTACAAAGCGAGGGGACCTATAGGTTAGAAGAAGTGGCAGGAATTCAGGCTAGGCTAACCTATAGGCACCTTGATTAATGATAACTCATATATTTACTACTCTCTCTTTCAAATTGTAAGTCGTTTTGACTTTTCTAGTACATCCATTTTGTTATGTATATATAGACATACGTAAGATTTAGATAAATAGTAAAACGAATGTACCAAAAAGTCAAATGGATGCCCACATATACAATATTAATGATATATATTATTCCATATGATTATATATTTTGTGTACATAACTTTTGAGAACACGTACACACTAAATATTAAAATACACAAATGAGGATAACTAGATAAGAATGAATTGGTATTTAAACAAATAATTATTTTATAGATAAAGGAGTAAATCCTCTGGCTGCATCTCTTGTTGGCCACAATCTTAATTTATTCACAGTAGGGGCTTAAGCCCCTCCTGTTTTCATTAAAAAGAATAATTATATATTAAACAAACGTAGACACCATTCCACTCTTACTATCTTAGGCAACGGCGGCGTTGATAGTCGCCATTTTACCAAGGAGGGAAGCAGCACAGTCCTGCACAACCTTCCACGCGTCTTGGACGTGTCGCTCCTCCGTAAGCGTGCTCCCTACGGCGCACCTGAGCATGTAGATGCCACCCACATTGGCGGAGCTCATGTATGGCCCTGAGCCAGTCGCGTTCACCTCCTCCAGGAGCCTGCGGTTGAGGTCGTTGGCCGCCTTCGGGCCGCCCACCTCCTCCGGCGCCCGGAGCCTGAAGCACACGAGTGCCAACTGCCTCGTCGCCGTCACTTCGAAGCGTGGATCGGCCTTCACCATGTTCTCGAACGCCGCCGCCATGTTGACATGGGCGCGGATGTGTTCGCGCAGGCCCTCCACGCCATAGCAGCGGAGCACGAGCCACAGTTTCAGTGCGCGGAACCGGCGCGTCAGCGTCACGGCCCAGTCCTTGTAGTCCACGACGTCGTGCCCCTCCGCGGCCGTGTCCTTGAGGATGTACTCCTGTTCAGTGCCGAGCGCCGCGACCAGCAGGGATGGCTTCTTCACCCACAGGGCGCAACAGTCATTGTTGGTTAGAAGCCACTTGTGCGCATTCATGCTGAACGAGTCCACCGCGTCGGCGCCGTCGATCAAGTGTCGGAACTCCGGGCAAACGAGCGCCGCGCCCGCGTAGGCCGCGTCCACGTGGACCCAAACACCGTGCGTCGCCGCCACGGCGCAGAGCTCTCTGATAGGGTCCACGGCCGTCGTCTGAGTGGTTCCGACCGTCGTGCACAGGAAGAGCGGGACCAGCCCGGCGTCCACGTCCGCTTGCATCGCGGCTCGCAGCTCCTTTGGCGAGAGCGCGAACATGTCGTCACGGTACGTGGCGATCTTGCGGCAGTTGTCGCGGTGGATGCCAGCGATGTGCGCCGCCTTGCGGAAGGCGAAGTGTGTCTCCTCGGAGCAGTACACGACGAGGTCTCCGATCCTCCTGCTACCGATGTCCGCGAGCTTGCGGTCCCTCGCGGCGACGAGGGCGCAGAGGATGGCCTCGCACGAGGTGCCGAGAAGCGTGCCTCCACCGCCGCCGCAGAAGAGCAGGCTCTCAGGCAAGTGGAGCGCCTTGCCGAGCCAGTCCACGACGACCATCTCGAGCTCCGTGGCGGCTGGCGAGGCGGCCCACGTGAACGGGACGACGTTGATGCCCGCGGTGAGGGCCTCGCCGAGGGCGCCGACGGTGCTGCTGGACGCGGGGAAGTGCGCGAAGTGGCGGGCGCTCTGCCAGTGCGTCATGCCGGGCAGGATGAGGTCACGGACGTCCCGCAGCGCGGCACTGAACGCGTCGGCGGACTCGGGACGCGACGGCGCGTTCGCGGGGAGCTGGTGGCGCAGGAAGCCAGGCTTGACACTGGGGTGGACGGGGTAGTCGTCCATGCGGGCGTAGTAGTCGGCGATGAAGTCGATGACCTGGTGGCCCTGCCGGCGGAACTCGTTGGAGTCGAGCATGGAGGAGGAGGAGTTCTGTCGAGGTACATTTCCGGCTCCCTGTGGGAGGAAGGCGCCATCGTTGATGTAGAAGTGTGATGGTGGTGCCATTTGAATTTAGAAGTGGGGGATGGCTGAACCTTCTACTCCCTTGCTATAGCGAGAGTAAGAAGATGTGGCGAATGTCGAGGCTGCTGGTGGTGCTGAAAATATGAACAACCTTCATAGTTATTTATAGGCAGGGGTTAGGTAGGGCTGCAGGGTGCACAACGAGCCCGCGGACACACGAGTAGGTGGCTGCAGGGTGCACGAGAGCGCGTCTGTGTTTTTTTTTACCGATGGCGTCGAACCGACCGGCCGCTGGCGGAGGCGGTTTACCGGGCGGTTTGTACGGAAACCGCCCGGTAATCGCCCGAATTCAAATTCAAATTTGAATGGCGCAGTTGTTCCAGTTTGTACCGGTAAACCGGTCGGTTTGTGGCGGTTACCGGCCGGTTTTTCCGGTAACCGCTGCAAACCGGGTTTTTTTTTGGCTTGAATAAACACTTTTTTTGGGTAGTTTTTTGGCACATATTAATGTTCACAAACAACACAATGCGGTACTAAATAGCATAAGTCACTAAAGCAACAATATTTAGTCGAATACAAATACATAGTCGGTTACAACTACAAACCGATACGTAGTCTCATACAAATAAATCGTCGCATACAAATACAACCACGTCGTCGCATACAAACACAACCACATAGTCTCATTCACTGAGGATGTATGGGAAGACCCCATATCGGCACGACGCTTGATATTCGGCGGTGGACATAAGAGAGATACCGCTCCCGGAGCGGTTCAGCCTTGTATTGTTGCCAAGTTTTGCCCGTCCATGCTTTATTGTCTCCCAATCCCGAACTAATGTTCTATAAAACTCGGGGTCTTCCCATTCAAACACCCATTTATTAGCAGTGCTGCACGCTCACGTCAGGAATGGGATAGCTATAAGTAGGCTGTGAGGTATCACTGTAGGAGGAAGAAGAGTACTGTGGGGTGTCGTAGTCCGTCGGTGGGTATCTCCTCTGCGACGTCGGTTGCCCCTGGTCACGGTCTTGAGTAGCATGTGTGAAGTCGGTCTCGCCTGCAATCAACCATAATTAGTAGGCATTGACAGAAAAAACTGTGCGAATATAGGTGCAATGGATACCTGTGAAATAAAGACCTGCGTAACGAGGATCACCAGCATCACTACCACCACCACCACCACCTTCATAGCCACCACCACCACCTGCATACTGTGGCAGAACCTCCTAAGTAATGTGGCCCACATGCACTAATCCTCGTCTTAACAGACCTCAGATTACTATGCATGTGTTCCACACGACTTATGAAGCCCTGTCGATGTTCTTAACGAACACCGATTGAACCACTTTTTACATTCATACCCGGATCAACAATGGAGTAACCACAACATTACAACATTTGTTATAAAATATTTATCGAGTGCGGAAGAATAATAACATTAATTTTTCAAATAATGAATAGGATAATATTTTACAAACTTAACTTTATATTGCGGAAG
Organism: Themeda triandra; assembly: GCA_018135685.1. NCBI lineage: Eukaryota > Viridiplantae > Streptophyta > Magnoliopsida > Poales > Poaceae > Themeda > Themeda triandra. Next base: position 61,305 of record JAENPR010000191.1, on the reverse strand, counting down.
TAGAGTAGAGATACGTAAGACAACTTAGGTAGGACACCTAAGTCGTGAGAGGCAACCAAATCATGTCGAGCCCTGCGACACAACCATGGTTAGGAGCAACTTGTCAAGACACACGCAACAGGGGTAGAACAAACCCCGAGTACATTCAAGGTACTCCGCAAGACTTACCCGACTAAAAGTAAAAGACTCTCAAGGATATGCCTTTGGCTTTTGAGTAGTTGAGCTAGAAAAGGGAAGTTTTGCGGAAATGCATTACTAATCTTGAAACCTTACTTTCAATGTTTTAAACAGATAAAAGCATCGCTTTAATTCAACCTACTAAAGCTAGGTTAGCACCCGTTCTATTTCCAAAGAATCATATTAAGCATTACACTTGAGATTATTTTTCCAACCGCCTTCTTCTTGAAACCAAGAGCCACCAAGATCCAATTCTTTCATATTTCTCTTGAATGCTACGATGCAAAAAGCGAGGATCAAGTCTCCTTATACGTGGAGCAAACGACGGTCAAGCGATTTTACTCAGTGAGGATCTCTAAACACACGATATAAGTGGGACTCTAACCCACAATTATATCAACAATACCGTCGGACATTCTAGAACTAGGCTCGGCTTCCGCGCCACCCGAGAGTACACTTACACCTCCAATCCGGGGACACGGCCCACGAGGGTATTGTACTCCCGCCATCTCGCCACTCCCAGTGCACGGGCTCACCGTACTAGTCCTTAGATTATCCTAGGGTAAAGCTTTTCCGTAGATATGTGAGTAGTTGTAAAGTCTTGATCCAAGGGCCAACAACGGTACGGTCCTTAATCGACACAGTCGGAAACACTACATCAAGACTCCATTCCCGATGCAAGTTACCCGACCGGTCTCAATTTCTTATAACCATATTCTTATGCCCTCGTGACCCATCTTTAGGTCTAGAGAAGCAAGATACAATGGTAAATCATGATCAAAGATTAACAGCCTACAACTTCTACCGAAGTCTAAGCATGACTAAGCATCGGAGGTCGACCTACACATACTAGTGGGATATCATGATGTAAAAGTAGATCAAGGTAGTCATGCGGCAACGGTATCAACCAAATCCTATTAACTTAATGCACAATACACTAGACTTATAGTATAAAATATTTGCAGAAATAGAATGGGTTGCATGCTCCGGGCTTGCTCGTGTTGCAAGGAGTTAGATTCCAATTATCGAGTTGACATCAACACCATGGATGACACCTTCTCAAGAGAGATACTCGACATCATTGGTCGATGACGACATCTTTCCGAACGTTGATCAACACAATCCACCTCACTCTCGAAACAACTACACGTAATTAATGAAGCGTGATTTAGAACGATGAGCTCATGGCATGATGCATGAAGATACATGATGAAAGCATAACAACTAGATTAACTTGAGTACAACTTTCCTTCGCGATACGAGTTGTACTCTAACAACATTAATTAAACAAAACCTATGGTTACATAGGTGAAGCCACTCTAGTTACGACAAACGGCAGATCAAGATAATTCATACAAGAACACATCAACTAAACCCTAATGACTTGATCAAGAGAGCACAAACAACTAATTAAAGTGCCAAAGGCCATTAAGATCAATGACCTAAGGTCTTCAATCACTCTCAAAGTCACTCAAGAAAATCCTAAGTCATAAAGAACTAAATAAGCAATTAAAGATCTATTAAAAACTAAATATAAAATAAAGACTAAATAAAAAGTTGTCAAATAAATCTCACAAATTAAACTCAAGCTTCTCATGGCCTGAGAAGACTACCAAATAATTTTCAAGATTTTTGGAACAATAAATAAATAACTAAAAATAAAAAGAAGGAGCATTTTTCAATTAAAAGGGCTAATTTTAAAACATATAAAACATAACCAAAATAGGCATCTAATATTTTTCTAAAATCAAGCACATGATAAAGAGCATTCATAAAAATTTTCATAATTTTTGGAGCTACCAATAATTCTATACAAAATAAACAAATTGCAACACTATTCACTAAAACAGGAAAATAATAAAACCTAAATAAAAAGGAAAAGGCGAACTGGGCCGAATCCGGCCTGACTCGGCCCAGCACTCTAGCGGTCCGGCCCAAACAGGAGCCAGGCCGGCCCAACAAGCTCGGCCGAGCTGGGCCGACGGCGGCGAGGAGCTCGCCGGCGATATCTCGCCGGCGGCGAGGTCTCCGGCGGCAAGGCTTGGTCCTACGTGACCCCAAGACACGGCGCACCTCCCGGGCTAGCTAATGGGACGGCGGAGCGACGGCAAGACTCTCGCCGGCGGCCATGGCGGCACGGCGGAGCGGCTACGCGACGGAAAGCTCACCGGAGCTTTTCCGGCGGCGTTATGCGCCAGCGAGCGGGTGCTACGCGACGCGGCGAGCGGGATGCGCGAGCCAAAGGATGCGGCGCGAGACCCTATCGGCCTCGGCCTTGGACGCGGCGGCGCGGCACGGCAAGCGGCGGCGACGCGGCGGCGGCCGGCCGCTACGGTGCCCTAGCGGCTCAAGTAAGGGCATGGATAGGACGAGGAGCTCACCCCGGTGACGATGCGCTTGAAGATGGGATAATTGGGCGGCCGGAGATGGGAGCTTGGCGGTGGCGGCAATGGCGCGCGGCGGGCCCGCGGCGGCGAGCTTCGCGTTCCGGCGTGTCCTGTCCACCAAACTGAGAATCAAGGAGCGCATCACGTGCCGGCGATCAAGGCGAACATGGTGGCGAGAGGAATTGGAAAATGGAGCAACGATGACGACCTACGACGATGGCGAATCACGACGGCTCGGCGACCGACCGCGAGGAAGAAAGTGGGCGTGCGGCGATTCTAGCGGGAGCAAGGCGCCACGATCAAGCTCAACGGACGCGCGAGGACGAGGCGGAGCTAGCGGTGGTATTTTCTTGGGCGGAAGCGACGAAACGGCGACGGCGTGCGGAGGCGGAGCTCGGCGCGGCAATGGCGAGCGGCGGCGGCGAGGGATAAGGAGGAGGGGAGTGGTTGGCCGGCCGGGGCGGGGTTAAGGCGCTGGGACGGGCGAGGGAACGGCGACACGCGGCGGAGAAGCTTCGAGCGGCGTCAGCGGGGCAACCGGCGGCGACCGGGCGGCATGGCCGCGGCGATGCCGGCGCCCGTGGAGGAGAACAGGAGATGCCGACGTCAAGACAGGACATATTTTGAAATTTTCAAATTACTCCAAAATTTTGAACTGAAGTTGAAAAATTCCAAAAGCAACCCTAGCTAATTTTTCATTCTCTACAACTTTCTCAACTGGCACATTTTCAAATTTTGCAAGGAAAATTGAATTTGAATCAAATTTTGAAAAGGGGACAAAAACCCTAGAAACAAATATATGCAATTACTTTTGATTTTTCAATAAAACTTGAAAAACTCCAAAACTATAAAATACTCAACTTTTCAAACTACACATTTTCTCCAAAAAGAGTTTTCCCAAAATATGCATAGTTTTTGAATTATGATTTGAAATTCAAAAGGGGACAACTCGTCGGAAAATCGTATTTTCAAAATAATTTGAAATTCTTTTTGGAAACTTGAAAAACTTTGAACACCAATATTGAAGCTCTCATCAAGACCCAAAATATTGCTTTTTGGACCAACCCCAAATTCTTTGTAGATTTTGAAATAGAGAAAAGGGGGTAAATCAGGGTTTTCGGGAAAACAGGGTTTTTGAAACAGAATTGGAGCTCGATTTACTTTCTACACTAACTAATCGGGCATTAGCAATCACAAGCATCATTTCATATGTAAAACAAAGCATCACATCAAAAATAATATTAAAACATGAATGCATTAATGCCATGATGCTCGATGATTAGGCCTTAATAAAATTCTAAATCAAGTTTTAGTTGCAATTAACATCTAGGATGTTACATCCTTTCCCCTTAAAGAAATCTCGTCCCGAGATTTTGGAGCAACAAAATCCCGTGGGGTAAGTAATGGAAAAGGAAATGTGTCAAGCAAATCAACTTGACAAGTTCATAGATCATCAAGGTTCGATTCGAGAGTTACAACCATGAGATAAAAGTGGTCACAACCGACAAGGTATTTAGAGTTTCAAGGGAGTTTCAAAGAATAATTCCCAAGATAAGTTCAAAGAGTAGGGTACATTGTCATGAGACTATAATGGCTCATGCCCGCAAACATTGATACCCGCGCGCTAGCGTAAACTTGTGTGCCCGGGTCACACAAGAGACTCCAGTTCCGTCGCGGCACCAGGGTTTCGGGACATGGCGCATTATAGGGCACAACAATCTTAACCCACATCTCTTAGTAATATCGGGAATGTAACCGAGATCAAAAATCGGTCACGGTCACAAGGTATTTAGGGAGTTCAAAGAACAACTTTGAATCCCAAGAATATTCAATAAGTAAAGTACATCCATGGTGATCTACTACGATACCCGTGCATAGCCCGGTGAAAACTCATGTGGTCGCAAATCACAGGAGATTTCAAAGTTGACACGGCACCATAGTCACGGGTCGAGACACCACTATATAACACATCAAAATGACTTTTGACAAACATTTGTCAAATATTATGATCAAAAGATTAGCATGTTCAAAGAATGAGAACACACTTAATTTTGGATTATAAGGGTTCATGATCATAGACTTGGGTAACGGCGAATGCCCAAAGAAACACCACACAGCGACCCTAGGTTTCACGATGTTTCCAAGTCATGAATCATGGTTCCTTAAAGGACACAATTATAGTGACATGAAAGCGAGATATACGTCATTAAACGACATCAAGGAGATAGCATGTGCCGAAGTTGAAAGAAATCAAGGTGTGACACATACTTAACAAAAGAATTAAGGATTCACACTAGTTTCAGTTTTCAAGGTAATAGTGTACTTCAGGGCATATTCCACAAATTCCCAAGGATCAGAAACTTATGGAGTACAGGATTATTAACAATGGCAAAAACCTGGTATAAGACGAGATTCGGCAATGGAACAATTATAAAGGATATAACTGTCCTTCAAACATAAGGAGGGAATTGTAAGCACCACCATAGATCACATCATAATGACTTTCGACAATTATTTGTCGAATATCAAGGTCAAGAGATTAGCATGTTCGGAGAATGTGAACACACTAATTGTGAACTATAAGGTTTCATGATCATAGACCCCGACATTAGCGAACGCCCGCAAAGAATTCCTTATGGTCATAAGCCACAGGAGACCCCGCATTTCATCGCTATTTCCTGGTCATAGATCATGGTACCTTAGAGAACATAATCAAGTTATGAACAAATGAGATATATGTCATCAAATGACACCAAGGAGATAGTATGTGTCGGAGTTGAAAAGAATCAAGGCATGGCACATACTCAACAAAAGAATCAAGAATTTGTACCAGTTTCATCTTTAAGATAATGATGTATATCAAGGTATATTCCACAAATTCCCAAAGATCAGAAATTTATGAAATAAAAGATTCAATTGATAAACAATCCTGGTACATGGCGAGATTTAACAATAGAACAATCATAAAGGAATATAACCATTCCAACCTTAAGGGGATCTTTTAACTTCCAAAAGATTTTCATATGATACGCTCGTCCTATACGTCCTCACAATGTTAGAAAACTTCAACTTCACCAAGTTAGTGAATTAGAGGGCTTGTTAGACGAACCGTTAAAAGACACTTCAAATAAGCTTTTGTTGAGGAAGTTGACTTCCATGTTGACAATTTGAAGAAGTACCGAGAAACTTCTCAAAGTCTTTCAAATAGAAAGAAAATAGATAAGGATCCATTTTTAATTTGTTAACTTCAAAAACTTTTATATAGTAAAATCATTTTGAAGTTTTCAAATGTAATGTTGTAGCCGATCCAAAGTATGAGCTCGATACCAACCGTGGCGAACCTCCTAAGTAATGTGGCCCACATGCACTAATCCTCGTCTTAACGGACCTCGATTACTATGCATGTGTTCCACACGACTTATGAAGCCCCGTCGATGTTCTTAACGAACACCGATTGAACCACTTTTTACATTCATACCCGGATCAACAATGGAGTAACCACAACATTACAACATTTGTTATAAAATATTTATCGAGTGCGGAAGAATAATAACATTAATTTTTCAAATAATGAATAGGATAATATTTTACAAACTTAACTTTATATTGCGGAAGTAGAGTAGAGATACAGAAGACAACTTAGGTAGGACACCTAAGTCGTGAGAGGCAACCAAATCATGTCGAGCCCCGCGACACAACCATGGTTAGGAGCAACTGTCAAAGACTCGCAACAGGTAGAACAAACCCCGAGTACATTCAAGGTACTCCGCAAGACTTACCCGACTAAAAGTAAAAGACTCTCAAGGATATGCCGGCTTTTGAGTAGTTGAGCTAGAAAAGGGAAGTTTTGCGGAAATGCATTACTAATCTTGAAACCTTACTTTCAATGTTTTAAACAGATAAAAGCATCGCTTTAATTCAACCTACTAAAGCTAGGTTAGCACCCGTTCTATTTCCAAAGAATCATATTAAGCATTACACTTGAGATTATTTTTCCAACCGCCTTCTTCTTGAAACCAAGAGCCACCAAGATCCAATTCTTTCATATTTCTCTTGAATGCTACGATGCAAAGCGAGGATCAAGTCTCCTTATACGTGGAGCAAACGACGGTTCAAGCGATTTTACTCACTGAGGATCTCTAAACACACGATATAAGTGGGACTCTAACCCACAATTATATCAACAATACCGTCGGACATTCTAGAACTAGGCTCGCTTCCGCGCCACCCGAGAGTACACTTACACCTCCAATCCGGGGACACGGCCCACGAGGGTATTGTACTCCCGCCATCTCGCCACTCCCGGTGCACGGGCTCACCGTACTAGTCCTTAGATTATCCTAGGGTAAAGCTTTTCCGTAGATATGTGAGTAGTTGTAAAGTCTTGATCCAAGGGCCAACAACGGTATCGGTCCTTAATCGACACGATCGGAAACACTACATCAAGACTCCATTCCCGATGCAAGTTACCCGACCGGTCTCAATTTCTTATAACCATATTCTTATGCCCTCGTGACCCATCTTTAGGTCTAGAGAAGCAAGATACAATGGTAAATCATGATCAAAGATTAATGTCCTACAACTTCTACCGAAGTCTAAGCATGACTAAGCATCGGAGGTCGACCTACACATACTAGTGGGATATCATGATGTAAAAGTAGATCAAGGTAGTCATGCGGCAACGGTATCAACCAAATCCTATTAACTTAATGCACAATACACTAGACTTATAGTATAAAATATTTGCAGAAATAGAATGGGTTGCATGCTCCGGGGCTTGCCTGTGTTGCAGCGGAGTTAGATTCCAATTATCAGAGTTGACATCAACACCATGGATGACACCTTCTCGAGTACCACATCATTGGTGGACGACATCTTTCCGAACGTCGATCAACACAATCCACCTCACTCTCGAAACAACTACACGTAATTAATGAAGCGTGATTTAGAACGATGAGCTCATGGCATGATGCATGAAGATACATGATGAAAGCATAACAACTAGATTAACTTGAGTACAACTTTCCTTCGCGATACGGTTGTACTCTAACAACATTAATTAAACAAAACCTATGGTTACATAGGTGAAGCCACTCTAGTTACGACAAGCAAGCAGATCAAGATAATTCATACAAGAACACATCAACTAAACCCTAATGACTTGATCAAGAGAGCACAAACAACTAATTAAAGTGCCAAAGGCCATTAAGATCAATGACCTAAGGTCTTCAATCACTCTCAAAGTCACTCAAGAAAATCCTAAGTCATAAAGAACTAAATAAGCAATTAAAGATCTATTAAAAACTAAATATAAAATAAAGACTAAATAAAAAGTTGTCAAATAAATCTCACAAATTAAACTCAAGCTTCTCATGGCCTGAGAAGACTACCAAATAATTTTCAAGATTTTTGGAACAATAAATAAATAACTAAAAATAAAAGAAGGAGCATTTTTCAATTAAAAGGGCTAATTTTAAAACATATAAAACATAACCAAAATAGGCATCTAATATTTTTCTAAAATCAAGCACATGATAAAGAGCATTCATAAAAATTTTCATAATTTTTGGAGCTACCAATAATTCTATACAAAATAAACAAATTGCAACACTATTCACTAAAACAAGAAAATAATAAAACCTAAATAAAAAGGAAAAGGCGAACCGGGCCGAATCCGGCCCGACTCGGCCCAAGACACTGCGGTCCGGCCCAAACAAAGTAGCCGGCCGGCCCAACAAGCTCGGCCGAGCCGGGCCGACGGCGGCGAGGAGCTCGCGGCGATATCTCGCCGGCGGCGAGGTCTCCCGGCGGCAAGGCTTGGTCCTACGTGACCCCAAGACACCGGCGCACCTCCTGGGCTAGCTAATGGGACGGCGGAGCGACGGCAGCACTCTCGCCGGCGGCCATGGCGGCACGGCGGAGCGGCTACGCGACGGGAAAGCTCACCGGAGCTTTTCCGGCGGCGTTAGCGCGCGAGCGGGGTGCTACGCGACGCGGCGAGCGGGATGCGCGAGCCAAAGGATGCAGCGCGAGACCCTATCGGCCTCGGCCTTGGACGCGGCGGCGGCGGCACGGCAAGCGGCGGCGACGCGACGGCGGCCGGCTGCTACGGTGCCCTAGCGGCTCAAGTAAGGGCATGGATAGGACGAGGAGCTCACCCTGGTGACGATGCGCTTGAAGATGGGATAATTGGGCGGCCGAGATGGGAGCTTGGCGGTGGCGGCAATGGCGTCGGCGGCGGGCTCCGGCGGCGAGCTTTCGCGTTCGGGCGTGTCCCGTCCACCAAACCGAGAATCAAGGAGCGCATCACGTGCCGGCGATCAAGGCGAACATGGTGGCGAGAGGAATGGAAAATGGAGCAACGATGACGACCTACGACGATGGCGAATCACGACGGCTCGGCGACCGACCGCGAGGAAGAAAGTGGGCGTGCGGCGATTCTAGCGGGAGCAAGGCGCCACGATCAAGCTCAACGGACGCGCGAGGACGAGGCGGGCTAGCGGTGGTATTTTCTTGGGCGGAAGCGACGAACGGCGACGGCGTGCGGAGAGGAGAGCTCGGGCGCGGCAATGAATGCGGCGGCGAGGCGAGGCGGGATAAGGAGGAGGGAGTGGTTGGCCGGCCGGCGGGGTTAAGGCGCCGGGACGGCTGAGGAACGGCGACACGCGGCGGAGAAGCTTCGAGCGGCGTCAGCCGCAACCGGCGGCGACCGGGCGGCATGGCCGCGGCGATGCCGCGCCCGGAGGAGAATGTGGAGATGCCGACGTCAAGGCAGGACATATTTTGAAATTTTCAAATTACTCCAAAATTTTGAACTGAAGTTGAAAAATTCCAAAAAGCAACCCTAGCTAATTTTTCATTCTCTACAACTTTCTCAACTGGCACATTTTCAAATTTTGCAAGGAAAATTGAATTTGAATCAAATTTTGAAAAGGGGACAAAAACCCTAGAAACAAATATATGCAATTACTTTTGATTTTTCAATAAAACTTGAAAAACTCCAAAACTATAAAATACTCAACTTTTCAAACTACACATTTTCTCCAAAAAGAGTTTTCCCAAAATATGCATAGTTTTTGAATTATGATTTGAAATTCAAAAGGGGACAACTATCGGAAAATCGTATTTTCAAAATAATTTGAAATTCTTTTTGGAAACTTGAAAAACTTTGAACACCAATATTGAAGCTCTCATCAAGACCCAAAATATTGCTTTTTGGACCAACCCCAAATTCTTTGTAGATTTTGAAATAGAGAAAAGGGGGTAAATCAGGGTTTTCGGAAAACGGGGTTTTTGAAATGTAATTGGAGCTCGATTTACTTTCTACACTAACTAATCGGGCATTAGCAATCACAAGCATCATTTCATATGTAAAACAAAGCATCACATCAAAAATAATATTAAAACATGAATGCATTAATGCCATGATGCTCGATGATTAGGCCTTAATAAAATTCTAAATCAAGTTTTAGTTGCAATTAACATCTAGGATGTTACACATACCCACCACCACCGCCACTCCCACCGCCACCGCCACCGTCACCGCCACCGTCACTGTCATCGTCAGTACTGTCAGAGTCACCACTAGCACGAGCCTGGCTATCCTTAGAATAGTATGGCTGGCTCTGATTCTCATCCTCAGTCTCTGTGTTGCTGGTCACTGGCTTTCCTTTTCCTTTTTTTCTTTTCTCTTGACCCTTAGGAGGCGACATGTGCATCTTTCTCTTCCCGAGGTGACTGGAACCCACATTGTGTCGGGCCCAATCACTGACGTTATCATGCCCTGTAGCCCGACGTAGATCGTCTGGGTCTATTTGGTCACTGCCAACACAAACAAATCAGTCACGCAAGTCAAAATACAAGATGTCATATATACCCAACACAAACCTTTTTATGTATATAACGTACCTGACAACATGTGATGGCAGAGAGACGTCGACTTCGTCAGAATCCTCATCAAGAACTGGAGCACTGTTGGATCTACCATACTCCATCCATTCCCTAATCGGATTGCTACGGTCATAGACTGAGATTTCGCGAACCGGTCAATAAAATCTACTTGATCATGCCTTAGTGGGGTCACATCCATGAAGTCGCGACCGAAGGTTGTACTGGACATAAACAAGCTTGTTTAGTTTCTTATGGGACAACCTATTGCGAACCTTCGTATGCAAAGGCAAAAGTACTCCCGGTTTCGCTCGCATCCACTTGAGGAGATACATTGTGAAACAAGCCGCAAAGCAAGGCGCCGCAAATTAGGAGTATCTCTCCCAAATATCGACCACCACCGGCCGCAAGTGCAACAAAGCATGTTAGCTATATATCCAAATATAGAAAACCAACAAGGTGTCGAGGTACTCTTACATGGGGAGGTCCCGTAATCTGTGCCATTTTCGTGCCGCCCGTGCCAAACTCACCAACCTTTTATCGAAAAACCTCGGCCTCCCCGCAACGCCCGCATGGCGGTGTTCACATCCGTCATTCTCGAAAAGCCTCCTTGAGTCCAAAAACATCGCCAAAGTTGGCTCCATACCGTATGCAACCTTTGGATTTAGAACAAGAAATGCAACATATTGAGTCAAATAAGCAACATGTTGAACATATATAGCGGGAGAAATAAATATAAGTCGTTTGTATCATACCTGGACCCACATACGTCCCTATGTACACGTCACGAATCCTTCGTTCCATTATAGCAAGATACTCCCGCCATGTGTGCTCATTTCTTCCAAAGAACGATCGCAACTCAAGTTTGCGCTTACGGAACTCGTACACCACTTGACACATGTTGGCCTCCTTTTCTTTATCGGCGAAGCGAAGGAACCTCAAATTGGTGCAACCGTTTCACGTATGTATCCCAATCCATCCCACCACCGCACGTTTGACATCCTTGATCGAGCATACCGACCTTCATCCGTATTTGCCCATTTGCTTGACAAAAACTCAGGAGATGTCATCCACTGCAAGAACTCTGAACGTTTACGACGAAAGCTCTCTAGAAACATGTAGTTGGTCCCAAATCTAGTGTCACACCACTTGACCAACTCACCCCCGATTGCTTTCCTCATCATTGCATTCAACTTATTATGGTTGTGCAACCAAGTTGAAATTCGCTTGCATGATTTTATCATACCTGCATGATCGGACCTCTTTCCAATATCCTTCAACATCAAGTTGATGGTGTGTGCAGAACAAGGTGTCCAAACAATGTGTGCAAACTCATCTTTCGGAGAGCGTTGCAAGCTTTCTTGAAGTTGGAACCATTGTCGGTGACCACATGGACAATATGCTCGGCGCCAATCTCAAGCACGACCTTGCGAATCTCCCCGAAAAAGAAGCACAACATATTAGCATCTTGTACGTATCCGTTTAAAAAAAAAGGATAAGAAGACAACAATGTTTAGGAGGTACCGAGTACGTATAGTCCGCATCTTGAGTTAATCCAGTTGCATCAATAGATTTGTGAAACCATGTGATCCCATTGCAATATATCGAAAGTTTATGACACTCATTCTAGTGGGGCCACCCAAGAATCACACATCAACGTGACGCCAAAGGTGGGCCACTCGTCGAAACTTTGCGTACCTAATCTGCAAGTCTTTCTCATTCGGATCGAGGTACTTGCCATCAATCTCCCTTCCAAAGGGTGACATGATGCCTTCACCGAAACCATAGGCAAATAATGAGAACATGCAAAGATAAAAAAATGCCGAATCTACAACTATAGGTACTTACCATGCTTCGTGTCTCTCGGACCGCACCGACAAAGTAGGGATTGTCTGTATTTCTTCCTGGGATTCCTATGTAATGGAACCATTTTGACCAAGCTTTACCAATTGCTTCCTTTGCATTTTTCCCCTTATTTGTCCACTTGCCAGTATCAATCCTTGGTTGGTACATTCCTCTACTCCCACCCATTGCCGCATTATAGTCGTCCACCACCACAGAGTCTCCCTCGTGATCCCGCTCTTCTACTAAACATCCTCCGAATAGGATTCCCCCACGCGAACCACCACCACCACCACCGCCGCCACTACCACTACCCCCTCCACGCTCGTAATGACCTCTTCTCGTCGAACGCTTTGTTCGTACTCATACTTGTGTTCTCGACATGTTCAATGCGCCGCATCGAGCCTCATATTCCTCATCACCAAGGGGCCGGTTTCCCTGTTGTGCAGCCGCCTCCGTGCTGCTTTACTCGAGCCCGCTCATTGGTTCTTTCCTTAGTACCGTCAAGCTCGCCGAAAGTAGGCACGCACATCCGGTGGCACTCTGTTTGCAATGCACGACATCCGCCCGCGCCCGCCAAATGCCGCTTGAATTTAGTGCAACCACCGCCATGTTTCGTCACTTTACAAGTAATCGCAATACCATCCGGAGAAAGGTTTTGACCATGCTCCCATACACGATCGTGGGTCTCGCCCGACATTGTCTACCTGCATGAACGAACAACAACATAGACATACCAATATATAAATATACCAAGTGCACAAAATGTATGTCAAGAATATATATCAACTCCCTAAGTCACTAAGTCACACCTAAATTCCATGTATCTCAACAATATATAACAAAAAAATACATGCATCCTACCACAAATCCTACCTAAATCATACCCTACACTTTAAAATCCTACCTAAATCATAGATCGGGCCCAAAATCATACACTAGAAGCATATCCTAACTAAATCATAGAGGCAAAACTACTCTAAACAAAAAAAAATAAAAAAATAGCTTACCTACTCTCCCGGGCGGTCCCCGCGCTAACCGCTCGGTTTACCGCCCAAACCGAGCGGTTAGCCGCTACTCCGGGCGGTCTCGGACGCGGCCCGGCTGGGGCGGTAAACCGGCGGCCCGCCGAGAACCGCCCTTCCGCGGCGGTTGGCCGGCGGTCGCGGAGCGGCGCGGGCGGCCTCCTCCGGACAGAGAGCGGGGCGGAGGAGCTTACGGGCGTTGACCCCCCCGCCCCGCGAGTCCGCGCCTTATGCGCCCTATGGGGCCTAATGGGCCTCATGGGCCTTAACGGGCCGGGACGCTTTTTTTAAACCAACTGAAATTTGAATTTTTTCATATGAAACGACCTCCAATTTGACTAATTTTTACACCATTGGCTTGTATAATTGGTCAGCTATTTTTAGGAATTTTTTCAGCATTTTTTTTTCAAAATTCGAATTTGAAATTTGGGCCGGTCCGAACCGGACCGAACCGGAACCGGACCGGCCCGGGAAGCTCGGTTACCGCGGTTTACCGCGGTAAACCGACCGGTAAAAAAAACGCAGGAGCGCGTACACACGAGTGCTGCAGGGTGCGGACGTTCGGCAGCTGGCTGTGCTCTGTTTGCTCCGCGATACAACGAACAAAGGCAAGGGATCGAGGTCCGAAGGCCTAGGCGGCAGGCGGTTATTGTAGATCTTTTCCTCTTTTTTTTGCGACTTTTTTATTTGCGATTTTAATGTAGTAGATCAGAGCAACTGAGCTGAGTAGGCTTGCTCTTTGATGATGCATGTGCCGCTTGTCGAATAGCAAAAGCACTGAAAACGTACAGTTGGATTGGAAGAAACAAAGTGAGCGCATTTTTAGTGCTTTTAGTTGATGAATTGATTTTCTATTTGGCTCCGTGTCCCACCAGTGATATGCATTTGACACCCAGCAGTGGACATTTAAGGACAAGATTATGGGTTGTCCCACCAGTGATATGCATTTGACATCCAGCAATGCATATTGAAGGAGATTAACGAGGCAAACCTGCGGGCTCCTTCATCTAAGCAACCCCAAAAGTCAGCGGGTGAAAACCTGCGGGCTCTCAATTTTTGTCAAAAGGGCATTTTGGCTTCACTGGCAAGGAGCTAGCTGCTGCTATTGTAGATAGAGATGCTAAAGTTGTTTGTCTTCGGCATACTCATATTATGGTGGTGCAACTTCTCCTTAAATCTTTTCGTTGTCGTCTAGCACTCGATCACCTGGTGGTAACCGTGGACGAGGAACGGGGGCGGTGGACCAGTACCTAGTACGCTCTCCTCGTTCGCTTCCCATGGCCAACATATCCCTCGACAAGGACAAGGCTAGACATCAGAGCAACTTCTTTGGTGTCACGTCTTTAGCGTCCGGAAAAAGCAGCAACAACGGTGCCTGTGCGTACAGAATCTGCCAAAGTCGCTTCTAGTGGACACAATGACGACAGGCTCCCCGGGCCCCTGAAGGGCGCTCGACGAGCACAACCCTTCCCGTTACCCGTGAACATATAGCAAAAGAAAAACTTTAGGAAAAATTTGCACCTTCTATCTAAAATCCCCTCAGCCAACCGCGGCCGAGAAAGGAAGAAAAAGCTAGAAGGAAATGTTGCAAATTTATTATTAGGTATAGATTTTTTTTCGAAGAATGGTATAGATATAGATATATGAATGAATATAGGATCAAATTTTGAGAACACCATGTATCGCCTGTTCTTGGGTTCTTGAATGAGATTGACACGGCTTTGTGCCTCAACTAATATTCCTCTATCCTATAAATCCTCTATGTGTAATCCGCTTAAACTTATTAGCCCAGCTTATTAGTCATAATATGTTTTTTCACAACAAAACAAGATCAATTGAGTTTTCAGCCACAGTAGAAACCGTCATCAGCAGAAAAGCCAAAAATAATATCCTCGTGTGTCATAAGTTAGGCCCTATAACACCGAACCCGTGTCGCTCTCAATCAAAGTTGCCCGGTCCCTTCCGCTCTCGATCAAAGCTGGCCCGTGTGTGTCGCCGCCCTTAATAAAAAATACTACAGACTATCAACACATTTTAGGGAGAGTTTGATGAAATTGATTTGTCGCTGTAAATAATTCTGCATTTTCTAATCAAATAAAGTCAGAAACTTGAGTTAGAGTGAATCATGCACCGTGTCAAGCCGGTCAGAGCTAGCTGGCCTCGCCACAACTTTCGTACGGCAGCCGCATGCAAGGCGTGGTAAAATATTTGGGCAACCAAGCACCGTACCGTCTCCTTCAATTGATATCAGTATAGTTCAGTTCAAATGCAAGCATCATTCATGATGCATGTACAAATAAACTAATAGACATGTGAAAAATGTATATTTACATGCCGCCATTACTGTCCCATTGTTATATTTATTAGTCAAACACCAATCAACTTCAAACGTTTTCCATGGGTTTCAACTGATGAATATATATGAAACTGAACCATCCACTGCCGGCGCATATTATTAGGAAATGTTTAAAACTATTTTTAGAAAGTTTTGTTTGTATTTCCTTCTCTAGAATTTGGAGGGAATCCAAACAGGCCCTAGTCTCATAGTTGCCTTTACACAAGAGTCTAAAGTAAAAATCCCCTCGCTGGCGAAACCAGGGTTCGGAGGTTTTTCCGCAGCTGGAGAGCTGTGACTTTCCTCTTAATGAAAAACGGTGGGGCTGTTCCCCGGTCGCGTTTTTTTTTTCACAAGAGTCTAAAGTAAAAAATCTTATGAGTAAATTGGTAATATAGCCAGTTCTTAGAAAAAAAAAAGTACAGTATATATAAAATTTGCCTTGTATAGTCTGCGGAGAAAAAGGACCATACATATTGAAGAACGCTGAAAACGTAACAATGGGTGTATACATTTTACAAAATAATAAGATTAATTCATGTCTTGTTTCGGATACCAGCCACACTGCTGGTCGTGCTGAGAGTGTGGAAAGTTAATGGTGCGCCGCAGTGTAGCATCGCTACACACTGTGTAATGAGCGTGCCGGCGGGGGGCGGCGGGGCTACGGGTAGTGGGGCAGCAGCGTGAGGGAGTGAAAGTTCCGGTTTGGTTTTGGTAATTAATGATACTCAACGTTGCTAATGCTTTGCTCTAAGTGTGATTAGACACATAGCAACGTGACGGTGGATGATGGAGCATGGCGATCACGGTGATGAACATGATGGACATGTGAAGTGATCGAGCTCCGACGGAGGCCCATGGAGATCAAGGCGAAGGTATACTTGATAGGGCTTTCTGGTTTAGTGGTCGAGACACTTAGCGAGTGTGACCACATTTAGGATCGATAACGGACTATCAAGTGGGGTTTCCTCGGTTCATTCGCGGTTCTAAGTGCCTCTAGTTGTGACTTTGCATGATGCATGAGAGGCTAACTAGAGTGCTAACACTTGTCGACGTGATCGTGAGATGATACGC
This sequence comes from Themeda triandra, assembly GCA_018135685.1. NCBI lineage: Eukaryota > Viridiplantae > Streptophyta > Magnoliopsida > Poales > Poaceae > Themeda > Themeda triandra. The sequence continues at coordinate 44,578 of JAENPR010000191.1, read as the reverse complement.
TAACTCCGGTGCTCGAGTTGTGATCTACACTGCGGGAGTTGGCACCCAAGACAAGTGGTTTGGACCTTGGATCGACAACGGCGCGACATCGAAGATCAAACAACAATTGGAGGTGTTCTCTGGGCGTCGAACGCAGGCGCCGGACGCCGGGCCAGGCGGGCCGGACGCGTCCGGCGCGTTGTGAGCTCACTCGGGAGGCTGGGCGAGCGCGGCCGAGCGCCGGACGCTGAGGAAGCGCGTCCGGCGGGCGCCGGACTCGGACCAGAAACTTCCAGAGTTGAGCTCATACCCGCACGAACCGGCGGCGGGGACGCGGCCCCGAAGCGCCCCGGACGCTCGGCGGACGCGGTGACGTGGCGGCTTTCGAACGGCAACGGTCGACTGGCGGCGCGCGGCTGAAGAGTGCCGGACGCGTCCGGCTCGTGTTGCGGCTTCAGCCCGAGGGGGCAACGGCTCTATTTCGAGTGGGCTCTATAAATAGACCGTTGGCCGGTCTTGGCGAGCTCTCTTCGCTATTTCTTCATACCAGAGCATACTTTGAGCAAGAGAGCTCCTCCCCCACTCATCTCTTTGATTCCTTTGCTAATCTTGAGAGAGATTTGAGTGAGAGCAAGTGATTTGCATTGAGAGTTGCATCTAGAGGCACTTGTTCTTCGAGTGGGCTGCGGATTCTTGTTACTCTTCGGTGATTTCCGTCACCGTAGACGGTTTGGAGCAGCGGGTGGTGGTTGAGCTCGACTTGGTGATTGTTCGAGGCCACACCGGGTTCTTGTGAGGGGTTCTTGATCCTTCCCCGTGGGAGTTCGCGAAAGGATACTCTAGTGGATTGCTCGTGGCTTGTGGATCCTTGTCTTGTGTGGAGATTGCGGCTCCCCATTGGGGTCTTTGGCACCGAGCCAATTGAGCGGGCAACTCACCAAGCAAGTGCATCGCCACAACGAGGACTAGCTTGGCCGGGAAGCAAGTGAACCTCGGTAAAAAATCATTGTGTTGATTTGTGATTGCCGAGGCTTCGACCTCCTTGTGCTTGTGCTTGAGCTCTCTAGGTGATTGGCTACTACATCGGTGATTGGCCATCTTCTACTCTTCGCGGCGGTATAAACTCTCTTCATCTCTTTACTTTCCGCAAAGTAGAATTGCTTGTTGTGGTCGGTCGGGAACCACTCTTTGAGTAGTTTAAATCCCGTGGGTAGAATTGCTTATTGTGGTCGGTCGGGAACCACTCCTTGTGTAGCTTAAATCCCGTGGGTAGAATTGCTTGTTCGGTTACGGTGAACCGACATTGTGTAGCTTGATCACCGCGGTTGATTGTGCTTTGGATTGAGTAGCCTTGCTTGTTTAGGACGGCTTGCATAGAGTAGTCGAAGCTTTAACTTTGCACATTTGCCGCCTTGCTAGCTAACTTGTCATCTAGTGTTCTTGCTAGAAATTTTATTAGGCTATTCACCCCTCCCCCCTCTAGCCATTGTGACCTTTCAGGGAGGAGCAAAAGGAGGCGGCGCACGTAGAGAGAAGATATAGGGTGCAACGAGTACATGATGCTTGTATTTATAGTTCCAGTAAAACTTGGTCCCTAAGCAATCCTAACTTGACCCCTAAGGCCCCCTTTTGCTCATAGGTGAAACATAGGATAGGGATGGGAGAAACACAGGAATTGAAGTGCATCACTTCTCCAATCCTATGGAATTAGAAACATAGGAAATTGGACTTGGAAGCCCTTTGGCAATAGCTCAAGAAAACCAAAGGATTTGTACAGTGCTGTCAATTTGAATAATCTTCTCAGCTCCATCATTTCTATGCATTAGGGGTAGGCAGGCTAGCTGTCCCTCTCTCTCTGTCACACACACACACACACATGCATCGTTACTATCATTGTGCTGGCTGCTATCCTCTCATTTGCCTCGGTCCTCGTGAAAACAAGAGCTTCCACCGGATGTTTGCTTTGCTGACCATTCCTATGGAATCCCGAATCCTGCATGTCACCTATGAAATTCCTTTAATCCAAAGGAGCCCTAAGCAATCTATGAGATCATGTAGATTCTTATTTTCCTAATTTAACCGACTCTAATTTTCTAACTTGACTAGACTCTTTCCTAACTTGCTAAGACTTGATAAGAGGTAACAAGACGCCAACGGTGACGACGGCATTCCCTAGGCGCGGCCCCTTTTTAGGGCTTGGGATCGAGGGCGTCCGACGCCTCCTCTTGAGCTCTACGTACACCTTGACCCCGTTTATTCCATCATGGTGATTGTGTTTGTGTTTGCACGCGTGACACACTCCATGCATTGGCGAAAATTCCTCTGCAAGTTTCTGTGGCTGTGTTTCGTCTACGTTGTCAAACCGAACAGGTGTCTCTTATTTTATTGGCCAAGAAGAAACATGATGCGGATCGGACACGGAGCAGCTAGCACGGTTGGTCATCGGTCGGTTGGATATGTGCCGGTTGGATGGATGACCCACCTGCCGGCGATATCATGCATTCATGATAGACAGATAGACTCGAGGTCGCGCGTGGTGCGCATGTCGTTGTCGGATTGAGGTCGTGGTAAAGCCACGAGGTCAAATTAATTAATAGTCACACTGTTTAATTAATATAATTGTTAATTAATATTTGTTAATAGATGGAGATCTCTAGCAGCACAGTTGACACCTACCTGCATGCATGCCGACGAGATCCAATTCACGCATGATTTGACTCTCGCTGCGGCCGCGCGTGCATGGAACCACCGTGTAGTAGCTGAGACCGGCCGAAGCCCCAATTAAGAGGCGTAAATCGTCCATCTAGGCCAATGAGGAACACGAGCCGCAGGCACACGGTGGCGCTGAGAAAAGGGAGCTGCGCGCGGCGTACGTGTTGTACAAGGGTGACAGCGATGAAGAGGAGGAACAAGGCACAGGGGCATGCATGCATGGAGCAGTTCGTCACTCTCAAGGTTCTCATGGACTATTGATGAATAGTTATCCTTTTTTTTCCAATTTTAATTTCTCAATGTGAGAACAAAGGGAATATGGTTATAAATAATAATAAAACCTAAATGTGGTTCTACTTGCATGTTTTAGTACTGGTCCCATCTTTTTTTTATGCTGTCTCCACATTTTTGTCACTATTAAATTTCTTTTTTTAGAGGAATTCTCACTGTTAAATTTCTACTGATGAATAGTCTATGTTTTTTTCCAAACATTTTAAAATTTCTCAATGTAAGAACAAAGGGAATATCACAGCACTCGGCGCCGTTAGCATGACACATGGTGGGAGCATGTGCTCCTAAGAGCAAATATAACTTTACCGACAACACCCCTTCACAGTGGACGGCAGCCATGAGCATGATGAGCCCACTAATCATCTCAATCAGTAAGTGGTATCTTCAATATAGTTTGAAGCAAAAAAATGTGGCTTGGAAACGGTATGCTCCATTCAGCAAAAGGTGGCAGTGTCATTTCATAACAGATATGCTAAGCATGATAATTAATTGAATAGAATATATTAAAAAAAAGTTCGACGGAAAGAAGCTGGACTGCACCTCCTGCCTTTTACTAAGAGGATGCAGGAGAGCGTGCTGCTCTAGCGAGTCGCCCACGAGAGCACCCGCATGAATGGAATATATATAGCTTGTAAACTGGTTGGCAATCGTGTAATTCTAAAAATTTCTGATATCTCTCTCACCCCTTCCATTGCAGTTATGTCCCCAGTTGAGACTTGAGTGTGGAACCAGCATTTCCCATGGAAATGAACGACGAAGTAATCATGTGATACTGTGCAGTATGTATACAGTATTTTCAAAAGAAATGGACATGGTGCGAATTTAAAACAATGGTGTTGACATACATCATGATGTTGCCAGCCATGATTGAATATCCTTGACTATCACTTAATGGTTGAGCGAGAGCAACCATATCTCCCATCGAAATACACCTACACGAAGTAGTAATTAACAGTCTTTAAAGCCCATCTGATCTACACAAGTGGTTTTGTGCCCATACACAAAAACAATTAACAAATTAGACTTTATTGCACCATACCGGCCGGCCGTCTGGTACGCAGTACACAGTACGTATAGTTGTGTTTCTCATACACCAGCCGCTTGCTGCGTCTTCTGCCTCGCTGGGGACGAACGGACGGTGCACATGGAGAACGTGTGAACCTGTCCCCTGAATCTCAACCGTTCTCTCACTTCTCAGGTACTGTACATTGAAGCGCAGGAATCGTGTGGGGAAAAAAACGTGACGTGCATACACGGAGCAGTATGGTTGGCACGTAGGCCCCGGAGAATCATCGTCGTCGTTGTCTACACACTGACGGTGGAATCGGGAATCGAGGCCCTACCCTCTCGATGGACCACAGCGCGTCAGTATGGGCCGTGCATTGTCACTGGTCACTCACGAGTCACGAGCGTTTTTTCTAAGGATCGGAGCCAATTGTCACGGCTGGTCCTGGTCACTCACGAGCCAGCAATATGGTCCCTTGACCTCTGTGATCTTGCCAGTGCATGTCGTTTGACAGTTTTACGCATGGCTGACCATACTCGTCCACGCCAGTCTTAGGGATTTCTAGAAGCTGAAAGAAGCATTTTCACGTGTGATCTCTGCATCATGCTTGATCCAATTTAGTCTCCTTCCAAAACGCTAATCAATCTGGCCCAACGAACGCTGGTCATCGAACCGTGAGTGTGTGCTCCTCCATGGTCCACGGCGCAGCAAAAACTGTGGCCAGGCGGCGTAGACGACGATCGGATCGACGATCGGATCAGCAAGAAATTAAGGAGACGGAGCACGCGCCACGCCGACAGGCATTCATGTTGGATCCGACGACGGGGCTGCGGCACATGACCGGACGCATCCGGCTGCCTGCAGCGGATGTGATCTGCCATGCAGGCATGCAGCTCAACCAGGACAACGCCACGAGCAATTTATATACTTTTGCAGAGGATGGGAACTATTCAGTTTGAACATTTCAGTTCATCATTCGCCTGTGGCCTAGCTGTGGGGTACCAATCCGAGTGAGATATGAGATTCCGATCCTTTCATTATTGTGTTTGTCTGAATGCGATGTATATCGAGTTTACAATCTTAATACAGGTTTACATGTCAGGTGTTTTTGTTTGCTCACAGTCACAGAGAAACATTGTGAGCCCTTCGGCTCACCAGCATGACCCTGTGATGAACACGAGCCGCAGGCAGACGGTGACGGTGAAAAGGGAGCTCTCGTGTTGTACGTGGGTGACAGCCATGGAGAGGAGAAACGAGGAACTGTGCAGCATCACCACCGTAAAAACATAAAAACGTAAATCTATCTACTTTTAGTACTGCAAGTTAATGCGAGTATCTAATCAGGCCCTATATGCCTTTGTTTCGAAAAAGAAGAGTTATTCATAAAAGGGGAGAGCAGCACATGAACACTATATAGAATTTGTTTCAGATTAGAAATTAAAGGAAACCAATCGGAGCATATTTGAGCATATTGTGTTACTAAACATTGTAGAAACGTGTATATATATACTGTGAAGGAAAATGGAACGCGTAATCCTGTGAGATCTATATCTGAAAATTAAAAATAGAATACGACATAACCCACTGTCTATATGCATACTTCTTGTGGAATTGCCATCTCCATGAATGCTTGATGCCAATATGGGGAAGCAGCCAGTGGATATTCGCATCACAGACATCGAGAGCTTGTTGCATTTCTACTGCAGCTGCGTGCAAAACGTGTTCCTCTGTGGGTACCCCCACGGCCCCACCTCTGCTTCTACACGTTCCATCCTGTGCACTTCCGTGATATGTTCGGGCCTTGAGGGTTGTTGCGGCCTTGAGGGTTGTTGCTGCACGAGAAGAACCCAAGGACACTAGGACACTCAAGCTAGCTGCACACGCGTTGAACCACATGGTAGATGGTTCAGTCCTCTGCTACATGTCTTCACGGGGGTGCCCAAGATTCACTGTTCCACAAAAGCCCCCAGAAGCACCTCTTATGCAAAATCTCTTCGCTTTAGGATGGGGTGGCTCTAAAGCACTTCTTCCAAGCTCTATTCGTACGAACTGATCATCATAGAACAATTAATTGGGTTCTTTGTAGTGGAACTTACCCACTAGAGTTTAACCTCAACTTGGCATTGGACACCAGCGTTGTGCTTCAATGGTAGGCAATGTCCCGTCGATAGGGAGATGTCAGTGATGACTTCGTGAATCTCAAGATCTGCCAGCTCAATTCTTTAGAGATGTTTATAGGGATAAAGTTTGCTTACATGTGTTTATAGGGGTAAATATGTATATGTATTAGACGTCTACGTTGTACTGTGTAATTTTTTTAATAAAAGCTCTATTCGTCTGTTAACACAAAAATGTCAAAGCATTTGGATTGATCTGCAATTTTCTAGATCTCTGTAATAATATGTAGACATAATCTGCAATTTTTTTCTTGAGAATCAAAACCCCGTCAACCTAACAAGATCTAATCTTTCTCAGCACAAGAAAATTAACAATCAACAACTATTTACAAGGACAAAAGTTAATATTTTATAACATAAAAACAAATAAGAAGTCACACACTTTACAACATGTAATCCATACTGGCCGGCCGTCCAGTACGTACTACGAGCTGTGTGTTCTCATATACCTGCCGTGGTTTCCTTGTCCGAACTGCTTGGAGCGTGCGTGTGCCGTGCATATGCATGTCTCATGTCTGTGATCCGGAAATACGCTTGCTGCCTCGATCGCTAGCGACGGACGGACGGTGACACGGTGAGGCGCATGGAGCACGTGTGAAACCGTCGCATCAATCCCAATCGTTAATTAAGCGCAGGAAATAAATCGTGTGAAAGAAAACGTGACGCGGCGCGTGAATGTCGTTTGATCGGACGTGACAAAACTGCCATTATATTAGGTATGATTACGTCGGTGTTGTCTACACCGGCGGTGGAATGGAGGCCTCCGCGCGCTCCCTCGATGGACCACAGACCAGCACGTCGGTATGGGCCGTGCAAGTCCCTAGACCCTAGGCCTATTGTGATCTTGCCTTAAACAGTGCATTATTTCATAGTATAGTACATATACGAAGGCTTGTTTAGATTGAAAAAAAAAATCAAACTAATGAATAGTACCACTTTCGTATTATTTGGCAAATATTGTCCAATCAAGAACCAACTAGGCTCAAAAGATCTATCTCGTAATTTCCAACTAAACTGTAATTAGTTATTTTTACCTATATTTAATGCTCCATACAAACGGCTAAAAATTGATGTGATGGAGAGAGGGTGGAAAAATTTGAAATTTGGATAGTATCTAAACAAGGCTCTATACTCGGTCGTTCGGCCAATCTCAGTAATAGGTTTTATCTCACGATTTCTAAAACTGCTACTTCATCAGTTTTACAGATTTAGATTGAAAAATAAAACTGGATCTCTTAGAGTTGTTGATGCTTTAGCGGCTTATGATCCTAAATAGTGATGAGTTAGTCACTAGGGAGTGTACCTCATTTCGTCGAGGATTCGGTGACCAACTATTTGGTTGTGTCCAAATTATTAATGAAAACCTGGATTAAAAAAAATGTTTATCCATTGTTTCATGTCAAGGTACATGAGTTAAGGTATGCACACATGTTATTGTGACACAATCTATACCATGTAACTATGTAACCGTTTAAAATTATCATCCACACATATGCATATATTAAAATGATTGCATATATATTAAAGGGATTATATTGCGTATATCTCAAAGTCAAGATGATATTTTGATGATGTTTGAATTTGCTCCAAACATGTTCCCATAGAATCCATCTTCATCAGTAATTCAGAAAATGCACCATTCATTGATAGAGTCTTTTGATGGTTTAAAAAAATGCTTCATCGTAATCTTGTTCTTTAATACCCACTGCTGGGTCTAATATAAAACGATGGCAAAGGTTTTGTCGTCCCTTTCGAAAAAAAATATCCACTGCTGGTTGTCAAATGCATATCGTGAGACACGGAGCCAAATAGAAAAATCAATATATACATCAACTAAAAGCACAAAATATGCGATCACTTTGTTTCTTCCAATCCAACTGTGTGTTTTGCTTTTGCTATTCGACAAGCGGCACATGCATCATCAAAGAGCAAGCCTGCTCTCAGTCTCAGCTCAGTTACTCTGATCTACAATAAAGCCGAAAAAAGGAAAGTCTACAAACCTCCCTTGCCTTCGTTCGTTGATCGCTGAGCAAACTGAGCAAGCCAGCTGCCGAACGTCCCAACCCCCACCTACCCCCTGCCTATAAATAGCTATGGAGGGTCTTCATATTTTCATGCACCAGCAGCAGCAGCCTCGATATTCGCCAAATCTTCTTAATTACTCTCGCTACAAGCAAGGGAGTAGAAGGTTCAGCCATCCCAACTTCTAAATTCAAATGGCACCACCATCACACTTCTACATCAACGATGGCGCCTTCCTCCCAGTCCCAGAGGGAGCGGGAAATGTGCCGCCACAGAACTCCTCCTCCTCCTCCATGCTCGACTCCAACGAGTTCCGGCGGCAAGGCCACCAGGTCATCGACTTCATCGCCGACTACTACGCCCGCATGGACGACTACCCCGTGCACCCCAGCGTCAAGCCTGGCTTCCTGCGCCACCAGCTCCCCGCGAACGCGCCGTCGCGTCCCGAGTCTGCCGACGCGTTCGGTGCCGCGCTGCGGGACGTCCGTGAGCTTATCCTGCCCGGCATGACGCACTGGCAGAGCGCCCGCCACTTCGCGCACTTCCCTGCGTCCAGCAGCACCGTCGGCGCCCTCGGCGAGGCCCTCACCGCCGGCATCAACGTCGTTCCGTTCACGTGGGCCGCCTCGCCAGCCGCCACGGAGCTCGAGATGGTCGTCGTGGACTGGCTCGGCAAGGCGCTCCACTTGCCCGAGAGTCTGCTGTTCTGCGGCGGCGGCGGAGGCACGCTTCTCGGCACCTCGTGCGAGGCCATCCTCTGCGCCCTCGTCGCCGCGAGGGACCGCAAGCTCGCGGACATCGGCAGCAGGAGGATCGGAGACCTCGTTGTGTACTGCTCCGAGGAGACACACTTCGCCTTCTGCAAGGCGGCGCACATCGCCGGCATCCCCCGCGACAGCTGCCGCAAGATCGCCACGTACCGTGACGACATGTTCGCGCTCTCGCCAAAGGAGCTGCGAGCCGCCATGCAAGCGGACGTGGACGCCGGGCTGGTCCCGCTCTTCCTGTGCACCACGGTCGGGACCACTCAGACGACAGCCGTGGACCCTATCCGAGAGCTCTGCGCCGTCGCGGCGACGCACGATGTGTGGGTCCACGTGGACGCGGCCTACGCGGGCGCAGCGCTCGTCTGCCCGGAGTTCCGGCACCTGATCGACGGCGCCGACGCGGTGGACTCGTTCAGCATGAATGCGCACAAGTGGCTTCTGACCAACAACGACTGCTGCGCTCTGTGGGTGAAGAAGCCATCGCTGCTGGTCGCGGCGCTCGGCACTGAGCAGGAGTACATCCTCAAGGACACGGCCGCGGAGGGGCATGACGTCGTGGACTACAAGGACTGGGCCGTGACGCTGACGCGCCGGTTCCGCGCGCTGAAACTGTGGCTCGTGCTCCGCTGCTATGGCGTGGAGGGCCTGCGCGAACACATCCGCGCCCATGTCGGCATGGCGGCGGCGTTCGAGAACATGGTGAACGCCGATCCACGTTTCGAAGTGATGGCGACGAGGCAGTTGGCACTCGTGTGCTTCAGGCTCCGGGCACCGGAGGAGGTGGGCGGCCCCAAGGCGGCCAACGACCTCAACCGCAGGCTCCTCGAGGAGGTGAACGCGACCGCCTCCGGGCCGTACATGAGCTCCGCCAATGTGGGTGGCATCTACATGCTCAGGTGCGCCGTCGGGAGCACGCTTACGGAGGAGCGACACGTCCTGGACGCGTGGAAGGTTGTGCAGGACTGTGCTGCTTCCCTTCTTCGTAAAATGGTGATCATCAACGCCGCCGTTGCCTAAGATATATAGTAAGATTGGAATGGTGTCTACGTTATTTATTTGTTTATTAATAAGATTGGAATGGAGTATTCTCTTGGCTATAACCTATAAGAGAGGAAGCCGGAGGATTTACTCATTTTCTATAAAATAATCGTTTGCACCCAACCATCCCCAACCTCCCGTCGGCCTCATCGCCATCCACCGCAGCTCCGCCTCCACGCCGCCCACCGCAGCTCCGCCCTCCGCCGCGCCGCCCGCGCAGCTCGGCCCTCCGCACGCAGCAGCCGTTCAGCTCGAACTGCACGCAGCAGCACAGAAAGCTCTGTGTTGGGGACGAACACAGAGTTACGAGAGAGACAGAAAGCTCTGAACTGCACGCAGCAGCACAGGCCGACGTCGCCGTCCCCGTCTCCGGTGAAGACGAAGCTCTCGGGACGCACGGCGCCGTCCAGCAGCGGCAGGAGCTCGGTGTCGGCCATCGCCAACCTCCCGCCGCGCCGGCCTCCGCAGCTCGGCCCTCCGCCGCGCCGGCCTCCGCAGCTCCGCCCTCCGCCTCGCCGCCCGCGCAGCTCGGCCCTCCGCCGCGCCGGCCTCCGCAGCTCCGCCCTCCGCCTCGCGGCCCTCCGCCGCGCCGGCCTCTGCGGCTCCGCCCCTCCGCCGCTCCGGCCTCCGCAGGTCGGCCCGAGATCCGCCGTGGTGATGGTGGTGTGCGGCGCCGCCCATGGGGCGCCGCCGTAGCTGTGTGTCTCCTCTTCCACCCACCCTTCCTTCTTCGCCCGGCGCCGGCGCCGGCTCAGTCGTCGTCGTCGTCGCACTTCGTCGAGTACTAGTACTACTACTACTAGTGCCCATCGCTCGTTCTCTCGCCTTGTTTGCTCGTTCTCTCGCGTTGTTTATTATTCGGCTGCTAAAACGAGGCTACAGTGGCGACAGATTGCTGTCGTGTGCAGTACTCCGTGCTGGGGTTCGTAGGCTACCTTGGTCTGCGTGTTTTGCTCCGACGACACACATTATGGAACGGAGGGAGTATAGTAAGATTGGAATGGTGTCTACGTTATTTATTTGTTTATTAATAAGATTGGAATGGAGTATTCTCTTGGCTATAACCTATAAGAGAGGAAGCCGGAGGATTTACTCATTTTCTATAAAATAATCGTTTGTATAAGTACCAATTCATTCTTATTTAGCTATGCTATATATAGTGCTTGCATAGCTATCCCCATTTGTGTATTTTAATATTTAGCGTGTATGTGTTCTAAGAAAGTTATGTAAGCAGGAATAATCATATCAGAATTATATATATTATTACATATGTGAGCTAGCTATAGACTAATTTATTTCGTGGCCACTTTGACTTACGATAATTATATCCGAATTATATATATTATTACATATGTGAGCTGGCTATAGAATAATTTATTTTGTGGCCACTTTAACTTACGATAATTACTATAGGAGTATATGAGATTACAGTAGCCAGCTCCCTTCTAAGTGATTTATTATAACATCATGGTAAATATTGGCATAAAAAAACTATAGTAACACGTCTGTCTAAATATGTATTCACTTAATTTGTAAATTAGTAAATATATTATCGTTAACCAAGGTGCCTATAGGTTAGCCTGGCCCAATTCCTGCCACATTTTCTCGCCGATATGGGTCGCTGGTCCGTGGTCCGCTTGCTTTGTAATGAAGCTTGGCATGACATGTTTTTTCTCGTCCCATTTAAATAAAATAAAATTTTAGTTGGCTTATCTAGTTATATCTATACTAGGGTCTTGTTTAGATCTCTTTGGCTGTTGCCAGTTTTTAAAAATCTAGCTTGTAGAAACTAGATGAAATCCAAACACCCTGAGTATTTGCAACTAGTTTTTGTCAATTTTTTTTAAAACAAAAAAGTCGTTGATACTTAGTTTTTGCTAATTTTGTGACCTACAGAGCAATAAATGAAGCTAGATTCTTTAAAACCAGTGGATCCAAACTGCCAATATTTTACTTAGATTCAGATTTTGAAAACTATATAAAGGCAAAAACTGGTTCAAAAGAGTCCGAAGTTGATGCAAAGAGACCCAAGATTTTTGGTCTAGAATAATAACTTGATAACAACACATAAGAAACAACCAAGGTACAAAGCAAACTAATGGATATTATTTTTACAAGCTAGCAGAAGTTAATAAGAGAGTGACAATTAAGGGAACTTCCAAGCAATCAAAACCTAAGATCCATCTTAAGCAGATGCATGCATATGTATTAATCTCAGTCCATATGTATTGAAGTGAAACTGAAATAAATTTAAACAGAGTTGTTTCAATCAATCTACTATAACACATATGGATTGAAGTGAATATACGCGCTGCTGCTCCACCGCACCTCGCACCTCACGGCTCACGCAGCCTCCACGCCCCCCATTGCAGCCTGCGTGTCCCGGCCCGTGCCGCTGCACCGCCCGTGCACCACCGTGTTGTCAAGTCGCTGCCTCCGCACGACCACCGCGCCGCCTCCTCTTGCGGCCACGGCACCACCTTCGGGGACCAGTTCACTCTCGACTTGTTGGCTGCCGCCCCCATCCTCTACGTGCGTTTTGCACTATGTGAAAAAAAATAATATTCACCATGCTACGTACAGACGACATATCTAACAGGCGTCTATAATCTTATAACACAGACGAGTATATACCACACGTGTCTGAAGAAAAAACGATCAATCGATGGTTGGCCATACAGGCGTCTGTAATAATATAAATTACACACGCACGTACTGATCGCGCGTCTGACCTAATACTACAGACACTCGTTTGTACATGCGTCTGAATGAATTTGGGTCTTACAGACGCTCGTTGTTAATATTGACGATCGCTTTAAACGTTGTTAATACTGACGATCGCTTTAAACACGCGTCTGGCGTCGTGCGCGTACGCTGCTAGCTAGCGGCCCTACAACATGGCGCGTGCGTGGAGAACTAGACAATATTGCATTTTCACATGGTGAATTGTACGCTCCGCGCTCCATCACCACGCCGCACAAAGCGCAGCTCGCCTGCCTCCAGCTTCACATGCACACGCGGGCCGGTGGTGGGTCTAATTTCCTTGAATTACAATTAAAAAAATATAAGCATTTTTCTTCGAGGCGCTCTATTTTTGAAACCGCACCGCCGTCGGCGCGTCGAAGGTGTAGCATCGTTTTTCTCGGTGTCACACTCGCTCCATGACGAGATTTCTGTTGTGTTCTGTGTCTGTCTTGCATGAGACGTTTTACGGTCCTTGTAATCGCTTCCCATCGCTTCCTCAAATTACTAATTTTATTACTAAAGGGTATTTTAGTCTTTATGTAAATAACACTTTGTGAAACCCCTCCCCTACCCACAGCCCCAACCCGATCCCCCTCCCCAATCGACGCTTAGCCATCGCTTCCCATCGCTCATCGCCCCGCCGCCATCGCTCCCGCACGGCACCACCGCCGCATCGCCCCGCCGCCCCCACCCCGCACGGCACCACCGCCGCATCGCCCCGCCGCCCCCGCCCCGCACGGCACCACCGCCGCCCCCCCCCCCGCACGGCACCACCGCCGCATCGCCCCGCCGCCCCGCCCCGCACGGCACCACCGCCGCCCCTCGTCCTGCACCACCGCCGCCCCTCGTCGCCTCCTTCACTGCCCTCGTCCGGCTTGCGCCGCCGCCGGCAAGAGCTCGTCCGCCGTGCACCACCGCCGCCCCTCGTCGCCTCCTTCACTGCCCTCGTCCGGCTTGCGCCGCCGCCGGCAAGAGCTCGTCCGCCGTGCACCACCGCCGCCCCTCGTGGTGCGCCGCCGCCGGCCGGCCCTTGCCCGGACAACACGTTCCCCACCATCGTCGCCCGCTTCTCCCTCAACGGCGAGTGGGTCTCCTCCGCCCGACGCCTCCGCTGCATCCGCGTCGGGGCCGCTACGGCGACCGCACACGGGCGAGTTCCAGCCCATCTCGGGACGCGTCGACAACCTCCGCTGGTCCCCGGCAGCCTGCGCATCATCGTCTCCGACAACGGCAAGGGCAAGTCCTGCGTCCGCACGTTCGTGTGAGTAACTCTACCTTCCTTCTCACCACTGCAAGACAACGCAAACGTTCTGGAATCCGTGATATTACGGCGATTGCAAAGGTTTGCCTAGCATTTCAGTGCAAAGATGTGAGCAATTTAACTTATTGAAGGTTTCATTGTCAATTTGAATTTATGATGTGTGATTAGTTGTTGGAAGCTTAAAGCATCTTGTGATTGTAGTTGACCTGTTGATTTCTAATTGGACTACAATTTGTGCCAAAGCGGTTTTGTTGGGTTTCATCAGAATCAGACAATTGCCCAATGGTCTTAGTGGACTGCAGTGATGTGCTTATAGTTGCTAGTTTTACTGGAACATTTACTCAAAAAAACACTGCTGAAAAGAACTTGTGCCATTCTTCTGTCATAGTCATCACTTAAATCTTATCAGAGTCAGTCTCCTGTTAATTTTAGTAATTTACATATCATTAGGATCATTATCTGTGGTCAGTGCCATGTATATAGTAAAAAGCATGCCTGTGGTCCTTCTGAAAATATTATTTGTATGTTTTATGTCACAAGGTCCAACCATATAGTACTGTTGGTGCCAAGTAGGAGTAACTGATTGAGATTGATGATAAATATAGTGTGCAGTTTCCTACATCTAGAACATTTTTGTACTGCTGAGCTTATGAATGAATACAATGAACCTAATCCCCTAATCCTGCAGCATTGTTACTTGACCCTGCAGCATTGCAAATTAATTATCAGTTTTTCTTAGTTTTTTTTGCTTTCTTCAATAAATCATGACTGTTCTAATGAGAGCTTCATGTTCCAGGAGGAAATGCCGGATGTGGAGTCTTTGTTCGAGTACAATGAAATTGTTAGCAAGATGTTTGACAGTGAAGAGGAAGGCGGCGAGTTTTATAACCACTACGCTTATGAGAAAGGATTTAGTGTCAGAAAGGATTACTGCGAGCGGGGCAATGGAAACAATGCGGTGACTCTTCGCAAGTTTGTTTGCAGTTGTGAAGGTTTCCGCGGGGGCGAAGGAGGCTGAATAGGGAGATTAAGCGGCGGAGGCCACGGAACATTACTCGTTGTGGGTGCCGTGCTCGACTTGTGATTGCACAGGCTCGGAACGGGCAGTGGTACGTGAAGGAATTCATCGACGAACACAACCATCGATGATAGAACCGGACCTTGCTTGTTTTCTCGCGTTCACATAGGAGCATCAGCGATGATAAGAAGGCTGAGATTGTGGAGTTGCAGATTAGTGGGATCCGCAAGTACCAGATATGGGAAATCATGAAAAGGCGTTACGGTGGGTATGACAAGGTTGGATTTACATCAAGGGACCTTTACAACTTCTGCCATCGTCTTAAGGAGGAGACGCTTGCCGCCGGTGATGCTCAGACAATAATCAGTTACATGACACAGTGCAAACTTGATGATCCTGATTTCTTTTTCCAGTACAAGACCGATGAGAGAGGGCATCTGACGGGACTGTTGTGGTGTGACTTTCAGTGTCAGGTTGATTATAAAGCATTTGGTGATGTACTTGTGTTTGATGGCACATACAAAACAAACCGGTACAACATGCCACTTGTTCCCTTTGTCGGGGTGAATCACCATCGCAGCACAGTTCTTTTTGCTTGTGGGATTCTTTCTCAGGAGACTACGGAGTCCTATGTGTGGCTTCTTAGGTCATTCTGAGGCCATGGTTCGGGCGGCCGATTTCCGTGATCACCGATGGAGACCGTGCTATGCGAAGGCGGTTAGGCTGGTGTGGCCGAATTCTTCGCACAGGCTATGCTCATGGCATATTGAGCTGAACATTGCACGCAATATTGAGGACGAAGAGCTGAAGGAAAAGATTAGGCGTTTTCTGTATGATCGTTGTTCTATACAAGAGATTGAGATGAAATGGATGGCATTCCTGCGGAATGAAAAGATTACAGAGGGTTCGTGGCTGTATGATTTGTACGAGTCGAGGGAGCTATGGTGTTAGAGGCACTTCTGTTAAGTTCCCCAAGTTCATGCATGCTTTCATGAATGGTTTGTTCTATCAGGGTCACAAGTACGACTCACAGGTATATTACCTCAATCCTGTTCCTGGGAGTCAGCCGCCAACTGGACTAGTGGAGATTGTCGGGGAAGATGATGTAAATGAAATGGTTCGTGCTCATGCTGAACAGGGGACTAAAATTTGTCTTGTCTACCTAGTGAGCCGACACGAAGCCCCATCCGCTAAGGTAAGTATTGATTCCACTAACGAATATATACTAAACCCAACCATTGACCAACCACTAGGTAATGATGATCTAACATCTAATGTACTTGTAATTCAGGATTATCACATGGAACCATACCCTATGGAAGAGTCCGATGAGGAGGCTCCCGAAACGTCTAATGCCGACGTGCTACCAGGCATATAGGTGGCTGGCCGAATTTGCATATGCAGGTGAGCCTTGCTATATGCATGACGAATCTGAGTACCTTCGTAGTTCCCTGTTGCACTCACTTGAACAAAATTTAATGATTACATTATTTGATGTTGCGGGCGAGAAACTGCTTCAGGCGATCATCCTTTCCATAGGGGTAGTGAAAAGCAATCCATGAACAACTCTACAATTATTTTGATTTAGGTCGGCTGTGCAATAAAAAACCAGACGTTGTGCTTTAGTCTGTCTTATTATTTTGCTTTGTGGAACATGAATTTCAAGTGTCTCTGGGTAATACAGTGTCTTATGTGAACCTTCGTATCTTGTGTTGAACATCGTTATGCATGGAAGTAGAATTTCTTTTTCTTTGTGTGTGCTGAATGCAAGTGCCAAGCTCAACACCACCGTGAGCTGTCCGTCCAGTTGTCTTGCTGGGTCAAATCTCATGATCCGGCAGCCACAAGCGCCTATGTATCATTGGATTAGTTTTGCTGCATGTCAATGGTCAACTCAGCCACCAGCACTCCACGGTATATTGTACAATGTATAATTAACAACAACAACAATACGTAAGTACATATTCACTTGACCAGATACGAAAAAGATCTCTTGCCGCCCAAAAACCCACATAAGTACACATAACGACACGAAGTACACCTAATGAAGGGACGTTGAAAATAGATGGCGATGATGAGCACCATGAAGGGCGCGATGAGGAGGAAGCCCAGCACGATGCGCATGGTGATGGACATGGCGTAGATGGTGTAGTTCTTCATGCGGCTGGAAGATGGAGCGGCTCGTCGGCACGGCGGCCGACGATCACTATGTCCCGTGGTCACCGTTGAGGACGTCACTATGAACTACAACGACGGCCAGTACAACACGGACCCGTCGTTGCTGCTGGTGCAGGTGACCGAGTTCTCCTGCGGTGGCTTCGTCATCGGGGTGACCTGGAACCACGTCGTCACGGACGGCGTCGGGATGGCGCCGGTTCTTGCGAGGCCTTAGGCGATTTCGCCCGCGGAGTTTCCCCCTTCCGTCTTGCCGGTGAGGGTGGACGATGCGCTCCCGGAGTTTCCCCCGCTGATAACCAGAACGACTAGAGCACTCGTCAGCGGCCAGCATAGCGACTTCCCGTCCTGCTACGTCATTGTTCCCCCGAGCTTCATCAACCGCGTCAGGGACGAGTTCCGTCGTCGCGGCGGCGGTGACGTTGGCCGATGTCGTCGTGCACTGTGTTCGGACGTGTTCACCGCCGCCATATGGAAGTGTCGTGCCCGTGCGACGATCGGCGGCCCCCTGCCACAGCAAGGACGCCCCCACGGAGCTGGACTTCACGGTGAACATGAGGAAGCCCGCGAAGGCCAAGGACGGCTACTATGGCAACGTCTTCGCGGTCGGCCTTGCTGCCTCGAGGCTGAGTGAGGTCGCGGACGGCGACATCTCGTGAGGCTGGTCAAGGACGCTAAGGCAAGGTCCCGTACACGTTTGCTGACGGAGCTGCGTACATCGCCGCACTGAAGGGCGGCCGGCTCCGAGGCCTCGACGGGTACGACACCCTGTACGATGACGGCGAGGACGACGAGCACGGCCACCGGGACGCCGCAGCGGATCAGGGCGGGCCTTGTCCTCCTCTTCGCCTCGGCGATGTCGTCCATCTCCTCCATATGCACGCCGCCACTGCCCAGCTGCCTTCGCATGCATCCGATCGATCGAGCAGCGCACCAAGCGGCAAACAACCACGAGGTCCGATCGATCGAAGCGATGCACTTGAACCCTAGCCGCTGCCTGCAATTCTATTTTAGGAACAATAGTAATAGCCTTAATTAGTGTACTCAAAACACAAAATATTCTATTATGAAGTTACCTTACTACCTTGATTAAAAAAAAAGGAATTACAAAAATGCAATTACCCTTCCTTTATTTGGCATCGCTTTCCCACCTCGGTTTTGGAGGCGATGGGGAGCGGGAAGCGCATATGGCCCACCGTCATAGACACGGCAATCGCCTCCCATCGCCTCCCATCGCCTTTGGCCTTTCTGGCCGTCGGATCGGTCGTTGTGAGCCGTCGAAATTCCCTACAAGGATTGTAAAATCTCTCGTCTTGCATATATGTCGTGATGCTCCCATTTTTATGGATATGTGACGTCGCTGTGTGTGGCCGCAAACCAAACTGCCCCACCTGGTGGAGAAAAGGTGTGACGCGGATACACGGAGCAGCTAGCACGGTTGGTGCGCGCCGGCTGGATGGCCCACCAGGCCACCACCTGCCGGCGTGATCCATGGATGATGAGTCGCGGCAGCGCGGCGCGTGCATGTCGTTCTCTCGGATAAATGGCATGCGTCGTCTATGCCGATTGTTAGGCCACCGGTGACCCGATTCTTGCATGCGCGCTTGGAACGACTGTAGCTGACCCGATTCTCTGATGGGCATCGCTGCTCGGCGCGCGCGCACTAGTAACTAGTAACCATAGCGGCGCACGCGCGTTAGTAACCATCGCGGCGCGCGCCTCCACCGATTGCCACGCAGGAAGTACGTACGACTCCCGTTCATGTTCCCCTGTCTCATTTCTTTCTAACGCCCAGGTTCCCTTGTCTAGTTTCCAAGGCCCATTTAATTTTTAGAGTCCAGTTTTCTCTGTCCAGATGCGATCCAATAAGCAAATTTAGATTTTTACTAGCTATTTTTTTTCTCTTTTGGGATAACGGGTTCGTGGGAGAAGAGAAGGGCGGGGGGATGGTTTCACATCCATATGGATGTGAAAGTATATTTTCAAAAAGTCATAAATCCCTTATTATGTTCCATAGTACTTTATATGGGTAATAATTCAACCAAAACCGGAAAATGGTTATCAGCAAAAAATAAAAAAGAATTACATCTTATTTGTTGATAATATATACGTATTTGCAAATAGCTAATATAAAGCAGATTTGACTTCGATTCTTCGGTGCTAAAATAATTGTCATTAATACCCTGGAAAAAAATAAGAAAGATAGACAGGTTAATAAATGCATGAAGCTATGTTAAATTTCACATTTGTATATGTAAAAAATATGAATACTACAAAACTGCAAAATTTATTCCAAAATGTATAAACTTTGAACTATCATATAACAAACTTTATAGTGGTAGTTTCAAAACTTTAAACTATCACATTTTAAACTTTACACTAGTAGGTTTAAAAAAATATTTACACATAATTTATAAAGTTTGAACTATAACATTAAAAAATTTATACTTCTAGGTACAAATATTTAAACTATGACATTATAAACTATTTTGCTAGGTTTGATACTTTCAACTACAACATTACCGAAGTTGTAATGCTAGGTTAAAAACTTTGAAATATCATATTATAAACATTGTACACCTAGGTTAGAAACTTAGAATTTGTAAAAAGTTTTAAACTATCACGTTAGAAACTTTGTACTCCTAGGTTGAAAACTTTGAACTATTATATTACAAACTTTGTACTGCAAGATTCAAAACTTTGCACACAGATTTTGCTTTAAACTATCATATTACACATTTGTTATTTTAGGTTAAAAACTTTGAACTATCACATCATAATCTCTGCACTACTAGGTTTTAAAAAATTTATACTCAGATTTATAGAACTTTCACCTATTAGACTAGAAACTTTGTACCACTAGATTCAAAACTTTGGACTACAGCATTATAAACTTTATACTGCAAGACTCAAACTTTTCACTCATAATTTATAAAACTTTGAACTGTCATATTACAACTTTATACTGCAAAGATTTAATACTTCGATCTATCACAATATAAAATCCATATTGATCACTTTAAAACTTTATACTCAGAAGTTATAATCTTTAAAGTATCACCTTATAAACTTTACACTGCTAGCTTCAGACATTGCAAACTTTATACTATTAGATCTTAATATTATAAACTTTATGGTGATAGATTCAAAACTTTAATCAGTAACATAATAAATTTTGCACCTCTAAACCAAAACTGAAAAAGGAACAACACAGAAATAGTAAGAGCTAATATTACTTACAGGCTGCAAGAGAGACATCTTGCACACTTGCAGTTTTATGACCTCATCAACAGACCTGATGAACAACAATTAGTTCTACAGATCTTACAGTGAGTATAAGTAATTTGTGGCCTCCTATTTTACTATTTTTCCGAAAAACATAGGGCATACATTAACATATCAAATCTTCTAGCACAGGAACATGCATTCATATATATCAAAATCCATACCAATTATTGTCTTTCAAAGTAAAAAAATCAATTATACTCTTTACTTCCGGCCGAAGAAAACATGTGTGAGTTGTTAAACACTAACCGGGCTGTATTATATATGCTCATGAGTCCTTCAAATCAAACAACTGCAAGTACACCAAAACATGAAAAAAAATATATGTGTTTAAGATAGGAGCACATTATGAAATTGCTAATAATATCTACATCATCCGACCCCTAAACACCCACTACTTAGACAACTAATTTTTGTTGACAGAAACAAGCATGGCTACTAATTTTGCATCTTAGTTAATGTCCAACTACTTAATTTTGCTGACACAAACAAGCATGACAACTAAATCTGCAGAGTTTACAGGTACAGTAAAACAAGCATTCACTACCCTGAACTTCCGCATAACAACCCCAGAAGATTTCCCCAAATAATCTCCTAAACCTTTACATACTAACAGGAATACTAGGAGCTATGAACTTCACAAAATTAAGCACACCGGAATGGCCCTGAATCCATGGCTCCTGCACCCCGAATACAAACTTAACCTCTAGAGGTCGCACTAAAAAGTCTAAAACCCATGTTGTGAGATGTTGAGAAAAAAAATTAAGCAATCTCCTAAACCCCTACATACAACCGGGAATACTTGGAGCTGTGACTACACAACCTTACACATAACAAAATGGCCCCTGCACTCACCCTGAATACAAACCCAATTGACCTCCAGAGGTCACACAAGTCCAACAAAACCCTCTATGTGAGATGTAGAGAAAGTAAATGGAGCAAAAATGTCCAAAAGGGGGGGACACGCACGACTCCCAAATCAACGAGCACACTACTCGACACACGAAGTCTTACGGAAAAAGAGAGGAGCAAAACTTAGCAAGCATATGAAATGCTACGGTACTACAAACACATTTGACGTTCCTGGGGATTTCATTATCCAATCTTAGTTGTTAGAGCAATTGCCATTGTCATAGGCTTAGCGTATGTGCATGGTCAACACTGAATATCTGGGTTCAATTTTCTTATTCCCCTGAAGAAGCAGGGGGCACCAAATCACCAAAAATCATATGCAACAACCACACAAAAACTGCCCTGCTGCTCCCCATCTCCCAATCTGCATGCCCCCAAGGCCATCCCGTATCCATCCTGTCAATGCACTTGTACGACGGAGAGCAAGGGGGTATGTGAGCACAGGAGGACGAGGCAACACCCCGTACCTGGAGGAGCTGGTGGCGTTGGAGGCTGTCGCCAGTGACAAGTTGTCGTCCTCTCGCTGCAGCGGCCGCCGGATCTCAGTGCTGACTACTTCGTCCCGGTACTGCCTGCAGCCGACAGATTCATTATCTTGGCTCCTCTAAATATATACTCACACCTTCATCAAATCCTCTTAAAATTTTCTGTTGTCAGATAAACATATGAACTTCACGTTTTAAGCCATTGAAAATGCTATCAAACTCAGAAAAGCAATACACCCACCTCTCACTGTTGCAATTTTTCTCAGGTTTTGAAGGAAAATCTAATGCAGTATCAGAATCTATAATTAACATGCTCTATAATGATATCCCACTAGTACGTGCTTATCAATATAGAGCTTACCATTCACACTTGCAGTATGTGGATCAACTATCTGCATTAAAAGAAAAAAAAAATATATATAAGCAAACATTCCTTTTTATGCAATATATTCATTTCAGGAAATATTCTTATCTAAAATATAACCTGATATACAAACATCAACCAACCTTTCCATGGCCTTCTATCACAGTAACTCATGTTTAAATATTCCTGTAAAATACTAACTAAAGAGTTGTTGCTCTATATTTTTATTGGCTATGAGAGTGCTCAATCATGTTTTGAATTTGTCTCATATGTCCATCCAAAGCCCTGAGCGAACTCTTCAAACTCATGCGAGTACATGGATCCACGTACCAGCAATTTTTTTAACACATGCACCAAGCACGCATCTGCGATGCAAAAAAGTTACTGTGCTATCTAATCAAAATTCAATAACTAAAGCATATTTCAAGCTAAGTACTAAGCAGATTTCATGAATATTCGTTTAGAATATAAATCAGTAGCAAACTGAGACCAGACAGGGAAGTATCATTAGATATTTTCCTATCTAAATCTGAACTCGGTAGCATGAGCAGAGTAGGAGGCAGTAATAGCAGTAATCGCAGCAAGTAAGGAATGCAAATACGCCCAGCCTCAAACTACTCAACCCCCGGCTCGTCCACACCATCGACGGGGCCAGTGGCCTCCCGTCGCCTCTCTACTCCGCAACACAACGATGGCCACGAAAGGATGAAGCACGGCTCGCACGCAGGCTCAGCGGGAGCAGAGGGACGAAGAGCAGGGGAGTGTAGGCGGACGAGGAGGCGGCACGAACCTGGAGGAGCTGAAGTCGTTGGAGGGCGTCACCGGTGACGACGTCGACATCCTCGCGGCGGCGCAGCCGATCGTCGCGTCGCGGCAGGGTTTGGATCCTTCCTCCTGATCCAGACTGTAGCGCTAGATCTAGATGGGCGGCGAACTCGTCGGGCCCCTCGCTCCTCAACCCTCAGCCTGCTCGAATCCCCTCTGCCTCCGCCTCGGATCGAGGCCGTAGTGCCGCACCGACGAATCCGCACCAAATCGAGGCCGCGTGGTGACGAATCCGCCCAAATTGAGGCCGCCCCGGCGACGACAGACCTTCCTCTCCACGTCGACGACGGACACACCAGCGTCGACGGCCCTTCTACCTCCACGTTGACGGGGAGGTCAGCCGGGGACACCCCAAAATCGAGGCCGTGCCGCGGCGACGGAGCTTCGACCTCTAGATGGAAGAAGATGAAACCAAAGTTGAGTAGCGAGCACGAGGAGGGAAAGGGGAAAAGGAACCACCAGTATTTCGATTTTTTTTAAAAAATGGCCGTCGACCTGTAATGTCTTCTGACCGTGTACGACAAAAAGTTACCGGAACAGGAAGGGAACCGCACACAACTACTAGAAAAGGGAAGCGTGCACTAGCAGCTAGTCGGACGCACGCGCGCCGAATAGCATTTGGGTTCTCTGATGGAGTGTCTGTCCCCTCTCCCCTGCGCGCTTGGAACGACTGTAGCTGACCCGATTCTCTGATGGCTACCTGATCCTTTTCCAAAAATGCTTGATCCAAAATCTCTTTCCAAACCACGCGATCTGGCAGTGGTGGACCTAAAATTTGTTTTTATCAAGGTCAAAATTTAGCTAGAACTTAAAACAAATGCATGAAAATATACCACATGCGCACATATTGCGACTTCTTCCTACCGGCAAACCATGTGCATTTCCATACTTGCTCCTTGCTACTGCTGCTATATTGGGGCTGCCCACCCACTGATTCCCTTAGTTCTCTTGGCCCATGAAGGAGCCACAGAGCCCATAAAGCGCGGGCCGGGTTTTCCTCTTCCACCGCTTCTTCCGCTGTGACGCTGTGTCCAGACCTGGTGGACATCCGGTTCCACCAGATGGACCTCGGTGCTCGGCACCGGTTCCACCGCTTCTTGGTGCCGTCGCGCACTGCCAAGGGTGGCGTCGACCTGTTCATGGCCGTCACAGAGTGCCACGTCGACGCGCGTTCGAGCAGATCTGCCACTCCGTCGATTGATCAAACGGCTTACGACGCACAGCATTGTTTCGGTTGCGTTCACTAGCTTCATTGTGATGATTGCAGGGCCATACCTAAAAGTTTGAGGCCTGGTGCAGAACTCAAATGCCAAAATACTGTGGAAACTATGGAAACTGTAATAAGTCCACGTAATCCGATAATCCGAATGATCTCGGTGGGTCGTTTTATCCACTTAAGCCCTCCCACCATTCCATCTTAATCATTTTTTTTGCAACTCACCCTAGTCCCAGCGCCTGTACACTTTTCCGTCTCCGTTCCGTCCGTTCCGTCCGCGACTCGACTCCACTCGGCGCCGCCCCCATCGCGTGTGACGGACCATCGCCGTCGGCTCCGCGTGGCTTCGCTCGCGCCCAGCAAAGCGCTGCCGCCCCCGGCTCTTAACCGCGCGTGGCTGCCGATCGACGGCACTGGTCCATCGCATCAATAAGCTGGTCCATCGCTTCTGCGCTGATCGTGGAGCAGCCTTAGCAGGCTCATCGTCTTCTGGTATTGGGAGGGACCTCCGCTGCAGAAGACTCCAGCGGTAAGGTCGAGAGGGTGCAGTCCGAGTCTTGGACTGACATCAGGAGTAAGTTCAGGTTTTGGGTAAAGGAAGTCGAGCACCAGCTTATTGATCGACGAGTCACAGCGGTGTTCTTTACGTCCACAGCGATCCACAACAGGGAGCATATGCAAGATCGGCCTCGTCGTTGCGTACGGCCTCGTCGTTGCGTACAACGCCGACACCTGCAGCCAGACCAACACCACCGGTCTCCATGTCGACGTGATCGCTGCGTCGATCTCCAACGGGCGGCGCGACGGGGATCGGCGGCGGCGGCAGCCGCGCACGCGATGAGACACCGACGTAATTAACGGAGACAGAAAACTGTACAGGCGTAGGGGCTGGGGGTGACTTGCAAAAAAATGATTAAGATGAATTGGTGGGAGGGCTTAAGTGGATAAATGATCTACCTTCATCTGAGATCATTGGATTAGAATCCTGTGTACTTGATTGTAGTTTTCATAGTTTGCACACAAAGTTGGTTTTCATAGCATACGCTCCCCCTAAATTATTACTCCCTCTGCCCTAAAATGTAAGACACGTAATAAAGATTTCAAGATTCAAAACTTTGTTATCTCTTGTGAATTTCAGAGGCCATCGAATAACTGGAAACGTAATAAAGATGGACTGCACAATTGCTCAACACTTAATAAAGATTTCAAGATTCAAAACTTTGTTATCTCTGTCCTAACATGTGTTGATGGACTGCACAATTGCTCAACACTTCTGGAGGGAAACCCGAGCCCTGACTGGTGTTAAATTGCCAACGCTTCATCATCAGACATGGGCAAGAGACCTGATCGATCCTGCTGTGTGCCCGGAGAAGGATGCAGCGATTATTCTTTGCGGCATGTGGTCACTATGGATGAGTCGCAATAAGAGGAGACATGGGGAGCCTGAAATCCCTGTGCGACAAGCAGTCGAGTGGATCAAGGATACTGCCTTCGATCCGTGGCAGAATTCACATCCAATTAAAGAACAGCAGGCCCAACCCTCTCGGCAGCAATGGCAGCGACCACAGCCAGGCTGGGTTAAAGTCAATGTGGACGCCTCCTTCCTGGCTGGAGAAGGTCGTGGAGCGACTGGTGTAGCGATGAGAGATGACAATGGTCGATCGTGTGGAGGAAGATCCTTGTGGTATGATCACTGTCTCAGTGTACTCTCGACGGAAGCCGCCGCCTGCCGTGATGGAATCAGATTTGCAGTGGAACGGGGAGCTCGACGCCTGGTCGTGGAGACTGATTGCCAGATACTCGTCAGCTTGTGGGAGAAGCGCCAGACACAATCATCTGAAGTCGGCCCTATCCTTCAACAGATCGAGGAGCTCAGCCGGCAACTAGAAGCTTTTGTTTTGCAATTTTCTAGTAGAACTTGTAATTCGCTTGCGCATATGTGTACTAAGCTTGTGTCCCAAAGTAACCCGGTTGTGGAGTGGCAAATACCACCCCGGGCTCTCCGCGACATCATAGCGAAAGATTGTACAAGTGATCCCCATATATGAATGAAGCCGGCTGTTTCTCAAAAAAAAAGAATAACTGGAAACGGACAAGGGTAGCGATGATTCAAAGTTAATCATGCGATAGTTCCAATCAATGGTCGTTTCTTAATCCGTAACCAGCAGATTGGTCAAGCACATTTCCTTCCCAAATCTCCATTCCCCAATTTACACCACTCACGCCTCCCCTTCAACATCTCATAGATCATCCCATCACGCTAGTTTGTTATGTTCTGCCCTGCTGTCATGCTTCTAAATTTTGAGTTGAAAGACCAGTGAAAATACTGAATTAGATTAATAGCATCAGTCGAGGAGCAAAATGTAGTTGAGGACTCTGATGCACCAACTTCATCATATGGAATCCAGGTTCCCCGTATTGCCCTTTAGGCACATTTCATTTCATAATCCATAGCGACAAGATTTAACCAACAATGACTCCACTAGCATTTGATCTATATAATGTGGAACTGATCGTTAGTCCTTTTGAATACAAATCTAAGAACATTGACTCTGTCAAAATACTCTATACGTTAACAGAGTAATTGTTGGTCAAAGGCTTTTCCTAACGCTCACGGTCGTACTCCTACTGATTATATGACGTTAGTACAACCAGATATATTGACTTAAATTTCATCACATTTTTATACACCAAAAAAAAAAACTTCACTGGACATAAGAAGAAAACAATTTCGCTAATCTGGTGGCAAAAAGATTGCATTAACAAGCATAGCATGCATTTGTCGATCTGTGCTCTCCATTTAAATTTCAAACACCAAGTACATATACTTCACTACACGCTGAATTATGTTTCGGTCTTTATTACCATGGATATTGGTCCATGCCATTTTTACTTCATGTTTTTATTGAGAAGGTCTTCTACATTCTCAGATCTGTTAGCAAGATGTCTGATTAACCATTCTTGCAAACCAAAGACAATGTTTAACCAACTAAAATTTGGCAGATGCAATGTTCTTAAGGCAATAAGGTGAAGTATGGCTACTCTCATGCAGCTTGTGCAATCCAAACACCCTTAAGAACCAAATACATAAGAAATGCCTAAATGTATTCAAAGTAATATAACTTATTGCAAAATGCAAGCTAGTAAAGTCTTAACTATTGGATCTCATCTGTGGTCAGCTTGAACCTAGTAATAATTTATGACCCCCACTATCCCAAGTTCCCGACAACACAACTGTCATTGTTCTTTTCACTTGAAAACCAGTGATCTTGTAATGAGAATATAAGAAAGAAGACTTACATCTCCAAAAATTCAGAAAGCAAATGGTACTGAGTTAGAGAAGTTAACCAAATAGCCATCTGACCTCCTAGACAAATGCAATTTGAAGATGGTATTGCCATTACTTTCAACAAGAAACATGAGGTACAATCAGGATAGTCAAATAAAATGTGGCATGCAACTAACTGAAGTTCTCTAAAACCAACAAGATAACCACCATGGATATTTGCATTTTGCACTCGAAAGTAGGTACTCCAACAAGCAGGATTAATCTATCATGGTACTGACAAATTTTAACTCTCAGAAACCTTAAAAATCACAGATCTAAAATTTGAATATGGATTATTAAAAAAAAAGATTTTGAATATGGAGCCCACAAGTATTTCAGAGTTCTTACCTCTTAGCTTAAACTGTGAAGAGTAATACATGTCATTGTGCAACATCAATCAAACCACTACCCTAGAAACTTATAATATTCAATTCATAAAAATAATTCAATTATCATAAGACATAAGCAACCTACTAAAAATGAATGTTGAAACAAACATTCATCCTGGAGGACTCAGGCTCTGTTGTAACTCAAGAATCAGGATATGGCACCTTAGTGAAACAAACCACCCGAGAAACTTATAATATTCAATTCATAAAAATAATTCAATTATTAGAAGACATAAGCAACCTACTAAAAATGAATCTCGAAACCAACATAACATTCATCCTGGAGGTCTCCCAGGCTCCTGCTAAAAGTGAATGTCGAAACCAACATTCATCCTGGAGGACCCACAGGCTCTGCTGTGACCCAAAAATCAGGACATGGCACCTAGTACTCACAATCAGTTAAAGAAACAAATTCTGCAGTAGAAATGTGCAAGAGCCAATGGAATGGAAGACATAACCACCTTGACCAGCAACATTCACCCACTCCAATTCCTTGAGATAGACAGTCATCAATGTCTGAACTCGAGATAGACAGTTATCAATGTCTGAAGTTCCTCAACCATGATATGGGTAGCAGCAGATAAGAACCTACGATATGGATAGAAACAGAGAACCTGACGGGTGGTGCGTGCCTAAGGAGCGCAGCACAATCGCGAGATGGCCATTACATGAGGGTAGAGGAGAGCTTGAGGCACTCGCTCTGGCACCTCTTGAGGCAGACGTCGTTCCAGTTGGGCACCTGGTGCTGGTTGACGCAGACGGTGCGCGCGCAGGCGTCGGCGCAGGCGTCGAGTTCAGAGACGCCGCAGACGGTGACGCAGGTCTCCGGGATGGGGTCCTTGGAGAAGGCCCCCACCTTCTTGAGCATGCGCTTGGAGGTGCACACGCGCTCGCAGACGAAGACCTCGTCGGAGCTCTTCTCCCGCCCGCGCGCCGCCTTGAGGCGCTGCTCCTCGTCGCGGCGGCGCTTGATGCGGACAAACTGACCCGCCACCAGCGCCGGGATCGCCGCGCCCAGCAGAGGCCACCACGCGTCCACCATCGCTTCGCAGGTCTGCGGGGAAATCGGGGCTCACGATCAGATTAGGTCGAATCCCAGGAGCCACAGAAGAAAGAGTGAGGCGACGGGGTGGAGAATTAGTGGTGGAACATTGGGATGAACTGATTGCTTACCGACGCGTCGCCGCCGGTGGACAAGAGGCGGGGAGCCGGAGGAGGGCGGCGAGGGTTTTAGGCGAGGGCGGCGAGGTGGGTAGGAGGCTCCGCTTCAATCTGTTCTGTAGGACTGCAGGTCAGGAGAAAGGAGATGGTGTGGCTGGAGACAGGGGGATTGCCATCGTCAGGCCGTAAATGGGCCGAAAGTATGTTTCCGTTTTCTTACTTTTTGTACAGCCCACAAAAGTTTTTAAGTGCGAACTCTGGATCAAAAATTTTCTTTAACTTTGAATATCAACCTCCAATAAACCTCGATCAAAAACAAATCCAACTCAAAAAAATTATACACTCATAATATAAGATTCCTTTGAGAAAAACTATTGCTGAAAACTGTTGAGATGATACATGCATTGAGGCATATAGCTTCATCTTACACGGGATGAAGGGGACAACTCTCATGT
Source organism: Themeda triandra (assembly GCA_018135685.1). NCBI lineage: Eukaryota > Viridiplantae > Streptophyta > Magnoliopsida > Poales > Poaceae > Themeda > Themeda triandra. The sequence continues at coordinate 14,967 of JAENPR010000191.1, read as the reverse complement.
CAACTAAAAGGTAAAGACAGCTATTTACAACCTAACTGCTATGTGCAATTTTAGTACTATATACACAGTTCGGTACGAGCTTCATAAAACACAGCACGCCCAAATCACTTCGTCAGATCTACCACCATTTGCCGTTAACGGGAGAAAAATCTCTGGAGGAAAAGGGAAATCAAGCCTCCATATTGGTGAAAACTTTGCGGCACCATTAACATCCAACTGCATGGTGCACTCTGAAACAAGACCTAGGGTTCTGCTCTTTTCAGACGCAATTTAAAGTTCTTCTCCAAAAATGCCAAGGTTTCCGCATAAGAAGGATCGTTCTTGTTAACTGGCTTACATGAATTTATATGATCAGTGGACGGTAGAACCTGCATATAAACAAAAAGAACATAATGGTAAATGCTTGAAATTTGCAAAAATTAGAACCAATGAAATTATGGAAGCATACAAGGAACACAAATGGTGGAAAAATGTAGGAAGCGTCCATATGGCTTAGTAACCTATTTAATCTAAAAAAATCTAAGCAGCCTTGATTCTTCCAGTGATATCCCAAAACTAGTTTTGACTATCAACAAAAGTAACATTGACATAATCAGGATTAATATTGAACTGCATCACATGTGATGATATGTTAAGGCCCTTGTGAAAATAAGAAGTCCATCATTTGCAAAACAACAACAATAATTCCATGTGCAATGAACTGTTAAAAAAGTACTTACTACAAGCTCCCCAAAACCTGGGTATGCAGATTCAATGGGTACTATCTCCATACGAAGTGCCCAACCGCCATATCCTTCAACAATCGGTGTGACCTGGGTCTGTCATGGAACCAATTAGCATATATAACTTAGCATTATGGCAGTGAAACTTGGCAATATATGAATGTTATTACCTCGCTAAAACTAATAACATCAAGAAATCCTTTGCTGTGGCGTTGACGCACAAAATCATTCAGTTCAAGTAGTCTTGGAGATCCACTTCTTAACTCCCCAATCTGTCGAAATTAAATGTCAGAACATATAGAGAAGACGAAAACTATCAATTTGTAAGCAAGCTTATCAAATCAGGAATAGAAGACCACACCGAAGGAGCAGGACGAAACACTAAACCCATACGCCATGGCATGTCTGCAAGTTTACTACCAAAATGGGGACAACTATAGAAAACCTGTGATGCAGAAATAGTTAGATCGTATTCACAAGGCACACAGATAATCACAAAATTTAACACACAAAAATACATACTAGCCCAATAGTATTGTTCAGGAACTTGTCATAGTTATTCAGCTTTGCTTGATATAAAAGCTGTTTAACGACCAGTCCTCCCATGCTGCAAGTATAAAAATGGGGAGAAAACAAGGCATAAGTTATTTCAGTGAATAGCAGTTATATAAGTGAGGAGTTACCACAACAAATATAGCACTACGCCAAGTAGCATCATAGACCGAATAACAATCCTCACCTGTGCGTCACAAAAATAACAGGCCGACTACCGATCCCAGCAGCCACCATCTTCCTCAGCAGCATAGAGCTCACCTCCTATAAAACAAATAGGATCTTTGAGTGAGAAAAACAACAAATAATCAGTAACATGAAAAGAACTACCAACATAGCATCAGACAGAAAATCTTGAAATATGATGGGAAATCACTGCAGTTGCACAATGAAAACTTCCAGCAATAACAAAAAAGGGTCACCATATGAGTGTAACTTGTAATGTTGACAAGCTGGTCCAGGTCTCATATAAAGGCTATATAAGGGCACACAAAAACCCAAGGTTCTTTAGTTGGCCCAGGAGAGAATGTCGAGAAGGAGGCGACCAAGCACACAGCATAAAAAGGCTAAAGAAATCTCATTAGTTACCTGAAGAGGCAAGCTGGCTCCAGTCCATTGGGTCAAATTTGTCTGCGCAAGGTATTCAAAATCGGTAAGGACGTTGAAAAGTTTAGAACCAACAAAGTCAGTATCAACAGAAATATTCAAATGCACCAGAACAACTCAAATATAGGAAGGGCTCAATACAGATAACTAAGTGTGAGAAAAATAGCAGGTGAAGGGAATTGATGAGGCATCAAAGACAAACCTTGTATTTGACTGTAAAAAAACGTGCTTGAGGAAAATCTGCCGCAAGCCATTCTCTTGGCCAGCATGTGCCCTCTTTCCCAGCATCCTCGTCAATGCTTTCCACCAAACCAGCTTTAGTAGTTGATGATTTGTCATCAGCAATTCGCCATGAGTTGAATGGGCCACCACGAAGGCCATGGACAAACACAACATCCATCAAAGGGACACTTTTGGATGCAGCATCGGCATCATCTACAGAGTTCGCAGTTTCAGAGCCAGGATCTTCAATACTTCCATCTTCCTTACAATTATCTCTTGAAACTCTTAAAATCCCCAAACCACTATTGTCCACATGAACTTCAAGAGGTAACTCCGGATTTAGCAGGAATAGTGCATCTCCAAACTGAGGACAATTTCTTTTATACTCACTTTCTGAATCAGGATATTCATCAGAGGGTTTTCTTGTATTTGGACTCTCGGAACAGAATATGTTCAATAATGTTAACCTGCAGTAGCTTTTTAGTTTTATATCATTGCAGGAAATTCTCCCACTAGCACAATCCTCGAGCCATTTGCACCATACATCATCAGAAATAATTTCCTTCTTTGAATTGGGTAGAAGAGAGAGAATGGTAAGCAGCCGTCCAGCATGCCTTCGGATATGTGCTGCAGGAGGAACCCGTACACTTGAGGGATCAGTGGTCGCATCAGTAGATGAAACGTTAGAAGCCACATTCTTGTCTTGCACTTCTCGAATACGAGATGCATCATATGCTTCAATTGCAGCAAGTTTTTCATAATCATCACCCAGGAGGATGCGCCTCAACAAGGGAAGAGCTCCTAGATCAGCTATTCTCTTTTGGCATGCACCATCCTCGGAACAAAGCTCAGCTAGAGCTTTTATTCCCTTGAGCGTTGCTGATGCTGAGTCAGCAGCATCAAACTTGGGTGGATTCTTTTTGTTCATATTCTTTAGAGCTGTAGCAAATGGCTCAAGAGATAGAAAATCAGAAAGTGGCCCGTTATCTTTGTCATCAGACCCAGGCTCACAGTTCAATTGGGCGCTTGCTAATTTAACAACAGCGCTACCTAATTGATTCAAGACCTGAGTTGCAGTGGAAGCATTATGGTAATCAACCGGATTCTGTCAATAACATAAGTTGTATTAGGATGGTAGGATGAAGAACAAGTTTATAATGTATATCAAGTTTATAATGTAGCAATGGTAATATACCAGTATCAAGTTTAGAATGTGAACAAAAAAGAAAGATATATACCAGTATTAAGTCATTAGGATTATCAAGTTTCACAATAAATTCTACAATGCAGATCAAGTTGATAATGTAACATGGTAAATTGGTAATATTAGACCAAAAAACATGACAGCAGGCACATGCCTACATGTATTGACAATAAATGATGCTACAATGGAATGATAACTTTGTTACTAAATAAACATTCTCATCAAAAGGGATTCTGGTTTCCTGTCAAAGACTGAATGTTTTAAAGAACATGCTCATGTCCACAATGAGATAACTCTACTCTAACAATCTATTGTAATTATATAAAGAGCTATGGTCGTTACACATTTATAATGTGTACTAACAAACTACCAGAAAAAAACATCATCGAAGGTATTGCAAACTGTGATGATGTCTAAGGCAATATCTATAGATTGAAACAGTACTTTTGTCAGAGCTCACCTATCCATTTTAATGATGTAACTGTATGTATACATGTTGTTTGGTCCATTTTAATGATCCTAAGCATGTATACATATAGTTACATCATTAAAATGGATAGGTGAGCTCTGACAAAAGACTAGTCCAAAATATATTTTGTAATGATACAAAAGAAATGAGTACCTTCACTTTCTCTGGTTCAGGCTGTGTGGTTCCTTTTGAACTTTGGGCCTTGTTGTCTCCAAGAATATCAGAAAGGACAAGAGCTAACCATCCCTGAGAAATTGGCACAGAAGATGGACCATAATCTTCAAGTATGCATGAAAGGATTTTCACAGCTGTAAGATGTGTTTTATCTGATACAGATTTATCAAAAAGCCATCTGAGAAGAATGCCAGACCATCTTTGAGATTCCTCAAGCGATAAAGGAACTTCCCCAGCATAAAGCAAACTCAGAGCACTAGCTATTGATTCTTTCATACTGCTCTGGCCATTCTGATTTTCTATCTTTTTTGCAATACTACGAAGAGGATGAAGGCCCTTCTGCCTTATCACAAATTTCGACTCATTACACCGCATCATAGATAATAGGAATGTTGATAATGACAGTTGACCCATTGACATGTCGTTGTTTACAGTAGCCTGAGAAGCTGTAGAAAGAAGACTAGAGCACCAATCAGGAACTGATGGAGCCAAGGCCAAATTCTTGTCTTCTAAAAGAGCTCGAGCCACCAGAGTTCCATGCCACTTAACAGTTCTTTCAGCTGCTTTCAGCGCTGTTGCAACTGCATGCCCATCACTATCAAGTTCTTGAATACGGGTGCGGTTCAGATCTGAAGCTATAGCCCAGTTTGCAAGAGCCCATGTAGCAAAAGGTACAGCTACATGCTCCCTCTGCAAATCATCCCAAAGCCCTGGGACAGCAGAAGAGCTTGATTTCCCAAGCAGTTGAGACTCAGCAGCAGTCTGTTCCACCACAAATCTTCTACTATCATATGATACATCCATAATATCATCGTCTGAGTTATCCAACTCCAATGGGTTATTTTCTCTAGAGAATCCCAATATTGTGGTTCCACCAAGCACCTTAATACCTATCCCCTTTAATCCAGTGTCACCATCATTACTGCTATTATCCTCATGGCCATCAAAATGCATCCCGCCTTGCTCAATAACTTCAATTGCTGTTGCAATATCTCTTGTATCAGCATCAGCAGGCAGCAAAGGCTTAAACAACGAGTAGTCGGCATTATCGCAGTTAGAAGTGATGATATCCATAAGTGCAGCCACAAGCATGCTCCTGCCTTTAGAATGATCTGAACCATCAAATGAAGATTTCTGTTTCGAAATTGAAAATATATTAGGTACAAGCAGATAAGTGTCCATGGAAGTGGAAAAGCTAGAACGTTAAGAAATTTGTGTAGCTTTTTTTATATAAAATAAATTGTGCCTGAGAAGATTGATATATATATATATACATATATATATTCAATAAAATAATTAAGCTTAAGAAATGACTGATCAGCAACAAAAATGTTCATACAGCTTTTACCTTGTAGAACCAAACAGAATAAAAACCTGTTTATGCTATTTTCTGTATTTTTCAACTAATTGACATACAGGAATATCAACATTCCCCTACTGATGCCAGATCATTTTAGCACATGAAAGAAGTATAAGATCCACAATGCAATATTAGACTCCTTCCTAGTAGATTAATTGTTTTAAGCAAAGGACAAGTAAATATGCTGCCCACAGATCACGCTAATTCTCTTGTTGTAATTTCCTCACATCATGTCAACTATTGTGTTTGCCTTTGCCTTTCATAAGTGAAGTTTATTATTCTCATACATGAAAAACCATCTCCAAGTGATAAGTTTAAGGGCCCTAAGACAAAGCCAACAATGACAAATTTGCACATACAATTTGCAGGTTCAGAACAACCACATTCGGCTACATTCAGTAGAAATAACTGAAGCAAACCCAGGCAGAGATTCAATACCAATTGAAGACATGGCACTGGTATCCAAATCTTGCAAAAAATGAGCTCAAACTGATTTCCACTAGTTATTAGCTAGGCAGTAGGCAGCGAGTTATATCCACACAACATCTCACCATTTGAATCCTAGACACATCTGACAAATACGCTATGTCCTTGCTACAAACCGGGCAACACCAAATTAATATGCCTAGCTACAAAATATAAATATCAATTGATGCTATGGGGTATATAAAAAGTGTGCAGAAGAATTGGAGCTTAATATATCGATTTCATGGAGTGGTTACAGCAACAATCACAAAATATTGGATACAACTACAGCACATAATCACCTATTCCGAGCTTCTATGACCAACCTACATTATGTCAATCAGGCAAAGCAAAGCAAGCAGAAAATAGAACCCCAAAACTAAGATGAGCCATTACCTTCTTGCCGCGCGTGGGCTGGTACGAGAAGATGAACTGGAGCAGGCACGGCACGGCGTGCGGGCGTCCGAGAACGGCGGGCGCGACCCAGGGGTCCGCCACGAGGTGCGCGAGCGCCCTGGCCGCCTCGGCCTGCGTGGCCCCCCTTACGACGCTCTCGAGCAGCCAGTCGAGGACGGCGCCGCCGCCGGCCGAGACGATGGCGGCGCGGCGCGCGGCGCTGGCGGCCGCGATGTCGGCGAGCAGCGCGGCGACCCGCAGCTCGAAGCCGGAGCGCACCTCGTGGTTGGCGGAGGAGAGCACGGACAGGAGCGACTTCCAGAGCACCCGCGCGGCCGCCCACGTGTGCTGCATCCGGTCCACGACGCGGCCCGCGGAGTCCCGGGACCGCCGCAGCGTCTCCTCGAGGTCGTCGGCGGTGAGGTAGGCCGCGCCGCCCGCGGCGGCGAGCGAGAGCGTGGAGAAGGCGAGGAGCGGGGCGAGGCGGCGCGCCCCCCCGCGGTGGGGCGCGAGGTGGTGCTGCGGCGGCGCGGGCTCGGCGGCGATCGGGAGGGTGGGGGCCGAGGTGGAGGGGGCCGAGGGCGCCGGCGAGGCGTGTGGGGTGGGTGTCGGGGTGGTGGAGAGCAGGCGGAGCCGGTGCCGGTGGTGGTGGAAACGGCGGAGGAGGAGGGCGCGTCGCAGCATTGCCGGCGCGAGTGGCTTCTCTTCGGTAGGGTGTGATTACCTGGGTCTGCGCTATTCCGGCGATGCGAGCGACGGGCGGGGGTTGTCCTGTTGCCGTGGAGAGGAAGTCGAGCGAGGCACGCGGCGCGGGGAATATTCGCCGGAGATGAGGGGGGAAACCAGGAGAGAGATTACAGAGAAGCGGTTTCCCGGTGCGGTGCGGCAAAGGGAGGAGAGAGAGGAGACGGTACACGGGATTACGGAACGGGACGGAAGAGCGAAGCGGGTTTGGGCTTGGACGCTTGATGGGCTGCCTAAGTTTGGGCCGGCCTCGAACTCTGGAAGCGTCCGAGGTCTCTCTCAGCGTGTGTCTGCATATGCTGCGTTGTACGAACGGACTAGTACGCGACTCATCCCAGGCAAGGCAACTCGACTCATCCCAGGCAAGGCAACTGATGCGCGTCTATTCTGCTCTGCCTGTAACACAGGTGCGTTTTGTGGAACGGTTGTTTATTTATTTAATTTAATTTAATTTAACATAATACTCCGTAGCTGTTTCTAATCTAAAAGTACTGTACCATATTCTGGTCGCTGATCAGGATATGTAGACTGTAACCAACTCTCCACCTAAAGTTCGGCTGTCTACACATGCAACTCCAGCAAGGCATCCCACTCTGGCATCTAAAAGTTTGCCTCGTCAGCCAACAATTTAACAGTGTTTTTCTTTCACAATAATCAGCAGCAGCGAGAATTAGCCAGCCAAAAACGACCAAACAAACAGGGCGCTATGTTATTGTCATGGATTGCCTAACTTTCGGCGGCGCACTCTCACAAGAGCATGTCGAGTGCCAGATCATTTTAATGTATAAACTCACACATGCGGTTCTGTTGGCTTGAAGTTATCAGCTACTCCTAAGTAAACAAACAATACTTTTTTATCTCGTATTTTAGCAAAACGAATATTAGTTAGCTTGATGATTTGCGTTCTCTCCTCGCTTCTTCGGACAGACGTGATGAATATCGTGACAACGCAGAACTTTTTGAGCTAAAGACAGACGCGCGCGACGCCATCAAAATTGATACTTCTTTTTTGGTTGTTCAAACTTACGTTGAAAAATGCTGGAATCGGATCGAATAAAGCACTTCAGCAAATCAAACATTTCATGCCTTTTCACCCGTTCGTTGCTAGTGTTGTGTGGGGCGCTGGATTAACGTGGAAATAAACTTAGGGCCTACTTGGTTGGCTATTAATTTTTGCCCATCTAAAACCATGGTAAGCCAAAACTTTAGTTAGCTAATCAAGATTCATCAAAGTTAGGGCAAAAAATATAGGTATGCATTTGGTTGATTGCCAAAACAAAAAGCTTGCCAAAGTTCTTTTTTATATGTAGTTTAAGAATATTCAAGACTTGCCAAAACTTTGGTATGAAAATTGGTAATGCCAACTCTTTGACAATGAACCAATTAACGCCTATATTTTTGGTGTCTTGCCATTTTTTGGTTTGGCGAGTTGGATGTCAACCAAGTAGTAGGCTCTTAATCCAACCAAACCCAAATCCTCGTTCTCCAAACCCCGCGCGGCCCCGGCGCGCATCTATGTACGAACGCCACCCGGCGAACCCGATCGCGCCGCCGCCCGCCGTCGGCGACTGCCGCGGCACCCCCTTCGACCCTTTCCTTCTCCCGCGCCTCCTCCTCTCCGCCACCTCCGGCACCTCCTCCTCCCTCGCCGCGCGCGCAGTCTCCGCCCTCCACGCGGCGGGCCTCAAGCTCGGCGCGCTCCCCGCCTCTCTCCCGGCCTCGAACGCGCTCATCTCCGCCTACTCGCACACCGGCCTCCTCCCCTCCGCGGTCCGCGCCTTCTCCCTCCTCAGCGACCCTTCCACCGCCTCCTACACCACCGTGCTCTCCGCGCTCTCCCGCCACGGCCGTCCCCACGCGGCGCTCTCCCTCTTCGCCGCCGCCGCGTCCGCGGTCGCGCCCGACGCCGAGCTCCTCTCCTGCCTCGTCTCGTGCTGCCGACGCGCGTCCGCCTTGCTCCCCGCGCGCGCCGCGCACGCCTACGGGGTCAAGAACGTGGCGGCGCTGGCCTTCTACGCCTCGGCAGGTCCCGCGCTGGTCGCGCTCTATGCGAGCCGCGGGAAGGTCGGTGCGGCGAGGAGGGTGTTTGGCTACATGGACGGCGAGGACGTGGTGTCCTGGAACGCCATGATCGGCGGGTTCGCTAGTGCCGGGATGGACGCTGAGGCGTGGGTCTGCTTCCGGGAGATGCGCTCGAGAGGTGTTCGAGGGAATGCTCGCACGGCTGTAGTCGTGCTGGGGTCTTGTGACATGGAGTCCGGCAGGCAGGTCCATGGGACTGTAGTCAGTAGTCATGGTGCTTCTTCACAAGCCATTTTGTGGAACGCGTTGATGAGCATGTATGCGCGTGCCGGCTGTGTCACCGATGCGGAGAAGGTGTTCCTGGAGATTGTAAGGAAGGATGTCGTGTCATGGAATGTGATGATCGGAGCGTTTGCGAAGAATGGATATGGAGAAAGGGCCCTTGAGCTTGTGGACACGATGTTGCAGTGTGGTATGATGCCAGACTCTGTGACATTCACAGCCATTCTCATGGCGTGCTGCCATTGTGGCTTGGTTGATGAAGGGCTTGAAGTATTCCAGCGCTTTGTGTCAGCCATTGGTCTTGTCCCAACTATGGAGCAGTGCGCCTGCATTGTGGATTTGCTCGCACGTGCTGGGAGGTTCATGGAGGCCTTGGAGTTTATCGGTCAGATGTCAGTGAGACCAAATGCAGTTGTCTGGGGTGCTTTGCTGTCTGCAAGCAGGACGCATCACAACGTGGAATTCGCAAGCATTGCATTTGAGCAGCTGGTTCAGGTGGAGCCTGAGAATGCTGGGAATTTTGTGACAATGTCAAACATATATGCAAAGGCTGGGATGGTAGAAGATGCAAAGAGAGTGAGGATGATGGTTGATAGTGTAGAGTTAGCAAAACCTTCTGGACAAAGCTTCGTGGAAGTTTTGTAATAAAGCATAAGACTCATGAACTCATCAGAGTTGCACATATCAAAGAGGGGATGGTATGCTTTGACTACTTTACTACTCACAAATCTCATGTCACCCTAATTGTCGAACACTAGAATCTAGTGACCTGAAAGACGGTTTGCCAGAAAGGATTGCAGCAGGGAAAACTAAATCATGCATTTAGTGATGAGTGACTGTATGTTTTGATGGTATGGTAATCTTATGTGGCTGCATGTTCTGGTATTCTACAGCATTGGTGCAGCAGTGTTTGCTTACTTTGCCTCACCCTATGTTGCCCAGCAACCAGGAAAATGATTGAAGATGAATATCAGCACATGTTACCACAACAGATGTAATATCTCCTGGTTACTTTACAGTAAATGATGGCAAAATAAACCTTATGTCCTTATCCAGGATGCAGTCAACTCAAAACTGTGGACCCTTCCCTGCATGCATAACTCATCTCCCGGCACCCATCAATATCGACAGAAGTATTGGCAGTGGAAAAACATCATGATAAAGCTTCGATGAGAAGATTTTTCACCTTCCGGCTAACTTGGTCCACTTGTATCTGCTGAATTTGGATAGTTTGACTTGCAGACAGAAAAGGATTGACATGGAGAAAGGGCCTTTGAACTTGTGGACATGATTTGTGCTGTGTTATGAAGCCAGACTCTGACATTCACGGCTATTATCATGGCATGCTTTCATTGTGGCTTGGTTGATGAAGGGCTTCTACTATCACAACTACTGAAAAGTGTGCCTGCATTGTGGATTTGCTTGAACGTGATAGGAGGTTCGTGGAGGCCTTGGAATTTATCCGTTGGATGTCAGTGAGACCAAATGCAGTTGTCTGTGGGTGCTTTGGTGTCTGTAAGTAGGATGCATCACAATGTGTAATCTGGAAGGATAGTATTAGAGCATCTGGTTCAGGTGGAGCCACAGAATGCTGGAAATTATGGGACGATGTCAAACATTTATGCAAAGGCTGGGATGGTAGAGGATGCAAGAAGTGAGCACGATGATTGACAGAGGCTCCATGTATTCTTGAGAGTTCCACATATTTCGGAATAGGTTTCATCTACTTTACCGCACACAAATCCCGAGTCACCATAATTGCCGAGCACTAAAAGAATTCAGTGACCTGGAAGAAGTACCTTTGATTTCATATGATCTATGGTTAACACTGGTTGGTGAGTTTGGACTGCAGCAAGATAAACCAAATTCTGCAGCTAGTGATCTCTTAAGTCACTCGAAGTGACCATGTTTTGATGGTAATTTTGCATGTCTACATGTGCTGCTATTGTACAGCATAGGTGCAGCAGCAACCAGGAAGCTGATTGAAGATGATGAATATCAGCATATGCTACCACAACCACCAATACAGTTCTGATCTGCTGATTGCTTCGCGAGAATGAGAAATGATAGCAAAACAAATGCTACAACAACCACCGGTACAGTTCTGATCTCCTGGTTGCTTCAGGAGAACGAGAAATGACGGCAAAACAAAGTTTCTCATGAACTGTAGATGAAAAAGCTTCTGCAAGATGTTGTGGTACAGAACCCACTCCCTGCCGTTCAGCGTTATTGGCAGAAGTATTGGCGATAGAAAAGCTTCCGCGAGAAGATGTTTATTGAATCTGTTCATATGAAGGCAGTTCATTTTAGAGGGAAAGATTGGAGTGTTGTTCCTCTGTAGATTGTATCTGATTCTTCAACATATATAGTGGTAAAGAAGGTATTGATAGTTTGGTCCAACATTCCTCCTTAGCTACCCCTTGCCTCTTTTATGTGGAAGTTTTTTTAAGCGTTAGAGCCAATTTATTTCATGAGTAAATTGCACGTGGGGTACCTAAACTATCGGTCCAATTCCCATTTGCGTGCTCGAACTATCAAACCGACTATTCGGTGCGATCTTTCAATCGATGACACCAAAGGTCCAAAATCTGCCACGTCAACACCAATTTTTCAAAAAACACCCTGTCTTTTTTTCTTTCTCGCAAGTAGCTCCTGTCAAGGCTCCGGCGCTAGTCGTTCGCGTCGGTGTCGGCCTCCGGCTGGGAGTCGTCCTCCATGGCATCGGAGGACGAGGCCGGGAAGGCGCCGAACGCGGTGCCATCGCGGTGGCCGGGCTTAGTATAGGCCAGATACGGCTCGACATCGACGGCGGCGCGAGGTGGAGCAAGGCGACGCCGGCGGCAATCTGAGGAACAAGAAGACGGACTCGGCCGCGCGCCCGCGGGTGCCGGGGCGGAGCTTGCCCGGGCGCCGTCACGGTGGTCGGGTGGAGCTCGCCCGCGCGCTGTCGCGGTGGCCGGCGGAGCTCGCCCGTCGCGGGCGCCGGGGCGTAGCGTGCTCGTGCACCGTCGCGGTGGCCGGGCGGAGCTCGCCCCCGCGCCGTCGCGGTGGCCGGCGAGCATCATGGAGGGGCTGTCGAGGTCCATCCCCCGCCAGGGCGCCCCGAGGAGGAGCCACGACCCGCACCATGTCCAGCCGCCGCCACCGCTTCCGCCGCAGCCGCCGCTCGTCCCCGAGGAGCTATTCTTCCTCAGCGTGTTCGAGCAGTACGGGGGGCACCACCCGTTCTTCTACGGGTACCGCTTCGCCGACGCGCTGCGGGCCGCGCGGAGGGTGGGCAAGCTCGTCTTCGTCTACCTCCATGACCCGACCCACCCCTACACCGAGCCCTTCTGTCGGAGGATGCTCTGCGCCGACGTCGTGGTCGAGTTCCTCGACGCCAACTTCGTGTCCTGGGGCGCCGTCGCCGGCGCCAGGGAGGGACCCGGCATGGTGGCCTCGCTGCAGCCGGGCAGCTTCCCGTTCTGCGCCGTCGTCGCTCCCGTCTTCGACGAAAGCATCGCCGTCCTGCAGCAGGTAGTGGCTGTCCGCTGTCCGTCCGGCGTATTGATCAGCAGAGTCTGCAATGCAAATGCATATCCTTGCCTTCTTTGCTTGCGGCAATTGTGATTTGGTCATGTTCGGTGTCTGTGCCAAGAACTGCAACACACATGCCTACAGTGATCTGTGATCTGCATTGCGTAGGTAGAGGGGCCAGTCTCACCGTCAGAGCTGGTGGAGATCTTGCAGCGCACCATCGACGAGCAAGGCGCGGCTTTCAGGCCCTCCAGGCCCGTCGAGCAAGTTGCAGCTGCCATATCCTCCAGAGCGGCAGAAGAAGAAGAGAGGAGGTGGAGATCGGCGCTGAAGTCTCCCCGCTCTGTTCTTGCGCGGCGCGGGTGTGCTCTGCTCTGCTTCCCTGCTGCTGCGGCTGACTGGAAGAGGATGGAAGGACTGGAGAGTGAGGAAAAGAGTGAAAGAGGGGGGTTTATGCAAAATTTAGGCTGATGTGGCTGCATTTGGACCCGCCGTGCACCGCGGTGAAAGTTGAGGTACCCAGATAGTCGTTTTGATAGTTTGAGTACCTACATGGGAGAAATCAATAGTTTAGGTGATTCTGCGATTTTACTCTTATTTCATCATCACCAAGATGATGCAAGGCTTTCTGAATGAAAAAACATTCTTCATGTAAGTTGGGCTACTGCATTTGAAGTGGTATTTTACCCAAGGGAGAATGAAGTTGAATCTTATTTGAACTATCTCATGTGACCACTATTTGGAATATAGGAATTTCACAGGAATCAGTTCAACTTTGCAAGAAAAACGCAAGAATAGGGGGAAAAAAAGGAGTTCATGTGTAACATTGTTCCCAAGCAGGGCCTAACCAAGGCAGAGGTCCATACGCAGTATAGATGGAACTATCTCATGTAACCATCAACAAGTCTAGGGTCACGCAATTCTAAGTTTGAATAGGTTATAAAAATAAAGTTTATATTATTAAATAGTTTTGTTATACAATTAATCTAGTGATATTTTGCATGAAAATATTAATAGTTTTTCATATACACTATTTGGTAAATTTGGGATTGTTTGCGTTGGTAAGCGAGACTGTTTGGGGTCACACTATTTGGGATTGTTTGCTTCGTAGAGGAACCGAATGATCGAGGGCTGTTCTTTTCTGAGGAAAAAATAACCAACAATGTCAAACTATCTGTAAATCTTATCTTACTTTGAGCTAATTTTCTTTTATACTGGTCGCCTCCGGCAATGATTCCATGTATGCCTGATGATGAGTGAGATGAGAGAATAAAACATGTCAAATGCTCGAGTGAGTAGCTGTGAGACGGTGAGGAGGAGCGGAACAGAACAGCCCGGACGGCGTGCTCTTCGCGAAGCAATGGGCCGGATGCGATTTTGAAGGCCCACAGTACAATAGGGCCCAGTTTCACTCTCATCCCGACCGCTGCGTTCGTTGGAGGAGGGAAGCGTTAGCAGTTTAGCACCACCTCGGCTACCGAGAGCGGAGCGCAGAGGGAGGGAGCTACAAAGGAAGGGGCACGGCACCAGGGCAACTCATACCTTTCTCGGCCTTTTGGCTAAGATCAAGTGTAGTATCTGTTCTTATCAGTTTAATATCTGATATGTGGACTATTTGCCCACTTTGATATTAAATTTATTTTTTGTGGGGGAGGGTTCACCAACAGTAGCTTGCCACTGGGACCCTCGTGTCGCTCAGCCGTTGCACTGCTGGCAGGGCTGGCGCACCCCAACCAAATCAAATTAAATTTTCAGTACGGGTCATCTGGTTCGATCTGGGCCTATTCGTTCCGTTTTTCTGGCTGAACTTTGCATTTTTCTGGCTCTTGGACGGCCCATGCGTCGTCACTAGATCGATAAAATTTGTGTCGTCAATTGTTGTGATTAGATTGGGTTGCCTCGATTTGATATTTCCAAATATTTATTTCCAACTATAAGATCACACGTATTATTCAGATCGTGCCCGTGAATACAATAATGTTACAATATTTTAAGTTTCAAGTTGTGTATGATCATATGTGAGAGCATTTCTACGATTGCGGTACTTCACTAGGTCATTGGCACTCAGGATTAACAATTCTAGACCCCAACAAGGAACAAATCATCTGCTCCAAAACTTGGATAAGTGCAAGTAAAATTTGAATAAGAAAGTGTAACAGAGCATAATTTTGGATGGACACATATTTTCAACAAAAAAAAAAAGAGGCAAGAAGGATGGAAATAAGAAGTATCG